>CM069140.1:22707012-23307012 GCA_035221665.1 Okamejei kenojei | reverse complement strand
CAAGGAGACACAGAGGACAACTTGAGGGCAAAAACAGAGTTTGAAACGAACAAGTTGCACCTAAGATGCAGAATGAACAGCTTTCAAATATTCTACTTATCCAAAGGTGAAGCTAATTGAGGAGTCACTTTATGCTATTGGTGTCAATACTATTAGCTAAACTGTAAAAGAGTCAAGCAGAGGGATTTCCATAAAGTAGGGATTCATTCACCTCTTAAGGAACCAGTTTATTTAATTCTCATGTTATAATAATCACTCTTCCTTTGCTCTTCATCCACTTTCCAGGGCAGCAATGATGGCCTTTTAACAAATACATTCTGCAGCATCATGCAATATGCTGTAATAACCATTCTATTGGCGAATTGCAGAACATTAATGGATCATTTCCTTATTGGTGTTAAATTGTTAAGATGTGCCAAATGTGAATGGGTACATTGATTGTGCAAGCAAGCGTCACTGATCAACCACTTTGTGTTAAAAGCACTAAGTGTATATCATGCTGAGCTTTTAGAACTAAATGGTGCATTCAAAGCATGCAGTGATGGACTAGAAGCAGTGAATTGCATCTTCAACACTAAAGCATTTTTTATTGAACAGTCACATCACAGTGGATGAAATATCATCTTTCCATGCTTTTACACAATTAGTTTTCTGTTGTATTAATAATGTTGATATTCCGACCTAAGAATGGTAAAAATGATAAGTTTAGCTTTTCTCCCCTATACAGGATGTAGAGTTATACAGTCACAGAGCATGGAAACAGGCCTCTCGGCCCAACTCATTCATGCCTACCAAGATTCCCTATCTAAACTGGTCGCATTTGCCCACATTTGGCACGTAAATCTTTATTATCGATGTACCTTCCAAGTGTCTTTTAAATGCTGTCATAGTATTTGTCTCAACCACATTCTTGCTCCTCTTTGTCCTCTGGTGTTGATTCCCCTACTCTGGGTTCAAGGCTGCGCATTCAACCTATTTCTTCCCCTCATACACCTCTATAAGTTCATTTTGAACACTTAAATATGGAACATATTGACATATGATATGTCAGGTTCCATCAATATGCCTGCACGTGATCCATATCCTGCTATTCTCTACATTTTCAGATGCCTATTTAATAGCTTCTTAAATGTTACTATCATAGCTATCGGCCTTTAAAACTATTCTCTTTCATTTGTGACATCAACCTCTCTTGTATCTACCTATCACTTACAGGTCTACGTCCTGTCCCTACCTCTCTTCCAGCTTTCTTCCTCCCCCCCACCCTCACCACAATCAGCCTGACGAAGGGTCCAGACCTATAACACCTCTCTATGTTCTCCAGAGATGCTTCCTGACCCGCTGAGTTACTGCATCACTTTGTGTATTTCTTGTAAACCAGCATCTGCCGTTCCTTGTTTCTAGTAAGTCATCTTATTTCCTTTAGCCTTGATCAACATTCATACATTGTGTTACATCTCATGTGTCTCTCAAGGTAATGAAAGATAATGATCTGCTGAAGACCTGCGCACACTTTGAAGTACTTGCGCATGTGACGGTAAACACGATTTGATTTGAAAATAATATTGTAGTAGTCACTCAGCGTTACTCTTACTTTGCAAGTGGCTCTTTGCTGAGTGCATGGGAATGTTCAATGTTATTTTTACACCAAGTTTTTTTCTCTAGCCTGTTGCAAGTTCCCGTTCCATGATCCCGTGTTACTTATGGTCAGGCTGCCCTGGCTATCTCACTGAACTCACCAATAATACAGCAAATGTTTCAACTTTTGCGGTAAGTGTCAATATGTGTGGCAATGTTTCTCATCTATTGCATTATGCGTAATTCTGTGCACAAGCAGAGTCTGAGGAAAACATTTGAAAAACGCCTTGTTTAAACATGTCCCACAAGTAATAATCTGGAATCTCTGCAGTCAACTTCATTAGAGGTTAAGAACTTACTGCGTACTCAACACCAGCTAGCAGGGTGGAAGAGCAAAAGTTAAAAAGTCATCAAAGATGTCAAGTAACTAAAGGTTTGTGTTGGTAGAGTGAGTATGAAACACCCATGACAGATTACAACAAATCTGAGATATAGACTTGAAATCAAAGAAAAAAGTGTTTTAAAAATGTTTTGCAAATAACACAAGCCAGTCAACTGTTAAAGTGAAAAACAGTACAACCTGATAGTTCACACCTCCGTGACTGGTTTTATTGGAAACCTCATTAGTATTTAATAAATACAAGATCCACTACAATTTTGGTCGGAAACAGATGAAATTGTTTTTTGGAAGAATGACCAAAAGAGCAAAAATATTTTAAGTGAGCCAAATGAAATGTAGCACATTGAACTTGTTAGTAGATAAAGGGCCAGATGTTTGTAATACAGGCAATCTTAACTGAAGAAAGGGTAACAATAGCTGCAAAATCAATTCAGCCCAGCACTGGAAATAGTGGAAAGCTGCAAGTTTAAATCCCACAGTTAGAGTATTATAAAGACAGTTTGTGATAATACAGACATTCTAAAAAATATGTGGCAGTGCTTGTGTGTGGAATATACTCAGCATACTGAGCCTCCTCAGTTTAAGATACTGAACAAACTGGACCTAATATTCAAATAGGAATGCAAGGTAGCTATCTTTAGTAATAGTCTCTAGAAACAAAAGGGAATTTCAGCTGGCTCAAAAAGGTAATGGAGCAACAGTAGGAGCAAGGTTGAAATTCCCTCATTGAACCTTGGTCACGTGTAAATTGCCTGATAATTGGATCTGGCGAATAACTCTGCTTCTGTTGTAACTGGGATCTTTCTGTACAAGTATATCAGGTCAAAGCAGCAAGATGTTTCACTTGTATAACGTAAAGAATCATATCTTCTGCACAAAGGGGTAAATATAGCAATGGAAACCAAAGTGGTGACAGTCAATCAGTGACTGGATGGAAGGGTAATAATTAGCGAGGAAAACCACAGAAAGTTTACCCAGACTGCGGAGGATTAGTAATGCAGTAAAATTATTTTAAAGAGCATCTACATCACTAGTGGCAACGTAAAAGCAGCTATTTCAAAATTAAAGGTTAACAAGACAATGATATGAAATTGACATAACCATGACTACCCCATCATGGAATGAGAAAAAAAGTTTAAGAATTCAACCACCACCCCATGAATCACACTAAAGTTGAGGACATTAGGACAAATAGAACATATAGTCCTTCATAGCAGGCAAAAGGAAAGCTACCAATTTTAGTCTCTGTTTTTCTCAGCTTAGGACAGAATGACTGTGGTTGCAGATGGATTGCAAAAACATATTTAGCATAAATACCACAAAAATGTTCAAAAGGAGCTTCTGAAACAATGTTCAGATATAATTAAAATCTGACTGGGTATTACACTATCTCTCTTCCATATACATATTAAATCACATGCCAATATAATTTGTTAAAACTCTGCACTGGTCAAACTTAGTAAAGGCCTTGATAATGGGCGAATTAATCTTGTGATATGGGTGGAGGAGGTTGTTCATTGTCCACATTATTAGGATCTGTGCTGGATTGCCCTTGAATATAACCTTCATGGATTTTGTCCATTCATTTTGTAGAATGTGCCACAACCATCAAAGTAGTTATCAAATAGAATAGAATAGAATGCCTTTTATTGTCATTCAAACAGCTTGGTTTGAACAAAATTGCATTTTCTACAGTCTTACAGTCTACCCAAGAACCACACTTAACACAGTTTACACAAACATCCATCACAGTGAATCTCCAACACCTCCTCACTGTGATGGAAGGCAAAAGTCTTATCTCTTCCCTTTGTTCTTCTCCCGCGGTCCAACAGTCCAACTGCAGCATCGAGGCGACTGGGACTCCCAATGTTAAAGCCCCCGGCGGGCGATGGTAAGTCTCGCGGCCGTTAAGCCGCGCCGGGCGATGTTAGGCCCCGCTCCTACTCCCTTAAACTCCACGATACCAGCGGGAGAAGTTGCCGTTGCGGGAGCTCCAAAAAGCGGTCACCCACCACGGACCTGCGAGCTCCCGATGTTCCAGTCTACCGGGCCTGTGGCCGGAACCCCCGAAGCTCCGAAGTCGGGTCGCAGTCGCGCGCCACCGCAGCTCTCCCTTTCCGAAGACGGCCAGCTCCGCGATGCCAGGTCCGCAGGCTCCGCGACTGGAGCCCTCAGGTTGGTTTCGGCCGGAGGCCGCCACCGGCTCCACGATGTTAGGCCCAACGACACCGGAGACCCGAGAGGGAAAAAGTGGGGTCCTCGTACTGGGAAGAGACTAACGGTTTCCCCCACCCATAACAGCTAAGGAAAATAATTTACAAAACAAGTCGAGCCGCTGCTGTTAGGTGCCACCACACCACACAAGGGCGATAAGAGAATCCAGCTCCATATAGTTTATAAAATATCCTATTAGAAAGGCCTTCTACTTACATCTCAAAATTTATATGCCATAATACTAAGATCTGCACTAAGACTGAACCTGTAAGTTTAAAAAAGGAAATATGCCTTTGTACAGAAATAATTCAATGATTTATAGCCCCAAATGGATGAAAATGGTCTGCTGCCAGTTAAAGAGAACATCAAATGAACCTCGAACTTAAAATAATTGTAACGGTTATTGACAAAGGACAAAGGACGATTATTGTCACATACACCATTTGGTGCAGTGAAATTTGAGTTAACATGCAGCACACAATTAAGATAAACACAACACTTTAGAATTTGACATAAAGCATAAAAAAAACTTCACTCCACAACGGAATCAACGTTTCCCACTGTGAGGGTAGGCAACAAAGTTCAGTCCTCTTCCTCAGTTCACCCTTGGGCCTATTGAGGCCTCCGTGGTCGCCGCAATGTTTTAGGCCCTCGAACGGAAGAACACTCTCAGCGGCCCAGAGCCTCCGAATCGGCCGCTTCCTACCGGAGGCCTTGGCTCCCGAAGTCCACAGGCCGAGCTGGACAGAGATTCAACGCTGGCGAGGATTCCGGGCTCCGCAATGTCAAAGTCAGCTCCGCCCGCGGCTGGAAGCTCCGCAAACCACAGCTCCATGTCAAAGTCGGCAGTCCCAGCACTCCGGAGCTCCAACACGGCGATTCATCACCTGCTCCGTGATGGAATCCAGTGCTGCACCGCTGCTGAAGCTCTGGTCGGTGCCCGGCAGGAAAAGCCATGCCAATCCAGATGGTAGGCCGCGAGGAGGGGGTGAAGATGCGGCTCGGAGGAAAGACGCATCCTCGACCATATAATGACCAAGAAAAACGTTTTCCCCCTTCCCCCACCCCCCCACCCACATAAAAAAGACTGAAAGACCTTCAAAAACAATCTTTAAGACAGACTAAAAATAACAAAAAGGATGAAAGGACAGACAGCTGCTGGCGAGGCTGCCACACTCGATGGAGCCACCACTCGGACACTGTTCTCAATAGTTCTAGGTATGATCCAATACTATGATCCAATCCAATACTTCAGTTTCCCACCTTCTGTTGCCTCAGCATTGACTCCATTTCGTCAACCATTAAAGAAGATTACTTCAAACAAATGTTGTTTCATGATGCTCACATCAAGAATAGAAAGGCAGGTCATCTTTTTGCTTCACCACAATGATGATAATGCATATAGACCATCTATACGAATCACTATGGTTTGTGACACGCTACTCTTTCTTATGAAGCTGCTCCAATGAAAACAACATTTTAATATCACTGGTCGTAAAAGATGATTTTTCGAGCTTCGCATTGGAAATAGCCTGATTTGTTAACGAAGACCTGACTTTTGAAGCAAGCATATGAACACAGATCGAGAGGCTGCACACAGATCCCCATCCATATCAACGGGATGGAGGTGGAACGTGTCTCCAGCTTCAGGTTCCTGGGGGTCAACATCTCCGATGACTTCTCCTGGACCCACAACACATCCTCGCTGACCAAGAAGGCTCACCAGCGTCTCTTCTTCCTGAGGAGACTTAAGAAGGTCCACCTGTCTCCCCAGATTCTGGTGAACTTCTACCGCTGCACCATCGAGAGCATCCTTACCAACTGCATCACAGTATGGTATGGTAACTGCTCTGTCGTTGACCGGAAAGCTCTGCAGAGGGTGGTGAAGATCACCCAACGCATCACAGGCTCCTCACTCCCCTCCATTGAGTCTGTCCATAGTAAACGATGCCTGCGCAGGGCGCACAGCATCACCAGGGGCAGCTCACACCCCAACCATAGACTTTTTACCCTCCTCCCATCCGGGAGATGCTACAGGTCCCTCCGCTGCCGTACCAGCAGGCTCAAGAACAGCTTCTTCCCTGCGGCTGTCACACTTCTCAACACTGCACCTCAATGACTGCCTGTCTCCACCCCTCACTCCCCCCCCCCCCCCCCCCCGGACTATCCAATCACCAGCAAATTGCACGGATACCACTGTATATGTACAGATGTATATACTCAAACTACTGCGCAATTATTTGTTTATTCGTAAGTTCGCCCTTCGGAGATACCAGCTGCATTTTGTTGTCTCTGTATTGTACACTGCACAATGACAATTAAAGATTGAATTGAATTGAATTGAATTGAATATTGAGTAGATGAAAAGATTCAGTCACTGATCTAAATGGAGACTGTTTCATTGCAGATACTTTTAACTGTCTACTAAAGAATGTATAAATGGTGATAAAGAGCTGCTGAAGAAACTGAGAACCATATTTATCCTAGAATTCAATGCAAATCAGTTGTGTTGAGGGGTCAAGGAAAGAGCGTTCATGTCGCAGCCCTATTTTCACCAATCTTGCCACCACCATGCGCAAGACAGACACCATTGTATGCAGAGAAGTGTGTTCAGCTCTGGCTGAACATCTAATCTTGTGTGTGGACTTAATAAGAAGAAGCTATGTTGAGTAAATGTGGAAACTTTGGGCTAGAGGATTTGTCCAGGCACTGGGAAAGACAGAAGAGATTTGGTAGGTAGACATACAGTAAGGCAGGACTGCAAACACAACTCGTAAAGCACCACTGCAGGTGTGGAAATAATCTACAGGACCATTCCCGTGAATCCATACATATAATTCTAAAAAAGGCAGACAACATTTTAGTATTTATCAACAATATTCAACTTAATTGGAAGTAATGACTGTGGGATCAAGTATTACTGAAAATTTTATCATAGAGGAATCTTTGCCAGGCACAATTCTGGATGTAGCATCAGACACTGGTCCATAGCTTAGATTGTTTTTGATGAACAATTTATTTAGAACAAGGGAATAATATACAATTTATCTTCCCCTTATCACCCAGATTCAAATGGGGAAGCGGAAAGATCCCTTTTAATTTATAGAAGGCATTGAAGAAATAGGCCAAACAGGCGTGAAATAACAACGTATCACCACTTCAAACTGATCGAACAATGCTGCACTCCTAAAGGATACACTTCTGCAGTAATACCGATGAACCAACATTTCAGGATGGCATGAATCTCACTATAATGATGATAATGCATACACATAATCTAAATAAAATCGCCGTGATTGATGCCACGCTAAACTATCTTATGAAGATGCTCCAAAACCTCCAAAAAAACAAAATTTAAATTTAACTGATAGTAAAATATGATTTTTCAGCCAAATTTTAAAAGAAAGATAATTGTAAGCAACATAACACAAGCTGCAGTTTGCACGTTAGAGTTTATGCGTGAGACATCTTTACAAGTTGGAGGTAAGAAGATGGGATACAAGCATAATAGTGCAATATTAATCTTCTAAGAGCCGTTGAGAGACCCAGCAAAATTCTAGTGGACCGCTTTATTCCAGCAGATGATAAACTCAACAGTGAATCCTCATCAGTTCAAGAAGAGCCAACCTGGTCCAACATGAGAAATGTTGTTGAATCTGGACAAGGGTGATATTTTTTACAACCATTGATGACTACAAATTCAACAAGTACCAACAGTGAAGCTGCAAAGACAACTTAAACTGTTAAAATATTCTAGATCTGGTTACATTTTAAAACATTCTTGTAAGGGAAGCATTTTTGTAAGGAAATATACGTGAGAATATTTCTCGCCACATGTGTACTTAGGGCATCATAGTTAATTATCATTTTGTTCTCAGCTGACATCCACAATTTCTGCAAGAATTGACCATGATTGTGAACCTTTTCTGAAGCTGACCTATATTTCGTGTTGAGGCTAATCTTGTTATTATTACACCAATTGCAGGTATGATAAGCTAACAGCACAGATTAGTGGCTGAGCCTCTGAAATTGAATACTATTTAGAATTTTTTTTAAATCACACTTAATCATGAGCAAAGAAAACAAATGAATTAGAATAGACAATTAAAGCTCAAATATTTTTAGTGCCCCGATTAAACCTCCACCACTCCACATCATGCTGGTTTGCACATGCTCTGTTACATTGGTGGTATCAAAGCAGAATATCAGGTAAAATTCTCACTTTCTCCCAGCTGTCTTTGTAACATGTGAAGTTCTTGTTGGACCTCGGCCAGTGAAAATGTTGATGGTGTCAGGTAAGCTGGCCCAAAGGGCTTGCTTCCAAACTGAGAAGGGAAGCCAGCACAATATGAAGCCTGACAGGCATGAGGGCTTGGTGGCACACTGCTGGAATAGAAACCTAAAGGTGGACAGCAGAATCAAAATAGAAATAAAATGAAAAGTTTTATAGAAATAAACACAAATTTCAACATAAACACAGTAAATGTGGAAACACATTAAACCTGCTCCTACTGTGCATAAATAGACCCAGATTTGGAATTACTACACTTGTGATTTTTTTTTTCCTGCTGTTCCAAGCCCTAAAGGATTTGACTGTTGCTCAGGTACGTTTGGTATATTCCGAATTCCTTGATGTTTTACCTAAATGCTCATTCCCACTGAGATCAAGATTGTGGCTGTCAATGGATGTTATTTCATCACTCAACTTCTAAATACAATCCTATTATTGCGGGTGTTAGTGGTGAGGGAATTCTGGATCGATTTTCTCCTCCTTAGCCCAAAGACTTGAAGCAAAGGCTATAATCAGTATAGAGCTTAGCACCTTTATTTTTCTGCATTCTTGGTTTATGTTGGACAGGTGTAACTGGACCAACCGTACAATGCAAGTGTCATAAAGATTAAACCCAGAAAGCAAATCGTCTGTTCTTAGAAGCTTTACGCCTTAAACCGCCATCTACTTTTTGATGAGCATGATAGGGATTGATGTTCAGTGCGTGCAAGGCAACATTGTACCCATTTTGCTACTTCTAACTTGATACTCACAGTATTTAAATGTTAGATTTAACATTAGATACCCTGAGCAAAAAAGGGTATCAAGTAGTAAGTGTGACAACAAATTATAATAACCCGGCAAATGTAACCACGACTGCACTGAAAACATTACCTGAATTAAAGGGAGGAAAATCAAAACCACACTCTCAATATTTACTTAAAGTATCTACACTTGTTTTAAAGCCCCACTTAAAGCTCTAAACATTGACCAATTTCTAACTGTACCTTTTTGTGTCTTAGCAGTGTCACAGGGTTGTTGAGAGAGTGAGATGTTTGCATTATCCTTTGGTTGACTTTCACATGAAGAGGCAGATGCAAGAGATGAATGTTGGGATGGTTTTTCATAATGATTTTGATCATCTGATGAGAGCAATTGTTAATGTAATGAGGTGTAAAAAAGCCACAACTCATAGAAAGACATGAAACTAAAACAAAGTCACATGTTCTTGAACATAATATCCACAATAAGGGCACTTCCACCAGAAGAACTGTAGCAGTTCAAAAGATGGCTAGGGTCTTTTCAGGGTCTTAGCACCAGATTCCAATATGTGAATGTATCCAAATAATAGTTTATCTGGTTGAGAGGCCAGTGATTTTTGGTCGTCAATTTAAAGTTATCACTGTCCCATTTATAATTGCTCAAAGAGCTTTAGTGGCAATGAAATATTTTGGCGGTGTAGTTCCTGAATATAAAATAGCTGCCTCTTTGAGCAATGCGATAATAGTAAGAAACCTATTTTTTGATAACACTGTATGATGGATAAATATTAACCAGATTACTGGGGAAAATGCCCTGGTTATTTCTCAAAGTAGTTCCATGGAATCTATTACGTCCACCCAAGAAAGCAGATGGTCCTTCTGTTAACTTCTTAGTGATGGACAACAATGCAGCACTTCTTCAATGAAATGTCAGCTAAGAATTTGTGTGTTCAAACCAAATTCCTCCTGACTTACCAACAGACCAAAAATGTACTGGTATGCACCTTCAATAAACACATACTGTATGTCATGTGGCTGAAAGACAAAATAAGGATGCTGAACTTTTTAGATGCGCCAGTTCGTCGTATCAGTGCATACTGTCACAAAGAAAGCACTGCCCATAGCTAACAAACTCATGATAGTGAGACAAATGATTGAAGCAAGGACTGTTGTGCCTATAGACTATGTGAGACAAACCCCCATTCCACTTCCCTAATTTTATGGTTTAGTAAAACATCTGAGATATATAATTGAATTAATTGGTCATCTTCATAAAATGGTTTGACAGCACTTGATAGATAGCATTCTGACTTGGGGCCCTTCAGAGTAAGCAAAAAAAAGGTAGCAATTTTCATTGTATGTACTGCTATCAGTATGTTCTAGAACTCTATACATGTAGAGTGTCAAATTATAACTAGATTACTAAATGAAGGAGTAATATATATCAGTATAATTCTGTTTAATGAATCAGTTGAAATGAATTGAGATATTTAAGATTAACGAAGGTGGTGATGAGGTTACAAGATCACTGTTGAATCATATAGTCATCCTATGATATCACACAGGCACTCTGTGATGATAAAAGGACAGAATGAGCAATGCACACAGAATGAGCAACACACTCATGTTACAATAGTTAGCGAGAATAACACGGTAACTGTATGACACCATCTGGATACCCGAGTGATTTCTTCTGGCCTGCCCATTAGTGAGTAAAAACTGTCCCTTATAGTGTGCTTTGTGACAGAATATTTCATAAATGAGGTTCAAGTTATAACTGGTAAAAGTCATAAATAGACATTGTTACACTTTGCTGAGATACATTTTAAACTTATTTGCGAAGTGTACTTTATTTATATAGCAATACAGCAGCCATTAAGCATCAGCACATCTGATATAAACCAGAAGTGGTGCTGGTTGAAGCATAAATTCTGCCAGGAACCTATTGAAGAAATGCAGACTTTCTAAATCCTGCATCCACTTAAACAAAATGAACAAGCATCAAACACAGAACATAAAACAGTACAGCGTCGGAAGATAGACTGGATGTGGAGAGGATGTTTCCACTTGTGGGAGAATCTAGGATCATAGCCTCAGAATTAAAGGACGGTCCTTTAGGAAGGAGATGAGGAGAAATTTATTTAGTCAGACGGTGGTGAATCTGTGGAATACATTGCCACAGAAGGCTGTTGAGGCAAAGTCAAAGTTATCTATCTTTAAGGCAAAGATAGATAAATTCTTGATTAGTATGGGGCTCAGGGGTTCTGGGGAGAAGGCAGGAGAATGGGGTTAGGAAGGAGAGAGCGATCAGCCATGATTGAATGGCGGAGTAGACTTGATGGGCCGAATGGCTGAATTATGAACTTACGAAGTGGCCCTTAAGCCCACAATGTCCATTCTGAACATGATGCCAAGGTAAAATAATCTCCTCTATCTGCATGTCATCCATATTACTCCATTCGCTGCATATTGATGTGCCTATTAAAACATCTCTTAAATATCACTATCTCATCTGCCTCCACCACCGTCCCTTGCAACGCATTTGGTGGAAGATGGTGAGTAACATGCTTACCCCACACATTGCCTTTAAACCTTGTCTCTCACAACTTAAAGCTATGCCCTTCCGTCTTTAACATTTCCACCTTGGGAAAAAGAGCCAAGTGTCTAACTGTTTATGCCTCTTATAATTTTATATGGTTTATCAGGTCTCTTCTCAACCTCTGACACTCCAGAGAAAACTATCTGTTCTTTCCAACCTCTCCTTATAGCTAATACCCTGTGTTCCAGGCAGCATTCTCATAAACTCTTCTGCATCCTTCTCAAAGCCTCACATTATTCTACCAGAACTGTACACAATACTTCAAGTGTGGCTAACCAAAATTCTATAAAGCTGCAACATAACATCCTGACTCATATACTCAATGCCCCGGCCGACAAAAGCAAGCATACCACATGCCTTATTTATTATATTATATATATATGTTACCACATTCAAAGAGCTATGGACTTTGACACCCGAGATCCCTCTGTATATCAATGATTATAAAGGTCACGCCATTAATTGTATACTTTCCCCATACATTCATTTCCCCAAAGTGCGACTCCTCACACTTGCTCTGATTAAATTCTATCTGCCATTTCTCTGCCCATTTTTGTGCCAAATCTATATCCTGCAGCACACTTTGACAGCCATCCTCACTGTTAGCAACTTCACCCGCTTTGTTTTCGAGTGCAAACTTCCAAATGAACCTATCTACGTCAATTATATATATATTCCAAACACTAACTGTCCTAGCATCAATCTTGCGGAAATGCATTGGTCACAGACCTCACAGACATGCCGACTGTCTCTAATTAGGCCATCCTCTTCCATAATAGAAAAAAATCTACCCCAAAGAATCCTCTCCAATAGCTTCCCTACCACTGATGACAGCTTAGAAAATTAGATGAAGAGAAAATGATACATAAAATTAGATCTGATCAAGGAGAAATATTGACTTTACCAAAAGATATCAATGATACATTTTTACAATATTATCAAAATCTTTACTTATCTAAACTAGCAGGACAATCAGATGGAATGGAAACATTCCTACAAGAATGTCACGTTAATAGTTTAGTTCAGGAAGGTAGAGACTTGTTAAACGCTGATATATCAGTAAAAGAAATTGAAGAATCAATTGGATCATTAAATAACGGAAAAGCTGCAGGCCCTGATGGCTTAGGTGTTGAATTTTATAAGAAGTTTCATGATCTGATTTCTCCACGTTTACATACAATATATAAATATGCTTATGAACAAGGAAAGTTACCAGAATCATTAAATGAGTCTACAATTACACTTATCCCTAAAGCTGATAAAGATTTGGAGGACCCTGGATCATACAGAGCAATAGCTCTTTTAAATACTGATCAAAAAATACTAACTAAAATTTTATCTTGGAGGCTAAGTTTAGTGATTAATAAATTGATACATCATGACCAAACAGGTTTTATTCCAAAACGCTATTCATCCTATAATCTGAGACGTCTATTCAATGTCATGTACTCAAAAAGAGTGAATGATACTGAACTAGCTGTCATATCCTTAGATGCTGAAAAAGCATTTGACCAGGTTGAATGGACATATTTATTTAAAATAATGCAGAAATTTCAACTGTGGGATATATTCTCCAAATGGGTAAAAATCATATACTCGAATTCAACTGCAAGAATATTAACAAATCAAATGCTATCAGCAAAATTTAAACTCTTTAGGGGTTGTAGACAAGGATGCCCGTTATCACCATTACTATTTGCACTGGTAATAGAACCATTAGCCGAAATGATTAGATCAGAACCAGAAATATATGGATATAATACCAAAACTACAACGAATAAAATATCTCTATATGCAGATGACATCTTAATTTATATTACAAAACCGGAGATTAGTATTCCCAATCTATTTAATGTTATAACTAAGTTTTGTACATTTTCTGGGTATAGAATTAATTGGAATAAAAGTGAAATTATGAACCTATAACTGGAATAAAATTAAATATATTAGAACAATTCCCACTTAAAATAGTCAAGGACAAACTCAAATATCTAGGAATTAATGTATCTAAATCGTATAACTGTCTATTTAAATATAATTACCCTCAATTATTAAATAAACTAAAAAAATATATTTGATATTGGAAAACACTACCTATATCAATGATCGGTAGAATACATGCTATAAAAATGATTTTTTTTACCACAATTGTTATATTTATTTCAAGCAATCCCTTTATATCTCCCTAAAATATTTTTTTAAAATATAGATACTTTGGTTAATAGTTTTATTTGGGACTATAAAAAACATCGAATAAGTAAAAAACATCTATGTAAATCTAAAATAAATGGTGGACTAGCACTACCAAATTTCCTATATTATTTCTGGGCAGTTCAGATTAAGAATATGAATTTTTGGTTGGTAAATTTAGATCATGAACCAAGCTGGCTAAAGATGGAAAAGGAAGACTGTTTGCCTTTTGATGTAGGTTCGATTCTTTTTGCACCAAGGGAAGTACAAAAAAAATGTATGGTAACAACCCTATAATTCATAGCAATAGATGTATCTGGAAACAAATAGTTAAGAACCTACATATGGATAATTTGTCACTTTGTTTGCCAATTATGAATAATCCTTTGTTTAAACCCTATGTATTGGACAAGGGGTTTAAACATTGGAATGATTTAGGAATTAAAAGGATAGAACACCTTTATAAGGAAGGAAAATGTCTCTCATTTCAAGAGTTACAGGATATCTATGGATTGCAGTCAAATAACATATTTAGGTATTTACAAATTAGAAATTATATTAAGTCAAATACGCAAGACTATAAAAATAGAAAACCAGGATTATTAGATGAATTGTTTAATAAACACCCAAATACAGAAAAATTAATAGCGTATATATATAATACTCTTTTGGATAAGGAAATCCCAACCGGAAATATATTGACAAACATGGGAAAATGAAATGGGTTTATCTATAACGAAGGAAATTTGGGAAGAAAGCCTACAACGTATACATCGTTGCTCATTAAATGCTAGACATATATTGATACAATTTAAGGTATTACACAGATTAAATTATTCAAAAACGAAATTAAATAGAATTTATTCTAACATTTCTCCTATTTGTGATAAATGTCAGAACTTGGAAGCTAATTTAACGCATAGTTTTGTAACATGTATAAAACTTAATTATTATTGGATAGAAATCTTTAGAGTTATTTCTGAAGTTCTTAAAATTAAACTAGACCCAGATCCAAAATTAATAATATTAGGAGCTCCGGATTCAAATCTAACATTAACAGTAAACCAAAGAAATTTCTTGGATTACTGTTTGATAATAGGGAAAAAAATTAATATTGACATTTTGGAAGGGAACATTATCCCCCACAATTAAAATGTGGACAGTGGAAATGTTGGAGATGTTGCATTTGGAAAGAATCAGATTTGTCCTAATGGACAAATACGAACTCTTTGAACAGATATGGTCTCCATATACAGAATATTTGAAGGGGTAGCTGTTCTTGGCATCACAACTCAATGGGTACTCAGCAGGATTAGATGAAAATAACTCTGTTTTTATTTTTGATTTGTATACATGTCTCCATTAATATTGCTATTTGAAATTGTTATTCACTATTAAGATGTATAGTATAATCTCTCTCTTTTTCTATATAATACTTTATTTTAATTAAATACATATAACAAGAATATATACATATACATTATATTTTTTCTCCTCTTTTTTCTTTTTCTCTTTCTTTATAATCAAAATTATTATTTAATCACCACTCTTATTGATTAAAATCTATTCTTTTCTTTTTCTACTTTCAAAAAAATAGAAGTTTATAAGTACTATTCGTAACATTCGTATACTTATTGAAATAAGTTGGTTGTGTATTTGAAAAGTTGTAATACTGTTGTTATGATGGATTCCTTTTAATAAAAATATTATTACATAAATATCACTATCTCATCTGCCTCCACCACCGTCCCTTGCAACGCATTTGGTGGAAGATGGTGAGTAACATGCTTACCCCACACATCGCCTTTAAACATTGTCTCTCACAACTTAAAGCTATGCCCTTCCGTCTTTAACATTTCCACCTTGGGAAAAAAAGCCAAGTGTCTAACTGTTTATGCCTCTTATAATTTTATATGGTTTATCAGGTCTCTTCTCAACCTCTGACACTCCAGAGAAAACTATCTGTTTTTCCAACCTCTCCTTATAGCTAATACCCTGTGTTCCAGGCAGCATTCTCATAAACTCTTCTGCATCCTTCTCAAAGCCTCACATTATTCTACCAGAACTGTACATAATACTTCAAGTGTGGCTAACCAAAATTCTATAAAGCTGCAACATAACTTCCTGACTCATATACTCAATGCCCCGGCCGACAAAAGCAAGCATACCACATGCCTTATTTATTATATTATATATATATGTTACCACATTCAAAGAGCTATGGACTTTGACACCCAAGATCCCTCTGTATATCAATGATCATAAAGGTCACGCCATTAATTGTATACTTTCCCCATACATTCAATTCCCCAAAGTGCGACTCCTCACACTTGCTCTGATTAAATTCTATCTGCCATTTCTCTGCCCATTTTTGTGGCAAAGTGTCCTGCAGCACACTTTGACAGCCATCCTCACTGTTAGCAACTTCACCCGCTTTGTTTTCGACTGCAAACTTCCAAATGAACCTATCTACGTCAATTATATATATATTCCAAACACTAACTGTCCTAGCATCAATCTTGCGGAAATGCATTGGTCACAGACCTCACAGACATGCCGACTGTCTCTAATTAGGCCATCCGCTTCCATAATAGAAAAAATTCTACCCCAAAGAATCCTCTCCAATAGCTTCCCTACCACTGACGTGAGACTCATTGACCTATAATTTCCTGGATTATCTCTACTTGCCTTTTTAAACAAAGAAAAAACATTGGCTACACACCAGTCCTCCGGGACCTCGCCTAAGACTATAGAAGATACAAAGATCTTTGTCAAGGGCACTGTGATCTCCTCCTCTTGCCTCTCTCAATAACCTAGGATAGCTCCCATCAGGCCCAGGGAATTTATCCCCATTAAAGCTCCTTAAGAACCTCAAAACCACCCCCTAGATCTCAAATTGCCCTTGCGTATTAGTATTCAACACACTGATCTCACTATCCTCCATGTCCTTCCCCTTGTTGAATACAGATGCAAAATACTTGTTTAGTACATTGCCCACATCCTCCGAATCCAGGCATAAATTCCTTCCTTTATCCGTGTGCTGCTACCTTCTCCCTGGTTACCCCTGTTTTTAATGTATGTATAGTATGTATGTATGGGGAGATGGCAGGAACGGGGTACTGATTGAGGATGATCAGCCATGATCACATTGAATGGCGGTGCTGGCTCGAAGGGCTGAATGGCCTACTCCTGCTCCTATTATTATTATTATTGTATAAAACGCCTTTGGATTTTCTTTAATCTGACTCACCAATTACTTTACATGGCCTCTTTTGGTCCTTCTAATTGCCTGCTTGAGTTATTTCCTGCTTGCTTAATGTTCCTCAAAGTCAGTCTGATTTCATCTTACATCCACTTTTTGGCTAAATTCACAACCACTTTGATCAGCCAAGGGTCCCTTACCTTGCCATCCTTATCCTTTCTCCTTACCAAGACCATGCTGGTCTTAGACGCTGATCAACTGGCTGTTAAATGACTGCCACAGGTCAGGCATGGACTTCAGGTGTGGACTTGCCCAATAACAACTGCTCCCAATTTATTCTCCTGATCTGCTGCTTATTGCTGTCATTTGCTTAACTCTAATTTAGCATCTTCCCACAAGGTCCAGATTTGCCATTATCAAAGTGTATTGAGTTTAATATCTCTATCTCTACTGGAAAAAAATGTCAGACAATTGAATGTTCTCTCAGAAAATTCAGTGCAACTCAACTCTTTTTTAAGGGTGAGACCAAGCAGTGAAGGTTAGCTGCCTTCTTAATGAGGATATCCTCATACATACAACAGCAATTTATTCATGGTATTAGCATTGATATTGGAATTTGAGAGACCTTTTACACACATTAAAGATGTGAAATGCTGTTACTAATTAAGTAAGCTGGTTACCTATCTAAATGCTCAGCATATTCATCAAGGATCTTTAAGATAGCATACCACACAGACTATGCAATACACGTAAACATAATCGGCTGTCCATGTTGTCCTAGCATAACTCATTCTGCTTCCACATTTCTTGTTGTTTCTACTATTCCAAGGAATTACCTACACGAAGGCAAGTTTGACGTTTTTCAATTATACCCTATTGTAAATACTTCACAAAAGATTACCGAGGACAGTTTCAATGGAGCGATGCTGGATATGAATTGTTCACATGAAAGACGAGGTAGAGACTCGTTCTACTTACACCATCACTGAAAATATTAGTTCACATTGTTATTTCAATGTGACTGCCATGTCTCGGCGCAAATGTTGCAGCTACAACCAGAACACTGATTTAATTTTAACACATGTAATTATGCTCCTATGGCCTTTCAGTGCTTAAGCCTGCCCGAGCTTTAAATGTAACCCTACCTGCTGTGGCGTGTGCTTCCAGCTCCGTGCTCTGTTGATCATCGTGTGAGTACTCACTGCTCAGATCAACTTCATAACAATAAGCATCCAGGTCATCGTTGGTTGACTCTTGTTCATCCGATACAAACGATCCTCTGTCAGATTGCTCAGACTCCGAGAGAACGTGGCTGTTGGTCGGAGTGTCTGCCCGGCTCTGTAGTTTGCAGTTTAGGGATTCAATGAGCTTGTTTTTCTGCTCAAGTTCTTTGTTCAGTCTGTGAATAAGTTAAAACAACAAGGGATAAATATCATCAACCCGTCAGATAGTTTGTAACCAATTTCTTTCCAGCACTCTATATACATTAGTCGCTGGAAATTTTTTACTTTAAAAACCTGTACCTCTACCTAAATTGGACGGCACAATCAGTCCTAAAATAGTTACAGCAATATAGAGAGAGCTGCACATAAATAATTGAAATGGACAGAGGAAGTTAAGAAAGCAGTTTTTTTTAAGTATACAAGACCCAGGGTCTTATAAATAGGAGTGCTGAATAAAGGAGCAAGGACATTGGAAAGATATTGTCATGCTTGAAAGGGTTCAGAGAAGATTTACAAAGATGTTGCCAGGACTAGAGGGTCTGAGCTGTTGGGAGTGGTTGAGTAGGTTGGGTCTCTATACCTTGGAGCGCAGGATGAGGAGTGATCATATAGAGGTGTATAAAATCATGAGAGGAATAAATCTGGTAGATGCACAGAGTCTCTTGCCCAGAGTGGGGGGGATTAAAGACCAGAGGCCATAGGTTCAAGGTGAAGGGGGAAAGGTTAAATGGGAATCTGAGTGGTAACTTTATCACACAAAGGGTAGTGGGCAATTTCCAAGATATTTGTTTGGATCAGTTCCCCTATTCATGATTTAAATGCTACCATTGATTCAGATTCCATTTCCAGCAGCCCACCTTGGGTAGAAACCATTCTCTGAGACAAGCTAATATGTTACATTGTCCACCTTTTATCTTTTGGTATACGGTGCAATATATCACTACAAAACTATAACGTGATTTTACATCAGAAATCTTGCCTCAAGCACTCTCAGTTATGATGTATCGCAGACAAAATCCAGGGTAACCCTCCACACTATTCTAGTAACATAGAATATTTGTATGGAGATTTTATGCTTGTTATTAAAGAGTAGGAAAACAAACCCATTATCCTGAAGCCACACAATGTAATTTTCAATACTTTTTTAGTATGTGCAGATACCAATTAACAATGTGTCATTGACTTCACATAATTATAAACTGAGCCAGAGTAGACTATGTATTTCAGTGGCACCACACACAATAATACAATAAAAATAGAATCATATAGGAGAAGACCTTCATGCAAGAAAACTGCCACGATGATACATCACAATGATTGCCACAGAAGGCTGTGGAGGCCAGGTCAGTGGATATTTTTAAGGCGGACATAGGTAGATTCTTGATTAGTACGGGTGTCGGAGGTTATGGGGAGAAGGCAGGAGAATGGGGTTAGGAGGGAGAGATAGATCAGCCATGTTTGAATGGCAGAGGGGCTTGATGGGCCGAATGGCCTAATTCTAATTCCTTATGACATGACTTATGATCTTAATCCTGCCACAGGATCTGAAATGATCTGTAGACTCAATATATTTTGTTTCCTATCATCAGTACCCAAAATGTATATACCAGCAGAGCTCCATACAGGAATTGTATTATCTTATTATATACCGCATGCAATACCATGCGTACACACAACCATTGTTTTGACCTATATATAAAGTGATCCTGTTAGCACAGAGTGTACTACACTTATCAGCATCAGCAATGAAGCAGAACTTCCGTTGACCCGTAAGCTGCTATGCCCATTTGTTGCCTGGTCTTAGAGTCTGCTCTTTCTTGGGAAGGTAATCATCATGTTATCAGGGGGCCTCAGCATTCTGCAGAGCTTCTCTGACCTAATGATATACCCCACACATGATCGCCTTGATAGCCATCTTGCCAGCTGTCACTGCGATGAGCTGCTAGACTGGCATAGATTCAATGCACAGATTTCCAACCTAAGTACCATGACATCTGAGGAAGTTTCTGCTCTCTTGTTGGACTCCATGAGGAATCCAGTAATCCCAGGTTCATCAAACAGCTGAACTGAAAGTCGGGCATCTACATGTAGACAGTTCCAAACATCCAAGTACTGGAACTGTCACTTTTGTTTTACAAAGTACAACCCAGTGCTGCATTCACCTGTCAATGTTGCTGCACTGACATAAAAACACAGGGAAATGCACAGTCATTTGATCCATTTACATATTAACTGAATTCTGTATTGCAGATAATTTCTTTGCACAGGAATAGTGACAGTATTGACCTGGATAAATATTGACTGCACTAACCTGTACCTATATGAATTATAATGACTCCCACATTGAGCAACTACACTAACAATACAACAAGTATACAGTGACTGCTATATCCTATGTAACATCTTCTATTCTACCCGGTATATACAGTAACAGAATCGACCTCGGTATACTGATTTATTTAGCTTGCATATGCAATTACTACCAATTTTCGTTACCCATAACACATGCAATAAACATTCATAGAAACATAGAAACATAGAAATTAGATGCAGGCACAGGCCATTCGGCCCTTCGAGCCTGCACCGCCATTCAATATGATCATGGCTGATCATCCAACTCAATATCATGTACCTGCCTGCTCTCCATACCCCCTGATCCCTTTAGCCACAAGGGCCACATCCAACTCCCTCTTAAATATGGCCAACAAACTGGCCTCAACTACCTTCTGTGGCAGAGAATTCCACAGATTCACCACTCTCTGTGTGAAAAACGATTTTCTCATCTCGGCCCTAAAAGACTTCCCCCTTATCCTTAAACTGTGATCCCTTGTCTTGGACTTCCCCAGTTCAACAGTTCCACAGTTCAAGTAAATTAATTTAAAAACACAACAGTTGCTTTAATTTGTATTAACTGCAGATATAGACAGTAGTACGAGAGTAATGTAAACTGCATATAGGGGGTGCAGAATTAAAATATATATTTTGTATTACACTATCGGAACTTGCATGTATGCTTCTAATAGTCTGTACATAATAAAATTATGTTAATTTATACACATAATAATCATATATGCGTATTGAAAATAATGTGATAATCAGCACCTGTAGCTGAGACACAAATTCTCAATATATAGCATATAAACGTATATATGCATTAAACTAGAAATATAAAACTACTGTATATTCAGTAGATGTCAAGACACACAGAAGCTCTATTGTTATCTCTATTGACAATCTAAATCTATGTTTATAGATGCTGTATTGTTCTGTACTCAGCCAGTTTATCAAACGGAAGGTGCAATAAATATAAATGTGTTCATAAAACAAATTAAACAGCAGATCAATGGCAATAACCTATGGACATGAACAATTTATATATAATATATGTGGTGTATTAATCTCTGTATGAACAGTAACTGTGTAACCTGTTGGACTCAATAAGTTACTTCCTATATCACCATTGTATTATGAGAAAGAGATCCACGTATTCCACAATGCTCCTATGTACCTAAAGCTTACAATAAATTCTCAACATTCTTACTAGCAAAAAATGAACTTTTGACATTTTCATTAATTGATAAAATCTTACACCGGCTGTGAAATACCTATTTACAAATTTCCCCTTCTTCCAGCTTCTCATACATAAGCTCACACATGCCTGCAAACCTGCACAGTTGCAGGTGGTTTAGAGACTTGCTCATTGACAATTCCTTAAATGAAGAGTTAACTGGTTGAAGTCTCTCTATCACTGGACAGGGTTCCTTTATTGTCTGATTCATACAGTGCAACTCTTACTTGTCAAGTTCCTCCTTGGTGTTTGCAGCCAGGATCTGTTCCTGCCGTTTTAAGTTTCTCAGCTGCCCATGTAGCAGGCTTCGCTCCTTCTCCATCTGTTTGTGCAGCACGATCATGGCCTTCTCCAGGTTACGGGCACTACTCATGGAGAAGGAGAAGAGGGATTCTCGGTAGATCGGGCTGTACTTTGACAGCATGGCCAGCCACAGAGGAGCCATCTCGCCGCCAGGAGAATCTAAGTGCCACAGTCAATGATCAGTGCATTGAGAGTTTCCTTTACTTTAAGGAAAGCACAGGAAATCAAGTTCCAGGAAGAAATTGCAATCATTAATCAATATGTCAGCAGGAATCACCATCGTGAATACCTGGTAGCAACATGACAGTGGGCATGTCAATGGTGACAGGTTGACACAGAGATTAGCACATATTTCCTGTGCTGCTCTCTCTTCCCTGTGAGTGTCCAGAATAAATGCTCAAGTATCCTTACTCCTCCCCACTGCCTTCCCTCCCTCCATCTCAACGTCAAAGCACATCAACACACTGCCAGAAAAAGTAAGATTAAAGATTAACTGATTTGCCCAATAGCAAAATCTGGAGCTTTGTTCAAACACTACTGACCTATAACTAGGTTTTACGTAAAAAAAAACTGAATAGTATAAATTAAGGTAAAATTTAACGGTCAGTGGTTAGCAGCTGCACTGTCAATTTAACAAAGCGCAGATGTACCACAGACGGTTAGGCTCAACCAGACAAAATCCCAGCTCCTCGCAGGATAATCTGTTCAAGCACAGAATTATTGAAAATAATCCGATCCTATGACATTTGTGGTAATTTCGCCAAAGGCAATAACATATAAAAATATAAAACGATCCGCCTCAAATGTAATGACCATATCCAGTCCCAAAGAAACTCAGAGAAAAATAAAAATGGTTTTGGAGTACGAATGACAGCAACACTACTGGTTGTGACATTTAGTCTGAAAGGTACTTTTACAATAGCTACCCGTCAATGCGTTTCATGTTTATTTGGGTCAGGTTTACTGTTTAAATGTTGACAAGAATTAAATGGAACAAGAAAAAGTAAACTTTGTAACTTTCAGTTCCACTTTCCTTTGCCTACAATAAATAATTAGAAAGAGAATGAGCATTACGTCTTAAAAGATGTGATGGTGAGAGCCAGAAATAATGATATCAGTCTTCTTTTTTGTTAATTTGGATAGAGTGTGGCTCATCCATGGCTTCATGCCAGAAAGCCATCTAATAATACAGAGCAGGTTGGGAGGCCAAAAGAAACAGTGAACCAATAAGAGATAGGTAGAATCAGCTTGCAGACGAAACCTGGTTTCATGTGAGCAAGTAGATGAACTTTTCCTCGAGATATGTGGTCTGCATTCAAATTTATTGGAACTACTACATAGGTCAGAGCCATGAAGATGGCCAATCAAAAACAGGCAGAACAGAGATTAGTATGGTTGAATGTGTCAAATGGTTTGGAGAAACTATTTAAAAAGGGAAGACATTTCTGAAGACTATACACTCGGAATTTGGAGCAAATGGAGGGTGCAATTCCAGTTTCAGTTTTAAGGAATGACTAATTATGTGAAAGGTATATCAGTGGGAGAACATTGTTGCAGGATAGATTGTAGTAAACATAGTTGTGAAATAGGACGAAGATCAAAAACGGGTAAAGGTTTTATGCAGGAATAAAATCAATTTTATTAGGCGAGTGAATTAGCAAAAATGGACTGGAATCAGTTATTTGATCTTGCATATGGGAATCATTTAAGAAAGTGGTTCAGAGATCAGGTTCCCACAACAATGAAAGGTGGGATTTCCAAATAAGGGAGTTCTGAGAATCAAATACACAGGACTAGATGTTAAGAAGTCCCTTGTGCTAGTAGGTGGGGAGCATTTCACGACATTCATTGATTGCTGAGAGTGGTCGACGCTCAACATCAGGGGGGGAGGGCGGGGGGGGGGGGGTACGTATACGTATATCTTGGCCTGGGTAACCTTCAGGACAGTTGGGCGCAGGACACATCATCAGTAGTGTAACTAAATGTAACTAAATGTATAGAAAGTAGGATAAGAAAAAAAATCCAATGTGAGTTTAATTTACAGCTAGACTGGAGAATTAGGGTAAATGTAGAAGTGAAACAAAGGGGAAATTGAAAACAAAGATGGTTTGAAAAAACTGCAAATAAAAGCAAATAATATCCAAAAATGTTTTAGAACTGCATAAAAGACCCCATAAGTAGCAAGGAAATAAGGAACGAAGGTAGTAGACCCAAATAAGGACCAAAAAGGTAGAGGATGTAGATAGGGTCCTTAATGCTTTTTTTGTCACTGTCTTCACAAAAGAGAGGGTCGGACCAATATTCAAAACTCAACTTCGAGGCTAAAGAACACAAAATAGTAAAATAATTATTAAAGAATTGTGCATCTTTGAAAATGGATATATAGACAGATCTGGATTAAATGTATCCCAAGCTTTTAAAAGAAGCCAGGAAGGAAATTGCAATTACTGACTTAAAGTTTTCAGTTCTCTCAGGTCCCAGGAATGGTGCCAGAGATTGGAGAATGGCTAATGTCATAACATTGGTTTAAAAAGGAAGGTTGGGATGGATAAACCAAGTAATTACAGGCCAGTTACACTTCAGTGGCAGAATCCAGTATGAGGCTTTATTAAGAAAGGTACAGTTTAAAAGTAAGGACTCAAGTATGCCAAGGGAGGATGGCTAATTGGACCCAATATTGACTCATTAACAGGAAGCAAAACGTAATGGCTGTCATATATTTGTGACTGGAAGGCTCTTAACAGTGAGGTTCCATAGGGTTCAATACTCAGTCCCTTCCTTTTTGTAAGAAGTATTTGGACACAGTGTGATAAAGAAACATAGAGATGACACTACAAGTGACAATCTGGTTTCCAGTGAGGAGGAAAATTGTAGATTGTAGGAAGGTTATAGTGGTCTAGCCAGTTGGGCAGGACTCACCAAAAATACAAGTAATAGCAATGCAAAAAATAAATACATTGAAATATGACAAATCAGCAGGGTTAGGGTGTTTTTACCAAAATCTTAAAGGAAGGTGGTGAGGATGTTGTAGCTGTCCCAAGTACAATCTCCATTTGTACTCTCAATGCTGGAAAGATTATTTTACATTAGCAATATATCACAATATTATTATAGAAGTATAAGAGACAGGGAGGAGTGTACAATTAAGGATGCTGTGATCAAAAGGAGTGAAAATTTACAGCTAATCAGTGTGAGCTTCCATTGATGTGTTAAGGGCAGATCATGGGGGAGACTATGTATAAACATTGCTGTAATTTCTACATGGTGAAACCAAAATGTATACAAATGGACTTTGTTTAAATCTGACAATGTGCATTTTAACCACATGTGATTTTTCCTATTACAAATCTCAAATTGTGGAGTACAGAGGCAAATAAATAAATTATGGATCTTTGTCCCAAACATTATGGAGGGCACTGTATGTATTAAGTTCTGTGCATCACATTTGGTAAGGAAGTGCATGCACATTGTCCAGAATAATATCTGAACTTCAAATTTGAAGTTACTATAAAATAATATTGAAAATTGGTTTTATCCCCTGGAGTTAGTAAGATTCTGGATTTAACTGAACTCTTCAAAGTATTAATAGGATCTGAAAGATAAAAAAATACCTATGATTGAAAGCAAGGTTGTGCAGGGCTCTACAAGTTTCACCAATAAGGGTGGGGTCAAGGAAAGAGGGTTCATATCGCGGCCCTGTCTCCACCAATCTTTCCACCACCACACACAAGAAGCGACAAAGCAGACGCCATTGTATGCAGATGCCGAGAAGTGTGTTAAGCTCTGGCTGGACAACTTCTAATCTTGTGTGTGGACTTGATAAGAAGAAGACCAATAAGGGTCATAGGAAATGGTGTAGATTGCAAAGCCCTTTCTGCCCCTTTAAGACCACTGCTCTTCTCTATGTGATTGCTCCGGCAGAGGCAGATTCACTGCAAATCGCATCATCTCTCTGCAGATTTTAGAAGGGTCAACTCTGTGCCAGCTAGCATTTCTGCTATGCCTTCACCAAGACATCTGTTCACAGGATCATCTTCTTTGCAGAGCTCTGGAAGATCAAAAGGTCCAAGGATAAATGCGTCATTGAAACACCAACAAATTTAAAATGAATGTGGACAATACATTGCATGCTGTACTACACACACACTTTCTATTTGTCCTACACATTAAAAGCCCTGTCCCACGGTACGAGTTCATTCCAAGAGCTCTCCCGAGTTTGCCCTGATTCGAACTCGGAGATT
Organism: Okamejei kenojei; assembly: GCA_035221665.1. NCBI lineage: Eukaryota > Metazoa > Chordata > Chondrichthyes > Rajiformes > Rajidae > Okamejei > Okamejei kenojei. The sequence continues at coordinate 23,280,463 of CM069140.1, read as the reverse complement.
TACGGTAATGGCAACTCGTCGGTACTCCTGGATCTCGTGGACATTTTTCAACATGTTGAAAATCTTCACGAGTCTTCCCGTGCTTACCTGCAGTTAGCGAGTCTTCCCGAGTACCTGCAGTTAGTGTTACGAGCCGCTAAGAGACGTCTCCGAGCTCCGACGTACCCGCTACATTCATTCTCCGTGCTTACCACGAGTTTGATTTTTTAAAAACTCGGGATAGCTCTTGGAATGAACTCGTACCATGGGACAGGGCTTTTAGAAAGCTGATCATCAGTAGAAGTGTAAAAAGCAAACAGGTCGTTCTCATTATACTACAAACCTCAGTGACATTGGTGACAACATAAGCTAATTTGGCCTATTAATCAATGGATTAAAAAATCAGAACGGCTCTATAAATGGTATAAATGGTAGTCAATCAGTTCTGACATGGTGTCAAGGAAAGAGCGTTCATGTCGGGGCTCTGTTTCCACCAATCTTTCCACAAGAAATGCAAGACAGACATCATCGTACGCGGATGCCGAGAAGTGTGTTCAGCTCTGGCTGAACAACTTCTAATCTTGTGTGTGGACTCGACAAGAAGAAGTTCTGACATGTTGCAGCCTGGTTAGCAAAGGCTGAAACCTTCATTTTCACTTGAAGTTCAATAGAAGGATTAACAGAAAGCCCATGTGCACACCACAAAAAGATGTCTGCAGGATATCCCATGGTAACTATGAAATTCCATCAATGCTAACAGAATTCAATATAAGTGATTGGACATTTCTTTGCTCTGATATCAAACTGTAATGCCCTGCAACAGACTGTTCAATACCCGAGTGTGGGAAGTTCTAAACCAATTTGCTCCCGAGAAGAAGGGATAACTTGCTCAGCTCTTAAAAAAAGAAAACTGCATTTTTTTAATTATTTTTTTTAAGTGGCCTGTGGCATTGGGATTAGCCGTTAACAGTCACTCTTGAGATAAGACTAAGCGAAAACAAGTAAATGTTGCAATATAGTAGAGCTATAGAAGGGGAAAGAATCAGAACACTGACCACTGAGTAATGTTCTGCAGGTGAATGTGCCTGGACCAGAGCTGGAAGTCAGACGACACAAGAGGTGTGGGGATGGCGGTGTTGCCGGGTGAAGTGGATGTCTTATAATCCCCAAACAAATGTTTGGGAGACACAAAGAATTGCAGACAAAAAATGCTGGAGAAACTCAGCGGATGAGGCAGCATCTATGGGGAGAAGGAATGCCCTGCAGCAGACTGTTTGACTAGGCAGTTCTTTCTTAAACATTTTGTCTACTACACTGGTTAATCTCCTCAAGGTATCTCTACTTTGAAGAAGTTCTCCTCCTCTCTCCGAAGACAGTTTAGCAGCGTCTTCTCTCCCACAAAGCCTACTGTCCCCGCCTCTTCTTTTCTTTTTCCCCCCCCCCCCCCCCCCCGACATCAGTCTGAAGAAGGGTCTCGACCTGAAATGTCGCCTATTCCTTCTCTCCATAGATGCTGCCCCACTTGCTGAGTTTCTCTAGCATTTTTCATCTACCTTCGATTTTTCCAGAATCTGCAGTTCTTTCTTAAACAAACAAATGCAGAAGCTGCTTTACAAAAAAAGACACCAACTGCTTGAGTAGGTCAAGCAGTATCTTTAGAGGACATGAATAGGTGAGGTTTTGGGTCAGGACTGTTCTTCAGACTGATTGCAGTTGAAGGGAAAAAGCTGGGAAAGAAGTAGAGCCGAGAAAATGCCTGACAAATGATAGGTGAATACAGGTAAGGCGATGGACAGATGGCCGGACAAAGGCTAGAGATGAAAAGGAGACAAAGATGAGGAGTGAAATGTGAAGCCAGAGGAAGGGGTATTTGTGGAAAAGACAGGGGGAGGGGAGGGGAAAGGGGGGCAGGATACTGCGTGAAATAGGTATGCTCCTGGGTGGGGTACAAGGAGAGGGGGGGGGGGGGAAAGGAGGGGGTTGCCTAAGATTGGAGAATTCAATGCTCATACTGTTAGGTTGAAAGCCACCCAAGTGGAATATGAGGTGCTGTTCCTGCAGTTTGCATGTGGCCTCACTCTGGCATGGAGGCCTAGGATAGATAGGTCGGTATGGGAATGGGAAGGAGAGTTAAAATAGTTAGCAAATAATGGACCAAACAGAAGTTACCTGTGAAACAGTCTAGTCTAGGCTCAGTCTTGCCAATGTAAAGGAGGCCACATCGGGTGCACCTAAAGCAGTAGATGAGTTTGGAGGAGGTGTACGTGAACACCTGGTCTCACCTGCAAGAGCTGCTTGAGTTTGTGGATGGATGTGATGAAGGAGGTGTAGGGACAGATGTTACAACTCCTGCGATTGCAGGTGAAAGTACCTGAGAAGGAGCTGATTTGATTGGGAAGGGATGTGAACCAGGTTGGGGGCAGGACATCTCAGATGTCCCAATGTAGAAAGCCTCATCTTGGAGATGTGGTGGAGATGGAGACATTTAGATTAGGGGTTGGCATTCTTGCAGGATGAGAGTAGGTGCAGTCCAGATAACTATGGGAGTTGGTAAGTTTGTGGTAAACGTCAGTCGATTGTTTGTCCCCTACAATGGAGACAAAGAGAACTAGAGGAGAGAGGTTTCAGAGAGTACAAATTAATTTGAGGGCAGGGTGGCAGTTAATAGCAAAGTTAATGAAATCATAGTTCTGCATGGAAGGAGGGAGCTCTTCTAGGCTTTTTTCAAGTACCGGTAGTTTCGTGCAAAAGATCTCCTCCCCTATGATGTTGACGCTTTACAATTGCTCTTTACATTGTTCTTTACAACTAAAAAGGAACTCAGAATTCTGATCGATAAAAATAAAAATGTTAAAATAATACTGCATTTAAAACTTGTAATATTTAAGATTTCACGTGAGATTATTGATCGTATGCACTGGAGTTGAACTGGTACAGTGGAATTCTTACCTGTTATAGCTTTACAGGCACATTAGATGCAACAAAAGTAAATATACAATAAATTATCAGTTATTCCAAGTAAACCAGACCACAGATGGTGCAACAACCAAAGTAATGTAGATCAACCATATTACTACAAAGTCCATAGTAGATTAACTCTGAGGTAAGGTTGTGGTAAAGGTTGTTCAAGAACCTGTTAATTTATGGGAGTAAATTGTTGAACGTGGAGGTAATAGTTTTCAGGCTCCTGTATCTCTTCCCAATGGCAATAGTGAGATGAGAGTGTGACAAGCGTGGAATGGGTCTTTGATAAAATTAGCTGCCTTTGTGAGGTAGTACTTCTTGTAGATCCCTTTGATGTTGAGGAGGTCACTCCCAAGATACACTGGGCGATGTCCACTGCAGCCTCCTTCATTCTTGAGCTGAGCCAGTAATTCAACTAGTCATTATGCCCTTCACCATACACGCGCTGAATCTCCTCAAACCTCTGAGGAAGCAGAGGCGTTGGTGAACTTTCTTAGTGGTTGTATCAATATGCTGGACCCAGGACAGATCATCACAGATGTGTATGCCCAGGCGCTTGAAGCTATTGACTCTCTCCATCTCCGCCTCTCTGTGAAGACAGGTGCATGATCCCTCAGCTTTTCATTCCTGGTCAACAATCAACTCTAACTCCTTGTTGTTGATAATGTTGAGAGCAGGATTGTTGCTCTGGTACCACCCAATCAGATTATCAATCTCCCTCCTGTACTCTGAGTCACTGTTACCTGCTATTTGTCCAACAACGGTGGTATATTTGCCAGATTTAAAGATGGTGTCAGAGAACATGCCATTTCCAATTCATACTGATTGTGGTCTGTCGGTGAGGAGGTCAAGGATCCAGTTGCTTAGGAAGCAATATAGGCTCAGTTTCCTGAGTTTAACAATGCGCTTATAAAACATGATGGTGTGAACGGCCAAGTTGTAGTCTTGAACAACGGCTTTACATTTATGTTCCTATTTTCCAAATGGTCCAACGCAGACTGGAGAGTCAGCAAGATTTTATCCCCTGTCGATCTGTTGTGGCAGTGGGGGAATTGTTGCTAGTCCAAGTTATTATTGAGACATAAGTTGCTTAATAACAAATCTTTCAAAGCACTCCATCAGAATGAACATTAGTGCCACTTGTCAGCAATCGATGAGGTATGTCACCTTGCTTTTCATGGGCAATGTTAAAATGGATGTCCATCTAAAGCAGGTGGGATCCTCAGACTATATTAGTGAGAGGTTGAAGATGTCTACAAAAACTCCAGCCAGTCGGTCCACACAAGTTTTGAGAACATGGCCAGGTACACCACAGAGCCAAACCCTTTTCCAGGGTTCACCATCAACAATTATTTTCTGACCTCAGCCTCAGAGATTGAGATCCTGTGAGTAAGGCGAGTAGAACGCATTGAGTTCACCTGGGAAAGATGCATCGCTCTCACTTGAGCTACTCAGTTTTCTCTTGTAGGAAGTGTTGGCATGCAAGTGCTGCCACAGTTGCCGAGCATCTGTATGAGGCTCCAGTGCAGGAATCATAATGCTTTTGCCTTGTCCTCCTACAATTATTTCCTACCCAAAAATATTTGTGTTTATTTTGTGCAGTAACTTCTGGCTCATGCTGAATGTTCAAGGTGATTTCACAAATTAACTATGGTGTAACTGATCCTTTATTGTTCTGTTGCGTTCTATATGGCTGTAAAGCTGCTGCAAATAAGAATGTTGTTGTTCCAGTCCTGGTGCATGACATTTAAACACTCTTGAGTCTTGAGTAGCTTACTGATTAATTTCCTTATTTTAATATCTGCTTCTCTAACTAATTCCTTAATTTAGTTCCCTATCTTACATACTGTATAGTGCAGAATATTCCCCAACGGATTGTCAAGGTGGACAAATTCATCAACAATCATCATCACATTCCGAGAAAACCGTTAAACTAGTCATTCAAGGCTCTTGACAGAAAATGGGCACACATGTTAAATCAGAACTACTGTGATCAATATTTAAATTTACTGAATCAGTCATAGTACTTTTACAATGCAATTCACTTAATAGAGGACCACATAAGTTGGTTCAGCGACCACTGTTCTATTAGCTTTAAAACAGTTAAGGATAAGGACATGGCTGGTCCACAACTTAGTTCTAAATTGGGCCAGGGCCAACTTTGATGTTATTAGACAGACGCTTGCAAAGGTAGAAATGAATAAGTTGGTTGCGGGCAAAGGGGCTTCTGGAAAGTGAGATACTTTTAAAAGTAACATAGTAAGAGTTTATGGCATGCATGTTCCTGTTACATTGAAGGGAAGGAATAAGGAACCCTGGATGACATAAGAAATTGAGGCCTCGTCAGGAAAAAGGAGGTGACATCGGTCAGGTATAGGTAGCTGGGATCAACAATATCCCAGGTGGAATACAGGGAATTGAGTGACATACTTAAGATGGAAATCATGAGGACATAAAAGGGGCATGTGATCATTTTGGCAAATAGGATAAAAGAGAAATGGGATAAAAGAGATATTATAAATATATGGGACAAATGGCTAACTAGAGAGAGATTAGGGCCCCCTTTAAAACCATAATGGTCATCTATGTGTGGTCCTGCAGGAGAAGGGCAGGGTTCTCAATGACCATTTTTCCTCTGTTCTTACTGCAGAGAAAGACATGAAGACGAGGGAACTTGGGAATTTTTTAAATGAGAAATCTTGTTGACTGTTTGATTTTCAGCCGAATATCCTAAGGTATATGAAGGAAGATAAATCTCCCATGCCCGATATATCCAATGTGGGAAGCTGGAAATGAAGTTGCAGGAGCCTTGACTGAGACATACAAATCATTGTTAGACACGTGTGAAGTGCCAGGAAGCTGGAGGATGGCTAATGTTATGCCTGTATTTTTAAAAATCCACAAAAAAACTGGAAACTATAGACCAGAAAGTAATTGTGGTACAAAAGTTACATCTGTGGTTACTGGAGAATATTCTGAGGAATAAAATTATACATGCATTTGCAAAGACAACGGTTGATTAGGGATAGTTAGCTTGGCTTGTGTGTAGGAGATTGTGTCTCACAGATTTGATTGAGATTTTTGAAGAAGTAATCAAGAAGGGTGAGGATGTCGGGCCTTAAACGTAGTTGATTTCAGTAAGATCCTTCTTAAGGTAGTCAGCTCTGGAAGGTTAAATTGCATGGGATCCACAAAAAGCTAACTAACTGGTTCAGAAGTAGTTTTATGGTAGGAAGCAGCGAGTGGTGTTGGAAGGTTATTTCTTGTACTGGAGGCAAGTGCCTAGTGGCATGCCTTGAGGATCGGTGCTGGACCCAATACTGTTTGTTCATCTATATCGATGATTTGGGTGAGAAAGTACAAAACATTACCAGTAAGTTTATGGATGACATTAAATAGGTGGAATTATAGAAAATGAAGATGGTGTCAAGAATTACAGAAGGGTCTGGATCAGCTGGATAAGTGGGCCAAGGAATGGAACATAGAAGATAGACACAAAAAGCTGGAGTAACTCAGCAGGATAGGCAGCATCTCTGGAGAGAAGTAATGGGTAGCAACTCGGGTCCAGACTGTTCTTCAGACTGGTTAGGGATAAGAGAAACAAGAGGTATAGATGGTGATGTGGAGAGATAAGGAATAATGAATGAAAGATATGTAAAAAAGTAACGATGATAAAGGAAACAGGCCATTGTGAGCTGATTGCAGGGTGAAAATGAGAAGCCATTGCGACTTGGGTGGGGGAGGGATAGAGAGAGAAGGAATGCCAGGGCTACCTGAAGTGAGAGAAATCAATATTCATCCCACTGGGCTGTAAGTTGCCCAAGCGAAATATGAGATGCTTTTCCTCCATTTTGCGTTTAGCCTCAGTCTGACGATGGAAGAGACTGAGCACAGAAACGTCTGTGTAGGAATGTAAAGGAGAATTAAAGTGTCCAGCAACTGGGAGATCAGGTTGGTTCATGAGGCCTGAGCGAAGGTGTTCTGGGAAATGATCGCCCAGGGAAGGGATGACTTAACCAGGGAGTTGCGGAGGAAACGGTCTCTGCAATAGACGGAAAGGGGTGGAGATGGGAAAATGTGGCTAGTGTTGGAATCCCGTTGGAGGTGGCGGAAATTTCGGACGATTATGTGTTGCATGCGATGGCTGATGGGGTGGAAAGTAAGGACTAGAGGGACTCTGTCTCTGTTGCAACTAGGGGGAGGGGGAACAAGGGCGGAGCTGCGGGGTACTGAGGAGACATGAGTGAGGGCCTTATTTATGATGGGAGAAGGGAACCCCCGTTCCCTAAAGAATGAAGATATCTTGGATGTTGTAGTATGGAACACCTTATCTTTGGAGCAGATGCGGCTTAGACGGAGGAATTGAGAGAAGGGGATAGGGAGTCTTTGCAGGAAGCAGGGTGGGAATTGTAGTCAAGATTCCCACCCTGCTTCCTGCAAAGATTAGTTTTAGACCACCTACTTCCTGAAAAAAATCAGTGACCTTCTAAATCTATTGCCCCTCAGATTTTTAAACCTCTATAAAGTCACCCCTCACACTCATTTGCTCCAGAGGAAACAGTCCTAGCCCGTCCAATCTCTTCTTATAACTCAAGCCCTCTAGTCCCAGCAACACTTTGTGAATCTTTTATGCACCCTCTCTAGCTCAATCACACATCCTTCCTACAGAATGGTAACCGCAACCGCACACAATATTTTAGCTGTGATCTCGCCGACATCTTGTTCAGCTGTAACATGACATCCCAATTATTTTACAATATTTCCCAAAATTGTTTCTTGAATAAAATTGGTTTGATGGAAAACCATGCAGTTAGAAAGGTCTCAGCTACACATTAAACATAGTTATTTTAAATTGAGGGTCTGAAGAATTAGGAAATTAGTGACTCATAACATGATAATCAGTCTCTGAACAGTCTGTTAAGTGACGAGTCCAGTTAATGATTTTGATCAATGATGATTGCTAAGTTGATGATGGTACAAGACTCTGCGATGATAATGGCAGTAAATGTTTTGTAGAGATTGTGAGACTGTTTTTCTTCCATACGGTCAGTTGTGTATCACGAATATTACTTCCCACTTATAGCCCATGCCTACATGCTGTTCAGTTTTTAATGCACAAACGCATGGATTGCTTTGTTATCTGAAGAATTGCAAATGAGCTGAAGATATTGTCCTGGGGAGGTTCAGCAAACATGTAGTGGCTGAGATGATCGACTTCCAATAACCACACCTATCATCCTTTGTAGTAGCTACGACTCCCATTTAGCAGAAAAGATCCCCACCCCCTCCCCCGGATTTCCACTGATCAAGGTGCCTTTGTGCCAGATTGTGAGATCTGAACAGGATAATTCCTAATTTTTGCATATTAGCACCGAGTTGCCGAGCCCTGTAGTCAAGTCGTCATGTCAAAATCCGAATTGAGCATTAATTAGATGACCAGACTAAGTGCTGCTTGATAGTAATAGGGAGAGGGAGAGGGAGAGGGAGAGGGAGAGGGAGAGGGAGCGGGAGCGGGAGAGGGAGAGGGAGAGGGAGAGGGAGAGGGAGAGGGAGAGGGAGAGGGAGAGGGAGAGGGAGAGGGAGAGGGAGAGAATCCCATAACAATGATATGAAGAATAAGATTGAATCGCCTTCCTTTGTTCCACAATGTCTCCATAACCATTTCTGTTAGTCTTGTACCATATTGCTGTTCTTTGATTACACCTTAGGCCAATGATGCCTTCAACTCGTGAAGCTCCACAGTTACAGTATACTTTGCTTTAACTGAACAGTCTGAGCAGCTTTGCACTGAAGCTGCAGTCTCTGCCGTTAGCACAGCACCTGCTCCCCTGTCTGCACCGAGTTTTTAAATTTACCTCTGGGGAACTGTTTAAAAATTCATGCTTGCTGGAATCCATTCTACATTTAGGAAAATGCAGACATGAAAGAGGGCAATATGCCATGATTATCCATATACATTCCAAGGATTTTAACATCTAATGGTACTAAAAGAAGAATCACTCAAGACCATGCATTGCTTTCTATCTTCTTTTCCCTTATTTTGCTGTGTTCTGCATGAATACATATTCGGAGTTGGTTTCAGTCCCATCTCCACTTCTGTTGCCATATGTCTCTTCCTTCGATACTTTTCCTCCTTCAAGCGTCCATGTCCACCTGGATATCTTCATATTCTGTTTCTCTCCCTCTCATGTGTCTCACTCCTGCATGGTTGACTGCAGCTTCCTACTCTCCAAGGATGACTCTCATATGGAGCAAAATTTAAATGGTCAGGGGACAGATGTTGTCTGATGCATCTCAAATAAGTCAGCAAAGGTTTAGTACTGCGGCTTTGCAGAGCATTTTCTATTTTAACTCTTATCTCAATATAATCTCCCTGTTAATGATAAACTCCACCCTTAATACCTGGTTGCTGGATTGTTGCTTTCTTTAATCTCTGATTTGTCACTGAAAAAGATGATTTACAATCATTGTGGGTACCTTACTAATATTGACTGCAGAACAATATTTGTTCTTTCTGGAACACAAGCTTTGATCACAATGTTCTGGGTGCAGTCTTATCGGGACACTAAACAAGTGTTGTACCAACTTTTGTACTCAAATCCTTTCCTAATAAAGGCCAACATACAATTTGCATTCCTAATTTCTCACTGAACCTGCAAACCTATTAGTAGTGATTTGTGTGCAAGTCCCTCTACTAACCAAGACCTTTCTATTGTAATTTAAAAAGTTATTCCTTATTTCAGGTGAAGGGGAAAAGATTTAATAGGAATCTGAGGGGTAACTTTTTCACACAAAGGGTGGTTGGTGTATGGAACGAGTTGCCAGGGAAGATAGTTGAAGCAGGGACTATCCCAATATTTAGGAAACAGTTAGACAGGTACATGGATAGGACAGGTTTGGAGGGAAATGGACCAAATGCAGGCAGGTGGGACTAGTGTAGCTGGTATATGTTGGTCGGTGTGGCCAAGTTGGGCCGAAGGGCCTGTTTCCACAGTTTATCATTTTATGACTCTATTTTTCTCCCAAATTAGATGACATTATTTCCACACCATATTCCATCTGCCAATTCCTTGCTTATTTGTATCTTGCAAATTTGGTTATATGCATCGCCTTAAAGCCTCTCTGTGTCCTCTTCACAGTCCACACTGCCATCTAGCTTAGGACCATCTGCAAATTCGAATATATCAGTCTTCTTCCCCTTATCCAAATCACTGCAATCTATGAATGTGAACACCAGGTGCTGCAGTACTGATGCTAGGTCAGAGCCTCTCAATGCAAAAATTACTCTCCCATTCCTACTCTTTTTTTTCAGTCCATTAGCTAATCCTTAATCCATTCCAGTGTATTATCCACTATAATGTGCTGTCTAATTTTGTTAAATATTTTTAATATGGTACATTATTGAAGGCCTTCTAAAATTTCAGTAGTTAGGTTATCTGGTTCATCATATCTATTCTGCTTGTTACAATCTAAAAAACACTGTCAAATGCGATTTCCCTTTCAGGCACTGATGAAAATGTGCAAGGAATAAAATAGGACGAATGCAAATGGATGTTTGAAGTCAGCATGGACTTGGCAGTCCGAACGTTGGCTCTACGACTTGTTATTTTTCATGTATACTTTCACGTCTTCCTTAATAATAGTTCAGCATTTTATTTACTACTAAAGCCTGACCAACTGATCTGTAGTTCAGAATCCTCTCTCCCTGCTTTCGTAAATATTACTGTCACCTACCTACCTATGGATCTATGGAAGCCATTCTATAATGAATAGAACATTTGGAAAATGACCTTCATTTATCTCCATTGCCACCTCTCTCCAAAACAACCTACAAGGCATGCACTCACGTTTCTAATATCAGTTTTTTGATCATTTCAAAAAAATCAGTTATTGACTAGACCAGTGAACCTCCATTGTGCATTCAGGTAATCTTTCCCTTTAAATGTATCTAAAGAAGCAATAATAATGTTTTTTTAAAAATACTTATCATTAGATTGCTCTTCTATTGTGCATTATGTTTGCTTATCAATGGGAAAGTAATCCTTTTCTAATGCTGATCATAGAACATAAAAGAATACAGCACATGAACAGGCCATTTTGGTCTGTGCCTAACAGAATGCCAAGTTAATCTCCTCTTCATATCCCTCCATATCCATGTGTCTATGCAAAAGCCTCTTAAACACTGCTATTGTATCTGTTTCCACCACCACCCTAGGCAGCATGTTCCAGGCACCCACCACTCTCATTGCAAGACATTTTCCACGCATATCTCCTTTAAATTTTGCCTCTCGCACCTTCAAGCCATGTTTTCTATTCTTAGACATTTCCACCCTGAGAAAAAGATTCTATTTACCCTATCTATGTCTCTTATAATTTTAGATACTTTTATCAGGTCTCCCTTCAAACTTGACCCTCCAGACAAAATAAATCAATGTTTTTCCCCTTCTAACTAATACCCTCTAACCCAGGCAGCATTCTGGTAAACCTCTTCTGCAACCTCTCCAAAGCCTCCACTTCCTTTCTGTAATGGGGTGACCAGAATTGCACAGAAAACGTCAAAAACAGCCTAACCAAAGTTTTATAAAGCTGCAACATTACTTCCTGTCTCTTATGCTCAATGCCCCGACTGATGAAAGCAAGCATACCATACCATATCCATCCATCCATCCATCCATCCATCCATCCATCCATCCATCCGTGTAGCCCCTTCACGGAGTTCTGGACTTGGACCTCAAGATACCTCTATACTTCAATGGTGTGAAGTGTCTTGCCATTAACTGTATATTTTACATTTGATCTCCTAAAATGCAAAATCTTACACATGTTCAAATTAAAATCCATCTGCCAGTTCTCCGCCCACTTCTGTAACTGATCGTAATCCCATGGCATCCTTTGACAGCCTTCCTCGCGTCTGCAACTCCATCAGTTTTGTGTACTTACTTACCAACACATCTACATTTATGCCCACGTCATTTAGATATATCACAAACAACAGAGGTCCCAGTACAGATACCTGTGGAACACCACTGGTCACAGACCTCTAGCCAGAATAACAACCTTCCACAACTACCCTCTGTTTTCTATGAATCAGAATCCAAACTACCAGGTTAGAGTGGATCCCATGCATCTTAATCTTCTGGTTCAGCCTACTACTAATGGGACTTTAACAAATGCCTTACTAAAATCCATGTACTGCCCTACCCTCGACAACATTTACTGCCCTACCCTCGTCAATCATCTTCTTCACCACCTCAAAACAGTCTGTAATGCCCCTGGCCCACTTAGGAAACCTGAACGGAAACGTCTGGAGACTTTGCGCCCCACCCAAGGTTTCCATGCTGTTCCCGGAGGTTTTTGTCAGTCTCCCTAATGGTTGAAAGTGGTTTCCGTTTTAAAAATCGGTAATTTTTTAGTTGAAGCCGATTGCGATGCTATTTGAAGGTGGTTGCCAGTGGACAAGAACCTCCAGGAACCGCACGGAAACCTTGGGTGGGGTGCAAAGTCTCCAGAGGTTTCCGTTCAGGTTTCCTAAGTGGGACAGGGGCATTAGACGTGACCTGTCAATTACAAAGCCATGTTGATTGTCCTTAATTATTCCATTCTCTTCCAAATAGAAGTGAACCCGATCATGAAGGAACGTCTCCGACAGCTTCCCTACCACTGATGCGAGGTTCACCATTTTCTGGATCGTCTCTGCTGCCCTTCTTAAACAAAGGAACAATATTGGTTAAACTACGCCCCTCTTGAACCTTACCTGTAGCTAGAGAAGATGCAAAGATCTTTGTCAAGGCCCCTGCAATCTTCTACCCTGCCTCCCTAATTAAGCTCAGATTTACTGTTTCTTAGCCAAAGATTTTTTTGCTGTAGACTGCAATTTTATTTTAGAGCCTATTAAATAAAATAAACGTATCATCACCATTTGAGTGGCAACATCCAGTTGGTGCCTTTAAGCATTGGTAGTCTGCTTACTTCATCACTGAGTCATGGAATTGTGCAGCACAGAAACGGGCCCTTTCCCCAACTCGCTAATTGTGATGCCCATCTCTGCTGTAACAGGCCAGCAGCAGTCCAAATGCCTTCTATAGTGCTGTCTCCCTTTACCACTTCCTCCAGCAGCTCATTCCATAAAACCACCACTCTGTGATGAACTTGACCTTCAGATATCCTTTAACTTTCTCCCTCTCGCCTTAAATCTTGAGTTTTGGACTCCCCCACCCTAAGAAATATATTACTAACTACCCTATCTATGCTTCTCAAAACTTTATAAACTTTTGTAAGGTCATTCTTCAGCCTCCTCCATTCAACCTCCCTCAATAAGTAAAGCCCTCCATTCCAGGTAACGCCCTGGTGAATATCTTCTTCTGGTGCCTCCACATTCTTCCTGTAGGGGGTGATCAGAACTGTACACAATACTCCAAGTCTGGACTGACCTATGTTTTGTGCAGCTGAATTTTGGTGCCATATAGAAAAAAGCCCAATGCTGAAGTTAGAACCTTGACATGGAAGAACATTAGATTTAATAGCAGTTTCTGTTGCAAGATCTGGATATGCATTTTAACAGCTCCAAATATATGAGCATGTTGCACATCCAGTGTAAAAACTTCTATTCATTGAGAAACACCAGTTAATTACATTTTTTTCTTGCTTCTATCATGTCCTCTCATACAGTAGGCCTGCAGTTTTCTAACAAACTTTTTAAAAAAAATCCACATCAAGCTCCTTATCAAATTCACAAAAATTACATCTATTGCACCGCAATTTCTTTAAATAATGCTTTCTAAAAACATTATCACCATACATGTTGGTTCTGAAATTCCAATCAGCATTACACTAGATGTGCACAGATGAATCAAGGATGATGTTTGAAGATATTCTGTAGAGTTGAATTTACACAAATTTGTTGGATTCCAATGCAAGGCTATGTGGACAGGGAACAGTAGTTCCAGCATTCCATTGCACCTTCATTCCCCTCCATTTACTCTTCCTTTGCTGCTGCTGGTCAGACACAATCAGAAATCAGAGAACACATAAAATGGTGCCATGATTATCGTCAAATGTCTTGAGCGGATAATAATATCTTGCAAATACTGTGACCTTGGTAATATAACACAGGATAATAGGATGATAGGATATGAATGCTTAATGTGTTTGTCTTGCATTGAAGTTCCTTCTTTCACAGTGCAGATAAAAATATGCAAGAAGGACCTCAGACAAAGGGATTAAGTAGCCGAATGTTAGCATCACAGTGTTCTTATACTAAGATCATATGACTACCTGATGATCATTTCTCCAGTGCCTTACCTGGCAACAAATAGCTCCTGGTCTCCTTTGCTGCTGCTATCCAAAGGGACTCCTGTAGTATATACAGAGAGATTGCATTACAATGTTGAAAAGAAAGATCGCTGAAACCTGTTTTAATTACCAATTATGTCAAATGTTTAAAAACAAATTGAAGAAACATAGGTGTATCATTTAAGCAAAAAGAAGACTGTATCCCTGGCTCGGTGAAAGCTCAAAAGAATAAGGAGGACATTAGTGCCATCACGCCAGTGCACCTTCATTTCCCTCCTTTTGCACTTTGATGTTACTGATCAGACACATTCAGAAATTGGAGAACACAAAAATGGTGCCATGATGAATTAATGCTGCATCAAACATTGACAGTAGTTTGGGTTCATACAGTAGCTACATGTTAAGTACCAGGCAATCATATAGGCATACGGGTTTAGTTTAGTTCAGAGCTATAACATGGAAACTGCATCGTTTTGAGATGTGGGAGCAAACCAGAGCACCCGAAGGAAACTCATATAGTCAAATGGGAGAACGTGCAAACTCAACACAGACAGCTCATGAGATTAGGACCAAACCAAGGTATCTGGTGCTATGAGTCAGTAGTGCTGCTACCTACATCACTGTGGCAGTTGAAGGGAGATTTTCAAACCAAAATAAGCATGACACTATGTGACACTGCACCACACAATGGTGTAATCAAACGATGCCGATTCAAGGGAACTAAAAAACAACTTACGACCAGTCAGTTTATGAGTGATCTTCTCTGCCAGTTGGCTTCCATGTGCCAGTTGATCACGGAAGCTCTGCCCCATATAGTAATCAATATCATTGGCTCTGAGCAACTCCTCAAAGGACTTTGTGGTATCTCCCAGGTGTTGTTTCAGTATGTGGCAGATGCCTCTGCCCTCGCGCATCTTCTGACGGAGGTGGGAGAGCTCACGAGCCTGGATCTGGATCAAACAGTCGTATTTCCTGGAATTCAAAGCAGAATTGAATAATGAGAAAAAAGATCAGATGGAAAGTAACGCACCGATGTAGTTAAGTGGTGTCCAGTAGCTATAGAATCAACCCTATTTCAGCATACAAATCTATGGTGATGTTTTAGTGCAGTACCAAAATAGTACAGATAGTTCTGTTATAACACGACGGCTGCTTTCCTATTTTGTTTATAGATATTCCCCAAAATGTGTTATTGGGGAAAAGGGAATTAGGCACTAGAGAGTTTCAGGCTCTTATTTTTCTGCAGGATATTTAAGAAAAGGGTCTTTGTAATACTTATGTTTAATTTTGTCACTGATAGCTAGAAATAACATGACCACATGTTATATCGTTTAATAAATTTTTTTCTTTTTTCTGCTTGTCAATTTCCAAACGGACTTTTAATTGGTTCTCTGGTTCCCGATAAAATCCACATCACACTAATTTGGCCCGCTCAATACAGATAGTATTCCCTTATTCATCAGCCTGTGTTATATCCAATTCACGCTTTAGAAACACACATTAAAGTCGAAGTACATGTACTGTAGTGTTGGGGTGACAAATTGCAAATGTGACTTAAAACTAACTTTCTGTTTTGAAATTCATCAAGCACTTCAAGGTTGGATAGGGATTTCTTCCAGTGTTCTGAATTATCTTCCTCTCTCTAACAACGTCACCAGAATAGAATCGCTGGTTATTCAATGTTACTAATAGAATCTTGCAGATTAAAAATTATCTTAAAGATGGTCTTAAAGTGGTGATGAGGTAATCAATTCAAAATAACTATATTCAGCGCGTGTTTCAAGTGAGAAGCACTATTTTAAAAGAAAAGAGGGGAAAAAATGGTCAATAAAAGAATGATTTTCTATATTTACCCTGACCAGGAGACAATTTTAGCTGAAGGACCTGCCATTTTCGCACTCTTGAGCTGTGATTCTAGACTGGTAACTCTGTGAATGAGCTTCTTCATTTCTGTGCTGGACCCAGTCGTTGGTTGGCAATGGTCACCTCCATCAGACTGCCAGGCCTCGTCATCATCTTCCTGCTCATCAAGCTGCAATGCCTCAAACACATCACCTTGTGCAATGTTCTGCAGTCTCTCTAGGCTGGAGGCATAATCACTAGTCTCTGAGAAGGAGCGGATTTGAGACTGCAAGCTCCGGATGACCTTGTCAGATTCAGTCAGTTGTGCTTTGAGGTCATTGACATGTTGGTGCAGCATGGCAATGTCATTAAACTTTCCATCATCTTCATAAGTAAGCTCCCTCCTCAGGCAGGACTTCATTGACTGCGTAAGGGAAAAGACAGGGTGGGAGGCAGAGGAGCGTTGTTTCCCTAGGGTAGAGTTTTGCTGGGCCATTTTCTTCTTTGGGTACAATTGTTCTTGCAAATCAACTTCACCGTAGTCTACATTAGGAAATAATACAATGAGTTAGTTTATTTTTTTCTTGCGTACAGTTAAATCCTCTTTGCTACAAGTTACAATTTGTACTTATTTTTATTTACTCTTCTTTGAACTGCAACATGTCGTAGATATCTCTGATTATTTTGCCCACAAGACTGTTTGCCTGTGCCTGTGTCTGAATCTGCATGTGTTTTTGCATGCTTCAATATCTGTGATTACTTGAACATAACAGTTCAATCTTTCCCTTATTCAATATTTTGGCTATAAAACAGAAATTTCACAGCTTAACAAGCATGGTACATCACTATCAACTTAGTTTTGTGCCCTATGTAGGTTGTGATAACCATCAACCTTTCTAGCACTTCCGAGTTATTAAATTGCTTTTACAAAATCTTTCAATTATGTATTAAAAATCCAGCAGTCTTTGTGTAGTGAAACAAAAATCTTATATATAACTGTATGATACAAAATTGTGCAAAAAATATTTTATCCACTAACAGATCTTCATCATCATTGGACCAAACGCGGGTAGGTGGGACTAGTGTAGCTGGGACATGTTGGCTTGGACAAATTGGGCCGAAGGGCCGGTTTCCACACTGTATCGCTCTATAATTGTGGGTTTTTTTTTTAAAGGTATTAGACTTTAGAGATACAGCGTGGAAACAGGCCCTTCGGCCCATCGGGTCTGTGCTGACTGGCACTTTCCCTACACTCTAGGGACAATTGACAATTTTACAGAAGCCAATTAACCTACAAACCTGTACATCTTTGGAGTGTGGGAGGAAACCAGAACACTCAGAGAAAACCCACGTGGTCACAGGGAGAATGTACAAACTCTGTACCGGCACAGCTCATAGTCATGATTGAAACTGTAAGGCAGCAACTCTGTGCCGCCTCAAGTTGTGCAGCAGAAACAATTATGCAAACAATCAATTTCAGTGAATTCAATAAGTTAATGCATTGATTGATGCAGCACGGATGAGGCCTATTTTCCAGGCTGTAAATGTAGTCAGTGTTGACTATAAAACAGTGAAGTCACTAAAAATAAAAGGATCATTTGTTTATTGGGTTATTATTATGTAACATTGTGAAAGAATGATATATAACACTCTACAATAAGATAGTTTTGCTTTATTTATCTTTTTCCTATCCTTTCCCAATTCAAATTAAGGTATTGTCAGTCCCCACATGGGATTAGCATTTTAGTGACTTGCAATCATTTGCATGATCATCTATATTTACATAATGTGGTCACCCCACTATTTCCCCCGGAAGGCATGGAAACATGGAGAAAATATAGCAAGAAGAATTTAAAGGTAGGACTTTAATATTATTTGTAATTCTTCCACTTCTTGCTCTCTGAGTTCACAGCCTGGCTGGCAGGAAAAGCAGTGGTAATAATGTCTAGGTACAGATCTCTGGACATTTTATTGGCAGTTCATTGCTGGGTCAGCTTCAGATTCAGCCTGGGTCGGTTGTCTCAGTTAAATTTACTTCAGAGTCCCAACTACACTATGTTTGCCTGAAACTTGTCAATAATATCCCATCTCTCTGAAACAAATTTGCTTGACCTAATGTCCACCTAATGTCCTCCATCCAAAAAAAGTGTCCCCATTCTTTAAGGAAGCTTTCAGTTTCACCAGCCCTTGCGCAGCCTATGTGTAGGAAGTAACTGCGGATGTTGGTTTAATCAAAGATAGACACAAAAAGCTGGGGTAATTCAGCGGGACAGGCAGCATCTCTGGAGGGAAGGAATGGGTGACGTATCGGGTCGCGACCCTTCCACAGCCTATCATGGGTTCTCCTCTGATTACGGTCTCTCTCCTTTCTCCAAATCACCAGGGATTTTTTTTTCCTTTTCCACTGCTTTTGACAGCCTATTTATTTTGCCAGTCATTTGGTGAGATGTGGTTTAGGTTGTCAGAATTTGTGCAAATCTGGTTTTATCAAGAACCTTGGCTGTATTTTCCCCTCATTATCCACACCTTTGCTCATTCCAAGCTTCATCTAATCAAACCTGGGCAGTTATTATTAATGAAACACCCAAAAGGAGAACATAGCAAGATGAAGCATCATTCATAAATACAACCAAATTATCAGATCATTAATTCATTGTTCGAATCACTTACTTTGTTGCAAAATACCTCAGATTGTTCTCTGAATACACTCTGCATTCGAGGACAACCGGATGGTATTATGTCCAGTGCAGAGAATGTCCATTTATACACCACTGGAAACAATTATTTTTGGCGATGTCAGAAAATTAATGTTTGAAATACCAAGTTTTGCTATAACTTTCTTTTAAACTGCCATGACTGAAATGTTCCCTGTTTGTCTTCTGATGTGAGAGAGGTGGGGTCATGTCATAAAGGATTGCTTGTGGGAGGGATGATGTCGTGGAATGACCCGAGGTCATTTAGATATTATAACTTATAACTAATCACGTATTGTCTTTCTCCTGACTGGATAGCACGCAACAAAAGCTTTTCACAGTACCTCGGTATACATGACAATAAATTAAACTGACTGAAACTGACTAACTAACCCCCCCTCCCCTCCCATTTTATTAAAGTGCTGTTGTTAAACTCTTCAAAACATCCAAATTCCACACTACTTCATCTCCCCACCTCCCTGTAAATATCCATCCTGATTAATTCTATTTCTCTTTTATTACATTTAATCCACTGCAGCTGTAATTAGCTTGACTGTGAAAAATATACATCTTCTAGATGAGCTGGGACGCATCCTCAGTGATGTGACCTGGGGTCATCGGGTGTTTCGGCTCTCACAACATCAGACACCCTCGCCCAGGCGACCCAGCCGGGGATGATCAGGCCCCGACTTGTGACCCCGCAGCAACCGCCCACGGATCAGCCATCTTAATAACTACTCTGCAGGGGTTGGGAGACTCTAGTGCGTGGAGGGACTGGGCTCTGTGGGGTGACTCCCGGCCGGGCACCTCCTGCGTCTCACCAGGTTCAAGGCCTTGCGCTGCACGAGCATTTCCTCGCCTGATGGATGTTTAGGCCACGATGGTTCATTAGGCCTTTCCGTAGCTTTGTTGGGTGTCTTTCTCACGAAAGACACAGACTGGGGTGCTAAATATGCATTTTTTGTTACAACATAGATGCAAGTTGTCGAATGGCCTTCTATCGCAGCTGTTAGAGTAATCCCATTCCCCAGTATACTATAACCAATTAACCTAATAGTGTGACTTAGCAACGTGGGAAAAAAAATTGAACACCCAGAGAAAACCTGAGTGGTCACAGGAAGAATGTGCAAAACACTTCATAGACAGCACCTGAGGTTGGGAATGCGCCTGGGTCGTGTAGCTCAGCAGTAGGAGCTGTGCATCACACAGCCCTTAAATAGAATCATGGTAAATGAAAACTGTGCAATACAGTAACAGGCCTATTGGCACAACTTGTCCATGTCTCTAAAAATGCCCCTTCTAAGCTAGTCCGATATGATCCAATGTGGCCCCTATACCTGTCAAAATGTCTTTTAAACTGATCAGATTAAACTTCATCTGCCATTTCTCCAACCCAATTCTGTAGTTGATCTAGATCCCAATGTATTTTTTGACAGTGTTCCTCACTGTTCGCAACTCCACCAATTTTGCCATTGTGTGCACGTTTACAAATCAACACATTTACACTTACATTCAGTCGTTTATATATATCACAAACCACAGAGGTCCCAGCACAGATCCCTCCGGATTTTCACTGGTCACAGACCTCCAGCCAGATAACACCTTTTTACAGCATGCCGCATCTCCAGAAAAATGGATAGATGATGTTTTGTGTCGGGACACTTCTTCAGACAGTGCCAGAGGGCATTGAGATCGTCCCGGTGGGGGATGCAGGTGGAAAGGGACTGGACTGGACACCCATGGTAAAGATTAGTTTAGTTTAGATGTGGAAACAGGCCCACTGGGTCCATGCCGACCCGCACATTAACACTATCCTACACCCAATAGGGAAATGTTTTACATTTCTCTGGCGCTGCATCTGCTGTAAGACAGCAACTCTACTGCTGCTCCACCGTGACCACCACCGTTAGGCAGTGGGGCCATAGAAACAGAAAGTTATTGACGAATTGAAGGGCATGTAAGGCGTCTCAGATGTATGATAGAAGTGACTGGACAAGGATGGAGATAGGATGGGATGGAAGATAGAAAGGATGGAATCAAGATATTTGGAGATGAATTTATAGAGGGAAGAGCAGGCTAAAACAATGGGTCTGCCAGGACATTCCTGTTTGTGGATATTGGAAAAGATATAGAAGCGGGCAATGAGGGCTGTGGAATGATAAGGTTGGAGGCTATGGAGACAATAGAGCTCTAGGGGCTAGTGGAGTCAAGGACATGGGGAGAAGGCAGGCACGGGTTACTGATAGGGGACGATCAGCCATGATCACAATGAATGGCGGTGCTGGCACGAAGGGCCGAATGGCCTCCTCCTACACCTATTTTCTATGTTTCTATGTATGCAGGGGAGATCATCAAAGTTGTTGAGATCAGAACCGTCTGGGATACGATGACCTGGAGTTTGAAGAAGGCTCCCAATCTGAAACATCACCCATCCATGTTCTCCAGAGATGTTGCCTGACCCGCAGAGTTTCTACAGCACTTTGGGACTTTATCAGATGCTTCACTAAAATCCATGTAGACAATATCCACAGCCTTATCTACATTGATTACCTTTGTCACTTCAAAAGTATCACACCTGATCGTAAGACATGACCTGCCACAGGCAGAACTCTACCGACTGTCCCTAATTATCTCATTATTTTGCAACTGGGAGTGAGCATATCCTGAAGAAACCTCTTCAATAGGTTCCCCTCCACCAGCGTGAGGCTCATGGAGTATGGGAGGAAACCGGAAGTCTTTGAAGTACGGGAGGAAACCGAAGACCTTGGACAAAACCCACGCGGGTCACGTGGAGAACGTACAAACTCCGTGAGACCTATAATTTCCTGATTTATCTCTACTTCCCTTCCTAAGCAACTGAATAACATTGGCTATTCTCCAGACTTCCAGAACCTTGCCTATGGCTGGAGAAGATACAAAGATCTTCATTATGATCCCTACAATCTCCTCTCATGCTTCTCTCAATATCTGGGATAGATTCCATCAGTCCTGGGGATTTACCCACCGCAATGATCTTTAAGAGCTCCACACTATCTTCTCTTGATCTCAAATTGTCGTTGCATAAATAGCTCTCTGCACTATCCTCCATGTTCTCCTTGGTGAAGACAGATGTAAAGTATGCGTTTCGTACCTCGCCAACATCTTCTTACTCCAAGCATAATCTTATTCTATTTTATCCTTGAGTAGTCCTACCATGGTTATTCAATTGCTTTTAATGTATGTATAAAAATCCTTGAGATTTATTATAATCCGACTCCAGGTGTAGGCAGATCCTTATTTATAGCTATCTAAATAAGACTTATGGAGTTGTGATCACTGTTCCCAAAATGCTCTTGTATATACCAGCCACCTGGCCAGGCTTGTCTCCCAATACAAGGTCCAGTATGATCCCTGCTCAAGTTGGACTAAGCACAAGAGTGTTTCAGGAAATTCTCTTGCGTACACCTAACAAATTCTGCCCCATCTAAGATTTTTGCACTGAGGATGTCCCAATCAATATTGGGAAAGTTAAAGTTGTCAATTACAACAGCCCCGTTGCTTTTGCAGTTTTCTGTAATCTATCTGAATATCTGCTGGCTATTAGGAGGTCTATAATAAATCCTATTATAGCAATGACACCGTTCTTGTTTTTGAGCTTATCATATAGTGAGCGGACATCGATGGCCAACAAGGAGGAAGTGCTATGAGCAATTTATTATGATGAAGCCTGCTGATGAGGAAGATGAGGATCCAATTATATACGGTCGAGCAGAGACCCAATTCAGCAGATGCTATTAGTAAGTATCAGCTCTCCATTTACAAACAAAGTGTGAACTCAAATTTCTATTCTTGGTACTGTAACACATTGGAGAAAGCTAGGAAAGATGACCTACAAAGCTTCTGGGTCTCCCTTTGCAGATCATCCTTCATGTTGGAACTACTTAGCACAAAGCTACATTTACTTAAGTAAACTAGAGTCTCCATCACAGAGATGCTCCTGTCTTTACCTGGACTACTGGCCTCTTCTCTTTCAGCTTCATTTTCACTTCTTCCGCAGGTTTCATAACCGAGGTCCTGCAAGTCCACTTGCACCTGTTTATTGTCCTGCTCCACTGATGATTCAGCTGGGGAATGTACAAACGTTACAATAAGAGGGAAGAACTAA
Organism: Okamejei kenojei; assembly: GCA_035221665.1. Lineage (NCBI taxonomy): Eukaryota > Metazoa > Chordata > Chondrichthyes > Rajiformes > Rajidae > Okamejei > Okamejei kenojei. The sequence goes on along the minus strand of CM069140.1, from coordinate 23,257,549 downwards.
AAGCCATAGTCAAGGAGCAACATTCAGATCTGTAGGTTTCCTCAATACTTTGGATTTGAAATAACCTATGAGAGAATAACGTATTATTCCTCAGTAGCTTGTCATCCCAGTATTCTGTTGGTCAATTATGCAGAAGAAATACAGATAAACCTGTCATCACATCTACAAGTCATCAAATTAAGCTGCTGATATGCTACCAATATCTTGCCACCTTTCTCATCATGTGGATACCCGATTAATAATGTGCCTCACTTATTGCAAGAAGTCCCTTATGGGACACTGTCAAATGGGCTCCAAGGTTCCATTTAAATACCAAGACACTTCCCAAAAAATTAAATGTCTCGTGCATTTATCTGTATAAATCTATGTTGATTTTTCTAATTAGTTTCTCTATCTTAGTCCATATTATGGATTAGAAGTGGCAGCACTAATGTCCTTTTGAAATAGAATGTTATGTTTCCCAAGTTGTTATTGTGGTTTCAAAGATTTTTTTAAAAGTTTAGGTTAGCGCCTCAATTAATTTGAATCCGAACTGTTCAAAGGAACGATTTAGATAAAAATGTGCAAGGTATGATTCGTAAGTTTGCAGATTACATTAAACTAGATGGTATTGTAGACAGTGAAGATGGTTATCAAAAAATTACAGCGGGATCCTTATAAGCTGGGTAAGTGTGGTGAGGAGTGGCTAATGTACTTTAATGTAGACAAAGTGTGAGGTGTTGCATATTGGGAAGTCAAACTGGGGCAGAACCTTTGCAGTGAATGGTAGGGTCCTCGGAAGGTTGCAGAGCAGAGGGATCTAGTAGAACATGTACACAGTTACACAGTTTCCTGAGAGTGCTCTCACAGGTAGATAGGTTGGTAAAGGAGGCTTTTGGTACATTAACCTTCATCAGTCAAAGTACTGAGTGTAGACATTGGGACGTAATGATACAGTTGTACAAGATATTGGCTAGACCGCATTTGGTTTATTGTGTTCAGTTTTGCAAACTCTGCTATAGGAAGGATATCATTAAGCTAGAAAGAGTGTAGGGAAAGCTTTATGAGGATGTTGCCCGGCCTTCAGGGCCCGAGTAATAGCGAGAGATTGGGGCAGCTAGAATGTTATTCCTTGGAGTGCAGAAGGCTAAGGGCTGATCTTATAAAGGTGTATAAAATTATGAGAGGAATTGATAGGGTGTAAGCACATGGTCTTTTACCCTGTGTAGGAAAATCAAGAAGAAGAGGATGTAGGTTTATGGTGAGAGGAGAAGGGTTTAATAGACACCTGAGGGGGCAAGTTTTCACTCAGCAGGTGGTGGGTATATGGAATGAGCTGCCAGAGGAGGTAATTGAGCCAGATACAATAACAACATTTAAAAGACACTTGGATAGATACGTGGATATGAAAGGTTCAGATGGATATGGAACTAGCTTAGTTGGAGAAACTTGGTCAGCATGGGCGAGTTGAGCTGTGGGGCCTGTATCCATGCTAGATGATTTTTTTTTTAACTGTAAATATAAAGTTGGACAGTTTGGAGCAAGGCCTTAAATGTTAAAGTTACATTTTATTTAGTTTCTATTTTGATTATTAATCTGAGGGAAATTGGACTCCCCTATAGGTCATTGCTTTGACTTTGCTAGCAAGTACTGAGGTTAAAGGGGAGCAGAACCTAGGATGCACCCAGATCCAACATAACTTTTGAATGTGACCCACAAAATGCCCACAAATAGGCAGGTGTACTGAAACAGTGAAACAAGCAATGCAAGATACATTCCTTTGGCAATAATGAATGACAGCACTGCATGAGAAGGAACTGGCTTCCAAGATAACCAGGGGCTTGTGATTGTTGGAAGAAAAGTGCATAGAGGAGTTGTTATAAAACAGAGCTATTTTTTTATCTATGAAGTTGATTGTGATCAACAGGAAATCGACCAACCATTTACCATTGCTTTTTGTGTACCAACCATTTACCATTAATGTGTTTCCTCATAGGGCCAAAAGATTTACAAACACATACAAAAGGAAAATCCACTCCTGAGTCCCTCGTTCCCCAACCATCCAATTACTTCTGAGGAACTAGTGGACCTTTATATTAAGGTTGAGGCCGATGTGTTAATGCACAACACAACAAAAGACAATGAGAGATAACCATGTTAGCACAATACACAAGGACTTTGATCTGGCTCTTGGTAAGCTGAGATGATACATACTGAGCAGGTCTTTGTACTGCTGCAACTGGTTGTCCTGGGCCTTTACAGTTGCCTCGGTCACTACGAGTTTCTCCTGTAATTCCTTGTTCTGTTGTCTGTACTCAGCCAGCTTGGTTTGAAACTGGTTGGATTGCTGTCCAAGCGCCCCACGATGCCACAGACTGACACCTTGCAAAATTAATCCAACCTAGACAGTAACACAAAAGGAGAAAAGTTAAAGAGAAATTACAGAGAAGACACCACATTAAGAGTATTTTATAGCAATCAATATGTAGAAGTGCATTTTAGGGATACAGTCAAATCAGTTACTAATTTCTCGTGCAGTTTTCTTCAGTCCCTTTCTGATGATGCTGCGATACATTTGTCATGATCCAGTATCTACACCTAGTATTGTTCTACAGATATAAGCCCTATCTATGTGTATTCATGGAGGTCACCGAGGAGAGCCTGAATTAACATCTAGCTGACACCGAGACACATGGTAATTGTGAAAGGATGTCAAAGGAGCTCTGAAAGCATTATAGACACAAAATGCTGGAGTAACTCAGCGGGGCAGGCAGCATCTCTGGAGACAAAGAATGGGTGACGTCACGACCCTTTCGGTTTAGCTTTGGTTTAAACCAGCATCTGCAGTTCCTTCCTACACATTTCATCTGAAAGTATAATTGTTTTTTCAACATCCTAGCCATAAACCAAATGAACCATCATTGCTGTCAGGGAGATTAACCAACTCAACATAGATCCAGGGTCGAGCCCCAAAATGTGCCTAGTCTGCAAGGCACAGTTCACTCAGGAAGAAGAACAAATGCACTTACCAAATATGGGGATACTAATGTTTATAATAAGCCATTTTGTATATCCTCAAATCAACAGAACGCTGAAAATGAGATGCTAGTTAGAAATTACATAACTTCTGTTTATTAATAGAACTACAGATTCACAGCCCTTGTGACTGTTAGTTGCCATGTGACACTTAAACTGATCACAAAATTAAAAACACCTGTAATGGATTGGTTTGGACAGTACACAGTTAGTGCATCATAACTCTAAATTCCCAGGCTTAGTTTTGCCCATAGGTGCTGTGTGTGTGGAGTTGAAATATCTTTTCTGAAACCACCTGGTTTCCCTCAGCTGCTCTGGTTTCGTCCCACATTGCAAAGATATGTTTGTAGCATAATCACTCACTGTAAATTAGCCTTTAATATAGATTAATGGCTAAAGGAACTATTGAGGAGCTGACGGATGTGATAAAGAATGGATGCAGGGGTACAGGGAAATAAGGAGATGAGGAAAGGGACAAATTGGTGTCAGGGTATGAAAGCACCCAAAGTTATGGCAGGTTATTATCAAAAGTGTCAATTTGAAAACTAACCATGTCTATGTTACAGCACAACATCTTAAGGAAATTCAGCACACAAAAATTGGAAATCATCCACGAGGAAACAAAAGCTCTAAACTTGGATTTTGAATCAAATCTTAATCTTCAGACACATGACAATGATAAACAAGCCATGCATATTACATTGACTTCTTTGTGGTGAATATACGTCATAAAGAAGATGTTATTTTCATTAGAAACATAATACATCACAAATGCAAATACATTTCAGAATGCTTTAACCCATCTTCTTCTCTCTAGATTAGCATGTTTCCATCTCTCAGGCTTGATGTAGGGTTCCTCGTCCGAAATATTAACTGTTGGTCTTTAAAAAGATGCTGCTTGTCTTGCCATGAATTTCTAACATTTTTCACTTTCTGTATTTATATAATGTTATCTTATTTTCTTGCACATCTGGGACCCCAAGCAGGTTCCACAAACTTACCATTGACAACACATACACATACATTCCATCATTCTACACATGCCTCCCCCACCTGTTCTCCTATTGAAATGTTCCTACAAATGTTTGACCTGCTGAGTTTCCCCAGCATTTTCTGTATTTATTTTGTGACTGCAAGCTAAAAAATACGAAAAGCTGTATGTTACTTTGTTTAAAAGGGTACATGTGTCAATTGTTAATTTGAATTGAAGCAGTTAAAGTAGCAAAGGTGCTCTTTAGAGACATTGTCATCGGATTACTATGGGGAGGTTACATGGAAACAGTTTTTTCCCCCCCGATGCTTTTTAAATCCAAGATGGCTCTTCCTTGCTTGTCACTTTCCAAAGTAACTTTTAAGTTGTTCTCTATTTCCCGCGTTATAACCAATTTAGCCCCCATAATGCAAATACTGCTCCCCCTAATTCATCACTCATGTTACATCTAATTCATGCTATGGAAACATATGTTATATTAGAACTACCGATAAAAAGTAGGTTTGGGGATAATGTTTCAAAAAATGGAAAAATGTTCTTTCAATATTTTCATGAAAGAACAAATGTGACAGGAAACTATCCTATCTGACTTAATTACTAGAACAGAGGATCTTATCAACTTACCAGTGTGAATGCCTAACTGATCACACAAGCTAATGAATAATAGCAGCCTCAAGCTTTTCATCCACATTCGTTTCAGCATGAGCAGACACCGAGAGGAATCAATACACCTTCCCACAAACACCATGAAATCAAAATGGACAAAATATGCACATGCAGTGTGCATAAACACACATGACTATAATGTTTGGTAAATTTGGTAAGTTCATTTTAAGAAGTGCAGATGCAAGTTAAAATATTACTGTAAGATATTCACTTTTTTGCTAAATTATTGAAGTAATTATTGAAGGTTTATTCACACTAACCTGCTGACCAGCATCAGTTACGTTTGGGGTCTCATTTTTACCCTGTGACAACATAGTTCCAAGGTCGAGTGAATGGGGTCTGGCCCGCTTTGTCCCTCGGTCACATGGATGCATGTCTGTCTTCAAGTGCTGAGGTAGGCCGAGCTCAAACTTTAGTCGTTCAATTTCTTTGGCCATATTGACAATGAGCTCTGGATTGAAATGTTTTTCTCCAGTCTGAGAAGAGTTGAGCTCCAGCTGTTCTTTCAGGAGACTGATAATTGTTTCCGAGTTTTGTAATTTCACGGTCAGCTTTATGATTTCCTCTCTGAGGCCCCATACATCAAGGCTGTCCTTCTCTGCGTCTGTCCCCGGTCCCTGCAACGCAAGATACTCTTCCACGCTGTTCTGTTCCGCATTCTCCAAAGTCTGATTATGTAATGGCCTATTAATGAATGAAGGTAGATTAAAATGAATGCTATCATCAGTTTAATGTAAACTATTTCCAATCTTTTTTACTTAAAGACCATTTCAAATACATTAAAGACTATGATAATCAAGAACACCAACAAATATCTACCCCTCCCTATGACATGTCCCTGATATTGCAGATAATTAACAATCCACACATTCAAAGATTAGTTGGAATTGGCCTGACAAATCATAAACTGTGTTCCCACCTTCTGTCAGTCACCAGGCTTGTGAAATATTTTGATTTCACTTCTTCAAATACACCATGAAAATGCAGATTGCTATGTGGTCAGATGGACCTTGCAATGGGCTAACATTTATTCAGTACATTGAAAACAGATAATGGTTCACAGAGACAGCTTGCAACCTTACCAGTACCATACCTTATTCTGAAAAGATCATCATCGGAAACTGTTTCTCCTCAACTGCTGGATGATCAATTTAGAGTCCTCACAAACATCTGTTTTTCCTTCTGTATATCTAGTTTATTTAATGTGATCAGTTGACCTATTGTCTCTAGATAAGTCACTTACCAAACCCCTCCCCCATACCTCCTCCTTACAAAAAAGTTGGCCCAGTCCAGTTTATTTCCTTGGTTAATTAGATTATCCATTAATGTGATTAGAGATAGAAATGAGAGGTATGGTTGTACATGGAAACAAGGGAATTACTGTAGTTCTGAGCTCTAAACTCGCGACATTATTTATTAAATTAATAGTCCATGGTATAGAATATTTATTTAATATTCGATGAGCAAAATGGTTCACTCCACAATGGCATGGATATGTCAGTAAATGTCATACAAAATGCTGGTGTTTATCAATATTCCCACATTTAACTTCGAAGGTCAAGATTTCCACAAATATGCATAGTTATGAGCTGGCAACTAGTCAAAGTCCAATTCAGGAATCCTGATGGAGTTTAGAAGGGGACAGGATTTTGCTACAAATGCCCCACGCTTGCTAAATAATTCTGTGCCAGGCGAATGGAGGAACAAATGAACTTTTTTCCCTTTGTTTTTTAATGGAAGTGAATGGATAAAGGAGCCTTCAGAAGATGTCTTTAAATGGTTAGGACTGCAGTGTAAAAAATAAACTTTTTAATCCTCCAAGAATATTCTTACAATTTTAATTTGTAATTTTTTGAAGGCTTATTAAATTTCTTATACTTAATGATATTTAAGTTTTAATGATGAATTTGTGTTTTTTTCAGGATGTAAAGAGGCTTCTCAGGAATATGGATAGGCTGTGTGCCAGCAGATGAAATATAACTTGGGAAAATTGTGAGGTCATCCATATTGGTGAATTAATAAGAAAAGCAGAGTATTTATACATGGTGAGAGATGTGCAGTTTCTGTTGTGCAAAGGGAAACAGGTGAGCTTGGCAGCCTGAGTACAAGGAGTTTAGAACAAAGGTTCACAGCGTCAGAACAAAGGGTAGGCTATGATCAAGATGAAGAGAAATGTGTTCTCTCAGAAGTTGATGAACTAAGATTCTCTACACCAAAGGGTTGTGGAGGCTTAGTTATTGTATTAATTCCAAAACAATATTAACACATTTCTAGGAATCAAGGGATACTGCAGTAGTGCCGGAAGATGGCATTGAGGTGAATTATGTATGATCTTGTGAAAGATAAAGCAGGCTCAAAGAACTGGATGACCTACTCCTGCTTAATACTTTCTTATACATTGTTTCAGAGTGTTTTAACATTATATGGGTTTTTAATTTTTTTAACATCCCATTTTGTTTATTTGTATCTTTACATTAGCAGTGTTTGAAATTTGCTGTCTTTTCAAAATACAAACTGCTTATTAGAAAACTCATCTAATGCCACAGAGATGTTGAACAGAGACTTGGTTGTGGGAGGGACGGGACTGGCAGCTCAACATTCCAGGGTTTACAAGTTTCAGATGTGATGGAGATGGAGCTAAAAGAGGTGGAGGATTTGCAATACTAATCAGAAAGCATGTCGCTGCTGCACTCAGAATGGACAGTTAGTTCATCAACAGAAAATTAATCCATGGGTACAGTGCCATGGAAAGAAAGGAGCATTCAGTCTGATGGGGTTATATTATAGATCTCCCAATAGCCAGTGAGAGATAGAGGAACACATATGTAGACAGGTTATAGAAAGATGTAAAAGCAACAGTATTGATGTATTTGGTGACTTTAACTTCAATATTGACTTGGACTTCTTTTGTGCAAGAGGCTCTGAGGGCAGAATTTGTTAGGTGCATCCAGGTGGGTTTCCTGTAACAGTGTGTGGATTATCGAACTGGAGGAGAAACCATTTTGGACCATGAATTGGAAAACAGGCATGGAAAGATGACTGACATTTCAGTGGGAGCGGAGCGCATTTTTGGGAAGGTAATCACAATTCCTTGGGAATTGATGGGATAAGCTTGGATGAGGGGTGCAGGAGAAGATACCTTTGGTCTAATTATTTTTTAACGGGTCATTTTTAACTTAGTTCTGCCAACTAGAAATTTTGAGTGGGCTCATGGAAGATATTCCAAGATCTACGAACATAAAATCATGCTTCTGGAGAAGGGAAACGGACAATAACATCTTAACTCGAAATGTGTCTGAATCACTGGCTAATAAGTCTAATATTTTCTGTCTTATAAATGTTAACCTAGAACAATTTGACTGGAGCATCTACATATAATAAAGTAAATATTTACTTCATATAAGGCACTGGTGACTCAGTCTGTGACTTCAGCTCCACAAGCTCGTCTTCCATCAGTTTATTTTTTTCCTTCAGTCTCTGCATGTCAGGTTTTGTCTTCTCAAAACTGTCCGTTGCCTCTATGCTGATGACCAACGAATTGTGAGACAAGATGCTGGTGTCGGTTTCTCCAATCTGACTTCTGAATCCAGAATCATTGAAGGATCTCTGTAAAGACAAAAATATTAATTTGCAACTGGAGAAATTACTTGTCACAGTATGAATGGACCCAAGAGAGCAGCTAATCTATGAAACTGGTACATAACACATCTTCAGTCTACTTGCTTAAATATCCTCTTTCAACTTTAATATTCTTGTGAGCCATGAATATTAGCAGCCTCTTTTTTTATTTCCTTGTGCATGATGAAAATATGTAACAACAATTGTAGATATGTGTGCTGTGAATAGGCCATAGTTAGAGAAAGAAACATTGCTAAGATTTGTGGTCATGGTGTGGTCCAGCTATTTCTACAACTGTGAATATTATGTGATATAACTTTCAATTTAGTTGCAAATCCCTCTAATCCCTCGTTGCCAGCACCGAGAGCCATGCACAAAGTATGGGTTGCAACTTAATGGAATTCAACAACGGAAGCACGTGTGAATGGGAAATCAATGACTATTCAGGAAATGAAGAGAGATGAGAAACAAATAAAAAAATAGTCCACCTGATCAAACTGAATGTATCACTAGCACTGTATAATAGAAAAAAGAGCTGACAAAACATAATGTTCCTAAGCACTTAATTGGACAAAACGCCAATAACAAATAATTCAAGCCATAAAAAGATATTTGAACACAGTAGTTTAGTTTAGTTTAGAGAAACAGCACGGAAACAGGCACTTCGGCCTACTAAGTCAGCACCGACCAGCAATCCCTGCACGCTAACACTCTCCGAAACCCTGTACAGACAGCACCCGTGGTCAGGATTGAACCGGAGTCTCTGGTACGGTAAAGCAGCAGCACTACTGCTGCGCCAACACACCGCTCTTAACAACCTGAATATGAAGATGTGGAATATCAACTTATAATTCTTCATGTACTTGTGGGACACACAACATTTTGGTGCTGACTTTTTTTCCACCATGAATTATTTAATTTTCCAGCCAATGCTGAAGCAAAATTTTGTATTTATAACTGTTAAACATTTTAAGCTCACATTCATTTGTGGTTTCACACGTAAGAATTTTTCTTTATCAGTAATATGAATAAAAACCATGGGAATGGAATTTATTCTCTCCATAATCCCAATGGCTGCATCTCAACCCACCCAAATTATATTGAGACTGCCATTTCTCTGGATTTTCTGGACATATATTATTTCACTTTCTATGCAAACAATGAATGTTGGAAATACTCAATATATCATGCATCATCTGTAGAGAAGGAAACAGTTTCTGCTCAATGCCCCCTACAACAAAAGTTAAGAGTTTATGATGAAAGGTCATTCACTTCTAATGATTATTCACTCTCTCGTCTGGGATTGCCTGATTTGCCAAGTGTTTCCAGTATTCTGCTTTTATTTTAGATTTACAGCCTCTGCATACAATTTTAATATTTTTTGTACCTTCGTCACAAATTAAAACATTTCCCCTCCAGATTGTGCTACTGAGCTTCCATTGCAGCCTTTGATGTTACCTGATGGTTTTTCTCCACAACTTCTGGATGTTCATTCAACAATTGGATGGTGTGTGTATACTGAGTGCTCTCGTCACCCTCGGCATTCTCACTGTAGTTCTCTGCAAGAGAATTCAAGGCAGATGCTTGTCATGGACATATAAAAGGATGCACATGCCCATTATCTCTTCCTGATTAAAATGAACATAATAAATTAATAAACGTGAAAATTGCTTTAAAATATTATCTTGATCAACTACTACCTTGTTAAAAGAACTTGCTTTCTCACTCTTAGCTCTCAGGGCTAAGGGAATCAAGGGATATGGGGAAAAAGCCAGAACGGGGTGCTAATTTTGGGTGATCAGCCATGATCATATTGAATGGCGGTTCTGGCTCGAAGGGCTGAATGGCCTACTCCTGCACCTATTTTTCTATGTTTCTATGTTTCAATTGAAAATGCGTGTTCTGAAATGGTGGTATTTATCTTTTCTGGAGATTTGAATACTAAAAAATGTTCTATTCATTTCCCCCGTTTCATGCTGTTGATTAAAACTATCAATCCCACATTCACAGGCAAATGAAATCTCAGCTGAGTTATAATATTATGAACGTTATAATATTATGTTATAATGCTTATCATTAGCAAGCTGAAAGTTGCTACTGTTACATTCCTGGAACCTCTAATTGAACTGCATTCTAATCAGATGCTGAGCATGTGATAGATCAATTCCAGTTCAGGTTCAGCCGACTTCACCTGCTTTTTTCTAACTTTCCTCATCAAACCATAGAAAAGTGGTTTAAGTGCCAACAAGAGTACAAAGCATATTTAAAAGCCTATCAAAATGGAGACATATTTGTGAATGTCACTTATTAGTGTTTAAGTATAGATAGATGTACAGCAACAGAATGAATCACGTTGCAATAGATGCTAGAGGAATTTTTCCCCATGTTGCTTGTTTAAAATGAATACGAGTTGCTGGATCACAACAGTTTAATGGCTTTCACTGCACTAGAGTCCGAGGAAGGCGTTCAAGCTGAGGTTCGAATTTGCTGCTTCAGCAAACTTCATAAATTTTGAATTTATGCACTGTGGTGGATGCTAAGCTTTTAGAAGCTAATATGGCAAGAAAATATTCAGCAAAACCAGAGGCACTCTGGAATATATTTGCACAACTATTCCACTATTCAATTTAAATAGTTTTCCCAGGTGGAATTGATTCTCACAATTCTATCATTATCTGCAGAATCACTGCAATGCCAGGTGTCTACACCAAAGACATTCAATGTAATTGGGAATAAACACGAAGAACAGGTATTTGCACTGATGTAATGTGCATAAACCTGGTTTACAAAGCAAATTAGTATCAAAGGTTTCCATTAAGATTGGATGCAGGGTTTCTGATGCAAGTATGTTAGGAACATGTACTTTTATTCAACGAGGATCTTATTTACTCAGACCATTACCATGATGGTTAAATTACTGGATTAGTAGTGATCCAACACATTAATTCAAATCTCACCACTCTGGCTGGGAAACTTAATTTTATTAAATAAATTTGGAATTTAAAATAAGCCGCTTTCAGTAATGGTGACTACAAAAGTACTGGTTGTCATTAAAAATCCATGATAGTTAATCAGCCCTTTGTTCAGGTAGGAACTGCAGATGCTGGTATAAACTGAAGACAGACACAAAAAGCTAGAGTAACTTAGCAAGTCAGATAGCATCTCTGGAGAAAAGGGATAGGTGCCGTTTCGGTCGAGATCCTTCTTCAATCTGCCCTTCCCGCATTGTGGCCTTTATGATTCCAGCACCACACCAGTATACTTGGCTGTTAACTGCCTTCCAAAAATTGCCCCAAAAGCCACTTAATTAAACCAAACAACTACAGCAAAACATAAGAAAAAAACATTACATATCATGTGAAAGATATTTAATCTTTCTCACAGGCTGGCCAATAAACATCCTGAGAATCATATTTTCTACCAATGAATGTGATATCATCCTCAAAATGTACCAGAACAATTTAACAAAAAAATCATTAATCTCCTAGCCTGAGTTCCACATCCTAGTGGATTGGGGTAGAGGGGGCACTGTAATAAGTGCCATCTGCAAGCATGCTGTCCAGTCTTATATGATTCAGAGTTGGAAATATATTGCTGCTCATCAATACCCTGTTACTGTTGCAAGCACATGAACTGATGAGAATAGCATCCTGGGCATTGGTTCCAAAACCAGTTCAAACATATTTGTGGAGATTCCATCACACGATCTTCTGCCTCAAACTCCCAGTAATCCAAAACCTCCCAATGGTCAGATGACACGCATTGGCTCATTAGCATGCTGCACTACCTACCAACAACAGGCAGATTAGCAACAGATTTAATGTTATTCAATTAACTTTTTTATCTTTAAAAAAAAAGGACACACAATGCTGGTGTGAGTCAGTGGGTCAGGCAGCATCACCTGAATATATGGATAGGCAACTTTTCGGGTCAGGACCCTTCGTCAGACTGCTCCCCTTTCTGACTTTTTTTCTTGTTGTCATTTCATATATTATTATTGGACAACCTTTCTGTCCCATGTCCAATATTTTGAAAACTGATTTAAAGAAATAGGCACTTAAATAATATATATATTTTTAAACCTTCTATGATTTTTTTTTTCCCCCAATCCTTTTCTTTCCATTATGTCTCCTAGATTGCTGGGAATGGTGTTTAGCTTAATTTCTAATTCCTGTCGAGTCCAAAACAACCCTGGACAGTTAGCAACCTTAAATTGGCCTTATTTATAAAATTATTAATAAAATTCTCCCTGAATAACTCTGCTCTTAGAAAAGGGAGGGAAATTGAAGAGGAAAATAATGAAAGTCCTGCCTGTAGTTGACAATTTATAGATAACTAGCTGAAGACTTCATGAATTAGACAGCTGGTTATTTAAGCATATACTTTCCATGTGTGTTATTTTCATTTAGCACCACCAATTAGGAATACTCATCATGAAACTGTTTTTGAAGTTTTTCTTTCTATTGCTTTATTTTTAGGTCATCAGTGGCAATTTTTGTATTCACCGCCCATCTTCAAATGCTCATTGAGAGGGTGCTGTTAAGCCCTCTACAACTGAATGGTTTGTTGGGCTATTTCAGAGTCCCCCATGTGGAGTCTCATGGCACTACATTACTGAACTAGATCTGGTTGTTGTTCCACATTCCAACTTTTAACTGAATGCAAATTCCACAGCAGTTGTGGTGGGACTCAAGTTTTGATCGCCAGATTATTAGATTACTACTATGGTAATTTAACCTCTCTCCTTAGAAAACAGAATGATCTGAATTGGCTGTTATCATTCATATAGTTTCTGATTCTCAGTGTGATCGAGGAGCAGTGTTCTCTATCTTCAAACACATCTGACCAGCTGAGCTTTAATCTTACCGCACATTAATTTTCAAGAGAACATGAAACCCACAGGAAATAAACTTGGTTTTAATTTGTACCGTACAATGGTGATCTCACATAAAACATGCAGGATTATGGGGTGATTGGGGGAAGAGGCTAGTTGTTATAGCTAACAATAATGACACTTCAGTTTCCTGTCTGTTTGGTTCTGGAAGTCTATTAGTCTGCAACACATGTCTGTCATGCATGCCACATTCACACAGCATAACAATTCATTTAGTTTGGAATGCTTCACTTTTGGGTCAATTTTCGCAAACAGGATTCAGGCAAAACCATTAGGAGTCACCATTGTTACACCACAAAGTTGTCAGCAAATCTCCGAGATTAACAGAGGAATTCAAAGGTCTGTGTCGATGGTTCTTTATTCTTCCACAGAGAAGAATGTTTGGAAATTGCTGTAGCACAATGTTGCAGGAGGTACAAGTGACCTTTTACTAACTACAAGCTACAGTTACAACAACAACCTCTCTAGACAGAGAAATTTTCTCATATATATTTTTAAACTTCTCTGGTTTATGGTTTTTCTCCATCAAAAAATATTTTATTTTTGCCCTCATTCTCATGTGTATGGACCAGAAATGATTTTGGATTCTGTAACATGTTTCCAATACCTTCTACTGCCAGGTTTTCCATATATGTAAATGCTTAAATATTAAGCATTTTTAAATGTTATGGAATGCCATCGATCTCCTAGGACCATAGAAACATAGAAACATAGAAATTAGGTGCAGGAGTAGGCCATTCAGCCCTTCGAGCCTGCACCGCCATTCAATATGATCATGGCTGATCATCCAATCAGTATCCGTACCTGCCTTCTCTCCATACCCTCTGATCCCCTTAGCCACAAGGGCCACATCCAACTCACTCTTAAATATAGCCAATGAACTGGCCTCAACTACCCTCTGTGGCAGAGAGTTCCAGAGACTCACCACTCTCTGTGTGAAGAAAGTCTTTCTCATCTCGGTCTTAAAGGATTTCCCCCTTATCCTTAAGCTGTGACCCCTTGTCCTGGACTTCCCCAACATCGGGAACAATCTTCCTGCATCTAGCCTGTCCAACCCTTTAAGAATTTTGTAAGTTTCTATAAGATCCCCTCTTAATCTCCTAAATTCCAGAGAGTATAAACCGAGTCTATCCAGTCTTTCTTCATAAGACAGTCCTGACATGGAATCAGTCTGGTGAACCTTCTCTGCACTCCCTCTATGGCAATAATGTCCTTCCTCAGATTTGGAGACCAAAACTGCACGCAATACTCCAGGTGTGGTCTCACCAAGACCCTGTACAACTGAAGTAGAACCTCCCTGCTCCTGTACTCAAATCCTTTTGCTATGAAAGCTAACATACCATTCGCTTTTTCACTGCCTGCTGCACCTGCATGCCTACTTTCAATGACTGTGTACCATGACACCCAGGTCTCGCTGCATCTCCCCTTTTCCTAATCGGCCACCATTTAAATAATAGTCTGCTTTCCTGTTTTTGCCACCAAAGTGGATAACCTCACATTTATCCACATTATACTGCATCTGCCAAACATTTGCCCACTCACCCAGCCTATCCAAGTCACCTTGCAGTCTCCTAGCATCCTCCTCACAGCGAACACTGCCCCCAGCTTAGTGTCATCCGCAAACTTGGAGATATTGCCTTCAATTCCCTCATCCAGATCATTAATATATATTGTAAATAGCTGGGGTCCCAGCACTGAGCCCTGCGGTACCCACTAGTTACTGCCTGCCATTGTGAAAAGGACCCGTTTACTCCTACTCTTTGCTTCCTGTTTGCCAGCCAGTTCTCTATCCACATCAATACTGAACCCCTAATACCGTATGCTTTAAGTTTGTATACTAATCTCTTATGTGGGACCTTGTCGAAAGCCTTCTGGAAGTCCAGATATACCACATCCACTGGTTCTCCCTTATCCACGCTACTAGTTACATCCTCGAAAAATTCCACAAGATTCGTCAGACATGATTTACCTTTTGTAAATCCATGCTGACTTTGTCCAATGATTTCACCACTTTCCAAATGTGCTGCTATCCCATCTTTAATAACTGACTCTAGCAGTTTCCCCACTACCGATGTTAGACTAACTGGTCTGTAATTCCCCGTTTCCTCTCTCCCTCCCTTCTTAAAAAGAGGGGTTACATTTGCTACCCGCCAATCCTCAGGAACTACTCCAGAATCTAAAGAGTTTTGAAAGATTATCACTAATGCATCCACTATTTCCTGAGCTACTTCCTTAAGTACTCTGGGATGCAGCTATCTGGCCCTGGGGATTTATCGGCCTTTAATCTATTCAATTTTCCCAACACCACTTCCCGACTGACCTGGATTTCACTCAATTCCTCCTTTGACCCACAGTCCTCTGCTATTTCAGGCAGATTATTTATGTCTTCCTTAGTGAAGACAGAACCAAAGTAGTTATTCAATTGGTCCGCCATATCCTTGTTCCCCATGATCAACTCACCTGTTTCTGACTGCAAGGGACCTACATTTGTTTTAACTAACCTCTTTCTCTTCACATATCTATAAAAACTTTTGCAGTCAGTTTTTATGTTCCCTGCCAGTTTTCTTTCATAATCTATTTTTCCTTTCCTAATTAAGCCCTTTGTCCTCCTCTGCTGGTCTCTGAATTTCTCCCAGTCCTCTGGTATGCTGCTTTTTTGGCTACTTTGTACGCATCATCCTTTGCTTTGATACTATCCCTGATTTCCCTTGTTATCCACGGATGCACTACCTTCCCCGATTTATTCTTTTGCCAAACTGGGATGAACAATTTTTGTAGTTCATCCATGCAGTCTTTAAATGTCTTCCATTGTATATCCACCGTCAACCCTTTTAGAATTAATTGCCAGTCAATCTTGGCCAATTCACGTCTCATACCCTCAAAGTTACCTTTCTTTAAGTTCAGAACCATTGTTTCTGAATTAACAATGTCACTCTCCATCCTAATGAAGAACTCAACCATATTATGGTCACTCTTGCCCAAGGGGGCAGTACAACAAGACGGCTAATTACCCCTTCCTCATTACTCAAAACCCAGTCTAAAATAGCCTGCTCTCTCGTTGGTTCCTGTACATGTTGATTTAGATAACTATCCCGCATACATTCCAAAAAATCCTCTTCCTCAGCACCCCTGCCAATTTGATTAACCCAATCTATATGTAGATTGAAGTCACCCATTATAACTGTTTTGCCTTTGTCGCACGCATTTCTAATTTCCTGTTTGATACCATCCCCAACTTCTCTGCTACTGTTAGGTGGCCTGTACACAACACCCACCAGCGTTTTCCCCCTTAGTGTTTTGTAGCTCTACCCATACCGATTCCACATCCTCCAAGCTAAATCCACATCCTCCAAGCTAAACCAAGGACCAAGGCCTGACAGCAACCAACATTGGGCAAGGGGAGGTTTGTACCACAAGGTCGCTAGATTATGTTGCATAGTTTTTTTTTGCTTAATTCACTGAAACAAAATCCAGGGTTTAGCATTATGGGAAGTGCAGGAATCAGATTCAATGTTCTTCCTGTTATCTGGAAGGCACAGATACGTGCTCAGAGACTTCTGATAGCCTGTAGTCCCTCTCGAACGGACAAAAATAGGAGCTTGCCTCTTTGCAAACTGCAAAAGGGAAGATTGAGCCAAATCTAATCTTATCTCATTTAACGTTGTCCATTAGCATTTTCCAACAGAGACTGCTGGACATTTGGAAGAAAACCTGGCTGATTCTTTCCCACTGCACTGCACTGAATTTGCGCACTCGTTCACCACCTCCTTCCCCAAGCACATCGTAATTGACAAATAACTAGAATGAAAGCAGCAAGAACTAAAATGGAATTCACAACTTTCATGTTTAACACTAAACAAATTCATTTTTGGAGTGCCTTAAAACTATTAAGTAAATGGCATTTCCTAATCCTGGGATCAAATATTGTTCCTGTTGCGCACAGAAGAATTTGGTTTGAAGTATTTTAAATGATATTTTATTATGGACTAGAAATGGCTCTATCATCACAATCCATTAATGCATGTAAACAAAGAATGAATCGGGGGGGAAAGCACATTCTTATTGCACACAGTCTGAGTTAGTTGTAGCAAAGTTTACCAGCAGTCTTATTGGTTTTTGAACTGCCTGCCATAGTTCAAAATACAATAAAAACTCCGCAGGCTAATAATATTGATCACACATTTGTCTTTTCTTCGCCAAAAGTACTAATTGTTTTCATGCACATGTGCATTGTAGTTGCTGCATTCATCAAGGAAAGTAGGGTGGCCACTGTTCCACTTAGTTCTATAAACTGGATACCATTCTCAAATTAGTGGGTGGCCAGACAAGTTCTTTCCCTACTCCAGTCTTTTGAAATGTTTTCTTTAACCAAATATCAGCAAGAAAGGAAACAGTATTTTATTGTGCATTTCCAGTTTGCAGAACAGAGCGGCCAGATATCAACCTCTTTTCACTTCAAGCTTCCACACCTAATTCACCCTCACCCTTACTATGTGCTCACCCAACCAAAAGCATTGACAGCTTAAGTAAGGTTCCAAGGGCTTTGGCTATTTTTCCATAAGTTTGCTTGACACTAGCTTTTAGCAGGATACTGCAGTAGGTAGGATCATACATGATCGAAACAAGCTCTTCCGCACAACTCATCGAGGTCGACCAAGATGCCCATCTAAGTTAGTTCTATTTTCACATACTTGATCCATATCTTTCTCAACCTTTTTCTATCCATGTACCAGTCAAAATGTTTTTTAAAATGTTGTAGTTATATCTGACTGATCTACTTTCTCTAGCACCTTGTTCCAAATATGTATCAGTGTATGTGTGAAAGTTCCCCCTTGGATTCCTATTAATCTTTCCCTTCACCTTAAACCTATGCTCTCTAGTTGTTGATTCCCCAACCGTGGGAAAGAGACTGTGTGCATTCATCCTTTCAATGTCCCACATTATTTTATACACTTCTTTTAAAAATCACCCTTCAGTCTCCTATGCACCAAAGACTGAGGCTGCCCAATCTCTCCATATTACTCAGTCCTTCGAGTCCTTGCGATACTTCCTATAGAAGGGTGATCAAAATGGAACACAATATATAGGTAGGTAGGCAGACAAAAATGCAAGAGAAACTCAGTGGATGAGGCAGCATCTATGGAGCGAAGGAATAGTTGACATTAGGTGAAGACCCTTCTTCAAACTCAATAGGTGACGTTTTGGCGCTCCATAGGTTTCTCCAGCATTTTTGTCTACCTTTGAGATTTCCAGCATTTGCAGTTCTTTCTTAACCAATATACCAGGTACCTAGTGCAGCCTCACCAAAGTCTTGTACAATTGATACATATAATCCCAATTTCTATACTCAATCCACTGACAATGAAGGCCAGCATATCAACAGCCTTCTTCACCACCCTGTCCATCTGCGATACCACTTTCAGGACACTATGCACTTCTACTCCAAGGTCCGACTAAAACATTCTCTAGATCTTTATCATTCATTGATGAAGGTTCTGCCGAGAATTGGTTCTAAGTGTCTATCTTCATTATCAGTTAGTATGGCTGACACAATCTTCAAAGGCAAACTGCTGGAGAGCCAAAAATGTGAGCTATGAGGTAAGCATTTTTATTATTTACAATAGGTCCTAGGATACATATTTCCATTTCAGTGCTTAATTGTATGGAGTTATGCATTTGCTGGACCTTTACATGGGTACATAAGGAGTTTATCTCTGGGGAAGTATGAAGTTCAATAGGATAAATAGCCTTAGCACATTTCTTTCTAACAATCTTAAAACCCATTGATTATAGCTGGACACAGCTTGTCATGTC
Organism: Okamejei kenojei; assembly: GCA_035221665.1. Classification (NCBI taxonomy): domain Eukaryota; kingdom Metazoa; phylum Chordata; class Chondrichthyes; order Rajiformes; family Rajidae; genus Okamejei; species Okamejei kenojei. The sequence goes on along the minus strand of CM069140.1, from coordinate 23,238,551 downwards.
CAGACTGGTATACAACATTGACTCTATGCAACTTGGAGAGATGCAGCTGTGGTTCTTGCATTCCTAACAAAAATATGGAAGCTCCACATAAACTCAAGTAAGTCTTCTGGACTCCCATTCATGACTTAAGATTATAATGTAATTTATTACTATTTATTTGATTTGATTTTTCAAAATAACTTGTTTCCAGGGCAACTATCTTAGGCTTGGCAGCAGAAGGTACAATTAATGATGAGATGGACTGAAGACTTTCGCACTTTTTTCTCATTAAGGAAAAGTGATACAACGTAATGGATTATGTTTGAGGAATAACTGCAATACTTGGGATAAGAAGAAATTGATACTTTTTCCAATGTTGTAATGAGGGCAGATAAAGGCAATCTAGAATGAGAAAAGGCTGTTTAGTCTAACATGTAGCATGCACCTCCTCTCAATTTGGACTCCTTCCAACCCTCCTAAACATACTTAAAGAAATATTCAGTTTATCACAGTGTTCTATGAAGGATGAGGTGTATTAAGATATTAAAAATTAAAATGATTCATATGCATAAACATTTTCAGCTTGCAACTTTGGTGAACTGATCTTTCCAAAGTTAAAGGATCAACATCAGATTATTTACTACTTTAATCTAATTTTAGGAGCAGAGGAGATAAGAAATATATAACTGGTTGTTTTAAAGTGAGCAAGACAAAAGGATTTACTTTTAAGCAAGCAGGTTCTAAATCGTGCCCTCTTATGACTCCAGCAACCTTGTCGTGAAAACTAATGTAGTGAATTCCTTATGGTACATTGGCGGCAATTTTGGTGCTATTGAGTATGCGACCTGTGAAATACAGCTATGGTTGCTAAATCATGATTTTGGAAGGGAAAAAAACAATTTCTCCCACTATTTAGCAAGGTAAATTTGATGGAAAGGTTTTTTTGTTCAACAAACAACTGGGGGCATGCATGAAGTTGGGACCAATGTCCTTTTTTCCCTCTGGTATTCTTGTGACTACAATTGTGAATCCGTATCTAATTATGTGTAATGGCCATCAGAGTAAAGTTCCATCAATGTGAAACTCAGCTTAAACAAGCAAGATGAACTGCCCGTGAACAGACACATGCTTTGCAAACAGGTAAATCAAAAGGCATGCATATGAGCAGGTAAAAATGAAGACATAATCACAACACTTTAACAGCAATACTGCTGGCAAGTGATGCTAACATGGCAATTGACTCAGCATTAGTACAAAAGCAAAATTAGGACTTTGGGTGTCTGATATGTACACAGAATACTGGAAATAATCTGCCAACCAGCATCTGGGAGGAAAATGTATTAGGTGATCAATCTTATGTATGCATAAATATTTACAGCTTGCAGCTTTGGTAAACTGATTTTTTTAACGTTCAAGGAGCAATACCAGACTCTTTATGAGATTAATCTAATTTTAGGAGTACAAGGGAGAAAATAAATATTAAAATGGTTGTTTAAAAAGAACTGAAACAAAAGGGTTTACATGAAACAACTCTGTCTACATACCCTACCTGCTTTTTCAGTTTTTAACTTAGTTAGCGTGTAAAAAATTAATCAAATCAACCGTTCAGTATATCAGAACAATCAACAAAAATTAAACCAGATCTAAAAACAAGATGTCCAATTTGCATTGTGTAGAATGCTGGGTACTGAGGCAACTTCCTCCCAGTTCCAATCTTAAATACAAATTAATCCAAGCAGAGTCCGATCCAAATGATCAGTGCTGCGGCACAATCATACAGAACTCTTATTCAGGCTTTCTACCTGCGTCAATTTTTTTTTAACTGGAGCCACATAAGAACCTAACTAAAACATTATAGAATATCAGGAGTTCACTAAAATGATCATTTCTATCAGAAGATACCCATTATGAAGTAACAATATCTTTCATTTTATGCAGAAAATTGAATATGTACTTTAGCTTAAGGGTATAAATGGGTTGAGTTAAGTGAAGCTCTCACCAACTCAGCAACCAGCTGCCTGTCCCACTCTTTTATAAACTTTGGGAGGAAGCAAATAATTAGGTGCAGTCCGCTACATCTCAAATTGCAGAGCTTCCTGGTCATTTTATTGAATTGAGAACATACTTGTTTGTTTACTTGGATCAAGCAATTTCTACCATTGAGTTAACTGGCATGATTCCAGGATAGCAGAATGCCCACCCACTTCAATTGTGCCATGGAATATCTTTTAAAAAGAGGCAATAGACAATAGGTGCAGGAGTAGGCCATTCGGCCCTTCGAGCCAGCACCGCCATTCAATGTGATCATGGCTGATCATCCCCAATCAGTACACTGTTCCTGCCTTCTCCCCACATCCCCTGACTCCGCTATTTTTAAGAGCCCTATCTAGCTCTCTATTGAAAGCATCTAAAGAACCCACCGCCACCGCCCTCAACTTAGCCAACATCTCTGTACATCCGGTGAAAATAAAAAAACTATATGCTGTAAATCTGAAAACACAGAAAGTGCCACATCTGTGGGAAGAGAAGTGCCAAATATTCAGGTCAAAGGTCATTTATCAGAACCAAGTGAGCAATTTCTAAACCTTGCCTCTTGGGTTGCTTCATTTTGCATCTCCAGCCACTTTGTCGTCGGGAAAATTAACACTATGAATTCCATCGTAGTAATAGTGGGGGAAATCCTCGTCTGCGGTGTGTGATATACAGCTGTGACAATGATTCTGACAAAGGGTCTTTGACCTGAAATGTTATTTTGGTTTCTCTTCACACAGGTGTGGCCTGACCTGCTGAGTATTTCCAGCATTTTCTGTTTTTATCTACATTTGGAATCTTTGAATGATGGATGGAAGTTATGTATTCACCTTTTCATTTTTCCCTTGTTTGGTATTGCCCAAAGGCACAAGAAAAATGAATTTCATTGTAAGAGTGTAAACTTTATTAATGTGAGCTAACATAGGACATTTTGGCCCAAAAATTAAACAAGGTTAATTTACTTTGAGAAGTAGCTACCTTAAGTTCAAATGGGATTTCCACTTCAATTAAAATCTACTTTTTAAAACAATTATCAAGAAAATTCTTTGCATGTTCTTTGTATGTTTTGCGTTCCAGGTTTCATCAGACTCTCTAAGCAGAACAGTTAATCAAAAGTGACTTTCCTTTATTGCTTGGAACTTGATTTCATCTGCTCATCATGGGTTTCTTCTCCCTTGGATTACCTTTCCTATCCCTTCCATACCTGGGCCCATTTGCTCATCAGCCCTCCCTTATCTTGTTCCACTAACAACCCTTGTCTCTGCCCTTCTTACCGCTTGCCTATCCAAGAAGTGTTTTTTGTTCTTACGTTTTCATCTATCAGTCTGTCCCAACATTCTGGCCATCTTCCCTCTATACTGTCAGCCCCAATGCAGCTTATTGATTTGAAACATTGATCAGTTCTTTGCCTCTGCAAATGCTGCTTAAAATGCTACATTCTTCTAGCAATTTGTATTTTGCTCCATTTACCAGCATCCAGTCTCTTGCATCTCCCTTTTTGCTTTATTTCAAGTCAAGTCATGTTTATTCGTCGCATACGAGATGTGCAGTGAAATGAAAAAATGCCAGTGCTTGCGGATCAAAGTGCATATTCACTTTGATACCAACATTCTTTTGTGGTGGCTAAGGTGAGTTACAATTGATTTCAGTGCGCATCTGTGAAAGACCATGAGGTACTTGTATCCTTTGTTACCTCATTTTCTCTCTTTACCTCCACCCAGCTGTGCGGATAGAACTGCTGTTGTTTACTCATCCTGGAGATCCTAACATTCAAATAAATTGAAAATGATCCCTACCACATTAATAGACCTCTATTCAAAAATGGATTGTTACTTTTGTAATGCATCATGGGATGACCTAGTTCACTTATTGATTCCTCTTGAGCTAGTGGGAGAAAACAAGATAAATTAAATACTAGAAGGAACTGAACTGCACACACAATCAGGAGATAAAGAATGGTAAAGGTCATCTTCTTTTGACCAATACAGGGTCTAGGACAACGAGATCCCCATACAAAATTGATCTTAAATCACTCAATCTCGACACTTGCTAGCAAGAATGCCTCAAGAGATTGTGTAGCTCACCAACATTCAACACTTGCACTTCACGATTACACTGGTTGAATGTCTGGAAGGTGCAGATTTGGGGCACCAAACCCTGATAGGTGACATTGCCTTCAAAAATAGATGTCTTGGCCATTATTTATAGGGACATTTCAATGTGTCCTAATAACTTAATTGTTATTAGTTGCTTGTAGATTATTGAAAAGGTTTTGTTCTCCAACACAGATGATGTCCCTGTAAATATGGGTTTATACTGTTTCCTTGGAAGTGCTACAGAAAGCAAGACAAAAATGAACAATCACATCAGAAGAAGGAAATTATAATACGTAAAATAAGGTATGAAGTCAACTACTAACTTTGTAATGAAAAACCTGCCAAACAATATGCTGGTTATCAGCCTCCAACAATGCTGATCGAATATGTATGGTTGTACAGTACGAAACAAAGTGCCAGGCAGCATTTCTGGACGACATGGGTAGAGTTTCGTATCGGGATCATTCTTCAGACTAAAAGCCTTGTCCCACGGTACAAGTTCATTTCAAGAGCTCTCCCGAGTTTGCCCTGATTCGAACTCGGACATTTATGTAATGGCCACTCGTCGGCACTCGGGGCTCTTGTGGACATTTTTCAACGTGTTGAAAAATTTTCACGAGTCTTCCCGTGCTTACCTGCTGTTAGCAAGTCTTCCAGAGTACCTGCCGTTAGCGTTACGAGCCGCTAAGAGACATCCCTGAGCTCCGACGTACCCACTACATTCATTCTCCGTGCTTACCACGAGTTTGATTTCTTTTTAACTCGGGAGAGCTCTTGGAATGAACTCGTAACGTGGGACAGGTCTTTTAGTTTACTCCATCACTTTGTTTTTTTGTTGTAAGACAGCATCTGCAGGTCCTTCTATCTCAACCAGGTAAAAAACTGAGAATGTTTTCCGTTTCATATTAGTTACAAAGATTAAATCAGTTGATAACTTAATCATGCCCAGTACAGATTACTGAAACAACAGCTTGAAGATGCCAACTTTATTATTAATGTTAGCAATCCAAGTATTCAAACTCTGTTATCCAATCTCAAGTCTCCTATGGTACATTGGGTATAGAGTGCGAGTTTCTGTGCTTTTCACGTTAGCAAACCTTTCAAATTAAAACCCTGGATAAAGCCCAAGCCTTCCTAAAATATTCAGCAAGATGCTGTAACAATACAAATTATTTCTGGCATTGTGGCTGAGGAGTATCTTGGACACAGGTTTATGGCCACCTTTACTTCATTTAACAGAAATGAAATGTTCCACAACACAAACAAAAGGTGACAATGATCTACTTTTAGAAAAAGTAACATTATAAATATATAAAAATTTACATGAAAAATTGCAACCCAAACTATTATGGGTGCAATTTTCAAATATTTTCAATCAAGCTATTAAATATATACATATTAAAATATGTATATGTCATTATAACTTAATTGTAAAATTGCTTAATCGATCTATACATTCACTAACTTAGAATAGGCGGGTCAGCAAACGGGTTTTTGATTTTATCCTCCAAAAGATAAATGAAACAGGAAGGATAAGGTTTGAAGGCAATACTATAGGAAGGTTGGTTCATGCATTCAAAATGGAAAATGTGCAAAGAAATCGAGATGATGTTTTTATTAGATCAACATAAACAGGGAAAAAGCAATAACTTAAGATGGAATGATTTTTTTATCCTCTCATGGTTGCATGTAAAACATTCTAGGTCATGATATTTATAAGACAAGGAGAACTATTAACATATAGTACAATCGTGATTTTATGAATCCAGGTTGATTAACATTGCACACATTTAGTTAGTAAACAGTAAAAAAACCCCATTAGGCAGGCATTTCCTGTTAGCAAAGTTTTCAGGGTAACCCCCAGCACACTTTCCACTGCACGCTATGTTGTGTGGACACGAGCCACCTCAGCAGAGCCGGCCTCATGCTCTTGCAGACTTCCCCCACCTCCAGAATCTGCAGGCATCTCGAACTCCTCCTGCATCCTGACAATCTGCTCCTGGGTCGTCCCGAGTGCCTCTTCCAGTTGTCTGCGGAGTGCCTGCACAGTCAAAAGCTCTGTCTGCAGCGTCGTTTCTCTGCTGGCGCTATATAGAAATGTGAATTTGGAGACAAAAATTAACTAAATCAAACTACTGAAGACAATACCTGCTGAATGGACAACAGATGCATGTGCTCCCCCACAGCAACCACAAGATATTGTTGTAGTAACCATATTCTAACACTTCCATTTGCCAAACCACTCACCTTGACGTACCTTAACTGAAATGACCTTTCGGCTCAAGAATTATCACAGAAACAGATCTTGAGAAAGGACAGTTGGCAGAAAGTGGCAGAAAAGACAGTTTTGAATTAGGAGTAATCAAAACTGAATTGTAACTGATGAACATGGAGGAGATTATGAAACAAAAAGGACACGCCTTGATAACTGGCTCGGTCGAAAGATAGTTTGCAGTTAATGAAAATATGAATCTATACTAGATTTGGAAATCAAGTTAACAACATTTTGAACTCCAGATAAATCTTTGTGCTAAAATAAAATGACATCAAATAGAAGCAGTATTAAATAAGATCGTTGTGTGTATATTTGGTCATGCAAAGGTGTACCTTTCAACTTGTACAATGCACAGTTAAGATTAATAAAATTATTTGCTGGTGTATGTGACAACACAGCTAATATCATGTAATACAAACTATTTTCAATCGTCGTCACATCATCATTTATTTATTTGCCTCTGAACTCCACAATAAAGGCCATTTTTATATATTTTGGTTTCACCATGTAGAAATTACAGCAGTGTTTACACATAGTCCCCCCATTTCAGGGCACCATAATGTTTTGGACACAGCAATGTCATGTAAATGAAATGTTTAGTATTTTGTTGCATATCCTTTGCATGCAATGACTGCCTGAAGTCTGTGATTCATGGCATCACCAGTTGCTGGGTGTCTTCTCTGGTGATGCTCTGCCAGGTCTGTATTGCAGCCATTTTTAGCTCATGCTTGTTTTGGGGGCTAGTCCCCTTCAGTTTTCTCTTTAGCATTAGCTTTTAAAAACTCCTTTGTTGCTTTAGCAGTATGTTTGGGATCATTGTCTTGCTGTAGAATGACCACCGACCAATGAATTTTGAGGCATTTGTTTGAACCTGAGCAGATAGGATGTGTCTATACACTTCAGAATTCATTATGCTAATACCATCAGCAGTTGTATCATCAATGAAGATAAGTGAGCCAGTACCTTCAGCAGCCATACATGCCCAGGCCATAACACCCCCACCAACGTGTTTCACAGGAGGTGGTATGCTATGGATCTTGGGCAGTCCCTTCTCTCCTCCATACTTTACTCTTGCCATCACTCTGATATGTTAATCTTCGTCTCATCTGTCTACAAGACCTTTTTCCAGAACTGTGGTTGCTCTTTTAAGTACTTCTTAGCAAACTGTAACCTGGCCATCCTATTTTTCTGGCTAACCAGTGGTTTGCCACTTGAGTGTAGCCTGTGTATTTCTGTTCATGAAGTCTCTGCAGACAGTGGTCATTGACAAATCCAAAATGTATAAAAATCCTGAAGAGTGTTTCTGATCTGTCGGACAGGTGTTTGGGGATTTTTCTTTATTATAGAGAGAATTCTTCTGTCATCAGCTGTGGAGATCTTCCTTGGACTGCTAGTCCCTTTGCGATTAGTAAGCTCACTAGTGCTTTCTTTCTTCTTAATGATATTCCAAACAGTTGATTTTGGTAAGCCTAAGTTTTGGCTGATGTCTCTAACAGTTTTATTCTGGTTTCTCAGTCTCATAATGGCTTCTTTGACTTTCATTGGCACAACTTTGGACCTCATGTTGATAAACAGCAATAAAAGTTTCCAAAGGTGATGGAAAGACTGGAGGAAAGACTAGGTGCTGAGAGCTCTCATATACGTGCATTGAGGCAATTAAACACACCCAAGCAATTATAAACACCCGTGAAGCCACGTGTCTCAAACATTATGGTGCCTTGAAATGGGGGGACTATGTATAAACTGCTGTAATTTTATACATGACAAATCAGAAATGTATAAAAATGGCCTTTAATAAAATCTGACAATGTGCACTTTAACCACGTGATTTTTTTCTATTACATATCTCAAATTGTGGAAACCCATAAATGATGGGTCTTTGTCCCAAACATTATGGCACTGCATCACCATTTATATTCATGTCGGATGTGGTGAAAATAAAAATCCAGGCCATGGGTACCAGTTAATCCAAGCAAATATCTTGTCCAATAGATTTATACAATTTCTCATTTTTAAATGGATTATTCAACTTTGGACCAGACAAATGGAGTCAAGTATAACTGGAATTTTCTTCTGATGTTGTATGTGTTACTAATGAATGACTTACGACTTTGCTATTTTAATTATTACGCATTTTAATATTCTGTGATGAAATATACAGGAAAAAAATATTTACTTTTGGAAATGTCATAGAGTCCAATTAAATACTTTGCCTAAAATTAGTGAGTAATTCTAGCTAGATATTAAGTGTAATGTAATTTTATGTACTGACACAATCTGACAGTCTGCACAAAATCTCCTTTGGTCTCTTACCTGTCAGGTTGATTGTGGAATTTAACAAGGCTATTGTAGAGTTGTCTTTCAGCTCGAAGTGCTTCGCTTAATCTTGACTGCTCCAATAATTGCTCTTGAAGAGCACAGATCAGCTGCCAATAGATATCAGAAACTGTAAGAATCTCAGAAGTATTCTTATTATTGCAGAGTGAAATGGCCCTTAATTTTGATGTTCATTTTGAGACATATACATTTGCGCTGCAGCCCCAAATCAATCAAATTTGTCTTCAAATTGGTCTTTGAATTTGTGGGTCGGAAAGGGAAATATTTACCTATTCCCTATCACTAACTAGAAATCCCCGTGAGAAGTATAGATGTGAAAATCTGCTGAGAATAATAAGTAGACACAAATGATAAACAGTACGTATAACTACAAGATATTTAATGCAAGTAGACTGTTCCTTAAATGGATGTCTTTAGTGCAGAGAGAGAAATTGGGAGAATTAAAGAAAAAAACCAGAACCAATCAACTCCCAACGGCTTTAAATAAGTCACTTATTAATTCAACTTTATTTTATTTTTTTTTTGACCTCTTAAAAAAATTGCAACATTCTTAAACACAACAAAAGTTGATTCACATTTTCATTCTTTTTCGTTGCTCTCAACTTTTCAGCTTCACTACATTCAGTACTTGGGAAACTTGCCTTATCAGCATCTTATTAACTTGTAGAATTCTAAACTCAGTGCCTTAAGATTTTGGTTTGAATGTACTTGCTCGGATTCAGTTTCAGTTAGTTAGTCCCTAGATCATCTGTTATGTGTGGTTTTCTCGCCCCCAACTCCAAGTTTTTTGACCCCCTAGTTAACTTGATTTAATCCAGTAATCACTTACATAAACCAAGGAAAATATTCTTTGCTGCCTCAAGGTTTAATTTGCTGGAGCTCAGCATATTTAAGACTAACGAGCTAAATGTACAAATAATAGATTCTCTACTTTTGCACACTTATGAAAATAGGGAGTGATTTAACATACATACCTGATGGTGTTTTTTCCCTGCACTACTCGGCGCAGATAATTCCACGGTTTTCACTTGCTCCCTCAATATTGGGAGCTCTTGTGTACACTTCTCCACTTCTGGAGACTCCCTTAGCTGTACCAACTGTATCTGCAGATCCTGTGGTGTAAGAAAATCATCAAGAACATCATTGTTAAGCCGGAATTCAACTGTCAAATCTAAAGCATCACCAAACGTAGAATGTTATATATCTGGTTAGGAACAGAACATGGCATCAATAATACAAATTATTTTAGCAATCTTTAAAAGTCACACCATGTGTAGCTCTAAAATGTCTCATCTACTGAACTGTCATTAAACAAAGACATATTTGGTCCCACTTCCTACAACCATGGTTATTTCACAAAACCTTCCCCACTTCAGCACAAAAATTGGTAATCCACAAAGCATATCAACCTGAAAAAGTAGACTGCTCTTTCTAACACATTATCTTTCCCCAGAACAATATGATCATTGATTATATAAAAACAAACCTGAATTTGCTGTTCCTTGTTATGAATCTTGTTTGAAAGTGCTTCAATCTCCACTGCTTGACATTTGAATTCTTGCTGCTGGTTGGAGAAGGCAGACTGTAGTGCGGTCAGCTCAAGCTGCAAAGATAAAATATAACCCATGTTTAGATGTTCGAGTCAATTACATAGGAAAAAGCAGTCACTCAACAAAGCAATGGTGACATCATATTTGAAATAACTTATAGGTTCAGGGAATATCTTCTCCTTGTCTTCAATCGAAAACCATGTTCCCCAATAAAAGATGATAATTGGCAAGTTGCCAACATGTATGAATCAATCTTATTGTCAGACATGCAATTAAGATTTATTTTCATAACTCGTGTAGGAAATTTATTCACAGCAATGCTAATGGGCAATAGGATAAAAAAGGACCACATTTAAAGCCAGGATAAATTAAAAAAATTACAATTTGAAGCCAAAAGAGCTGTAGCTTTCAAAGTCTGAGAAGGAATGGCATAATTCTGGGATGGTATTGTCAGTCTGATTTCAATAAAAATAACTGACAGTGCCCTCCACAATGTTTGGGACATCATTTATTTATTTGCCTCTGTACTCCACAATTTGAGATTTGTAATAGAAAAAAAATCACATGTGGTTAAAGTGCACATTGTCAGATTTTATTAAAGGGTATTTTTTTACATTTTGGTTTCACCATGTAGGAATTACAGCAGTGTTTATACACAGTCATCTTTCCCCCCCCCCACAATTTCAGGGCACCATAATGTTTGGGACACATGGTTTCACAGGTGTTTGTAATTGTTCAGGTGTGTTTAAATGCCTCCTAATGCAGGTATTAGCTCTCAGCACCTAGTCTTTCCTCCGGTCTATCCATCACCTTTGGAAACTTTTATTGCTGTTTATCAACATGAGGACCAAAGTTGTGCCAATGAAAGTCAAAACGCCATTATGAGACCAAGAAACAAGAATAAAATTGTTAGAAACATCAGCCAAACCCTAAGCTTACCAAAATCAACTGTTTGGAACATCATTAAGAACAAAAAGAGCACTGGTAAGCTTACCAATCGCAAAGGGACTGGCAGGCCAAGGATGACCTCCACAGGCGATGACAGAAGAATTAAGAAAAATCCCCAAACACTTGTCCGACAGATTAAAAACACTCTTCAGGTGTGGATTTCTCAATGAGCACTGTCCGCAGAAGAGTTCATGAACAAAAATACAGAGGCTTACAATGCAAGATGCAAACTACTGGTTAGCCGGAAAAATAGGATGGCCAGGTTACAGTTTGCTAAGAAGTATTTAAAAGATCAACCACAGTTCTGGGAAAGGGTCTTGTGGACAGATGAGACGAAAATTAATTTATATTAGCGTGATGGCAAGAGCAAAGTATGGAGAAGAGAAGGAACTGCCCAAGATCCAAAGCATACCACCTCATCTATGAAACACAGTGGAGGGGGTGTTATGGCCTGGGCATGTATGGTTGCTGAAGGTACTGGTTCACATATCTTCATTGATGATACAACTGCTGATGGTATTAACATAATGAATTCTGAAGTGTATAGACACATCCTATCTGCTCAAGTTCAAACAAATGCATCAAAACTCATTGGCCCGCGGTTCATTCTACAGCAAGTCAATGATCCCAAACATACTGCTAAAGCAACAAAGGAGTTGTTCAAAGCTAAAACATGGTCAATTCTTGAGTGGCCAAGTCAATCACCTGATCAGATATTAACTGTAGTTTACCTCACCATAGCACCAAATGTTTAGAGCTTCAACTTGTCTCAACATTGATCTCCATTGCCTTTTTAATGTTGAAAAATCCCTTACACTATCATAGCTACATCAGAAATCCTGAACCTAAATGACCTGGTGAATTCTTTAAATGGCGCCCCACACCACAGCTGGGTAAATTGGTCTGTCTACTTTGCTGTCTACATTCATGCTAGTTTACCACTCACTCTGGTTTCTTTCTCTTTCCTTAAAGCAAGCTGCAGTTCCTCTTTTTTCAGTTCCAGCTCAGCCTGCTCGACGTCTTCCTGGTCTGACTCAGCCATTGCTTCTTCTGCATCCAAGGCCTTCTGGAGAGCTTTCAACAGAGCAAAGACATTTTAATTTACGCTGTGCATATCACATCAGAAGTAGTCTTCTGAAGCATTAAACCTAGAATGAACATGTACCTTTCTACACATTTACGGGCCAAATGGCCATGAGATGTCTCCTATGGTCATGAGAGGTCAACCGCGACATGTCGCCAGTATGATCATGAGAGGTCTCCTATGGGCATGAGAGGTCTCCAAAGAGTCGTAGCGTCTTTCTGGTCGCTGCTGAATTTTCAACATGTTGAAAATTTTGGCGACCTATCACGGGTGCCGGCAGTCACCTTCAAAGGTCGCATAAGTGGGACAGGCCCTTAATATGTCACTTCCAGCTGGTTCTGTATTGGCAGAACCAGCTGGAAGGTTTTATTACTTGTATTATCTTCCAGTAATCAGACTCTAGCTAAACACAGAACCTGCTAGAAAATTAAATTCAGTTTGTCAGCTGATGAGGTAAGCAATTTTCTGACTACACCTATGAGGTGCAAGATCTTATAAATCAGATCTCTTCAAGGTCAGGTTGAGCAGATCCATCTGCACCATTGAGATAGTTCACAAGTTCACATAATCTACATTCATCACTTATGGAAGTCACATAAGCAACAATGTTCAATTTAATTCCTCTATTCTAACTTAATTCCAATTCATATTTATACTGAATTTGACAAGACGACACATTGTATGGATTCTGCTTGTTTTTGTCACCATTGACAATCATGGATCCTGAGAATTTCAGCCGACTTCTCAGTGTATTAATCAATGATTACCGCTTAATTTCACACACCTTCAATTTCATTTGCATTCTGTTGGGTGTCGGTGGGTTCAGAAGCTTCCATCTTCTCCGGCTGAAGGGGGAACTCATTCTTGCTGTGGCCATCCAGCACCAATTCCTGAACATGTCAAAGAAAAAGAGCACGTTCACAGGTACTAACACAACATCAAGAAATTTAGACAGGTATATGGATAGGATAGGTTTAGTGAGATATGGGCCCAACACAGCAAGTGGAACCTAGTGTAGATGGGACATGGTTCGTGTGGGCAAGAAGGGCCCAAGATCATAGATCATAGATCTGACTCTATGAAAAGGTTCAGATCAACCGTTTAAAAACAACTCCATTCACCACGATAATATCTGCCACAGCAGGTGGTGGAGGCAGATACATTTATAATGGTTAATTGACATTTGGATTGGTACATTAATAAGGGACCATAAGAGGCACATTGGCCTTGTGGGCAAATGGAAAGGCATTACAATCAGCATATACAAAGTGGGCTGAAAGGGCCAGTTTCTGTGCTAAAGGATTTTATTTTCTCGTGGACATTCGGGAGCAGACAGAGAGTAGTTAAAGCCAATGTTTATCCTCTCCTCACCCCGTATCTACATGCATGCTTTACTCCTCCCCAATAGGGATGGCAGATTTAATTGGATTACAAATAAAAGGGGACATGCTTCAATGTTTGTTTTATTTGGGTGAAGAACATTAAAGACAATTGCTTTTGTTAAAGCCCACTAACACAGCACAATGCATGGAATCAGTGGGAAAGATGACAGTGGACTCGAGGGTGCGCATCAGTGACAACAAAACATTAAAACTCAGGACATATTTCACATTTGGAATGTTACCAGTAATTCTACACAATGGGAGCAAGTTGAAAAGCAACATATTTGGATGCAATTAATTTTCAACTTGGGCAGATTTTCCACCGATCATATTGAATATAATGAGGGACAGCACTGGGATCAAGATTCATATAATAAGAGGAATACAATTACCATGAATCTTTAATTAATAAGTTCCTTACTTACTCTTTATCTAAGATAATGGGCATCAAGGGGGAAATATTCTGATGGTTAAAATCACATCTTGCCCTGAGGAAGTAGTAGTTGGAGATCAGTTATCCCATCCCTAGGACATGGCTGCAGAAAGTCCTCAAGGCCTCAATATGTGCTCTTGATCTGAAGGACCAGAACACCGGACCTATAGGCAGACCACTATCGGCAGCTACCCACCAAGACAAACGGTATCCTGACTTCAAAATGTATTGCAATTGCTTTATAGTCATAGAGATTAAATCCCTATTTATTGTGAAAGCACCATCCCTAAGTTGCAGCTGGTCAAATGGGTGAGGGAGGAGGGGAGGCGGGTGACAACTCATACCACCCCTTCTTAGCAGATTAAGAGTAGGCAATATCATATTGGTAGATAATGCTGGAGGATCTCTGACGACACACACACACACACACAGGATTTGTCAGACTTGTTGGCAATAAATACTGGCCTTGCCTACAATCCCCCAAAAAGCGCACACACACACACACACTCACACTTTACACAGATTGTTAAATCTGTTGTTACAGGTGACATGGGTACATTGGGTGACACCTTGTACTGCAGGTACATTCGTGCTTTTAGTGGAATGAACTTTTATACTTAAGACATGGAAGACATAAAGAAAGAGGAGTTCCTTTGCACAAGGCTGTAGACTTCCTGCATACCATGTTTGTTGATCCTTCAAACTTCAAGAACTTACATTAATTAGTTGATCCTTTTTCTGAAGAAGTTCTTTGAGGTGGGCTATTTCCATTGACAGCTCCGGCGCAGAAATATTTTGCTTGTTGAATTTTGCTATTACCCGATCCTTCTCCATGAGCTGGTGACGCAAGTCCTGAAGTTCACATTTCTTCTCCGCAAGAGCGCAAGCTAACCTCTCAGCTGAATCCTGAATAATTGAAAGAAAATATGCTGTAAATTAAATGCTGTAAAGACAGTGGCAAATTATGTGTTGCAACGTGGCTCACATACTAACCCTCATAGCTGCTTCAAGTCTATATGACCATTCTTCTACTGACTGTAATACTAAAATAAAGCTGGACTGTTGAGTCAATATAGACTGGAACAACCACCAAAATAGGCCACCGAGTTTGATTCAACATCTTACTTATTTAATACAATCCAAAGAGGAAATACTCTCTGCCAATTGACAATGTAATTCACCGCAGAACTTTCTAAGCTGAAGCACAGAGCCAGTTTTAATGTCTCTGCCCAAACAATCAGTTGTCATCTCACTGTTTTTATCAATACCTACAGTAACAACATTAAAAGCAATGTTGGACTCACTTGAACAGACCTGCTCAGTTTAGATTAGCTGATTGTGCAAATATGTTTACCCCAATTATATATTTTCAGCCTGTACTCATTAAGTGTATCTTGCAGTCTAGCTACCTACTGGGTTTAAATAACTTAAATGACACCCTCATAAAGGTAAGGAAGAATCCCAGATATTCCACAGGTGCATTAAAAACAAAAACGGAACTAGAGAGAGAACGGAGTCCCTTTAAGGATCAATGTGGTCATTGATGTGTGGAACTACAGGAAATGGGGTAAGATGTAAAGTGAATCTTTCTCATCTATATTTACCATGGAGTGGGTCATGGAAGCCCAGATATTAAGGAATTGAAAAGTGATGTACTGGAACATATCCACATTGCAAAAGAGGAGGTGCTATTAGTCAAAGCATATTAAAGTGGATGAATCTGTGGTATCCAACTATGTGTACACTAGGACATTGTGGGAAGTTGGGTCCAAGACATTGTGTGGTCCTTAGTAGAGATCTGCATTATGGTTCAATGATTTATAAAGAACCATTGAACCGTTAGCTTTGGGTGAGGAACTGGAAGACTGGAGGATGGTTAATGCTATGCCTTTATTTAAAAAGGGCTGGAAGGACAAGCCAAGGAATTAAACTGTCCGATAAGGAGCGAAGGAGATTAGCCCAACATCAGTGATGGTAAAATTACTGACGGGGATTTGAGAGTCAGGATCTACCTGCTTTCGGCAAGGCATAAACTGATTAGCTGATAAGCATGACTATGTCTGAGAAATTGTGTCTCACAAATTTGAGTTTTTGTAGAGGTGATTAATCGGATTGACGTGCAGAGCAATAGATATTGTCTACATGGATTTTATCAATGCCTTTGACAAGATCCCACATGGTAGTCTGAGGTCCAAAGGATTTGAGGGATAAACGTTTCCACACAGCGGGTGATGGGTATATGGAACCAGCTGCCAGAGGACTTTGGTGATGTGGATACAATTATAATGATTAAAAGACATTTGGAAAGATACCTGAATAGAAAAGGTTCAGCAGGTTATAGGCCAAATGTAGGTAGATGGGACTAGCTCAGATACTTATGCCCATTATCCAGCTAATTAGACTGAGAAACATTTAAATTAAAGATTCAATGCAATTATATTTCTCCTATTGTTTCAATCTTGACACATGTGGTGCTCCTCATTCCATCCATCTGCCTTAATTAAGATATATTTGTATCCAATTATGTTGCTTTTCAATTTGATCCCATGTTTACCAAATACACAAATATAGATTTGCAACGAGTGAAAAGGAATTATCACCATCTTTATTTACCAGAAAAGGCATTTTTCAATGACTGCATCTTTGTGAACGAGAGGCCTTATGACCTATTTGAGTCACCTGCAAACTTACTAACCCTGCCTTATCCAAATCATTGATATAGAAGACAAACAATGTCATCAGCACAGACCCGAACTACCAGTCACGGGCCTCCAGTCTGAAAAGTAACCTTCCACCATCAGCCTGTGCTTCCTACCATCTATTCAGCTAGTTAGCTCTCCCAAACTGCATGCAATCTAATCTCCCACAGAAACTTACCTTGCAGAACCTAAACAGCTTTGTTCAAGTTCAAATGGACTACAACTACTGCCCTCTTCGACCTTCTTAGTTACTTGTTTCAAAAAATTCAGTCAAATTCAAGAGGCATGCATATTATTTCAAATGGCAATAGTTCAGAAAATAATCCTTCCAAGATAGAAGTACAATAGTACTTACAGTCCAGAGTTGCTTAATTGTCATTTGTACTAACAATGTTGATCATTACAATTTTTATAATGGTTAAAAAAAAGCATGCATAGGATTGGGCTGTGGTTTAAAAGAACTTAAATCTCCATTTTAAAAATTGTTTCTGAAAGGCAATGGTTCCCAGACACATTGTGTTATTTAAGAGAAACAAGTGTATGTTAGTTCAGAAGGTTGCGATACATGCAGAGCAGATGGCGTGGATCTTTTGCCGTTAGGGAATTAAACCTCACAGGAATAGTGCATCCACCTTGTGCATTACCTTGGCCTGCTGTTCATGGGTGTTGATAGCCTGCAGCAACTGTGCTACCTCTTGCTCGTGATGAGTTGCCACCTTGCATCTGTCGGTGAGCATCTCCTGCAGCATTTGCTCCTTCAGCTGCAGCTGCAGCTTTAGTTGCTCCATAATCTCATTAGGTCCAGAGCAAACTTTGTTCATCAACACTGCAGTCAGGTCCTACCAAGAAGAATTTAGATCAAGAGTGTAGACAGGAATTGTGCACAAAGTTGTTCCTGAGACACACACAACCCCAAACAATCCCACTTGTGTGAATTAGTTAGTAAATGTCCCAATACTTTGCACTATGGCTTGATGAACATCCAAATTTGGCACACTTGGGTGATGTTCTGTGCACAATTATTTTCACATATTCATCAGCCTGTTTATTGGAAACTAATGTACTGCATTAAATAGGCACATATTAATTAGTGTTTTCAAAAGAAATGAAAGGCTTCCCAGACGCTTGTATCAAGGTGATAAGCTGTCATATTCATATCAGTTACTATCCCACAGTAATGGCAATGTGATAGGTGCTGAATGACCAGAACGATCTGCAGAGAAACATGTTGAAATGAAAGATGATTATTTACAGACCCAACCAAGAAACAGATTCTGACGTCTGAGTGGTATTTTATATTCCCGACGGCAGCTCAGATGGCTGAGGTGATCTGGGCAATGTGGGGGCTGAGGTGGTGGTAGCTGCAAGAAGATTACAGTCTTACAACAAAGATACATGGAAGATCTGCTCTTCTTGGAGGTAAGGTGCACAAGAATCTCCCAATATATAGACTAAAGACTATTATGAATATAATTTTCCTCCTACAAACTATTCACATAAAAAACAAAATTGCTTGGTATGTGCAAAATTGCGAAATCTTCTTTTATTTCCTATGCAAAACTAAACTTTCAGAAATTTTGTTCAATATCACAATGAACAGGGTTTGCCTTGTTGACTTTCCTTGCCAAGGTCTTGCAAATTTCCTACCTCGACCTCCTTTTTGCAATTCTGCAAAGCTGCCTGCAGCTGGCTGTTGATGTCATCTTTTTCCTTCAGGGAACTGCCAAGCTTTTCTTCCACCTCCTGTTTTAGCCATTGCAGATTCTTGCACGCTGTTCCTAGTTGCATGGCCTCCAGGTCCTTCTCTTTCACAAGACTATCCAGGCTCTGAAAGTCAGAGGGTAAAAATAATTAGCAACTGAGTTGAAAGCCATTAAGTTTTTTTTTTTTTTAAATCACATCTTCCATAAAACCAACACATTTAACAGTCTAGTATTCTGCCATTAAGACGAGAACATAAATAATCTCAATCTACTAAAGGAATTGGTTTGTAGAAATAATCAAGATTTGCAACAAACTGCTTCAAAGTTAACTTTATAGTTTTAAATGAGCATTGTTCTACACTCTCATCCATCCTCACTTTTTATACAAGGAATCATAACATCATTACCGCCCCAGTCAAGCAGAATATATTTATCTTTGCAGATTATATGACAACAATGCATAACCAATTATTTCAAGATCCTCGTGTGGACTTAGTATCAAGCAACTGGTCTTCCACATGCAGCACATTCTTCATAATTGCTCGGTTTACAATACAGCACTAGAATCGTTGCTCTAAATTTTAAGGAACTCAACAAATTCCTCAACTATTTAATACAAAGACCACTCAATTCCTTCCCTCCTACCCTTGCCCACCTCCCTGCCTTAAACAATAGCTCATTTTTGAAATGATCAGGAACAAAAATCATCAGTTTCAGCATAGCCTCAATGGCCAACACTGTTTCTTTTGGTCTGAAGAAGGGCCTTGACCCGAAAACATCACCCATTCCTTCTCTCCAGAGATGCTGCCTGTCCCGCTGAGTTACTCCAGCATTTTGTGCCTACTCTTTCCTTTGAGACAAGTGCATAAAGACCTAACTCCATTGAACACCATTCCAAGGCTTGAACCAGTCTGGGCTGATAATTCAGCAGACTGAGGGAGGACTCTGCCAGAGGTGCAGCGTTTCGGATTATACATTAAATCATCCATATGCCTCTCTGTAACTACCATCTCAAAAATGCATTTACACGGTTCTAAAATCTACACAAAAGCATAGCAGAAGGCTCCATGTGGGTGCAAGACCCTTTCTTGAATGTGCAGCACAACTAACTCATTTATTTGCAATCTTTTATTGCTTGATGAGTAGATCATACAGTCAGTAGCTTCTGGCTATAAAACACTAGAAAATAATCTAGTTAATACAGAACTTTGAGACCATATTTTAGCAATTAAACAAAAGGGAATATTTGTGTACCTTTGACTGCAGGTTTTCTTCACACCTTAAGTGATTTAAACATTTAAGCTCACAGTCGACAGCAACTGAAAATAATTTACCTTTAGCAGTAATTCTTTGACATTTAAAGAAGGATAGATCAGAATTCGGAGGTAATACAAACCTGATACAGGAAAGTTACAATGAAACCATGCATTGAATTGAATCAAGCAAAATCTATTTATTTCCTAGGTGCTCTCATTGTACATTTATTTATTTTTGATATATCAATATTTGTAAATCCAGTGTTCACTTACATTGATTGTTTCCTCATTATTGGAGAAGATGTGACGGAATCTCTCCAGATCTCTGTCTTTTTCACGTAGAGCCAGGTGCAGTTGCTGGATTTCACTTTCTTTTTCATCCAAGGAGCTGAACTTTTCTTCAATGGCTCTCTGGAAAATAACAGAAAATTAGATTCCGGTCCTTAAAGATAGCCAGACTCCTGTAATTTTTGAAAAGTTCTAAACTTGAATATATCTTGAACTCTGGAGTCTACCCGCCTCTTCTCCCTGCACAGATAGAACAATACAGCACAGGAACAGACCCATCAGCCCACAATTTCAGTGATGAAAAATATGCCAAGACCAACTCTCATCAACCTGTATATAAACTATATCCCACCGTCCCCTGCATATCCATGTACCTATCCAAAAGTCTCTTAAATGTCGCTCTCAAATCGCCCTCTAACTCGACCCCCTCCCGACCCGGCAGCATGTTCCAGGCACTCGCCATCCTGTGTAAAAGCAAAAACCGACACATCTCCTTTGAACTTTGGAACTTTACCTGCTAGTAATTGTATTTGCACCTGTCTATCCTATCTGTGCTCTCATAATTTATATATTTCTCTTGAGTCACCCCTCAAGCTGTTGTGATCCAGAGAAGCCAATCCAAGTCTGTCCAATCTGTCCTTGTAGCCAATAGCCCCTAATCCAGGCATCATTCTGGTCAATCTTCTCTGCACCCCGTCCAAAGCTTCCACATCCTTCCTGTATTGAAACGACCACAACTGCACACAATACTCCAAATGCAGCCTAACCAGTCCTATAAAGCTCTATCATGACTTCCTTACTGTTACGCTCAATGCCCTAACCAACGAAGGCAAGCATTGCATATGCTTTCTTTACCACTCTATCAACTGTATGAAGACGCTATTTTTTACCCAAAAATAAGGCACAAACCTTTACCTGCGTCTTGGAGGCTGAAGTGTTGAGACTGTTGGCCAAGAAAGATAGACTTGGCTATCCCTCAGTACAGCAACATCAAGAACAAAGTTGCTGTATCGAGGGATAGCCAAGTCTATCCCTCCTTGCTGGCAGCTGATGGGAAGTGGCTGTAAAAGGACAGCGCCGCGGGGGGGGGGGGGGGAGAAAGAGTTCCTTTCACAGCGTGTGGGGAGTCTGGCCTAGGTCAGCACAGCCTGGGCTGTACAAAGTAGTAAACTTGGCCGGGTCACCAAGGCTAAACTGCAGGAGTAGGCCATTCTTCGAGCCTGCACCGCCATTCAATATGATCATGGCTGATCATCCAACTCAGTATCCTGTACCTGCCTTCTCGCCATACCCCCTGATCCCTTCAGCCACAAGGGCCACATCTAACTCCCTCTTAAATATGGCCAATGAACTGGCCTCAACTACCTTCTCTGGCAGAGAATTCCAAAGATTCACTCACTCTTGTGTGAAAAAAGACATCTCGGTCCTAAAAGACTTCTCCCTTATCCTTAAACTGTGACACCTTGTTTCTGGAGTTCCCCAACATCGGGAACAAGCATCTAGCCTGTCCAACCCCTTAAGAATTTTGTACGTCTCTATAAGATCCCCCCTCAAATCTCCTAAATCTCCAGCGAGTACAAGCCGAGTCTATCCATCTTTCTTCATATGGAAGTCCTGTCCCAGGAATCAGTCTGGTGAACCTTCTCTGTACTCCCTCTATGGCAAGAATGTATTTCCTCAGATTAGGAGACCAAAACTGTACACAATACTCCAGGTGTGGCCTCACCAAGACCCTGTACAACTGCAGTAGAACCTCCCTGCTCTTGTACTCAAATCCTTTTGTGAATGCCAACATACCATTCGCTTTCTTCACAGCCTGCTGCACCTACATGCCTACTTTCAATGACTGGTGTACCATGACACCCAGGTCTCGTTGCATCGCCCCTTTTCCTAATCGGCCACCATTCAGATAATAGTCTACCCTCCTGTTTTTGCCGCCAAAGTGGATAACCTCACATTTATCCACATTATACTGCATCTGCCATGCATTTGCCCACTCACCCAACCTATCCAAGTCACCTTGCAGCCTCCTCACAGCTAACACTGCCCCCAGCTTCGTGTCATCCGCAAACTTGGAGATGTTGCATTCAATTCCCTCATCCAGATCATTAATATATATTGTAAATAGCTGGGGTCCCAGCACTGAGCCCTGCGGTACCCCACTAGTCACTGCCTGCCATTCTGAAAATGACCCGTTTACTCCTACTCTTTGCTTCCTGTCTGCCAGCCAGTTCTCTATCCACATCAATACTGAACTCCCAATACCGTGTGCTTTAAGTTTGTATACTAATCTCTTATGTGGGACCTTGTCGAAAGCCTTCTGAAAGTCCAGATATAACACATCCACAGGTTCTCCCTTATCCACTCTACTAGTTACATCCTCAAAAAGTTCTATAAGATTTGTCAGACATGATTTACCTTTCATAAATCCATGCTGACTTTGTCCAATGATTTCACCACTTTCCAAATGCGCTGCTATCCCATCTTTAATAACTGACTCTAGCATTTTCCCCACTACCGATGTTAGACTAACTGGTCTGTAATTCCCCGTTTTCTCTCTCCCTCCCTTTTTAAAAAGTGGGGTTACATTAGCTACCCTCCAATCCTCAGGAATTACTCCAGAATCTAAAGAGTTTTGAAAAATTATCACTAATGCATCCACTATTTCTGGGGCTACTTCCTTAAGTAGTCTGGGATGCAGCCTATCTGGCCCTGGGGATTATCCTTTAATCCATTCAATTTACCAGTAACACGTCACTTCCGGTAGTGGAGGGCGGCCAACCTTGTTTTCACTCAGTTCCTCCATCTCATTTGACCCCGGTCCCCTGCTATTTCCGGTAGATTATTTATGTCTTCCAGTTGTGAGTGTTGGTGTGAAGACATACCGCGTTGAAGTTGCAGGGAGGGCAGGAGCGCTGAGGAGGGGGGTCGACCCTCCTCCCCGGTGGGTCGAGGATCATGCCAGCAACTCACTCAGTAGCTCAGGGCCGCCGAGACCGAACAGCGGGACCAGCCGCCACCTCCGCGCCTTCTGCCGGCCGGCCCGCTAGCCAGCCACGGTGTCCTTCGTCACAGGCGCAACGGGTGGAGGTGGTGGTTGGTGGGTCGCTACTGGGCAGAGGACTGGCTGCTCCGTCACGGACTCTCGCTCTCTTTCTCTCTCCTCCCGTTCAGCCAGGAAATCCCCGTCCCTCAGACCTGAACCGCATAGAGCACAGGCGAAGATGGAGGCTCGCCAGTCCTCCTTGCCTCTTTGAAGGAGTTTCATATCTTCCTTTCTACTGACTAAACCAAACAATTGATCCTGTCCCACCGGCCTTGTTTCAAAATTTAGCAACTGAAAATGGGGGTGCGTCTTCGACGCAGGTGAGTCTTCATTGCTGGGAAATACGGTACTTGTGTTGTAACAAGGAGTTATGGATTTGGATCCCGCGTTCCCTCCATACATCAATGCTGTTAAGAGTTTCCCCATTAATTGTCTCAAAATTTCCTCTTTAATTTGACCTCCTAAAGTCCAACACCTCACGCTTGCTCAGGTTAAATGCTTTCTGCCATTTCTCCGCCCATTTTAGAGCTGATCTACATCCCACTGGATACTTTGACAGCCTTCATCACGGTCTGCCATCACAGCAATTTTCACAATCTGCAAACTTACTAACCAACCTGTCAACCTTTATGTCCAAGTTAATTATATATACCATAAAGAATTGCCTGACCGGCTCCCTTCACAACAAGAATTTATTTACACTCTAAAAAACAGTGGAAAAATCCAATTTGTCCAAATAGCTGAATGTTGCAACAAAAGATTGGTTAAAACATAATCTATCATATCACGCTCCAATGAACTCAAGAAAAAAGTCTCCACAGGCAATGTCCATTTCAAAATATTCAAAGTAGTCCTCATGAACTTTGTTTTAGTTTCACTTTTAAGTTTAATGGAAAAATAATCTATCATATCACGTTCACTTTCCTTCCCTCCAGCATAAAATGTATTGACGCTCCAATGAACCTCAACAAAAATTTAGTCTCCACAGGCAATGTCCATTTCAAAATATTACAATTCCCCAAAGTAGTCCTCATGAACTTTGTTTTAGTTTCACCTTTGATAAGTTTAATGGAATAATAATTGACTGTGACACAATTACAAGATGCACAGCATAATCATTTCTGCATGGAAACAGAAGTGAATATGAAGCAAGACACTCTGAAGTACCTCCAAGGCTTTATCTCTCTCTTTAATATGCTCCCAGAGTTTATCAACCAGAATATCTTTTCCTTCTGCACTTTGCTCGTTGTTCTGCTGGTATTCAAAGAGTTCAATGTATTGCTGTGAACAAACAAAGAGAAATGCAAGTTACAAAGATTGCTTTGTTGCAATATCCTTTCATTTTAAGTACCTACTTCGTTCTCAGCCAAGTTTGCCAAATTGGAAACTTTCATTAGTCTGTGCTTCTAAATGGTTCATTGTAAAGCAGCGAGCATGCATTTATCAAACTGTGATGTAACCTGCATCGTAGGCTTCAATAGTTTCCTACTCATTTTGAAACCTCATTCAAACCTGAAGGACTGGAGCCAGAAACAGAAAATCTGACTTTTATTCACCAGTTAATCTGTTGCAGGTATCACTCAAGGTATCTCTCCATCCATATCCTGATGTCACTGCTGATCGAAAGACCATCTGAATTACTCACATAAATACAGTAGCTACAATTGGAGGCTGGGTTGTTGTCCATAATGACTATATTGTCATTTGGTCTTTGGCAATGGGTTTATTCCTGAAATGTGTAGGAAGGAACTACAGATGTTGGTTTAAACTGAAGATAGACCCAAAATGCTATAGTAACTCAGAGGGACAGGCAGCATCTCTGGAGAGAAGGAATGGGTAATGTTTCAGGTTGAGACCCTTCTTCAGACAAGTCAGCGGAAAGAGAAACGAGAGATATAGGCAGTGATGTAGAGAGATATAGAACAAATGCATGAAAGACATGCAAAAAAGTAATGCCCCTGTCCCACTTAGGAAACCTGAATGGAAACCTCTGGAGACTTTGTGCCCCACCCAAGGTTTCCGTGCGGTTCCCAGAGGTTTTTGTCCTCCGGCAACCACCTTCAACTAGCATCTCAACCGGTAAAAAATTACCGATTATTAAAACGGAAACCACTTTCGACCATTAGGAGACTGACAAAAACCTCCGGGAACCGCACGGAAACCTTGGGTGGGGCGCAAAGTCTCCAGGGGTTTCCGTTCAGGTTTCCTAAGTGGGACAGGGGCATAACAATAATAAAGGAAACAGGCCATTGTTAGCTGTTTGTTAGATGAGAACAGGAACTTGGTGCGATTTGGGTGGGGAGGGATGGAGAGAGAGGGAGTGCAGAGCTATCTTGAAATTGGAGAAATCAATGTATGTATGCTCCCCTAGCGAAATATGAGATGCTGTTCCTCCTATTTGCGATTAGCCTCACTCATTCCTGAAAATCTCTATCCAACATTACTGTGGAAACCTTAACCAGAATGACTTCAACCGTTCAAGGTGGGTCACCTGCCACCACCTACTCAATGATAACACAAAATGGCTGCCAATGACGCTCACATCCCAAAAAATTAATATATTTAAAAACAATATGATAACATCTACAATGATAGTGAAATCCAATTTGCTGCCCACATTAACCTATGATATCTACTCTATGCAAACACCAAAGCACATTTTTAGACATATATATTAAAAAACTGTCACAATGCCTTATTAAATCTGTCAAAAAGATCCCAATGCATTGTACTTCCAACAGATTTCTCCTAAATTTCAACTCCCCCCCCCAAGTTTCAAGTAAAATCAAATTTCCAGGTAAAATCCTCAGTGAAGTTTATGAGTTATGGTACAATGACAGCAAAGTGAGTGACGTTTCTCTATCTTTCATCATAATACAATGATCTGCAGAGCATAAAAGGGATGTTAGCAGAGCCCTCATAACTTAAAGATGAGCAATTAATTTTGGACTTGCCTGCAACTGTCACAATCTGTATATGAATAAAATAAGAACTGGCTGGTGCAGCTTGGAACCCTAACGATCAGGAAAGTCCAGAATTTTATTTGGTCAAAGAAAAGGGAGGGATGGGAAAACATCCTGGGGAAATGGTTGAAAAGCAACTGGAACATTTATTAAACCAGAGAATAACTGGATTGTGCCGTCGCAAGCATTAAATAGGCCTTTGTACCTGTAGGAAGTGCTTTTTGTCACATAATCTATCTTTCAGACACAGGATGTTCTCCTCCTGGACGTGGACTTCACGTTGATGCTCTCTGTCCAAGGCTTGGTAGAGCTGCTCCTTTTCTAGCTGCTCCTGTCGTACCTGTCGCAGTGCGCTGCGCAGCTCCTAAAATAAAGAATAAATAGCCAAGGTTAACAGAAACAAAAGGAGTTGCTGCATCTGCTGCCCATCAAACAAGCTGTGCAATGCATCTTATTTTATATGCTGCAGGACAACTAACTTTACCGTATTGTAAAATACACAGCAGAACATCTGCATCAGCAACAATTTTTAATGAACTAATGCAGGACGTTGGCGAGACTTGACGATACTGTCTGTTAATAACAGAGCTTTCCTACCAAGCACCTAACTTCAAAGCCAGCTTTTGTGAAAGCTTTTGTTTTCTTCAGACAGTCCAAATATTAGTTGCCACCAGAACTTGGCAGAAACATGCGACCTCAGTCTGGCAGGCCTGAGGTTTTCATGCAGTCGATAGAAAAGATTAGTGTGAACAACATACTTTTATACCGAGTTGCAGATGAGGCAGAATGGACTGTTTCCTAAGGCTAGTCTATGTATTGCAATTACTGCTCCAGTGATGCAGACTCTTGACACCAGATGCCTCCAGTCCAAAATATAGACATGCCACAACTTAGTGAAAAGCAAAATAAAACCAAACTGGACCAAAAAAAAATTTTTTAAATGTGATTACGTTACATGCTGGGAAAATGCACCCTTTGGAAAAATAAAACAAGATGTCATTGAAATAAAACAGCCCCACACTCACTTGATTGTGTTTGACGGTCGCCTCCTCTTGCTGCTGCATTTCTTGCAGAGCGGTCTCCATTAGCTCTTTCCTCCGTCTGACTTCAGCCAACTCATACTCCTTCTGGCGTGTTTGCCTTTTGTTTCGCTGTAGTTCCAACTGATTGGAAAAGGAGGTACTCTGAAGTTGCAGCAGCTCAGCCTGTTGTGCGTGTGATGATGCCAACTGTCCATCAGCCCTCTGACAGGATGTACAAAACTGTAATCCAGTGGAAACACGAAGGTATGTGGAGGAAATAAGAATGAGGAATTGAGAACACACACAAACAATGTATTTTACATCATTTGCATTAAATGGATTTTTATTTGCAATATTATTTTTCATTTCAAAACAGTGTAAACATTTCACTCCCTGAATTTATTTCCTCCACCATCAGATCAAAGTCATCAGACACTTAGCTACGTATTAACCTATTTTTCCATTAGCCTAGCCTTTCTGATAGTGGCCTTTTTCAATCCAGTCACATCTCAATGAAATAATTAAAGGAATTCTGCACTATTGGAAGCTCCTTTGTAGAGATGAGGTATGAAACAGTACTGTTTCCCTTTCACTCTCCGTAGAAGAAAGGTGTCCTAGACTGGATTTATATCCGAGCTGCTTTATTATTTTAAAGCGAGATCTCCAACAATTCTCTAGAAACTTGACCCTGTCCATGATAAACCAGCTCACTTGATTGGTAAACACTCATTCACTTTGCCACTGATGCAGAGCAGCTGCAGTTTTCACTCTCTACAACATGTTGAGCAGTTACTTCCTCGGCTACTGAGCAACACTCCCAAATCCATGACATCAAGCACCAAAAATAAGGGCTAGGTGTTCACCCGCACAGGTGAACACCACCACCTGCATTCTCCACTATGTTGGATACCAATCATTCATCATTAATGGGTCTAAATCCTGGAACTCACTGATAAATGAAATTCAAAAAACTGCAGATGCTGGAATTCTGAAATAAAAAGCAGAAAATGGTTGAAAACAATCAGATGGTCAGCATTGTGATGGACAAGGAAACGAGTCAAGGAGGCAGGAAGGAAGCTTATGGAATAGCATCTCAGTGTCGTCTAAGCACATTGCAGCTTTCAAATTATAGGTAGTTCTGCTACAACATGATAATTACTTTCCTAAGAAACTTAATGTCATAGAAAGTCATGTTATAGCAAAACAGCCTGCAGATGCCTTCAAAGCACAGATTTAAATATTTTTTTCCAATTTCATTACACCAACGTGGTCTGCATAATATAAAGTGTCCCCCACTCAATCAGCAGCTTTATAACAGAATTATGTTATGGTGGAATTAGTTGTAGCCCACTTTCTCTAATTGGATTCTAATCTACAGTTTCTCTAATTGTATTCTAATCTACAGTCGTGCATTTACAATACAAGCTCACTTTTTCCCCTTTCAATCAGCAGAGCACTGCATTTTGTAATGTTAATGTTTCTTTGTGCACTCTAACTAGTCTTTCAGAGCTTGTACATTCATTTGTTCATACGCCAAATGTTCTTATCAACCTACTAACTAGACACCTTATCCCCACAGCAATCATGGTCTGACCCTATGATATTCCTTGTATTCTATCCATTTGTCCCCAAGTTTCTCTGCAACTTAAAACTAACTTGTCTTCTCTCTTTCCCAGTTCTGACAAAAAGGTCTTTGACTTGAAACATTCTGTTTCTCATTCCACTGACGTTCATTGAATGTTCCCATCATCTTCGGCTTTTATTAATGAAACTGCCTTCTCAGCAGCACAGTGGGAATACCTTCACCAGACGCATTGCAGTTGTTCAAGAAGAAAGCTTACTGCCCTCTTCCAAAAAAAGGGATGGGCAAAAGATGCTGACCTTGCCATCAATATCCAGCTCCCCCAAAATGAATATATTAAAAAAACAACCTTCCATAATAATATAATACATTTAAAAATATATGTGGAGATCCAGGGAATGACTGTCAAGAAGGATCAAAATGCAGTAATCAAGAATGAGAACTCTGGCAATGCCGTTTCCCTCCTTAGACAAGGAAGCAATTGTGTTGCACATTAGAATAAAGGGAAGCAAGCTTTAACCAAGATAATCGAATTTTAAACAGTTTGGGGAGTTTAATGGCATAAGTAGGAACATGAATTAAAAAAAAAACATTTGCAGTACGATATACAATTCATTGCTGTTATTTATATTATAAATTTACTTGCAGTTTACCTTCAGATTTTCAAGCTGATTTCTGTAAATCATCTCCGTTAGCTTGGCTTCTGTTTCATTCTGACCATCAACCACTTGATAAAGCTCTTGGATCTAGAGAGTGAAAGACTGGAATATGCCACCAATAAAAGATCCACATGGCACAGGCTCTTATTGAAAGCCATTAACTTTTACTGATTGCTGCTTCTGGTGTTAGAGCACAGAAGTGATTTGTCCACGAATAGGCAAATTAGAAAATCTTCACAATATATCTGCAATTTTGCTTATGCTCTCCCCCCCCCCCCCCCCCCCCCCCAATTTGGATACAATTGCTCTTGTTATTAATTTTTTTTCCCAGGATTACATTATTGGTCCAATATGAGACATCAATGCTGGATGGACAGAGGGATTGGTGAACAAGCTTGAAAAATAGTCATATTAAGGTTCTGATCTAGGTGAAGGTGAACAAGACTGCATTAGGATTTTTTTTTGTTTTTACACAATTACGCAATTCCTTGAAAAGGCTAAATGGATACTGATAGAGGAATTTTGATACAGCAACACAGCAGCGTGGTGATGCAGCAATAGAGTTGCTACCTCATAGTGCCAGAGACCCAGGTTTAATCCTGACTACAAGTGCTCTGTACGGTGTTTTTACATTTTCCCCGTGACCCGTGCGGATTTTCTCTGGGATCTCCAGTTTCCTCCAGCACTCCAAAGACGTACAGGTTTGTAGGTTAATTGGCTTGGTAAAATTGTGCCTAGTGTGTGTAGGATAGTGTTAGTGTGCAGGGATCGCTGGTCTGCACGGACTCGGTGGGCCGAAGGACCTGGTTCCACGCTGTATCTCTAAACTAAATACGTAATAACCGTGCCACTGACCAGAGGACAAAGAATTAAAATAATTGACAAGGAACAAGCGAGGAATTATACCCTCCTCACCAGAAAAGAGGGAAATTACAATCTAGATTACAAATTACAAAGCAGATTCTATTTCAAATTTTCAAAGAGCATTTTATATACAATTGAACCTGATTAATTTTCAATCTCCATAACTTTGCAGGATTCTTCCAGTTGGTTCAGCAGATGATGTTTTTCCACCTGTGGCTATATTTACCTCCTTGTCTTTGTTTTTCAATGCCTCGCTCAGCCCCAGCTGATCACGTTCTTGCTTCTGTGACTTACTGTGCATTGCCTTCAGTTCACTTTCCATTTCATTTAGATTCTCCTGCAGCATCTGGGAAAATGAAGCAATGAGAGATAAACAGCACACTTGTAAAATGTACACCATTTATTTGTATAATTACCTGGAGTGCATTGGTTATTTTTACTCTTCACAGGAACAGGATATACCAATAACCTCCCTATCCCCAATTAATAGGAAATTTGGCAGTTGATTTTACAAAGTGAAACAACAAACCCTTAATAGCTTTTAATTTAGATCAAGAATATATGGATGTCCTTTGCTCACTTATACCATCCGACTTTAGTTGTAGTTTAATTTTGTGTTTGCCCAACTCTTAAAGAAAGAGTTAACGGAATATTCAATTTTCAACACAGAGATGATAAAATTGTGAAACACCATATGGATCATAAAATCTA
Organism: Okamejei kenojei; assembly: GCA_035221665.1. Classification (NCBI taxonomy): domain Eukaryota; kingdom Metazoa; phylum Chordata; class Chondrichthyes; order Rajiformes; family Rajidae; genus Okamejei; species Okamejei kenojei. The sequence continues at coordinate 23,207,643 of CM069140.1, read as the reverse complement.
CCAGTCATTTGGTAGTTGATGTAATTTGGCACCTGATTACAGAGGTTAGCACATAACATGCTTGCAGGTTATACTGGAAAATATAGTTTCAGGACAGATTATAATGATAAACCAACGGCAAATAAAAATAACAGCTCACAAGTTTTCCCTTCAAAATCAGCAGCAACAGCAGAACTGGCCAATGAACAATTTGCATCTGCATGCCATTCATACCACAAACATCCACTACTCCTCATAATATGCCTTCTCACCTTGTTAGCAGATTCCAAATCTTGAATTCTCTCCTGCAACCCATGCACTTGGACCTGGGCTTTCCGTAACTCGTCAACACACTGACCAGCCGCCGACTCATACTGGTTCAATTGCTGCTGCTGTTCCCCAATTAGATTCTGGAAATTAAATGATCAAACCTTTAATTGGTTAAATACTATGACAAATCAATGCAATCCGTTCAGTCGGCCTGTTCAGTGCAAAGCTCCATTTGGTAACAAACAATTTCATTATTTCTCAAGATCCACCTTGGCTGTCTAGAATAAAAACAAAATCAGGGAATATACAAGTAAAATAAATCTGCGTTGAAAAAGCAAACTTGGATCCAACTGTCTAGCTGTTATCCCAGTTTGGATATTAGTATAGTATGATTTATTTAAAATGTAGTGAAGGAAAAGAGAAAACTTGGGTACTTCAATCTAGCACAAAAATGTGCTATGTTACAGACTATATATTTAAAGGTGCAGGAAAACACAATTCAGCATGGGTAGAAATCAGCCTAAATGGTTGAGTGTCATGTGAGGTTACATTTATCCAATGATAAATAAGCATGAACACAAATGAAGTGTTTTGGAATACAATCTCATTTAAGTTAAAAACATTGTGTTGCTTTTCTCATTATTCTGTTAGAAAGTAAATAAGGGCTGCAAGCCAAATGACTAATTAAATATAAAAGTTATCAGCAATATATTTAACTAAAACCCCAAAATATCGCCACAGCTGGCATATAGCAGTGTAGCTACATTACTTGAAATGGAATGAGCAGAATAGTACATGTGCACCAGCTGACTCATTTTACATTACCACACCCTACCTCCAACAGACTAGCACTGTATGATGGCATGGGTCTATAGGGGGAAAAAATAGATCTGAGTGTTCAGCAGGCGAGAACTTTACTTTGGAGTTTAAAGAGTGCAGAAACAGGCCCTTTGGCCCACCGAGTCTGCGCCGACCTGCGATCAACCGTACAAATAACACTATCCTACACACTAGGACTAATTTACAATTTTTACCGAAGCCAATTAACCTACAAATCTGTACGTCTTTGGAGCGTGGATGGAAACCAGAGCACCTGAAGAAACCCCACAAGGTTACAGGGAGAACGTACAAACTCCGTACAGAGAGCACCCGTAGTCAGGATCGAACCCGGGTCTTTGGCGCTGTAAGGCAGCAAGTCTACCGCTGCGCTCCTGTGCAACCCCATATCATAGTAAATGTAAACTGTCTTTGCTGTTTATCGCTGCATAATGGACAGGTCCCAACAGTATGTGTATATTAGTCCATTTTCAATCAAGCAGTCTTGTATTTTCTCTCTTCTTGCACACAAATGGGCAAGCAAAGAAATGGACCCTGACAAAGGTAAAACTGTTAAAAGCCCTAGTTATTGCTATCCTCTTGCCATTTTTCATGCCAGCATGATCACAACCTGCAATTCAGTCATATAAAGGAAACAACAGGTTAAGATTGAGAATTTGACTTGGAAATTGAATAATGGCAGTTAGAATAATTTAGTTTAAAAAATCTCACTGAACCAGCCATAATACATTGGAATAACAAAATCTATTCCAATAGAAGTATTGTGTAGGAAGGAACTGCAGATTCTGGTTTAAATCGAAGATAGACTCAAAATGCTGGAGTACCTCAGCTGGACAGGCAGCATCTCTGGATAAAAGGAAAGGGTGACATTTCAGGCTGAGACCCTCCTTCAGATAATGGACGTATTGTTTATTTTACAGCAGTTGTAACCCAGGTTTGATTGAAAGAACTGCAATTTAGAAGAGCAGAAAATACCCAAAAGATGCACCGAAAGATGATAATTTGAGTCTCTATGTACAAAACTTCTTAGCAGCATCTTTCAGGTACAGGAAAGTTCGCATTTATATTTTTTTCTCCACAAGTGTTTTTCTTTCACCTCCCCTCATTATAATCAGTTAATCAACAGCTATTAAGTGGTGATTGAGCCAGCAGGATCGGCATATAGAGGGGATTCCCATCTCCTCTGAATAACAATTGACCAAAAAGAGAAATGATAAAAGATAAAAATATCAGTGTACAAATTTCAAAAGATCATATCTGTCGTGAAATTCGTACAATTTATCTCTTCAACATGGGGACAGCTATGTCACTACAAACTCCCAGACTAGGTGTTGTGCCCTCTAATAAATGGACATGTCTGTATAATAGGTCAGCAGAAACTTGAAACTAGATTATGTTATTCAATCTGAAAGAGCGCACAAACTGGCTGTAATTTATCACAAACAGCAAGTGCTTTCCAATAGCTGTGAAGACCCCTCTACCAACCATTGGAGACATGTTGAAAAATTAGCGCGACTGGAATGAAGCCACTGTGGGGAGTAGCGAGGAGGTGGGTCGCAAGGAGGTCCTAGTTGGTTGCCAGGAGGTCGAAGGTTCTCTTAGGTTCTCGTAGACTGTAGCTGGTGCTGACCGGTGAATTTCATTGGGGAAAAAAAACATAAGCAGCAGTTTTCAGAACCAAGGATAACCGACCGGTAATGTTAAATGTCCGCCAAACTTCACAGCCGTGTATCCCTGGCTTCTTAAATGTTGTCTGGCTTCTTAACATTTGTCTCCACCTTGGCTTTGCACCGTGTGAATTTCAGACAGCGCTCCCCCCACTTGCCCTGGTCCCCGCCTTTGCGATGTGTTTGCGCGCGCGTGTGTGTGTTCCACTCTGACAGTCGCCGGCAGACGCCTGAAAAATCGCCTAAGTGGGACAGGCCCATTAGAATACTTAAACTTGCCTAGACAGTGCCATCCATTCATCTGTGTGGATTAGAATCTTTCACTAGATCATATGAACATGGAACAAGCTTTTATTTATAATACAGCACAGAAGCATAATGCCATGAAACTCTGAATTGTTTATGTGCATCTATTTAAATTGAAGGGGAAAAAGTGTGCAGGGGGGGGGCTTAGTGAACAGTTGAAAAGAAATACCACACGGCAATTTAAACATGTTACCCATGGATTTGTCTGGAAATACAAGCTTACTTTGACTCCTGCAAAATAGTTTAGAGGTGCCCGGAAACAACTGGAAAAAATAAAACACCCTAAACAGTCATTATTCAAGTACCTGCGTACGAATTGGAATATATTCATCAAGTACGTCCTGTAGAAGGTCTTCAAGATCTGCCATATCATCGAGGTTCAGGTGCATCCTGGGAGCTTCTGTGAATCTACTGATAAATTCATAACTACTGTTCTGCAGATGAGATCTGAAAATCCCATCCCCCAAACTACCACTCGATTGAGAGCCCGAGGGAGTTGTCTTAACAGGTATTGGTAACTTGCTGCCTTTGGGGCTTTGTACTGGTCGGTATTCAACATTGCTCACTAAGCTGAGTACAAAGTCCAGCCTTTGAGCATGCAATGAAGGATTCAGGACTTGACCATCAGAGAAATCTGATTTGGGACTTTTGTCATCTTTAGCACTTTTTTCTCCTTGTGTCGCTTGTCTACTAGATGCTGGACAGGACTCTCCTGCTGTCCGGAGAGATTCCACAGAAGAGGCTGGAGACATTTTATCCAGAGAGTCAGCATAGACAGAAGTCCTAGATTCACATGGGCCGATAGACATAGTTTCGTGAATGACTGGCATGGCAAGTCCTTCCTCAGCAGTTAGACTGCCAATAGCACTACTTCCACACCTGGCGGATGCATCACAAGGAACAGTCTTTGCTAGCTTTCGAGGAACCTTGCAAACTGCCTCATAGTCCGCATCATTCACACGCAATGCTGAGCAGCTGCGGCATTTCCGGGACTTGACGGTTGAGGTCTCCGAAGTCTGACAGCTGTGAGTTTCCATAGATTCCTCCCCATGTTCTGTCCAAGATTCATATCCTGAATAGACAAAATCATCCTGCAGCAGAGCATGGTATCGTACATCAGGTAGATCCGAAATATCCACTGCAACATCCTCCCCTTTGGCATCGGTGCTCGGTTCTTCGTTGGTTTTGTGATAAAGGGTGGCAATGCAGTGCTTGATCCGATCCTTTTCTGCAAGCAGCTTCTGTAAACGTTCAATGGACAGGGCCTCGATCCTTGCAATGACTGTATCAAACCTGTAGACACGGTCCAACATGAAAGAACACTTGCTGCAAGCAAACTCTGCCTTCCCATCTCGGGATACCTCTTTGCTCAAGACATGGGATAGAATGACCTGAAGATTCAGTTTGGAAGCTGTGTGAAAGATCCATCGTCGCTGGTTACCATACAGCTCCCGGGCACAAATCCTGCAAACTTCCTTCATTCTGGTGACTCTTGCGATGACAGCACAGAGTGATAAAGTATACAAAGTCAAGATTAAAACTTAAATAAACGTTGCAATCTTAATTTATCCTACAATGTAAGGTTTTACCGTTTGTCCAGTTTTCTCAATGTCAAAAAGTCAACTTGTTTGTACCATTAATAAATTAATGATTCAGAAGTTAAGTCTGAAATAATAAGACAGGAGGAATTTAACCTACAAATCCCGACATTTATTTTTAATTTTGGTCTGTATTTCAGTTCGATGAATGGTTCTCTTTCTGGCACCAGTTCAGATAAATCGTGGTGTGGGCGCGATCTGGAACCATCTCCGGTGCAGAATGAACGCCTTACACCTCCATACAAATATCACGCCTTTAAAAATCTTCTTTTAAACATAAATACTCTGCAATAAAATATTAATTATAAATCAGCGCCTCTTATAACTCCCTAATATGTTCTGTTATATATTCTCCGTTAAACGATTCATAATATATTAAATGTAATTCCGGGTGAATTAAAAAGCAATCTGTGCTCGGGGGATTTCCGTGATTTCTGTTTTCGTCTCAACCCTCCAGTTTTTTTGAATTTTGGGAATATTCGAGATTCAAAACACCCAGTAACATCACGGTCAATAGAGAAAACAACGGAGCCGCGAAATGCACAGTAGTCCGTATTGTTCAGGAGAATGTCCTTGCCCGATGGATAAACACTGGATAAATTGCGAGAATAGCTCCTCTTGTGCCCCGGTGATTCCGGCCATGTCACGACCCGAGGGAAACAGACAGACGATGCGACCTCGTCTTCACAGAGATGGAGGGATAGGAATTATCAGACCAGAGGCACCGCCCCTTGTGCCGCAACAAAGCCGCTGCCGCCGCCGAGTAACGGGGCAGACTGTCGAGGATTCTCCATGCCGATACCGGGTGAAATCAGGTGCCGTAAGGTGGGTTTCCTGGGTGCAACGCCCGCCTCTGCAAGAGGGGAAGCCGCTGTTGCAACTCCTAACCCGGCAGTGATGTGGCAACAATGTAGCCGAGAGCGACTCCGGCTTCCAGGGACCTGGGACCAACCACCGCGTTTCGGGGGAGAGTCCGCCGCATCTACTCGCTTCAAACTCAACACGGCGTCACACGCTTCGGTGCCAAGTACAAGCTTACACAAATAATAACATATTCAATTTCCCGTGGTCTCTAACGACGTTAAAAAAATTCAGAAATCCTCTTTAAGGAAAGGAGTGATCTTCATTGGCACCCGTCTGGGCGGTGGTAGAGCTCTCTTCCCAGCAGCGGGGCCGCGACTAATGATCACCTCGTCGGTCGGTCTGTCTGGAGGCTGGCGATGTATTTACTGCCCCAGCTTCGATGTGGCGCCGTCCTGCTCTCTGCCTCCCGAATAGCACCTTACACAGTGACGCAGAAATATACTTTGTACAGCAATCCCTTTGTACTCATCGCGAATTAGACCATCACCGCTGCCAGTTTCAAGGAGCCGGCCCAATGATATTTCATTGACACAGAAAATCCACGTCGCGTTGTTGGCGCGCATTGTAGGAAAATCCCCAACAATTCACACTGCAATCGTTTTAAAAATACATCTGAACGTATATTCTCTCAGTCCCCAAAATGCCGAGAGTCTGTATGGAACCTCCCTATTTTCTTAATCCTACGTAGAAGTACATATATATTGTTCAACTGGCTAAACTCAGCACGTAAAATACACGTTTTTCAACGGCTTTAGCACCCTTCAACATTCTTTTCGGCCAAAAATGCAATCACTACAGATAAGCACATCAGATATTCTGCACAAGGCAAGAGTCTACCAACCAATGGCAACTAAGGCACAGAACAGTTCTAGAAGTAAAAATAAAGAAGTGCAGATGCTGGTTAATACGCAAAAGAACACAAGTGCTCAAGTAACTCAGCGGGTCAGGCAGCATCTCTGAAGAACATGGATGGGTGAGAGTAGCAGCGTCCTTGTCCAAAATGTCACCTATCCATGTTCTCCAGAGATGCTGCCTGACCCACTGAGTTACTCCAGCTCTTTGTGTCCTTTTTTATTTTAGTTCTGTTGATTAAAGCAAGCAATATTGGCCAGGCTAACTCACCTGTTCTTACTTGAGTAGCAATATGTGCTAATTTTATATCCACATGAGAATGCAGATAGGGCATACATTTAAGTCTCAAGTTTTTACTGAAAAGTGAAGGCTGAGAAATTCACCTGAACCATCTTTTGGTGTTAACATAAGAGTAGCAATCTTCCTAATACAATTTTGAAAAGCCTTTGTGACATTCCTTAGCGCCAGTTAGAATAGTAGAGACAGCGTGGAAACAGCTCCTTCTGCCCAGTGTGGGAGGAAACCTACATTAATGGAGTGTGGGAGGAAACCTACATTAATATTTCTATATAAAATTCCCCCCATGCTCTAATCAACATCCCTTGGATTTCTCACCTATGCACTCACACTAATTACAGTGGCCAATTAACTTACTAACTTGTACGTTATTTATTTATTGTCATGTACACAGAGATACAGTGAAATGCTTGTTCTGCATTCTCTCCAGCCAAATTATACCATACAATCGATTCTCTACTGGAACAGCAAGCAGCGAGACATCATGTTCCAGCGTCATCCTGCAATTTCCAAGTCCCAGAAAAGTCCAATCATACCCAATTTGCTATTTTTAATTTCCTCACTTTAAGGTATGGTGTCCTGGCATCATTAGATCGAAGAAGTAGGGGATGACCTAGTCCAGTACAATGCCGGCGGCTCCTTCCACCGTCGCTCCATGCAGCTGCCACAGCCTGTGTCCAATTCACTTGCTCACTGTCTGCTTTAAGCTCCACCAACACCATGACCCACAAATGCGCCATCAGTCACCTCCAGCAACTGCTCCTCTGCTTCCCTGCACCATGGTCAACATATACCGCTCCATGAGCCGATCACGGAATTTTAGGGCACCTTTCGATGATGCAGGAGACGAGTATGTGGACTAGGACCGTTCACCTTCTACCACTGCCATCTTTGAAAATCATTTACACTTTAGAGTTTAGAGATGCAGTGCAAAAACAGGCCCTTTGGCCCACTGAATCCACACTAACCAATAATCACCCCATACATTTGCACTATTCTACATATTAGGGACAATTTATATTTTTACCAAAGCCAATGAACCTACAAACCCATACATCTTTGGAGTGTGGGAGGAAACCGAAGCGCCCAGAGAAAAGCCACACGGTCACAGGGAGAACATACAAACTCCGTACAGACAGCACCCGTATGAACATGGGTCCCTGGCGCTTTACCATTGCACCTCTGTGCTGCCCTTGTGGGAGTAAACCAGAGGGTCTGAAGGAAACCCAAGCGATCACTGTGTGAATGCGTAAATCCCGTGCAGACAGCACCTGAGATCACTAGTGAATTGAGGTCTCTGTACCAGCAGGAAGTGGCACCCGGAACCTATGTAGTGCTATGTGACTCCAATTCTGTTGCAGGAGCAGGATATACTTGAATGATGGAACACGTGGGGCTGGATGCTTTAGTCCAATTTACATGTCTTAAGTTCTTATCATTGTAGAGCACACTCCAGTAGCTGAATGCCTCTGGGTGTATTGTGCCGTGACCTTTTAAGAGCTTCTTCCTGAAGTCAGAGGCTTGATGAAAGATGAAGAAGATTTTTTGGTGCCCCCTCTATAGTCTGATATCCATTTTTTAAATGTACTTCTCATATGATCAACATAGAAGCACTTCCCTTGTTTCAGGCTTTCCACTTGCATTCCAGGCCACTTTATTTTGAGCAGAACCTTGGAAGTGTGAAAACTGGGATTCCAGTCTGCATATTTGAGATTTGATCGGCAGACAGTTCAGCAAAAACAGGAAAGATATATATATATATATATATATATTATATATATATATTTCCTTTTAAATAATATTCAATTTGAATTTGCAAGTGTGAGGGATAAAGTGATTAAACCCTATTAAAGAAAGGAGTTTTAAAGAGAATTCAAGCAGAGAGGGGCTGGAGAAATGATTCTGACAGCAGTGTCTGAAGGTTGCCAGTTGCCAGACCCATCCTTGAGGCCTTGAGTTAGAAGAGATTCATTGTGTAGCTAGAGAAGGGGGTGGTGTAGAGAGATCCCTATCAGTGGAAAGGAGTGATGGATGGGACCCTTGTCACTATAGCTTAGCTTTAGTACTGATATAGGAAAACTGAGAGGGTTCACTAGGAGGTGAGTAAAACTGGGCCAGGTCATGAGCAATTGAGCATGCTTAATAGAATAAATGAATATTACAACACACCCCTGGTCAAGAAATTGCTCATTACCATGAACATGTTTGAACATGCAATGTATGATATGGGAGGTGCGGGGGGATGTACGGTGGGTTGTACCTACAGATTGTGCACCTCCGACCCTGATTGGAGAAAGGTCCGGAGAGGAGATTGAATGTAAGATTTTGTGTATAAAGGGGGATGATCTCCCTGGCTTCAGTGTGTCTCGAGTTGGACTCGTTATGCAGACTCGTAAAATAAAGAAATCTCTTGCTTCCAAGATTTAGTCTTTGAGTATTAATTGTGAGCATAAAGGGTATCTCACACAAGTGTTATTAAAAAGTTGATTCTTCTGATTGAACAATTTAAGTTGGACCGATGTGATTGAAAATCCTATTAGAGATAATTTTGGGTGTTGCACTACTATTCTCATAACATAATCCTGATGGTCACGAGATAAACTATGCTGGCGTACACAATCATTTCACACCAAGAAGACCACATGATATAATTGACTACATTAAAATTTCCAAGGACATGATTGAAATTAATTAATGCTACAATAATACAATTTTTGGTATTCCGTGAACCATGATTATATTGTGCAACCATGATTTTTCTATTGTGCAGACTAATTTTGAGATAAAAATCTCTCTGCATTGTTTTAACCCTGCAGCATCAGCATAACCTACGTATCCAATGACTGTTTGGCCAAAATCTGTTTCAAACTCCATTTACAGGTTTGCAGATGGCACAGGAGATAGAGAGGTTGGTAACATGGTGTCAAGACAACAACCTCAGTGTCAGCAAGAAAAAGGAGCTAATTATTAAATTTGGGAAGCAAAGTGCAGTACATGTTCCAATCATCATCATTGGTGCTGAGAGGGATATGGAGAATAAATAGATTTTCAAACGCCGAAGGAAGTTTGCATGTGTCATTAGTTCAATCAGAATCAGAATCAGATTTTATTCGCCAAGTATGTTTTGCAACATACGAGGAATTTCACCTGCCAGGTCAGTCATACAATTAAAAGCAACAGACTCAAAAACACATTTTAACATGAACATTCACCAGAGTGTCTCCTACACATTCCTCACTGTGATGGAAGGCGAAATAAAGTTTGTCCTTCTTTTTGCTCTTCCTTGGTCAGGGGCTTCGAGCCCTACGTTGATGGGATGGTCTTAACACCCGTAGCCGGCAGCGTTCAGGCCCTCCGCATCGAGGCGTTCAGCTCCTGCATCAGGGGAATGTCAGCTCCCCGCGCCAGGCAATCGAACCGCGCATCGGGGCTGGTCGAACATTCTGCGGTGTTGGAGCTCCCGACTAGCCTCTCCTGAGACTGCGAGCCCTTGATGGTAAGTCTGCAGGCCGCGGTGGGAGCGATCCCAGGCAAGGGATCGGCTCCGATGTTAAGTCCGCTCCCTGCGGTGGGCCTCACGACAGTCCGAGAAGGCCATATGCTCCATCGATGGAGCTCGGAGAATGTGATCCGAAAATTGATCACATCTCCGGGAAGGTAAGAACCTGAAAAAAAGTTTCCCCCGATCACCCCCCCCCCCCCACATAAAACAAACCGAAGTACATTAAAATAAACTTTTAACAAATGCTAAAATAACAAAAAGATGAAAAAACGAACAGACTGCCGGCAGGGCTGCCATCTCCCCGGCGCCCCTGGTGGTAAAAAAAGGTGAGTAATATGTCATGTATGAAACTGCACAATTAAATTCTTTTTGCATGTATTACACATGCCGGCGCTGCCATTTTTGGCACCATTATTCAAAGTCCAAAGTCTGGTCCACTCGCGCGCTCAGAGTACTGGAGCAGTTCCCACGAACCAACGTCCCTCTCTTCATCCGGCCACCTTTCTGTCGGGTGGTGCCTTCTCCAGCTAATCTTGAAGCATTACCCGGTTCACCCTCCTACCAGCCCACTCCTAGCACCCGATGTCTCCAGCTCCCTCCTGGTTACGCCGACTGGCGAGTCTTCGAGCGGGCCCCCGGTTACACCGTGCAACGATCCTTCAGGTTGGCCTCGCCCCCCCCCCGAAGAGCCAATGTGCAAGCCCAGATCAGCCTTTGGGTGGGTTTCCGGTTCCGTCGAGTTCCGTGCCTTTAGGCGCAGTCCCACCAACTGATGAACCTTCCAGGTGTAGACCACGGCCGTGTCACCTCACGAAAGGCTCCGACTTTGTCCAACTTCTCCAACAACTTTTATCAACTTCTTCAGATGAACCATTGAAAGCACTCTCTATCATGGGGCACTAGAGCTTATTTTGGCAACAGATCGGCCCAAGACAGCAAGAAGTTGCAGAGTTGTAGGTGTAGCCTAGTACATACAGACCGACCACCCTTTATCGACTCCATCTACAATTCACGCTGCCTTGGGAAGGCAGCTGACATAATCAACAACTTTTTCACCTCAGTCATTCCCTCTTTTCCCTTTTCCCATCTGGCAGAAGATACAAAAGCTTGAAAGCACATACCAACAGATTCAGGAACAGTTTCTCCCTCACTGTTATCAGACTACTGAATGGTTATCCCATAAGCTGGAGTGTAGTCCTGATCTTCCAACCAACCTCATCATGGCTTTTGCACTTTTGCTCTGTAACTAATGCCATATTGCTGCAGCTGATATTCTGTACTCTAGTATTTTTCTCCCTGCACTACCTACTGTACTAGCGTGTGACTTGTTGCACACATTATTTGCCTGGATAGCACACAAATAAAACTTTTCACTGCATCCTGGTACACTGGACAATAACAACCCAACACCAATACCAAAAAGACAATATCAAGTCAAGTCAAGTCAATGTTATCTCTATAGCACATTTAAAAACAACTCTTGTTGACCAACGTGCTTTACATTAGTGCAGGTACTAACGTGCTACAAACAGTGGTACATAGATCACCAATACATACATAGATACATACATGCAGCGCTCCCTCAGAGGACCTCAAGAAAGGCTTGAGAGTAGAAATAAGTTTTAAGTCTAGACTTAAAAGAGTTATCTGTTCAAAAAGGCAGCTTCTCAATTAGCCATAAATGGTGGCCTGGTCAGATCCTAAAAATGAATAAATAAACAGTTTAGTGTGGTGTGAACTATGGGTGAAACTACCATGGGACAGCTGTAGCTAAAGTGATACCACAGTAGTCACAGTGACTAAACCAAAAGGCACAGCTTTGAATCATTTGTTGGTGCAATTAGCACGATGTTTTGAAAAGTATGATGACCATATTGAAGGATCTCTTTTGAAATTTATTATTAAACCTGCTTTCATTACTCTTTCAGTTAATGCTGTCCAGATAACAACTCACTGTACAAATATTGTCTATTGTGTAAACTCTGGTTAAATCTTTGCTCTTTGTTATCACCGACCATCAGAAATTGACTTCTGATCCATTGGATGCAATTTATCTTTTTCAAAATTAGTTATGATTTTAAACATCTGCTCTGAGAAAAACATCCCATATGTTAGTTCACCTAAGGAAGGATTCATAATGGGGAACAGGGAATGGCAGAGCAAATTAAAGAACTATTTTGGATGTTGTTTTATGGACAAGGACATAAGCAGCTTTCTAAAATTTTCCAAAAATCTAAAAATAAATTACTATGCGTGGGAAAATAGTGCTAGATAATTTAATGGTACTGAAAGCTGTTAAATTCCTATAGACTTAAAAAAAATTATATTGGTGTTGGTCTATAATTGTCACGTTAACCAGGGTACAGTGAAAACAATTGTGTCGCATGCAATCCAGGTAAATCATGCCATACACGTATACATCAGGGGGTGAAAAAGAGAAAATAAACAGAGAGCAGAATATACACAATTGTAAAGTACAGAAGGAAAAAAGTGCAGGGGTGCAACAATGTAGACAGGATGATTGGGAATTTATCCTTAAGCATATGAGTGGGGAAGAAGCTGTGCTTGAATCTGCTTGTATCTAGTTTCAAGTTTTTGTATCCTTTGCCTGACAAGAGTAGAGAGAAGAGAGAATGTGTGAGCGACCCTTGATTATGTTGGCTGCTTTCCCAAGGCAGGATGAAGTATGGATGGAATCGATGGGGGTGACGTCGGTTTGCGTGATGGATTGGGCTGCGTTCACAGCCTTTGCCATGCCAAGCTATGAAGCATCCTCATAGGATGCTTTCCCTGGTGCATCTGTAGAAAAATAGTAAAATACATCAGAGACATGCCAAATTTTCTTTGTCTCCTGAGGAAGTAGAATTTAGATTTTTTTGGCCATAACATTAATGGACCAGGACAAATTGTTGCTGTATTTAATCAATGAAACTTGAAGCGTACCCATTTCAACACCATTGATCCAGTTTGAGGTGTGTAGTCTGCTCTACTCCACTCCACTCCAGGCTCCCTATGGTCAAGAACCAGCAACTTCATTTTGCTGACATTGAGCAAATTTTCATGACCTTATATTACTAAGCTGATTATCTCCTTCCTATACTGTGTGTCATCATTGTTTGAGATTCAGTCCACTAGTTTGGTGTCATCCGCAAACTTGTATATTGAGTTAGAGCACACTCCTCTTATCTTGTACCCTTTTGGTTCCTTTTCATCTCTAGCCTTTGCTCACCTATCTGTCTATCAAAACCCCCCTCACCTGTATCCATCTACCACTTACCAGGCTTTGTCTTTTCCAACTTTCTCAGCAATTACCACAATCAGTCTGAAGAATGGTCCTGACCCGAAACGTCACCAATCCATGTCCTTCAGAGATGCTGCCTAACCCGCTGAATGACTCCACTCACTGCGTTTTTTCAAGGATCAAATTGGTCTTTTTCAGGTGGCAGACAGTAAAGGAATGGTCTTTCAGGCATGTTATTGGGATTAAAAATTGGGCAAAAATCATTGGTAATCCAGCATAACTGAATAAATATTACGTTCACTTTTGTATTTAAATGGTAGATTGGTAAATGTTGATGCACCAGGAGGCAGAGGTGTCCTTGTACACTGGTTACTGAAAAATCAAACATGCAGTTATGGCAATCAGGAAAGCAAATTAGATATAGTCTTCATCGCAACTGGAGGAGAATACATGAACATGGATAAACGATACGATAAGATACGATAGAACTTTATTTATTCTAGAAGGGAAATTGATCTGCCAACAGACACAAAATACATGAAGCATGAAATTAAAGTGACGAGTGGAAAGTATTTGGGATGTGCAAAGATTGGGGAGCGGGGGAGGGGAGTCAGTCTCAGTCTTCTCCACGGCAGAAGGGGGAGGAGTTGTACAGTTTGATAACCACAGGGAAGAAGGATCTCCTGTGGCGTTCTGTCCTGCATCTAGGTGGAACCAGTCTGTTGCTGAAGGTGCTCCTCAGGTTGACCAGTGTGTCATGGAGGGGGTGAGCTGTATTGTCCAAGATGCTCTGCAGTTTGAGGAGTATCCTCCCTCCAAGACCACCTCCCATGAATCCAACTCCGCCCCCAGGACCGAGCCAGCCACAATTATTCAACCACATTAATAAGTAATATATGGAACACTGTCTGCAGTTTGGGTTTCCTTAGCTAAGAAAGGATGTATTTGCCATTGAGATATTCCATTGTAAGTTTATGGGATGGAGAGACTGCTTTATGATGAAAGGTTTGGTGGATCAGGTTTGTATTCAAAAGCATTAAGAAGATTGAAATGGGATTTAATTGAAACACACAGAATTCTGAAAGGGCTAGATGCAATGGCTGGATGCATAACTGGATGCATTGAGGATGCTTCCCCTTTCTGGGATATCTAAAATGTGGGTTCACAAGAGATTAAAGTGAGGATACTTTTCTTCACTCAGAGGGTGGTGAACCTGTTGATTTTACTCCTCTTGGGTCTGTATAGGTTAGGTTACTGCATATATTTAGCATTTAAATGGACCAAAAAGCCACCAAGATGTATGGGGAGAGAGCAGGAATATGGTATTGAGTTAGAGGATTAGCCCATGATAGTATAGAATGGTCGATCAGATGTGAACAGCCAAATGCCTATACCTGTACCTATTTTTCTGTAGTTTTCTTTACAACATCTCACCTGTTCTTGCCAAAATGAATAATTTCACTAATTTCTCAAATCATTACATCTATCATTTGTTTGACATTATCCACAACCCCTGAAACCTACACATATTTCTTGACTTTCATATTGGGCCGAGTGTGCTGAAAACATGTGTCATGAATTTGATGTTTTCTACAAAGACTTTGACAAGATCCCCTTTGGTAGGCTGGTCCAGAAGATTGCATCACATGGAATCCAGGGTGGGCTAGCTAACTGGATACAAAAGTGACTTGATGGTAATTAAATTCACTTTCCAGAGCCCACACCTCTAACTAGCTTGGTGCCATCAGCAAACTTGAATATATTACATTTGGTCCCCTCATCCAAATCACTCATATAGGTGTGAACAGCTGTGACCCCAGCTCTTGGCCCTGTGGCACCCCAGTCTGAAAATAATCCGTCTATTCCCACTTTATATCCCCATTGCATTAACTCAACCTCAATCTACCTCGGTATATTACATCCAATACTATGAACTAATTTTGATAATAATCTCGACTGGTAAGTTCTCAAAGCCCCCTGAAAATTTCTATGTTTCTATGTTTCTATGTCAGACATGATTTACCCTTCGTAAATCCATGCTGACTTTGTCCAATGATTTCACCACTTTCCAAATGCGCTGCTATCCCATCTTTAATAACTGACTCTAGCAGTTTCCCCACTACCGATGTTAGACTAACTGGTATGTAATTCCCTGTTTTCTCTCTCCCTCCCTTTTTAAAAAGTGGGGTTACATTAGCTACCCTCCAAACCTCAGGAACTACTCCAGAATCTAAAGAGTTTTGAAAAATGATCACTAAGGCATCTGCTATTTCTGGGGCTACTTCCTTAAGTACCCTGGGATGCAGCCTATCTGGCCCTGGGGATTTATCGGCCTTTAATCCATTCAATTTACCTAACACCACTTTCCGGCTAACCTGGATTTCACTCATTTCCTCCATCTCATTTGACCCGCGAACCCCTGCTATTTCCGGCAAATTATTTATGTCTTCTTTAGTGAAGACAGAACCAAAGTAGTTATTCAATTGGTCTGCCATGTCCTTGTTCCCCATGATCAATTCACCCGTTTCTGACTGCAAGGGACCTACATTTCTTTTAACTAATCTTTTGCGCTTCACATATCGATAAAAACTTTTGCAGTCAGTTTTTATGTTTCCTGCCAGTTTTTTTTCATACTCCATTTTCCCTTTCCTAATTAAGCCCTTTGTCCTCCTCTGTTGGTCTCTGAATTTCTCCCAGTCCCCTGGTAGGCTGCTTTTTCTGGCTAATTTGTACACTTCATCTTTTTCTTTGATACTATCCCTGATTTCCCTCGTTATCCACGGATGTGCCACCTTCCCTGATTTATTCTTTTGCCATACTGGGATGAACAATTGTTGTAGTTCATCAATGCAATCTTTAAATGTCTTCCATTGCATATCCACCGTCAACCCTTCAAGAATCAATTACCAGTCCATCTTGGCCAATTCACGTCTCATACCCTCAAAGTTACCTTTCTTTAAGTTCAGGACCCGTGTTTCTGAATTAACAATGAATTATCAATAGGAAGAAGATATAGGAGCCAAAACCACTGAATCAAGCACTTGCGCAACTATTCTTTATTTTGACAAAACACAATTACAATTCAACTACTATACCTAACCACGGTGGGTTCGAGCCCTCTAGGCCTCGCTCAAACAGAGACACTCCAGAAGGTCACGCAGTCCCTAACGCTCTCCCAGAAGATTGACTCAGGAGCTCGTGGCAGCGGATTTTTATAGGTCCCCGGACCTTGAGGGGCCGAACCGCATGGGGGTGGTCTCTTTACAATCCAATTACAGATATCGATTAACCCCATACAATGCAGACATTTCCCTAACCCAATAATACAGTAGCTAATACATTGTATTCAAACAGTGTTTCTCGGAGGAAGCAAACATCATACCATTTACCCTGATATGCAAGAAAACCAGACAAGGCTCAATACCTTATCCAATCAACATTCAGCAAAGTAAAGTTTTGCAACATTATTTACAATTATTACAAGGTGTATGTCTGGTTTGCATTCATCCAATCCATTCTATGTATTTTGCAGCTAGTTGACAGGGTCAGCAGAAGTTCCCATTCCCTTCCTGCGTGCAGCCCCTGTGTTGCTCACTAGGCTCATGAGGCCCCTGTGTTGCTCACTCGGCTCAAGACAAACTGGCACCACTCTGCAGCTTGTCCCAGTTCCACAGAGAGCACTTTCAAATTGACCAAATATCCCAGCAACCCTGAAGTCTTTACCCAATTTTAAAGTCCTTGCCTCACCAATCTAGCCAGGATTAACAATAGAATATTTATCCCAGGAGGGAAATTGACCTGCCAACAGCAATAAAAACACAAAATACTGCACATGAAACATGAAATTAAAGTGACGAGTGGAAAGGATTGGGCAAGTGCAAAGATTGGGGAGATGGGGAGGGGAGTCAGTCTCAGTCTACCCCACGACAGAAGGGGGAAGAGTTGTACAGTTTGATAGCCACAGGGAAGAAGGATCTCCTGTGGCGTTCTGTCCTGCATCTTGGTGGAACCAGTCTGTTGCTGAAGGTACTCCTCAGGTTGACCAGGTGTCATGGAGGGGTTGCGTTGTATCGTCCAGGATGCTCCGCAGTTTGAGGAGCATCCTCCCCTCCAAGACCCCCTCCCATGAATCCAACTCCGCCTTCAGGATGGAGCCAGCCTTCTGATGAGTTTGTTGAACTTATTGGTGTCTGCGTCCTTCGCCCTGCTGCCCCAACACATGGCAGGAAGATGGCACTGGCTACCAGCAATTGGTAGAACATCTGCAGCATCTTACTGCAGACGTTGAAGGAGCATTCTCAAAAAGTACAGACGGCTCTGTCCTTTTCTTGCACAGGGCATCAGCATTCCTGGACCCAGTCCAGTTTACTGTCCAGGGACACTCCAAGGTACATGTACTCCCTGGTAAACTGCACATCCACACCATTGATGGAGACATGGGACAGGGGTGTACTTCTCCTCCTAAAGTCCACCATTAACTCCTTGGTCTTGTCAGTGTTGAGCTGCATGTGATTCAGCCCACACCACTCAACAACGACAATGACTACACCTCTCTATTCATCCCTCCCCCACTGATGCAGCCCACAATATGCGAGTTCGGTATTCTGACTGCGCACGCCCAGGTCACAGGTCACTCGCGATAAACATTCTCGGCAGCTGGCCTGCTGCGTGGAATGAGACCTGCGTTTCATCCGTACTCAGGATCGAACCCGGGTCTCCGGCGCTGCAAGCGCTGTTCAATTGCTATGGGACCGTCCCCGTCCCCTCCTGAGTGTCCGATCCCTGTCCGGGATTGGCCGGAGGTGACCGGGGTGACCCTGGACTGACGGGACAGCGGCCCGGAGCAGTGGCGGCCCAGGCTTACAGCCAGCGCAGAGAAGATGCACTGACTCCACTGCTCCAGCCCGGTGTCCCGTCAGTCCAGGGCCGTCGGTTAACCCAGCGGGACAGGCAGAGTTGAGCTGGAGTTAGCGCTTCTTCTCCGCGCTGGCTGTAAGTCTGGGCTGCCACTGCTCCAGGCCGCTGTCCCGTCAGCCCAGGGCCACCCTGGACATCTCCGGCTGCCCCCGGACAGGGATGGGACACTCGGGAGGCGGTGGGGACGGTCCAGTAACAATTCAACGGCACTTGCAGCGCCGGAGACCCGGGTTCGATCCCGACTACGGATGAAACGCTGGTCTGTATCCATGCAGCAGCACAGCTGCCGAGAATGTTTATCGCGAGTGACCTTTGACAAATCCCATGATTCCATGGGTTTTTCGGAATACCAAACTCGCTTATTGCTGAGTCATCTGAAAACTTCTGCAGGTTTCAGAGTGCAAGTTTTATCTGAACTCCGATGTGCAGATGGTGAACAGGAAGGGAGAGAGGACCGTCCCCTGTGGGGCCCCTGTGTTGCTCACTACCATGTCCGAGACACAGTTCTGCAGCCTGACATATTGTGGCACATGGATAAGCAGCATCTCTGTATAGAATGGCTGATCCTTTATTTTGAAACTTTGACACCTGATTCCAGACACTCCAGCCATGGGAGTTATACTCTTGTCAAGATCCTTTTATATGGTTTATTGAGAGCACCTCTCAATTTTCTAAACTCATGAGAGTGCAGCACCAGTCTGTGTAATATTGTGCATCAAACCTGCCTCCCAGGAATCCATACGGTGAACAGTCAATGCACTCACTCAACATAATTTTCAGTCCACAGAGCAAGAATTGGAGAATGAACCGAAGGACGATTGCTCAATCACAAGCTGACATGAACAAAATGGGTTGAATAGCCTCCATCTGATTCCAGATACGAGTGTACGCACTATTTATATTAAACTCCTGTAAATTCAGACTCATGAGAGATTAAAT
The DNA here is from genome assembly GCA_035221665.1 of Okamejei kenojei. NCBI lineage: Eukaryota > Metazoa > Chordata > Chondrichthyes > Rajiformes > Rajidae > Okamejei > Okamejei kenojei. The sequence goes on along the minus strand of CM069140.1, from coordinate 23,188,374 downwards.
TAGGACAGCAAATAAGCAAATGAATAGGCTTAGTCATTACAGACTAATAAATAGACCAGATACCATTTGTCATTCCAAATTTTATTAATTTTATTACCTCACTTTAACATTTTATCAAGTCAATTTCAATTTGATCAAAATCGTTGAGAAAAAAAGCCTGAAGTTAAACTGAGTGGGAAAGCAAACAGTTTTCTTTAAAGTATGAAATTAATTGTTTCTGCGTCAATGGCCTCCGATCAATTTTCAATTCAAATAATAGCTTGTTAATTTTAGTCATAGAGTCTTGCAGCATGGGAGCAGGCCCTTCTTCCCAACTAGTCCATGCTGACCAAGATGCCTCATCTATTTAGCCACATTTGACGTGTATCCCTCTAGACCTTTGCTATTCATGGACCTGTCCGACTGTATTTTAAATGTTGTTACTGTAGCTGCCAGCTCATTCCATACACTGACCACCCTGTGTGTAAAACGTTGCCCTTCAGGTTTCTATTAAATCTTTCCCTTCTCACCTTAAACCTATGTCCTCTAGTTTTTCATTCCCATCCCCTGGGAAAAATAATCTGTGCATTCACTCTATCTATTCCCCTCATGATATTATACAACTTAAATATAACACCCTTCAACTTCAAATGCTCCAAGGAATAAAGTCCTATCTTGCCCAATAAATGTCAGCACCAGGCAGTGTACAGATTAGGAGAGAGAAATTGAATTAACTGAGATAAATACAATTTCTCCCATGACTAAAGTCCTCCAATCCAGGAAACATCCTGGTGACTTAAGAAACAGCAGATGCAAGAATCTTGTGTGAGTCAGCCATCATCATTAGAGGAATGGACAAGAAGGGTCAAGACCAGAATTTTCTTGCAATTTTGCTGTATTTGTTTCTCTCCCAAATTGCTTGACCTAGGCCTCTCCTTCCCCATCTGCACATGGATCAAAAACATTCTCACAAACCGCCCACAGAGAGTTAAAACCGGCCCCCACATCTCCTCCTCCATCACACTAAGCACTGGTGCCCCGCTCTGCATAAATGGGGCATGTGTGGAAAGTGTACAGACTTTCAAATTCTAAGAAGCCCTCATATCCGAGGACCTCTGCTGGTCGGCCAACACCACTCCAACCTTCAAGAGAGCACTACAGAGACGCCACTTCCTGAAGGGCCCGTCCAACTTGGGCCGTCATTTACGCGACAGGCTGGTAGTGACTGATGCGCGATGGTCGCGCGCGTCATCATGCGTCCACACAGCCACCTGGAGCGCGTGACGTCATTTGCAGATGGACACAAAATGCAGGAGTAACTCAGCGGGACCGGCAGCAGAGAGAAGGAATGGATGATGTTTCGGGTCGAGGCTCTTCTTCAGTCTGAAGAAGGGTCTCGACCCGAAACGTCGCCCATTGCTTCTCTCCAGAGATGCTGCCGGTCCTGCTGAGTTACTCCTGCATTTTGTGTCTATCTCCAATCGTCTTGGTCCCGCTCTGGGAGTAGGAGTGGGGGCGGATCCGGATCCGCAACGGCCGTGAGCCCCAGGCCGAGCTCGGCGATCGTTTGCCTGCTTCTGCTGCTGTTGGAGGTGAGACGTTGCGCCGCGCCAGGGTCTTGGGCCTGTCCCACTTTGGCCGTCAGTTACGCGACAGGCCAGTGGCGTGCAAAGATTTTGTTCAGGACGAAGCCCACACTCCTCCACGCCACTCCACACTCCTCCACACCACTCCATGCGCCTGTCCCGCGCTGCCCACATGCTAGCAGGTCGCGTAAATGGCGCGCGAAGGACAACCAAGTGGGACAGGCCCTTGAGAGTGCTCAGAAGGCACAACACCAAGAAGAAGCTGCTGGAGGCCTTCTACCGGGCGACCTTTGAGAGTCTACTGACATATTGCATGTCAGTGTGGTAAGCAGGCTGCTCTGCTGCAGATAAGAAAGCGCTCCAGAGAGTGGTAAAAACAGCAGAGAGAATCACCGGTTGCCCACTGCCCTCTCTGGAGAATATTGCCAACTCACGCTACCTCAGCAGAGTCACTAAACTCATCAAAGACTCCACAAACCCTGGTGACCACCTTTTTGAACTGTTGCCCTCTAGCAGGCGTTACAGGTCAGCCAAAACACACACCTCCAGACTCACCCTAAAGTCTGAAGAAGGGTCTCGACCCGAAACGTCGCCTATCCCCTTCGCTCCTTAGATGCTGCTGCACCCGCTGAGTTTCTCCAGCTTTTTGTGTACCCTCCAGACTCAGAGACAGTTTCTTCCCCAAAGCAATCTTCACATACAATATGAAAAAACACTGAGTATTATTCATGCTGCACTCTTTCATGCTGCTACCCACCTTGCACTTAACTATCACCATGTGCAACACTGATTACTTTCTTATCTTGATACCTAGTTTTTAACATTGTTTTTAAATTGTGTCCTGTGTTTTTATGTTTGTATATTATGCACCAATGGAGTGGCTACAACAATTCTGTTGAATGCAGTGCGTACAACGACAAATAAAGGCATTTCATTTAATTTCATTTTGTTCAATTAATTTAGGAATGACTATCATCACCCTTTCCTCATTTTTTAGGAAAATTTAAGGATGGCCACTAAATGAAGATAGAATGATGAATATCCTGTAAGGATCTGAGGAACATTTCAGATTGCAAACATTATGCATAGTAACAAGGTGAGACACTCCCTACTATTTTCTTTGCTACATACTTCCAACATTTTACTGAAATATTACCCCATCAGTCTGATCATGTTATACAATGATTGGCGGAGTTTGAAAATAGTTAGTAATGTTCGATCGTCTCCCTTTAATTTGTACGTAAATGGAGTTTCTTGATTGTTCAGAATCTCTTTTAGAATTTAAAAGTTGTACACAAAGTTGCATTACAGTATTGATGACAGCACATCAGACCTATGTTATGCTATAAATAATAGAAACATCAGCTTCAAAACAGTGCTATGGCTGAACTAAAATTAAGAGGAGACCATTGGAAATGTCAGCACTTCAGGCAGTACACAGATTAGGAGAGAGAGAAATTGAATTAACTGTATAGACAGATAACCTCACAGCAAAATTGGCCAATTCTGACACATACAGAAAAAGTGAGCTACTTTGATATTGAGAACCAAAGGCTAATCTTGATCAGTACAGGATTACCTGTACTAATCAAGAATCTGGCAATCTCCACCTTAAAAACGATACCTTATGCCCCTGTCCCACTTAGAAAACCTGAAAGGAAACCTCTGGAGACTTTGCGCCCCACCCAAGGTTTCCATGCGGTTCCCTGAGGTTCCCGGAGGTTTTGTCCTCCAGCAACCACCTTCAACTAGCATCGCAACTGGCTTCAACTAAAAAATTACTGATTTTTAAAATGGAAACCACTTTTGAACATTAGGGAGACTGACAAAATCATCCGGGAACCGCACGGAAACCTTGGGTGGGGAGCAAAGTCTCCGGAGGTTTCCATTCAGGTTTCCTAAGTGGGACAGGGGCATTAGACATGGCCTCCACAGGCTTCTGTGGCAATAATTTCCACAGACTCACCACCATCTGACTATAGAAATTATTCCGTATCTCATTTCTAAAGGTACAGTATGTCTTTTTAATCTGAGGCTAAGGGCTCTGGTCCTAGACTCTCCAACTAGTGGAAACATCCTCTCCACATCCATTCTATCCAGGCCTGATAGAGCGTCCTTTGTGCAGGTGGATAGTGCAGGTGCTTTGCAGAATGGTCACACAATCTGCGCTTGCAGAGAAGTCTACATCATGAACAATGAGTGTACACACTTGTTTGGAAGATGTGCAAATGAATCATTGATTTATCGTTCCGTATGGTTTGTGTCATCTGTTTCCTCTTTCTCATGCTGCCTTCAACAATTATTGACCAGGTGATGCTATTAATATGTAAGGACCTGTCTCGCCCTGTCATTGATATTCACTTTGTTCTATCAATCCCTACCTCACCACTCTGCAACCTATACCTTGTTTCCTCACTTTCCCAGTTCTGATGAAGAGGTTTTGACTTGAAATGTTAATTCTGTTTCTCTTACATAGTTGCTGCCTGAATTGTGTGTTTCCAGCAAGTTCTACTTTTATTTTGGGACTTGATGATCTTGGTGGTTAACAAGAAGTAGAATCAAATAGCATTGTGTCAATGAACTTATAAATGTTGCATGAATTAAGCACCACCAATTCAAATCAAATATAGTATCAACATAAATCAACAAACATTAAACCTGATAGAATCATAGTCATAGAGTGATACAGTGTGGAAACAGGCCCTTTGGCCCAACTTGCCAACAACGGCCAACATGTCCCAGCGACACTAGTCCCACATGCCAGCACCTGTTCCATATCCCTCCAAACCTGTCCTATCCATGTACCTGTCTAACTGTTTCGTAAATGTTGGGGTAGTCCCTGCCTCAACTATCTCCTCTGGCAGCTTATTCCATACACCCACCACCCTTTGCGTGAAAAAAGTACCCCTCAGATTCCTATTAATTCTTTTCCTCTTCACCTTAAACCTATGTCCTCTGTTCCACGATTCACCTATTCTGGACAAGAGACTGTGCATCTACCCAATCTATTTGCCTTATGATCTTATACACCTCTATAAGCTCACCCCTCATCCTCCTGTGCTCCAAGGAATAGAGTCCCAGCCCACTCAACCTCTACCTATAGCTTAGACCCTCTAGTCCTGGCAACATCCTCGTAAATCTTCTCTGTACACTTTTCAGCTTGACAACATCTTTCCTATAACACGATGCTCAGAACTGAACACAATACTCTAAATGTGACCACACCAACGTGTTACACAACTGCAACATGACCTCCCAACTTCAACTTTCAATACTCTGGCTGATGAAGGCCAATGTGCCAAAAAGCCTTTTTGACCACCCGATCTACCTTCAGGGCATTATGCACTTGTGCTCCTAGATCCCTCTGCTCTACAACACTACCCAGTGCCCTATCATTTAATGTGTAGATCCTGCCCATGTTAGACTTCCCAAAATGCAACACGTCACATTTGTCTGCATTAAATTCCATCAACCAATTGATCAAGATCCGGCTGCAATTTTTCACAACCATCTTCACTATCAGCAAAATCACCCACTTACACCAATGCAGAGCAATCGCATTGCATATTCATATTGTTCATGTTATAAAAAAATGTAGTCCTACCTGCATTTCTTCTTGTGTTCGCAACTTTTCACTGTCCAGTTCATCTTGCAATTCCTAACATATAGAGAATCAATTATTTAATGTGGGATTGGATTAGTTTGGTTATAGTGTCATAAAGTTGTACAGCACAGACTCTTTTGGAATTTAAAACACACAGAATATTGCAAATAATATTTTGGACAGGAATTACAATACTTTAGATCTTTATAAATCCTTGGCCAAAATTATAATTGTGAGACATCCTCTTTTTTTTCTTTCCTATGATGTCTGTTCAACTGGAATTTTGGGCAGATTGAAAACTCTGCCTCCATATATATTTGGAATAAAGGAAATGCCAACTCTGCTCCCTGATCATTACTATTAAAACACAAATTGCTAGTGCTATAACACCAGGATAAGTGCTCAACCAAGAAAACCAAGCCCATTGCCAATATCTAAACAACCTATACACACTTATCCTATGGGGCAATAACTAACTTCAAATTCAGTAATAAGCTATCTACATGCTAACAGACGTACAAGCTAAATGATTAACCTAGAAATCCAATCCTAATGCCACGTGAGAATTTTACACAGTTAAACTATGGGACAACAAAAACAAGGTGTGTAGATCCCAGTATATCATTGGACTAATCAAGTGGGCACCTCTCTTCACTGGTGTTTCAGTGAGTTAGGCCGACGACACTTCAGGAAGGCTCAACAGTTCTGGTATCCGGCTCAATTCCTGCTTTCACCACCTATGCTACCAGTATGCACTACTAACTATGTACATATCTACTACGTTAATGAAACTACAGACAATTGGTTCAATACCCAGATAAATAATAAACACCCAAGTCCCATCTTACACTTATTCTAACCCTCCATCAAACAATCGTAGCACCACTAATATCAATCTTACATATAAAACCAGAAGAAATGCACTTACTGAGACTTTGTAGCGGGGACTCGGAGTCCAGCCAAAAACTAATCAGACATGAGTTGCATGCACTAGACGTGTTTATTCTCTCCAATGCAGCTCCCTACTCCTTCCAGGTCACAGGCGTTGCCCGGCCTTATATACCAATTTGGGTACCGACCCAGTGACTAGCGCCTCCCACACCAAGACGCTGCCCTCCAGAGACGATGGTTCATTGTGCTCTTGTGTTGCCACCAGGTGCCGCCACACCTTATGCATTTGCTTTCTACTCCCAACTAATACTGTTTCTTCTGCACCTAATCCACCTACTGCCTTGATGTGCTGCCTTTGACATCTCTTAAATGGCCTGACTCAAACTCTGCCAGCAAATTCCTAGCTCTGTGGTTGATCGCACTATGATACCTCTACAACCCATCTCTACCGGTTGTACTCTTGCTCTCCATCCTTGCTGCTCAACCACTGTTGCCAAATCTACATATCTAAGCTTTTTACTTTCATTAGCCTCATCCACTGAGTTCTTCCAAGGCACTGTCAGTTCTACAAAATACACTATCTGTTGACTAACTGACCTTACCACTATATCTGGGCTCCATCTGGTACTAATTTTTTCCTGCTGAACAACAGCAGAACGGGCGGCACAGTGTCCCTGCGGTAGAGTTGCTGCCTTACAGCGAATGCAGCGCCGGAAACCCGGGTTCAATCCCGACTATGGGTGCTGTCTGTACGGAGTTTGTACATTCTCCCCGTGACCTATGTGAGTTTTCACCGAGATCTTCGGTTTCCTCCCACACACCAAAGACGTACAGGTTTGTAGGTTAATTGGCTTGGTAAATGTAAAAATTGCCCCCTCTTGGGTATAGGATAGTGTTAATGCACGGGGATCGCCGGTCGGCGCAGACCCGGTAGGCCGAAAGGGCCTGTTTCCGCGCTGTATCTTTAAACTAAACTAAATTAAACTAAACAAGCTTTCCTCCCAAAATTTACCAGCATTTCCCAATGGTCACCCCTCCTTGGCTGACTTAACTCATGGCTGTCAGAAAACTTTTCTCCTCTACCTTTTTCTCCCTCATGGCCAAAATAGCTACACTCAGTCCTATTGCATACTGAATTCACGAGTGCTCTCCTCCTCTCAATTGCTGCAGCTATACCGACCTTGACTAGTCTTACACCCCGACAAAATATGCCTTAACGTTGCCACCTCTGAACACAGGGAGGTTCTGCGGTGATAGTAGCACATCATATATAGCTCCTATAGGGAAATTCACAGGTCCCACCAATTAAACATCCTTTTCTCTACATTTTACCAATTCATCCACTGCCCATATACATCTCACTGCTTCCGTCTGACGGTGTACCTGCCCCACAACTAATTTCCTCCTCTCTGTTGGCCCTGCCTTATTCCACACTGGCTTCTCTGTGCTAAGCCCCAAGCCTCCTTTCCCTTGCTGCACCCAGCCAACAATGTCTATTTGCCTCAGAGCTGCCTGTGCTTCCCGTATTGCCTCTACTTCCTCCCTCTAGTTACATTTGGCACTAGATTACCAACTAAGGTATCCTTGCTTCCTGATAATTGCAACTAACCTCACCTTAATGCTCATAAACTCCTCTGTTAGGCTAGATAATGGTAAATGGAGGATACCTTCCCCTTACAAAGCCACATTACTAAGACATCAAGGAACCTAACTATTTCCTAATATATGAACGAACCAGTCTCTCAACCTTTTTCACCTTAGATATTGGTACCTCAAATAAAGTTAACGGCATATCAACCTAGGCAATAACTCAAACTGCAAATACCACAACTTCCACTTGCCAGGAAGCCCTGACTTCTCTATCCTTTCTAAGCCATCAATATTTTCCCATGGGAAATTATTGTTTTCTCCAAATGAACAAAAAAATTGCAACATTTTATTCTTACCGGCTGGGAGTCCGTCCTCATTAAACTCAACCATTTAGGCCAATCATGTTTTAAACTATTTTTGCTTTTTATATAAATTCTCAAACTGTAACTGCTGATTTTTTTAAATGCCTTTTATATTTGAATAGGATCCAAATATGGAGATCCATATTAGGGGGATATCCTAGATAGGGAGATATTTTTTTAAAAGTTAATTCCTACAGCTCACAACTCTGTGGTGTTCTATTTAAGAAAGTATGTGCTATATGAAGCCAGCATGATTTTCGTGTTTAGAACACTCTGTTCAAATGTACCCTGGCACCATTCAGCAACTCTTTTGCTCCTGCATCACTGATTGCATTAGGGTTGCCTCCCATACAGAACTCAATGATTTCATCAACTTTACTATTAACTTCCATCCTGTCCTCAAATCCTCAAATGTACTTGGACTATCTCTGACACTTCTCTCCATTTTGTCCCCTTGAGGATTATGTGGTGTGAATACATTAATTTAATAAAATAAATTATCATAGATGTAACACCAATTAGACATGGATATGTGATTAAATTATAACATTATGTTATTTAAACCAATACTTACTTCAACTTCATTTTCTTTCTGACATGGAGTGTCATTTAATTCTTCTACATGGAGCTCCAGACATCCGACTAAATTATCCATCACTTTCTGATTTTCATCATTTAAATTACCTTTCTGAATATCTTTATATCTTAGTGCTTGGGTCAGGTGATCTATAATTCTGGAAGATCACAAAAATATTTAGTTTGAAATTCCTTAAAAGTATACAGCCATTTAATCAAAATGAAATATATACAGTTAAACACCCTAAGGGGATATAATTGCCTTCAGTGGCGGAATACTGCACTCTTGTGTTGGATTGCATTAATATTAAATGCCTTTGCAGGCTAAAAAAGTAAACTGCTGTTGCACTGTGATTCAATGGATCCAATAAGTACAGTAAATCTAAATATGCAGCACCACTTAGATGTCCTATTTTTGGGAAGATTTTGTACCAGAAGAACAATTACTTCAATATTGTTCAGAAAAACATCTTGCTAATGTTTTTGTACTTGCTCTTCAAACATTGCAGTGGACTATTAAGATTTGTTACTCAACACAAATACAAGAAACCATGATTTGACGTTTAAGGTTTTTGAATATCAACAAAAATACAGCTACAATTAAAGATATTTGTAGAAGTTCTGTTGATCATTTTCGTTGACTATGAACATTGCATAAAAATTATGGAATCTATTTGCATGTGACAAAAATAGCATAATACTTGAACTTATGTACAGCAGTATCACAAAGATTTTTGAAACAGTATTGAACACATTGAAATGCACATGGGTTACAGTTACAGATTTTTCTGGGGAAAATTCATATCTATTTTAAACCATTTGGAAATTCCAAAACAAAACAACCATCTTTTAGCTTTTATGCATTGATTTGTTACGTTTTACAGATACAGCATGGAAAAAGGCTCTTTGACCCATGGAGTCCATGCCAACCAGCGATCAACCCCATACACTAGTTCCAGTCCTACACACGAGGACAATGTACAGAAGCCAATTAACCTACAAACCTGCACATCCTTGGGATGTGGGAGGAGACCGGAACACCACGAGAAAACCCATGCGGTCACAGGGAGAACGTGCAAACTCCGTACAGACAGACCAGTGGCCAAGATCGAACTCGGGCCTTTGGTGCTGTACAGCAGCAGCTCTACTGCTGTGCCACTGTGCCATTAGGTTAGGAACTAAATATTGTTCATGACACGAGGATAACTCTCTGATTATCTTTAAATAATGCTTTGGGGTCCTAGAGATTTGCTGGAACATTCAACAACTCACTTTGTTTCAGTTCCATCCAGGAAAGTTGGCCTTGATTAAGCGCATCATCACAATAACATTTATGAAAATGAACAAGCAGAGGGGAACCTCTGAATATGTGTTTTGCAGTATATTTGGAGAGAAGAGGAGCAACAAAAAATATTTTTCATATTCATGCAACACCCATCCAAACCAGTGCTTTTATTTCTATAATATTTCAACATAGGTTTCCTGCATTACCTATCCTTTTCCATTAAAATGTTTTCATTATTTTCCCACACTTTTAGCTTCTCCTGGTTTCCCCAACTGCAGTCATTTAGTTTCTTCTCCAGTTCAAGAGATCTTTGTTTCTCAGTCTGCACAATAGCAGTCATCTTTTCCACTTCATTCTTGGCCAATCGGGCTTCCTGTTTGGAACAACACAGATAGACATTTTAGCTTTCTTCAAGTTTTGTTTTTGAATTTACAAATCTCAAATAAGTTAGAGATCCATGTTTGTCTCAGTCAGGTAGAATCGTTTCCTGTATTGGTTGCTACCTTCACAAAAAGATATAGGGATGTACATTAAAACACATAGTTCTGAAGTAACTTAGCGGGTCAGGCAACACCTTTGGAGGGCATCGATAGGCAGGCTTTCAAGTTATCATTGAAACATCACCGATCCATGTCCTCCAGAGTTGCCGCTTTACCCACTGGGTTACTCCAGCTTTGTGTTCTATTCCAAGATTCCAGCATCTACAGTTCCCTGTGTATCGGGATGTACATTGTCATGGTGCCAATGCAAAATGTGTGTATCCCAATGAAATCCCCGTATTGAACTCTGCAGTCACTTTAACAATATGAACAATATATATCCAACAGGAGCAAAGGAAATAAGAAAGTGAAGGATTATATATTAATGAATTAAAATCCTTTCACATAATGGCACAAATGACACCCATGATTTATTTATATTTCTGCCTTCAGACTGGTCTCAATTTTCCATTGGAAATGCAGAAATACTTAACCAAGGAATACAACTAAGATCAAACCAATAACAATTTATTTTCATGCATGCTATGTTTACTACTGTGTACGCAGTCTTGTCTCTCTATCAAGGCTATTTGAAAAGAGGACATCACTTGGTAGAGGGGGAACAATACTTCTGCATGGTGTTCACTCTGGAATATGGCTGAGGGAAAAAATAGAGCAGAGAACTAAACTTGTAATCTTGTGACTTAATGATGATGTTCAACAGTCATGACCATAAATGTACATAATTCTTTAAAAAGAATAAAGGGATTTGTTATTGTAACTCCTTTAAAAAATGAGAGAAATGCATTTGCCTGCTGGATGAATGATAGATACGATGATTAATTTAATCTTCTCATCTGTTTGCGATGTTACATAAAGTTCTGATCCACATGGTAAAAGCCCTGTCTCACGGTGCGAGTCCACCCACAAGTGATCCCAAGTGAAAGAAAAAAAACAGACTCGTGGTTAACGAGATTCCAAGTTTATGTTCATGTGTTTAACTGAGTTCCCACGGTTATGTCATTTCTGCAATGTTCCAAGTTCCTCTCCCGTTACTCTTGTGCCAACCGTGAATGAAGGAATGTATTAATAAGCAACAGTGTTAAAGAAGACATCTCCATCCTGCGGCTTTGAGTTAAAGATAGAATTCAGCGCGGCCGCATCTATGATATGACCTACAAAGGGAAAATGCACACCGTCCAGTGCCAGAGCAGTTATACTTATGATTTGTTTGAAACACACATCACGTAGTTAGAAGACCAGCGAAGGTTTGTTATATTTGGAGGGGCAAGCGAAATATAATGCTGATAGGTCTGAGGTGTTGCACTTCAGCAGGGATGATAAATTAGGACATGTGCAATGAGTGGTAGCAACATTGGGAATATCGTATCAACAAGGAACGCTGTTGTACAAGTGAAAAAAAATCGCTTGAAGGCAACATCGCAGCTGGATAAAAGATAGACACAACGTGCCGGAGTAACTCAGTGGGTCAGGCAGCATCTGTGGAGAAAAAGGATGGGTGTCGTTTCGTTAGAAGGGTCCCGATCCGAAACATCTCTCCAGAAATGCTGACTGGTCCGCAGAGTTACTCCGGCACTTTGTGTCTATCTTTGGTATAAACCAGCATCTGCAGTTATTTGTTTCTACTTAGCACAGCTAGATGTGGTGGTTAGGAAGATGGTGATACAAAAAGCTGTAACTGTTGTCATTTTGGGCAAAATACGAAGCCCTGGAGGAACTCAGGGGGTCAGGCAGGGAATGGAGGGGGATGTTTCCTATTGGGACCCTTCTTCAGACCGATGGTGAAGAATGGTCATTCCGAAGAAGGGTCGCGGCCTGAAATGTCGCACTACATTGCCTGACCCACCGAGCTCTTATCCACCAAGCACTTGATGATTTGCTCAAGGTGGGTTGCAACGTGTACGGAATCCTTGCTTTCATTAACCGAGGCTTAGAAGAGTCGCCAAGTTATGGTAAAACGTTCCAAAGCATTACAGTAAAACTACATTCATCTAACATTCTTGAGACTTCAGTGGCGCCTGAACAAGCAGGTTTTCCGGAAAGAACACAAAGTGCTGGAATAACTCAGAGAGCCAGGCTGCATCTCCGGAGAACATGGATAGGTGGTGTTTCGGGTTGGGGCCCATCTTCAGAGTCTGAACCGTACTACCGGAGAGTACGAGTTTCTGGACGGTCTGGTGTTGCTCCTGCCTGACCCGCTGAGTTACTCCATCACTTTGTGTCCTTTTGTTTAAACCAGCATCTGCAGTTCCTTATTCCTACAGCAGATTTTCCGGTCTATTGGATATCCTTATTAATGCACTAAGGCATCTTGTATTCACATTTTTATATATGTTTGACAGCAGAGTGCTACATTTTCTATTGAACCCAAGAACTTTAGAGGGAGTGCGGGCATCAGAAGCAGGTGAGTTTGACGGGAGCGTGGGAGTCGCACGCAGCGAGTGGAATAGTGTTCGGGAGCCATTTTCACCAATGAAGATTTCACTGAAGCAGTTCGCCAAAAGCGGAAGGAGCTGCTCCCAGCAATGTGAGCAGCACGGGATCGCGGGGACACTGCTTACTTAAGGCACGACCGTCTTATTGTCCATCCTGCCAACCAACGCAAACCATCAAGTGAGACAGTAGCCTAGTCTACTCCCTGCCAGACTGGTCAGTGTTGGATGCTGCTGCATTACCTTTTTTTAACTCTTCTTTATGGATTTGAACTCTTTCAGCTCACTTATAGATAATGGTCAAACTCAGGTCAATTCTATAGCCTCTAATCCTTTCATCACATGTAATACTGATAATGATGACAAGCATGATGAACTCTATAATCCTGATATGAACTGTGATGGTTTGAAGAATGCTAATGTATCATGTCAATATTACTGATGACGATCAGTTCATCAATTTGTTACAGCAGCAGCCATCTAATGACTTCTCAGGCCCTGGCTCCTTTTCCTCCTTGCATTTAAATGTCCGCAGTCTGCCCAGAAATTATGACCACTTGACCTCTTATTTATCCACGTTAAATCATAATTTTTCTGTAATGGCTTTTTCTGAAATGTGGCTCAAGGATGATATCACAGGTCTCTAACCTTTCTCACAATACAATGCATTCCATTCTTGTAGAAAGAACAAAGCAGGAGGTGGAGTTTCAATTTATCTGCTCGACAATTATAACTGTATTCATAAAAACGATATCAGTGTACACTTACACAAAACTAGTGTTGAATCTGTTTTTGTTGAAATTACTTCTTGCCCAAACTTTGGTGGGAAAAACATCATCATTGGTTGTATCTATAGACCTCCAGATTCTGATTCTGTCACATTTATTGATGCCCTCTGTCTGACGCTAGAAATGATAAGAAAGAACGTAAAATGTTTCTATGTTTTTCTACTTGGAGACTTAAACATCAACCTCCTTAAAAGCGATTCACCTCTCTCGACAGATTTCCTTAATGTTCTTTTTTCAACTCACTTTTATCCATTGATACATAAACCGACGAGAATAACCAGCACCTCAGCTTCACTCATTGATAACTCCTTGGCAAACTGTCTGGATTACAAAATGTCTTCTGGTATATTGTTAGCTGATATCTCTGATCATCTCCCTATATTCCAAATTGTACATATCAACTCAAACAGAATAAGTAAAAGCAATAGCTGTGATCATAAGGGAACAGAATATCGCAAATATACCAATATACCAATAGAAATATGGAAGCTTTTAAATGTGTAATTGGTGGACTATATGGGACGAGGTTCTTAGGCTGCAAGATGTCAATGAACTTTATCAGGCATTCCTTTCCCTTATTAATGCCTCTTTGGAGAAATGCTTTCCCTTAATTTCTACCAAGATTAAGAAATCTGCCTCATTTGACAAACCCTGGTTCACTAAAGAATTGGAGAAACGCATTTTGATTAAAAATAAACTACACAAGAAATCTATTTTGCATCCCACACCATTCAATGTGGAATCATATAAAGCGTACAAAATTAATCTTACTCACTATTGAAGCAAGTAAAAAATAAATACTTTACTGATAAATTCATGCAAGCGTCAAATGACATCAAATTCAAGTTGATTTGGGTCATCAACCTCATCAACCAAGTGCTAAATTGCAAAAAAGCCCCACCTGCTGTGCTCACAGAGATGTTAGGAAGATATGGTACTGTTCATAACCATTAAGGACTCTAATGAAGACTCTTGTAAATTGATTAACGGTCAATTCTCTATTTTGTCCACCTTCCATCCCCTTGTCCCAAAGAAGTCTACAACATAATTGTGCGTCTAAAGAACTCTGCAGAGGGCCATGATGGAGTTAGAACCACTCTCTTAAAAAAAGTTATTGATCATATTACTGAGCCACTAGCACATATTTTTTCTTTATCTCTCCAATCTGGTGTCATTCCTCAAGATTTAAAGATTGCCAAAGTCATACCTATCTATAAATCAGGTGACCCTAAAGAATTTGGTAATTACCGCCCAATATCTATTCTCCCCTGTCTCTCAAAAATCATAGAAAGACTAGTGTCCTAAAGACAAGAATCCTAAACTATCCAACTGTGAATAATATTTTGTATAACCATCAATATGGCTTTAGGAAGCATGCATTATTACAACTTATTAATAACATCTCTACTGCTCTAGATGAAAAGAAATTTGCTCTTGGTGTCTTTCTAGATCTATCCAAGGCATTTGATACAGTCAACCATTCAATCTTAATCTCTAAACTCAATAGATATGGGGTAAAGGATGTAGTGCTTCTATGGTTAACCAACTATTTAGCAAATAGTGCAATTTGTCTATCTAAATGGAAGCATCCAAAAAATTGATAATTCACAAGGCTCCATCCTTGGTCCTTTACTATTCTTGATCTATATAAATGACTTATCCTATACCTGTAGAGTACTTCTTCCTATCCTGTTTGCCGATGACACCAATCTTATAGCTTCACATAGTGATCTAAAATCATTGGTTGAATTAGTTAATGAAGAAATGTCTCATGTCTCTAAGTGGTTTGAAGTGAACAGACTCAATATCAAAAAATGCAATTACATGATCTCCTGCAATAAAATCAAAATTTTTCCCAAAGACAAATCTAACATTTTTATGAATGGACATGAAATTCCTGAAGTAACATATACAATTTTTTTAGGAGTAACCATTGATCAAAATTTAACTTGGAAAGAACATATCAATATTGTCTGTAGAAGATCAATGAAAATGCTTGGTATTCTGAGAAAGATTTGTGCATTTATTCACCCGTCTTCCCATCAACAATATATTAGTTTGATTTTTCCTTATTTCAATTATTGTAATATTGTTTGGGGTTCTACCTATCCTTCCTATCTTTCTAAGCTACTCATCATACAGAAGAAATTTATGAGATTTCATTCAAATTCACAAGAACCTTCTGCCCCTCTCTTCAGGAAGTACTCAATTTTGTCTGTAGATAAACTGAATGCATTCCAAATATGTATTTTTATTTTCAAATATCATAAATGTAAACATGATTTGCCTGTTTCTCTTCATGATCTTTTCACCCTTTCTTCTAATATTCACCATTATCCAACCAGAAGAAGAAATGATCTTCATCTTCCGTTTTGTCGAACATCCAAACACCAACATTGCATTACTTTTAAAGGTCCTAAATTTTGGAATACCCTGCCTCTGTCGTTAAAGTCTTGCACCTCCTTAGCCACCTTTAAGATTGAGCTTAAAAGGTTTCTCATCATGTCCTGAGTTCTGACCTCCAGCTCTTTGTAATGCTATTTATGAGCTCAAACTACTTCTGTTGACTCTTAACTCATACTATATCTTATTATTTTATCTATTTTCAGATTTTTAATTTCATATTTTTAATTTTCATTCTTAAACTGTATTATTGTTTATTATTGTCTTTTTTATTTCTCCTACCCCCTGATTTGCCATTAACTCTCATTTACAGATGGGAGCTGACTTTGTATAAGCCCTCTGGGCTTCCCTTCCCTCCCAGCACCGAATGGTATTATAAATTGATCATTTATCTTCTTTTAAAACATGGTGCAAATAAATAAACAAGAAACAAGAAGCCGAACCCAGCGTGAGAGAACGAGCACGGGTATTGGGTCCCAATAGGAATAGGTTAAAGGTTTGAAGGGAAGATGGAGACAGAGACACTCACATTCAACAAGGACAGTAATTCTGCTATAACACAATCGTTGCTTTGCGAAGTAACGTCATTTTTTTAATAGAAAATCATGTTATAGAAACAATCATAGCAATGGGGAAAAGGTGTTTCATGCTTGCAATAATCAAGTTATTTTCCTGTGATTTTACAAACATGGTCTTTTGAATAACTATGTTTTTTTATGTTACTGCAAGCTAAAATACTAAAGGTTGCGTGTTACATTGTTTAATAGAGTTTTGTTGTTCAAATATCAAAGGAAGCGATTGTTTGTCAATTTCTATGGTCGCCCACGGTTAAAGTGACAGTTGGGCTCCGGTGATCGGTGATGAGATCATGGTCACTGCTGGAAGGCTACATGGAAGCATTTTTGTCTGCTTGCTAATTTCCAAACTAACTGTAGTTCTCAACCGTAATTGCGGTACATTTAACTCGTCAACTGACGGGAGATTTGAGCACTTAAATTGCCAAAGTTTACGAGTATAAGTGCTGGAAAACGGGATTAGTTGGCATGGACAGTGTTGACTGAAGGGCCCGTTTCTGTGCAGTATGAAGCAATAATGAAAACAGAACAGTACAGAAGTGCCAGGGTGTGTAGGAAGCACAGGCAGAACAGGGGCAGAGGGACAGGAGCAGAGGCTATATGTGTGGGGAACTAGTGGTACTTCCCCAACTCTACCCCCACTCTACATCTCTTCGTCTCACCACACAGACCAAACTCCCCACCACTGACTACAACTGCATTTCATGCTGCTTCAGGAAAGCAGCAAACTTAACTAAAGACCTTTCCTACCCGGGCCATTCCTTCTTCTCCCCACTCACATCGGAAGAAGAAACAGAAGCTTGAAAGCGCACATCAGTAGAATCAGGAATGCATTCTTTCCCTTTTTTTTAAAGAAGGAACTGCAGATGCTGGAGAATCGAGGGTACACAAAAAGCTGGAGAAACTCAGCGGGTGCAGCAGCATCTAAGGAGCGAAGGAGATAGGCGACGTTTCGGGTCGAGACCCTTCTTCTGAAGAAGGGTCTCGACCCGAAACGTCGCCTATCTCCTTCGCTCCTTAGATGCTGCTGCACCCGCTGAGTTTCTCCAGCTTTTTGTGTACCCATGCATTCTTTCCCTCTGTTATTAGGCTTCTGAATGGTCCTTCCATAAGTTGGGGGACCGTCC
This sequence comes from Okamejei kenojei, assembly GCA_035221665.1. Classification (NCBI taxonomy): domain Eukaryota; kingdom Metazoa; phylum Chordata; class Chondrichthyes; order Rajiformes; family Rajidae; genus Okamejei; species Okamejei kenojei. The sequence goes on along the minus strand of CM069140.1, from coordinate 23,170,676 downwards.
GATTCTCCTCTACCTCAGTGTGGCCATTGGACTTTGTCTCTGGAATTCAGCGCTAAAATATTGAGAACGACAAGATCTGCATTTTGTTGCTGTCCCGATCTATGTACTTGAATTTAGTTTACTTCTACTTATGTATTGTATTATCTGATTTGAATGGATAGCATGCAACACATAACTTTACACATGAAAGTAATAAATCTAAACCTACCGTTGTTTGTATCGGGTAGTTGTGCATCGTCGGGGCGAGTTTGTCGGCAGCAAGCATCTTTCTGAAATCAATGAATGCTGAGGGCAAACCTTAACAACCTGAATACGGACTTCCAGAAGTGTCTTGACAAAGTCGCAATATGTGGTGTAAAATGAATATTGAAAGCATGTACATGAGGTCAACAAAATATTAGAGAATCTTGGTAAATGCTTGTGGGAAAGTGAATAGTGTGTTTCCCCCCCCCCCCCCCACCCTCCCCCTTCCCGGATCACAGTCACAGTCATCGGTAGCCACAGTCACCCGTAAATAAACCCACTACATCCAATATGCGACTTTTTATGATCATGGATGACAAACCATTTAACCACAGTGCAAATTCAAACGAAGGTTCCTGCTCCCGCCTTCTGCTGTCACTTTCAATGCTGCTACTATTGGAGTCTGGCCTCGGGTAACTCCATTCCCACCTGGGAAATGAAAAGTTTCCATTGACGGTGCCACGGTAGACTCACGAGTCACTAAGGTAAACGCACGGGCCACTACGTTATTACAACGAGTTTAAATGTTTCAATTTTTAACTTGAACAGTAAATTTGACTCGTGGAAAACCTCAAACATTTTTTCACGAGTTAACAAGTTTCACGGGTACCTGCCGTTAGCGCCACGAGTCGCTAAGTTGTGTCCGCAAGTTCCAACGTTCCCGCTATGTTAATTGTACATGATTACCGCGAGTGAAAACTCGGGGTCACTCGTGGGTCAACTCGCACTGTGAGACAGGCCTTTAATGATAATGAACATCATCATGGACTGAGGCAATGGTGCTTCCAGATCTTTACTCACCTCTTGCAGAAGCTGAATCTTATTCTGCAAATAAGCTTGCACATGCTCAGTCTCCTGGTGCTTCTGTTCATATTTCTGGTGGATCTCAGCCTCATTTTGATTGCTAAATGTTTCTACTGTTTTCCTGAAAAGCACAAAATAAGAAGAAAATTACAATTTATTCTCATATTAAAGGATACTAATCGATGGACAGACTTATTAAATAAAATGTTCAGAAAGGAACAGCAGGTGCTGGTTTAAACCAAAGAGAGACACAAAATGCAAGAGAAACTCAGCGGGACAGGCAACTTCTCTGGATGATATTTTGGGTTGAAACCCTTCTTCAGACCAGTCTGGGAAAAGGGAAATGAGAGATATAGAAGGTGATTGGTAATAGACAAATGTTTTATCGATAAATGGAACTTCCATTTCTATTTTTTACTTTCCTTCTTATCAACGTTTTTGTCGGAAAGAAACATCAATGCATCCCACTAATGTTTTGTTTATTATTTAGATTGTGATTCTTTTGTTAAGTCAATAAAGATAGTATAATGGTCATTAATATTGTTTTAGATGTTGTTCACAAACTTAGAATGTAGAGATTTCCTGGGATTCCTATTCATTCCGATTTACAATTATCATAGGTAGCATCTTCAGTATTATGGATCGTGGAAACTTTTTATCCAGTCTATCAACAATGGGAGTCTCTTGGACAGAAGAATAATTGATCTTCTTCAGTTTTATTTTCATATGACATGCCTAGTCTTTTGTTGACTTGAGTTCAATTTCTGGAAAATGGGACAGCTAAATGGTGCAATAACCCATGGTAGGTAATTCCATGCACGTTGAGATCCTATGGAAACACAGACTCTTTGATGATCAATAATTATACCCTTTTGTTATCTGTAAGTGCACAGATACCAAAAGGTAGGATGGAAAATCACTCTTCAGAAACATGTTGAAGGACAAATTAGCATGTGGTTAAGTAAATTCCTGAACGGATAGCAGTGACAAACTACAACGCATCAGAGGACCATTAATATTATGTTAGTATCCAGACTGTTGTTTTTTTCCTAGTCTGCCACATAGATTGTAGCAGGAATATCAAAAATATTTTAGTAAGCTGACCTTGCATATTGAGAAAATCATCTCAGCACCTGAAAAGCAGCAGTTTGAACACAATTCTCCAGAGCATTTACAAATACGTCTTTACTATCTTCTCCACATCTTTGCAAATAATATTGATGCGTATAACTGTGTACATGTATGGAAGCCATTCTGAGCATTTTCTCCAGGTAACACTGCAAAACATCATCATTCAAACTTTGCATGGATCTAAAGTATTCCACAGCACACACTCTTTTAAATCTTCTCACTCAGAAGAAAGCCATGTTTTGCTGCAAATGTAGTTAGAACTGTTGACAGGTTCCTGTTGCATACTCAGTGGAATCTGCAGCTGTCATTAACTATTAATAAAACAGTACGATGTGATCAGAGAAGAGTAGGGCCGCGGATGCAATACTAGAGTACACGCTCTCAGTGGATTTCCAAAATTCCTTCTGCCTCAGTTACACAGTTTGGTGACAGATTATCTCAGCGAAGGAGAATGATGAAAACAAACAAACTGTTTACAGAGGGTTTGTTGCAATACTGTGGCTGACCATGCTTCTAACCACAGATGACCATTGTTGCCGGTGACATTTTTGGGTCACAAATAAGTTTAGTTACAGTAAAGTCAAACTAGGTAAACACTGTGTTTCATTTGGAAGTTTGTGAAAGCTTGCAATTCATTCAGTAGCATAGAAGTTAGCAACAAATAAATAATTTTCAACACTGTTTAATTTGGATAAAACGCCTCAATTCTCAAAACTCTCAATCTAAAAGGGAGCTCAAGAGAGGGGCTTGATAAATTATGACTGTTTATGTTGGAACGTAGTTGTTTTCCCAGGGTAGAGGTTTCTAAAACTGGAGAGCATAGGCATAAGGTGAGAAGGAATAGATTTATGAGAGTCGTCAGGGGTAAAACTTTCTTTCAGATGGTAGTCTGTATCTGGAATGAGCTGCCAGAGAATGCTACAGAAACAGATAAATGGATCGGAAGGTTTTAAAGGAATATGGGCCAAATGGAGCCAATTGGGATGTCCAGAATGCCCATGGGCAAGGTGAGCCAAGTCTACATTATTCAGGTCAAATGATCCCAAGTGGTACAAGAAATCGATCTACAACTTGCGCATAGCCACTAAGAATGCCAAGAGGCAATTGTGGACTAAGCTGGAGACTCAAGGTAGTGACCAGTAGATTGTGGAAAGGCTTGCATGCTATAACATTCTACAAAGCAAAGGCATGCAGGATCGTAGCAACAACGGGTCCACCCCAATGAACCCAATGATTTCTATTCCCGCTTTGAGCAGAGGTTCAGTGGAGGAACGTCATCTGCCCTGAAGTCTCAGCTGCTCCAGCTACTTTCTTAATAGAAACCTGATGATGGTGAAATAAACTGTCTGTTGAGGCAGCAACAATAACAACATTCAAAAGTCATTTGGGTAGTTACATGAATGGGAAAGGTTTAGAGGGATATGGGCTAGGAATAGGCAAATTAGACTAGCTTAAATGGGGCATCTTGGTCGCCATGGACGAGTTGGACCGAAGGGCCTGTTTCCGTCTGTTTGGCTCTATGCATTCTATGATGACTATAATTGTAATCTGTTCTTCAAATTCATGTAAAATGTTGAGCCATATCATTACAGAATTCTGAGAACATTCACTTCTGAATGAATAAAAAATGAACAAATAATTTAATCCAGCCAACTGAAAGGCCCTCAGAAAAATGCTGGAAATATTTGGCAACTCAGACAGCAGCTGTGGAAAGGACTGTTAACCTTGCAGATCTGGGTCTCTGACTTGAAACATTTATTCTGTTTCTCTTTAACATTTAATAGGCCGTCAATCAGTTCTCTTTCTAAATGCAGCATTGTAAGTTTCAATTTTATTTTGTTGTAAGATCATAAATTACATTTAATTTGATCCTTACATTTTCTCTCTGAACGAAGATTCTCACATGTGACATTTTGTCACGTTTTGAGCAGTTATACTGTCCACGTCAATTGTCCATGGCATGCGTTAAAAAATTGTTCAAAAATGTTGTCTATCTCCAAAGCTATACATATACTCAGACTCTCTGAGCATAATTCCACCCCCACCCCTCACACACAATAACTTGTTCACTGTAAAAGCCACCGTACAATCCATTTAATACACATAATTCAGATGTTCGCTTGCATATTATTTCCTTCTATCTTTTACAATCTCATTGTCCTCCAATATATCCCTATGTGAGCAAGTCTTCAGATTACTGCAATCCTCTGAAATGGGCATTTACTATGTTCTTGGCTGATTGCAGCAGTAACCAATAGATTGACAAGAAATTACTAAACCCTTTAAATTAGCTGAAATCTAAGATAAAGCCCATTCCCTCTACCAATGTTCGTGAATGATATCTGATGACAGTCTATCGTTAAGTAATGGAAGTAACAGGTCTAGCTATGAAAATGTTGGCCTGAATGTTGTTCATTGCATATTTCTGAATTTTTGATTTATAAGTATATTTTACAAAATCCTTAAAAATAACTTGCAAAATTAAGTAACAGGTCTGGTGTAAACTATATACATGGAGAACTGCAATTTTCTCTTTGTGCATGAAAGTGGATGCCAGGCTTGAATGTTGCCTTGTTGAAGGTACATGTGTATGATTGACAATGCAACATTCAAGTTCCGGAAGTGGCGGCGCTGCCCAAGCAGCTGCGGCTCGCCTGCAGTCCGTCTGTCTTTCCTTTTTTTGTTTTCCTTTCGTCTTGTTAGATGTATGTTTTAGTCTATTTTTAGTTGTATATATGTGGGGGGGTGGGTGAAACTTTTTAAAATCTCTTCCTTCAACGGGGATGCGACCTTTTCCTTGTCCCCATCTCCGTCTGCGCTGAGGCCAAATATCGTGGAGCTGGCGGCCTCCAACTGGAATCGACCTTGGGGGCTCCGGTGGCAGAGCCTGTGGACAAGCTGGCTGACTTCGGAGGCTGTGGTGGCTCTGCGGCTGCAACCCGACTTCGGACCTTCGGAGGCTTTGGCCGCGGGCCCTGTGGACGGTAACATCAGGAGCTCGCAGGTCCCTGGTTGGTGACCGATTTCCTGGAGCTCCCGCAACAGCAGCTTCGTCCGCTGAACTGGAGGGTAGCACTTTGTCCGCCCCGAGTCGCGGATTTTGAATTGGCCCGTTCGCGGAAGAGATAAGACTTTTTGCCTTCCATCACAGTGAGGAGGTGCCTGGAGATTCACTGTGATGGATGTTTGTGCTAAATTGTGTTCATTGTGTGTTTAGTTGCTTTTTTCTGTCATGACTGCAAGGTACGCAATTTCATTCAAACTTAATGTTTGAATGACAATAAAGGAAATTCAATTCAATTCAATTCAAAGTCAAATGTTGAAATATTAGAAAATAAATAAGTGTAGTGAAAGCTTAGTTGCAGCATTCCTGATGTGGAACAATGCCATGTTTTGAATAGCATTTCTGCAGAATCTGTCTCAGTTCACAACACTGCTGTGGGACTACACAGATAGGAAAATGGTAGCACCCATAATGTGATAGGAACATATGAGGCCCATATAATGTAAATCACTGAGGCTTTGGCAGCAGCAGCAGCATTACTGGAGCTCAGGTTACTTGGTCATCAGCAGTGTGAAAGGAAAAGCAGGTGTGTCAACCGATGGGGAGTTTGTATGATCACCCGCAGGAACATTCTACACCAGAACTATTTATGGTAACATGCACTCTGTGCAGCTGTACTGCCAGCTCACCCTGCAACCGGGAAAGGCGAAAGATACTTGTAAACATGAATAAAGCAGATTGAATTATAATGCACCAGCAAACCAAAAATAACACAAAGGGCAAGGGAAAAATAATCTTACTTTGTCAGACCTTGCCCATCCAAAGAGATTGATTCATTTGTTAATTAGAGCAGAAATGATATAAGCAGTAAACAGTATCAGGCATTTAACAGGAGAATATGATCTTTACCTGTCTCTATTGAGTTTACCATGCTGTTTCTTACTGTCCCTCACGTCTTTGTGCTTTCATGTCACTACTTTTCTTCTCTTTAACTCCTACATTCAACTAGTGTTATTTTAACCTCTAAACATTAATCTTCTGTATTTTACTTCCTATTAACCTTCATTCTTATTCCAAACCTCACTGCACCCCTCACTGAACTATCCCTATAATCATTGTATGCTTCCTGCTGCCCTTTCCTCTAAGTAATTTATCCACAAGCATCAATGGCATTCACTTGCTTCCGTCAAAGGTTAGTGACAATGAACTTTTCTTCCAAGCTTGAATGCGATGGAGTTTCTTGAGATAATTTGCAGCAGGCTGTCATAGCCACTCCTATGGAGATCAATGTCCCCATATATAAATTAGTGCACTTCTACTGAAGAGTGTCAATTAAATATAGATTTCCATCCCCTTATGTAAAAGTCCTGGAGGAAATTCTACTGAGGATTCATCCTGAGTATATCCTTTCACTCCCCTCTCAACATAAATGATAAAAGTTTTCAATGAGATAGACGTCATTAGTTAAATATCGACAAAGTGGTCAAAGGAAGGGTTTAGTAGGATGAAAAACTCTTATCTGCCCAATGCTGCCCCACCAGCGATGCTGATTAGCAAAACTGGCTCAGATCTTACAGTGATAGACACAAAACGCTGGAGTAACTCAGCGGGACAGTCAGCATCTCTGGAGAGAAGGAATGGGTGACGTTTCCAGGTCAAGACCCTTCTTCGCCTTACAGTATTCCTCGCAAAAAGAAACTTGTCCATAGGCAAGTTGAAAGAACAAAACATAGAAGATGAAAATGGATGAAATGGCAAAAAAAAAAAGATTAAAGGAGCATAACCACTATTTTCAGAATTTGATCTACATGGGTCAGTGAATGGGGAAATATATTTGTTAAATGCACTCTGCTGATTGTCTTTGATCAAATGTTCCCCAAGCCAGTCTTCCATTATACAAACATTCTGCAACTGCCCACAGATGGTTTCTATTCTGTGACATCTGCAAAGGAGATTATTTCCAAATCAGTATGAATCAGAAAAAAATGCAGCTGTCGAATAAAGTATCGGATTTAAATAAAATCAAATTATTTTTGACCAATTTACAAGCCAGGACATCATTTAAATGCCAGCATAAATCAATTGTCATTATTTCTTTGTTAATTTATTTACAGGGTTGAAAGAGCCTAATTCCTCAAGTAGAGTTAATCTCAATTAATTATATTAAATTGATAGATTTTCAGCAGACAAGGCAGATGGGTGAATTGAATGTATAGATCAGCCATGATCTCAATAAAAGACAGCAGGACAGGCCCAAGGGCTAAATTGGCCAATTCCTGTTCCAGTGTTCCCAATCCCAATTTACTGGCATGCTATTTAAGATCAGTTTATTACAGATGGCCTTAGCACCACTTGCCTGAGGGAAAGGAAATATCAGCCAGGATGCCTGTTCCTGATCGCTATCGAGTGACTCTGGTGGAATGTACTGTATCTGTGCTGACTCCAGGGAATAAACCCAGAGCAGATTTGAATACTCTTCCTGGTGAATGGCTGGCATTGAGACACAGAAAGCAATCATGTGCGCTTTTAAAAAAGGAAAGAGTGAAAAGCAGTGTGTCAATCGGAAAAGCTGTATTCCGCCTTGCCGAGGAAATATTAAATCAAAGCTGACAGAAGTATATAGCTCCTCTGTATTCTGTAAGCAAGAAATAGATGGAGATTGCTTCACATACGATAATGGAAGATGAATTGTATATGTTTTCATTTCGCTTTATGCCTTCTGAAAAAAACATTGAAACCGTTCTGACATTTGACATTGATTTTAGCGAGGAAACAGCTGGTTATATCAGGTTTCATCTGCCTGGAATCTGTATAATATAATCTCGCTCTTCTGATGCTGTACAATGCTATATATAGAAACACACATCAGGAGTTCAGAAGGGAACTATTTGCTAGAGGGGATTAATAGTGGCGACAATGTACTGTTCAGTATTCCTAATAAACCAGCTGTTAGGAGGACAATCAATTTTTTAAAGATCTAGTAATATATATTAGTGATGATAACTGCCTGGCTGTACAAAGAACCCATGTCTATCTGCAGGATCTGTTTGTAATTAAATGTTAGATACTCGCAAGACTAACAGGAATTCCAAATGACTTCATAGACTGGAATCCTTAACTATAAAAATAAATCTTTAACGATTAGGTCTTTGTTGACATTGCTAAGTGTTTGTAAATGGTCAAAGGGCAGAGGATTTGAAACTGTTCAGTTATTCTAGCAGACGTGTGAAATTCTGATGAAATTACTACAGACGCCTTATGGAGAGAGGCCTTGCCACCAAAGATCCTATAGTGGAGCAAGATAGATCACTCCTTCTAAATGCAATGGGCTGACGTGTAGTGCGCAACGGAACAGAACGTGGGCCTTTTTTTCATCCATTTCCGTAACCCGACCCGGCCCGACTTGCCGTGTAATCAGCGTTATGGGGGAACAGTTTGTGTTAATTTTTACCAAACAACTTTTATTTATACGAGGATGTTTCCGTAACCGTCTTCCGTCTCCACACTATTATCCTATCGGATCCTTGGTGCGGAGACAGAAGCCGGTTATGGAAATGGGGCCGACAATTACCCATGAATCTGCCCATGACTGTACTACATCTTTTTCATCGAGTGATCCATCTTGCTTACTATAGGATCTTTGCTTGCACCCTACCTAGCCTGGTAATGGAGTTTGCAGTGGTCTTATTAGGGGGCATGGCCTAAGCATGCCTACCCTGAACATGTTCATTGAAGTAAAAGGGATCAAGGCCAAGGACTCCCCAAATCAAGAATTTTCACTTGATTTGTAATTAATGAATCTGTTGAAGATTTTCCGGCTTATCAGTTCAGTGAGGGGACGCAAATCATCTGCATAAACAGTGTGAATGGCACCATTTGTGGTTGGCCAGCCAAAGGATATGAGTGTGTTCTTACATGATTTCCCTTTCCAAGTATGTGGTCTCTGCATTGCAACTAGGAGAAGAACTCTAATCTATGTATTATTAGAAGTTAGCACTTTCTTAGATGCGCCCTGTCTCCATTTTCGCTGCCTGGCTGAATGCTATAATTTAGCTCAAAACAAACATGGAACTCTTCCTGAAATAGAAACCAAAACTGCTGGAAATACTCAGCAGGGCAGACAGCTTCTGTGGAGAGAGAAACAGAATTAGTGTTCCAAGTTGATTGGCTTTCATGAGAACAATGGGAAGATAGAAGCAAAACATGGTTTCAATTCCAGCGAGATGTTGGAGATATGGAAAAAACAAATGAGAAGGTCTGCGATTCGGTGGACACCAGGCGAGAATGATCAACACAGGTGCTGCTGATGGGTGTGATGCATCTGAAAGAGGGTGATGGAGAATCGAGAGAGAAAATACAATTGGGAGATGAATGAAATCTGAATATTTGAAGTGTAGAATAAAAAAAAGTTCTGATATAATGATTGAAATTGTTAAATGCAATGTCATGTCCTGAAGGCTGTAAAGTGCCATGTTAGAAGATAAAGTACTGCTCCTTAAGCTTTTGCTGAGTTTTGTTAGACAATTATAGGAGGTAATAGTCACAGAAGTCAAAATGTGCAGGGGAATGGAAACAGGGTTCCCCTTACAGCTGAATGGTGGTGCTCTGCAACGTGGTCATATGTTTTGCATTTGGCCTCCCCAATGTAGAGCAGACACATCACGATCACAAAATACAGTAAAAAGGAAAAAGTGCAAGTATATTGCTGGTCTATCTGAAATAAATGCTTGCTGCCTGGTTTGGAGGAAAGGTTGAAATGGCCAGAGTTGCCTCTGCTGCGGTCATATAATAATGTACCCTGAGAGGGGAATAGGTATTGGTTGCAATCAGAGTTAATGAGTAATTCAGCATGGAAACAGGCCCTTTGGTCTGTGCCGTCCAACATGTCCCATTTACACTAGTCCCACCTGCCTACGTTTGGCCCATACCCACGCAGCTTTTGCATGTACCTACCCCCCTTTGTGTAAAAAAAGGTGCCTCTTGGGTTCCAATTAAATCTTTCCTCCCTCACCTTGAACCTATGACCACCTATCTTGATTTGTCTACTATGGGTAAACGACTCTACTCAAAGGAATTTACCAAATCTATTGCTCTCATGATCTTACCTCTCCATAAGGTCACCCCATCCTCCTGTGCTCGAAGGAATAAAATCCCAGCCTTAACCTTTTCCTATAGCTCAGGCCCTCAAGTTCTGGCAACATCTTTGTAAATCTTCTCTGCACCCTTTCCAGCTTAACAACATCTTTCCTATAACAGGGTGACGAAAGTGACTAAAGGTTTGTTTAGGGAATGCTGAAAAATGAGGAGATTATGTTTTTGACAGTGGCTTCACCTTAAAGGTGTCACAAATCACAGTTGTGTTGAAATAGAAAAGGAAATCAATTTTTGAATTCTGGGTGCAAGGAAAGAGGATGAAAATATAAGTGCTGGAAGTGGCATAGAAACAGTTGAAGGTGCTGTTAATGAATGTGAGGTGAAACAATTGAGGAGAAGGGTATATATATATATAGAGCGCTGGCGTGGAACGTAATCGTTAGAACAATGTAACGTAGGCAGTGAAACAGGGAAATGGATGGAGTCATAGACAATAGGTGCAGGACTAGGCCATTCGGCCCTTCGAGCCAGCAATGTGATCATGGCTGATCATCCCCAATCAGTACCCCGTTCCAGCTTTCTCCCCATATCCCCTGACTCTGCTATCTTTAAGAACCCTATCTAGCTCTCTCTTGAAAGCATCCAGAGAACCAGCCTCCACCGCCCTCTGAGGCAGAGAATCCACAGACTCACAACTCTCTGTGAGAAAAAGTGTTTCCTCATTAAAGGAGGCATGATGGAATGAAATATAATCAAGGTAACTGTCCAGTAGTAAGCTTGAAGTGGATATTAATCATAAATCTTTCCCTTAAAATGGACATAGTGAAGCCAAGAGAGGAAAAGTGAAAATTCAGAATGGAAGATCTGAAAGTTATGACCATAACATATCTTCCCTTTTAATGGGGCAATGGGCTTTCAGCAGAGCTATCTAGTCAGGATATTAAACCTCATGTTGGAATGTGCAGCTACTGAACAGCTTAAAATTAGCCTGGGCAGTATATTTAAATGACTTAAATTAATTGTCAGCATCAAGTGTACGTGCTGGCGGGATTGTAATCAATGGGTTTGGTTAATTGCACATCGCAATCCCTTTGCCCAAATTTGGGGCTTAGAATTGACTCCAAAATGCCCTCTCAGATGGCTTGGAAAGACACTCAGCTCAAGGGCAATTAAGGATCGGCAATTATTACTGGCTCTGCCAGTGATGCCCTGAACCTAAAAAATGAATAAATAAAAAAATTAAATTAAACTTTGTGTCTTTTACAAACAAACCCAAGAATTACTCCAGACACAACAATCTGGAGTAACTCAGCGGGTCAGGGAGACCTAGAAATTGTTTTACAACATTTTTATAATGTTACACCCTAGTATGCTTTGCATAAGCCAGATGAAGATTGTGATCTTCTTTTGCCAAGTTCCCAGTACAACGTTGTCAGGTTTCTCATGCAATACTGCACTGTGTCACTTTCAGTTTGTTGCTCATTAATGGCAACTTCACACACATGGTGACATTTAGCCTTGCAGATGTGGCCCCAGCAGCCAGGCATTAAAAGGACTCAACACAATAAAAGCAATGGTCATCCTGCTGGAGAGAGCATAGAGTCATAGTCATAGAATGATACAGTGTGGAAACAAGCCCTTTGGCCCAACCCGCCCACACTGGCCAACAACATCCCAGCTACCCTAGTCCCACTTGTCTGCGCTTGGTCCATAACCCCCCCAAACCTGTCCTATCCATGTACCTGTCCAACTGTTTCTTAAACGATGGGATAGTCCCAGCCTCAACTACCTCCTCTGGCAGCTTGTTCCATACACCCACCACCCTATGTGTGAAAAAGCTACCCCTCGGATTCCTATTAAATATTTTCCCCTTCACCTTGAACCTATGTCCTCTGGTCCTCGATTGCCCTACTCTGGGTAAAAGACTGTGCATCTACCCAATCTATTCCTCTCATGATTTTGTATACCTCTATAAGATCTACCCTCATTCTCCTATGCTCCATGGAATACAGACCAAGCTTACTCAACCTCTCCCTATAGCTCACATCCTCTAGTCCTGGCAACATCCTAGTAAATCTTTTCTGAACCCTTTCAAGTATGACAATATCTTTCCTATTACATGGTACCCAGAACTGAACACACTATTCTAAATGCGGTCTCACCAACGTCTTATACAACTGTAACATGATCTCCCAACTGCTATACTCAATACTCTGACTGATGAAGGACAAAGTGCCAAAAGCCTTTTTGACCACCTTATCTACCTGCAACTCGACCTTCAAGGAACCATGCACCTGTACTCTTAGATCCCTCTGCACTACAACACTACCCAGAGGTCCACCATTTACTGTGTAGGTCCTGCCCTTTTTCAGCGTCTCAAAATGCAACACCTAACATTTCTCAGTGTTAAGGTCCATCAACCATTCTTCCGCCCACCTGGGCAATCGAACCAGATCCTGCTGCAATCGTTCACAACCAACTTCACTATTGCAAAACCACTAACTTTTGTATAACAGAGCAATGTTATTTGAAGAAGACGTTTTCTTCTCATGATCAAAAGCTTTCATCCTGGTTTGTGTGTTCTGAATTCTGAGGGTGATGAAACCAGTGTAGAATTCTTCTGCAGATGAGGTAGGAGGTGAATAGCTTGTGAAGAGGCCTGCTCCTTCCTCACTTATGGGTGGCTTCTCTGTTCTCCATATGTATGGTCTTGAGGTTCTCAATACCATTACCAATAATTTGTCCTGAACTGACCTAATTGAAGCTACGGCTGAGAAAGTGCACCAGCACGTCAACTTCATCAGAAGTGTAAGGCAGTTCAGCACGTTGCCAAAATCTCATCCCAAGTTCTACAGATGCACCATAGAAGTATCCTATTGAGATTTATCACAACAGCTCTGTCCAAGACCTCAAGAAATAGCATAGTTGTGCGATAGCCTCCTCCCCATTGATTCCATCTGCACATCATGCTGCCTTGGTAAAGCAGCCAACATAATCAAGGACCATTTATACCCTGGTTATTTCCTCTTCTTCCCTCTCCCACCAAACAGAAGATATAATAGCTTGAAAGCAAATACCAGCAGATTCAGAAACAGCTTATTTGCCACAGTTATCATACTACTGAACCATCCTCTCATAAGCTCCGATCTCCCAACATACTTCAATGTGGCCCTTACACTGTTTTTACCTGCACTTGTATTCTGTAATTGTATTGCTATGAATCTGTACCACTATATTCTGCACACAGGTATTTTTCTCTTTGTACTACTGGTTGTACATCTGCATTGAGTCAATTGAACTAATGTTTGCATAAATTGACAGGGTAACAACATTTTAGCACTGGTAAACAAAGTTTTACACTGTACCTCTACCTTAGTGAGCGGCATGGTGGCATAGCGGTAGAGCTACTGTCTAACAGCGCCAGAGACCCAGGTTCGATCCTAACTATGGTGCTTGTCTGTACGGAGTTTGTACGTTCTCCACGTGACCTGCGTGGGTTATCTGCAAGATCTTCGGTCTCCTCCCACACTCCAAAGGCGTATAGGTTTGTAAGTTAAAGGCTTGGTGTAAATGTTAAATTGTCCTTAGTGTGTTTAGGGTAGTGTTAATGTGCGCAGTTCGTTAGTTGATGTGGACTCGGTGGACCGAAGGACGTGTTTCCTTGCTGAATCTATAAACCAAACTAAAATCTACCTCAGTGCATGTGACAATAATAAACCAATATCACCATCATCCCAAATGCTACTTCTCCAATTTGAGCAAATGTGGGCCAGAGATTCCTGAGTCGGTGAGGATGTTGCATATTCTTCAAATAATTTTCTCTGCCTGCCCGGTAAATCTCCTCTCAACCAGAGTTAATGATGATAGTGCTTCAACAATGTTATACTACTGTGAGAAACATCTTGCATCAGTGTGGTCTGTAAATGCCTGGATTAGAGGAAGCCATGAGTTTGGAAAATCCCCAGGTCATTTCTGCCTAAACCTTGAGGTAGACAGTTGGAAGATATCTGCCCCTAAGTGTAGAGGTTCAGCAATCTCCCTTATCCAGGAATAAGCAAAAAAAACTCTAAAATGAGGCAGACGTGGGCAGCAGCAGCCTGGGATCTTGAGGTCAGGAAGCTGAGAGTGACATTAACAATGGCCTCCATAAACAATGCAGTCAAGGCACAATGGTCTCCATAAACAGCGTCAGGGAAATCTGGTTGTCTGCAACCAAATTACATATCATTTTTCAAACCTATGAGGTTGATGATAATGCTGCAGAACAATGCTGGCGTTTGTACTAATGGTGATGTCATTATGAGAGTCTTAAGCCCCTGTCCCACTTTCACGAACTAATTTGCGACCTCTGCCGAGTTTGCCCTTGACTCATACTCGCAGCATGGTCACCACGAGGTCATAGGAGGTCGTAGGAGGTCTTCGTAACTCTTCCTCATGCTCATGAGTGGTCTCCGTGTACTCGTGGCCTTAAGTAGGTTGCGGCGTTTTTTCTAGCCTGATAAAAAATGTCCACGAGTAAAAAAAAGGTCGGCATGGAAGAAATTGATACCTTTTACTCGTAGGTAGGTCGTAGGTAGGTCGTGATGGTAGTCGTAGGTTGGTAACTGGCCCGAGAAAAAAAATGCAAACATGACATCATTTTATCATGTGATCATTTTCCACTCGTAGCTAGTCATAGTTGGTCTTAGTTGTGGAAGACTGAGGTCGGGGGGGGGGGGGGGGGGGGAGGTCGTAGACATAGTCGTAGGAGGTCGTAAGACATGACCATGACAGTTTTTTCAACTCGTTTAGGGTCTTCTAAACTCGTGAATTAGATCGTCCAAGTGGGGCAGGCCCTTTAGCCTCGTTAAAAAAAAGCACCAGCTTTTCACACTGAATGGTCTGGAATATAAATTTCCAGGCCTACCAGAAATATTAGTAATTTTTAACGATAAGATTTTTTACAGAATTTTACAAAGGAATTTCCTGATGAGAATGTTTTTCCTTGAAGTATCGTTACCACTGACTTCAGGATCAGCGACAGATTATAGACTGTGTCCCAACTTTCCCATTGAGGGTAGGGAAGATTCAAACAAGAGGGCATGACATGAGAATTAAGGGACGGAAGTTTAGGGGTAACGTGAGGGGGAACTTCTTTGCTCAGAGGGTAGTGGCTGTGTGGAATCAGCTTCCAGCAGAGGTGGTGGAGGCAGGATCGATTTTAACATTTAAAAGTAAAGTGGATAGGTATATGGATGTGAAGGGAATGGAGGGGTATGGTCTGAGTGCAGTTAGATGGGACTAGGGGAAACCAAATGGTCGGCACGGACTGGAAGGGCCGAGAGGGCCTGTTTCCGTGCTGTAATTGTTATATGGTTATATGATTATATGATTTGTTCACCATTTTTCCACAAAGGAAACTCTTCCTTAAGTTGTACTCTTTCAGTTTATTTACATCAAACTTTAGAATGTTCTTTTTTGAATGCCTCAGATATTTTTTTAAACATTTAGTGTTGATTGAGGTTATTTTTTCAGGTGTTAAGTTCTAACAGCCAGAGATTTAGTAGATGCACTGATTAATCTATTTGGTGAAAGCAATAATTAATTATATGAGTTTACATTTCCGACCATCTAGAAAACTAAGATATTACTGCCCCTGGAGGATACAGAGGCAAGCATGAAGAGTACCCAAGGACATCAGGAATGTGTTCAATGGAGAAGGGAAGGTTTATTTTCTTTGTATTTCTGGAAGTGGAAATTGGGTCAGGGCATGATCCTATTCAACTGCAACAACTTTGCAGCTGAACAGCCGGGTGTTACTGTTCTTTTAAGGACACTGCACACCGAGTCATTTTAAACGTCCCAAAATAAACCAACTCGTTAAAGTAGGGTTTATTGTCAAGCTTAATATGAGAATCGACACTTTGGCAAACTGTTCAATAGTTATGAAATCTGTGGAATTATGAAGCAAAAGACTTCTGGAGAAAAAGACTTGGGGGCAAAAAAGGATAAAAATGTTTTAAAACAGTTAGAATACTTAAGAGCTCACGAGAAAAAGTCAAAATAATGAAGAGAAAAGGACAGAAAGTTCAAATTTACAGGACACAGTACATTACATTGAGCAAGCTGATTGAAAGTGTGATTAAACTTGTAGTGAAGTTAGTTTTGTGTCAGCATCTATCTCAGTCACTCTCGCAGGTATAACAAAAAGTCAATTATTCAACATCAACAATACTTTATTAAATGAATGAGCTTACATGTCATGCAGCAATGTAAATGTGGCTTTCTTTCACACTGACCATTTCTGGCCCTTTCTACACCAAAATACTCTCCCCCCCTCCACTCCCCTCCCCCCTACCACCCCCCTATCCCCCCCCACTCCACTCCCCCCCAACCACCCCCACTCCCCCGTTTCCCATTCCCACCCCCCCACCCACCTTCCCCCACCCACTCCCCCCACCCCCCACTCTCCCACCACTACCCCCATTCCCCCCACTCCCCCCCCTCAACCACCTCCCCCACAGAGTTTCACCAAACAGTCCCCTCCCCCACAAGTTTGGCACAGAGTGTAGGATTGGGGAAAATAAGTACAATGTCTGTGACTAATAAGGGCGTGGTGACAAGATGAACAGATGGCACAAATGCACAAATGTCTGTCCGTGCTGCCTCCAGAGCTACTGACTTGTTATAAGATTTAAATGCCATCTGTCACTTATCCACCCAAATTTCCCTCTGATTTTTCTATTTCTTGCTGCATCAAGATGACAATCCAGAATCCAGTTGACAATTGGGGGTAAGTCCAGAAACCAGGGGGCCACAGTTTAAGAATAAGGGGTACAGTATATAGAAGAAGAGAGATGAGGGAAACACTTTTCACTACAGAGAGTTGTGAGGTCTGTGGAAATTCTCTGCCTCAGAGGTCGTGAGGAGGCCTGTTATCTTGGATACTTTCAAGAGAGAGCTAGATAGGGCTCTTAAAGATAGGTGGAGTCAATGGATATGGGGAGAAAGGGGGGGGTGGGGGTACTGATTGGAGATGGATCAGCCATGATCAATTGAATGGCAGTGCTGGCTCGAAGGACCCGACATGGCCTACTGACTCCTGCACCCTCTATATTGGTTTAATCTAGCTCTACATTATCCACAATTCTCACTTTCTCAAATTCACCTGTAAATAATTGCTTATAATTAACCACTACATTCTTCATTTCAGCTCCTTTAATCACTACTAATTATCGTGGTATTTCAGCACTTGAATTCTGGTGGAATCCACTGGTCATGGACATCCCGTTGAAGAAAATACCCCTACCACACACTACCTTCATGATATAAGCAAAAACTCTTTGTGGCAATCTGACACAAGTGACAATGTTTTCTGGACCAGCCTCATCATCAGCTGCTGATCTATCTCAATATTATACATGTAGCTTATATATCACCCGAACAAAGTGCTTTGTAATGATTTGTAATGGTTGCACATCAGGACGTCAGTCTCTCGGAAACTATAAATACTTTGCATTTTGCTATCTGGACAAATAGGGAACTATTGAGGATGCTATTCTCCCTTGCACTACACCAGGCATGTCCGTCTGGAGTAGGCATGGGGTAGGCACTGCCTTACCCTGACTAAAATATTAGAAAATGGTATAACTAAATATATAAATAGTAAAGCATGGGAGAATTATTGCCTTATGTAAGGGACCGATTCTTTTTGAAGTGGAGGGCATATTTTCTCATGCCTTCTCATCCGAGCGCTTGTAACACAGGAATGTCATGGTGCAAGCCCACGGGCCCGTCAGCGCTGCCTGAAGCCGTCACTTTCAACGGGATGAAGGCAGATGAATTTCTGCCTTTGCAGCAACTGCACCATGCGCATCAGTCTAATGCGAATGCGCAGCGCAAGTTTCTGGCAGATTTTCAAATGTGGTTTCGTCGTGTACAATGATGTTGGTAAGTACATTTCTTGTGAGGTGTTTTATACCGTAATTTCCGGGATCGGGGTGAAGGGAGGAGGCTCCTTTCATAGCGTTTGGGGAGTCTGAGGGGTTAAAGATGGTGCGGGGAGGGCACGAATGTTGTGAAGTGGGGATACGGGTATAAGGCCACTTGTGAACGCTTCCTTGCACGGGAGCGTTGGAATGAGCAGTGAGTCGGCGGGGGCTGGGGGAGAGCGTAGTCGGGTGGCTGAGCGGCCGCTTGGGACGGACAGCCGGAACCAGGCGACACTTTAGCTCCTTCTGCCGGTCATGCTGCCAACTATGGAGCTCTCCGTTCTAAAAAACCTCTTCATGCCGAGCTCGCTGGCCTCACTCATGTCCTTATAATCACAGCGCGATTGAGGTTTAACTCGGCTGTGGGAATTTAAGGTTTTGCAGGACAGCGTGGTCATGCGAAGTCGAGTGTAACGGGAACGGCAGGTGACTGGTGTTCCGCGGTGAGTGCACTGCCAGAGATGATCGGGGCAGGGCGGCTGAAAGGGCGGCCAGTTTCTGCTGTCGGGTTCCGGTGCGCGCTGCAGCTCCCCGGAGCTGCATCTCCCCAGCTTACCGTGCGTGCTTCGCGGATGAGAGCAGCGGTAGCAGTGAGTGAGTGATTACTTGGCAGTATTCCCGACACCCTCTTTCAACAAATCTCGAGTGCCCCCCTCCACAACCCATTACCCTGGATCAGACTATCCCACTTGGCGCTGAGAAAGAAATGTGTCCCCAATCTGGTCACGTGAACACCAGTGGGTCATTCAATAAAAGATGACAACTGATTCACTATTCCCCTGTACTCCCGTTTTCCCGACCAAATCCAGCCATCGTGCCTTCCCCCCCCCACCCCCATCCCCCCCCCCCCCATTCAGTAATTCAGAATAAAGGAGACTAGGAAGCCTTGGGCAAATTGAATTGTCACTGTTTTTATTGTTTAATTTTTTTAACGGAGAGAACAATCTGCGCATGCGCGGTTTAATTTTTTTAAAGCCGACTGAGTGCCTACCCTGAGTAATTACTCACGGCACGTGCCTGCACTACACCCATCTCTAGATCACTTGGATAATTAGAGCACCTATGTAGCATGCTATTCATAGACTACACCTTATCTTTCATCACCATAACACCGAATAAGCTCATCTCCAAACTCCAGGAATTTTGGCCTTGGGGTCTCCACCTGTTATTGGCTCTTATATGATTAATTTATCCATGCATTGTTATCATCAGTTATGTTTTATCATTTACCATTGTTACCAAACACAAAGTAAAGTCTTGGTATTATGTACTACTACTCCGCATGCATCTCCTCATCCTGAACAAGATGGTATTTTCATGTTATGCCTCAAAGTTTCAGGCTACATTTCAGCAAACAATTTCAGCAACCCTGGTAGTTTCTATCTTCTTGCTTTTCTCCCCAATGTATTTTATATTTGTTGGCAAGACTGGTTGGACGCAATTGCATGTCTGTAAACACGTTTGCTTGAGTTCGCCTTTGACTTCACATAATATACTGTTCCTTCAGAACTGGTCTCCAAAAATTTCCATTGAATAATTCAATTTAAATAGTGAACGTAAGTCCTTAAAATATCATACCAAAAATGCAATTATCTGATACCAATCTTCCTTCCATTAAGAATGTATCAAACGATTCTCCCACCTCTTGGAGGTGTATAAAGAATTGGGAACAGTAACATACTTTATTTCTAGGTGTTATATAATACAGTCAACCCTTGTTAGAATGGACCTAGGAAATAGTGTCCGTTATTATCTACTAAAACCGAGTACGGTATTATCATTGTATGTAGTCGAAACAAAGAACTGCATGTGATGATAAATATACAAAAGGACACAAGATGCTGGAGTCACTCAGCGGGTCAGAGACAGCATCTCTGGAGAAAATGGATAGGTGACTTTGGATCCTTCTTCAAACTGATTCAGTCTGCAGAGTTATTCCAGCACTTTGTGTCGTTTCACTTTAAAACTAGGCGCTGATGTTGCTCGTCTGCCCCAGCGAGCCCTTCTTCACCAGTTGGTGCAGCTGTTGTTGTGGCATACGTTGTAGCCACCAACAGGACGCACTTTGTTCGGGCCGCTGCTGCCAACGGACCTGCTCGGTCACCATGGGGCGCCCTCTGCGTGGACGAGCGATGGGAGAATGAGGCGGCGGTGTAGGAGGGAGTGGCGGAGTGGGCAAAAAGATGGAAAAACGATGAGCATGTCCTGTCGGTGACAGGGGACTGAAGAATGTGCTATCCCAAACAGCAGTCAACAAGAGCGTGTGGAGGATGTAGAAGGGCTCGCTTGTAAACCTTACGAGCCAGGGGTAGCGTCAGAAGCCAGGACTGGGGAAATGGTGCGAGCTGGGGTGGCGTCGGCAGGTCTGTCCACCATAACCATAAAGGGGTCCGTTAAAATGAGGGTTTATTGTAATGCCTTCTTCAGGATGTCATTTGTAGGCTTTATGATACAATTCTCTCACCTTCTAACCAATTAGAAACCTTGACTCGACACAAAGCTCTGGAGTAGTTCAGCAGGTCAGGCAGCATCTCTGGAGATAATGGATAGGTGATGTTTCGGGTTGGGACCCTTCTTCACACTGAAAGTGGGGGGGTAACAATTGGAGGGGAGAATAACCCAGGACAAACCAGGGCTAGCATCAGCTGACCTAAGACAGGGTGCTTCCCTCATAGGCCAATTGTTGGACATTGGAGATGTGATCAGAGAGATACATTGTTGTGAACTTAAGGAACTGGGTTTTTCTTTAAACAATCTAGGGTGGAGGATGGTGGGGGAGGGAAAAGAGGGGAATGATAAAAGAAGTTTCTTAAAAACTCTACTCATCTTATAATAATTAGAAGCAATGGCTTTGCTCCAATTTTCTGCCCTTGGTCTGCTAATATAGAGTGTAAACTTATAATATTTGTAAATATAATAGGAAACCAATATAAAAATATGCTGGGAAAAAAACTACTCGCCAGCGATATTCTCCTGGACATGCAATTTACCACAACATTTACAGATCCTAATCCTGTGCCTTCATTATCTTTGCCTCATTTAAATCAGCCCCCTAAATACATTATTTCTCTGTCCTTTTAGCACAAAGCTAGGGTATAAGAAATGGCAGAGCACCAGAAGGATTATTCCAGCCCAATGTTTAGTGAACATGAAGTTATCAATCATTCGGTATAAGAAAAAGACAAATTGTTTTTGTATAACAAGCATGTTCAAGCTAAATGATTGAATTGACGCTTATCGGTGAGAGGCAGGGAAGGCGACTTTATGGTTATACAGTATTAAAGTGGTATATAAAACATTCATAAAACTTTTAGAAGGTTTAGATTTTATACAAACTATATACCAGGGGAAAATAAATAGCTGCTGGTTTATATCCTAGCTGCAGACAAGTTTGTATTGATCTTGACAAATAACTAACATTTGCTCCTCAAAATTAAAGCCACTTGGAAGTTTCAATCAAGGTTTATGTGAGTAAATGCCAGACCCCAGAGCAGTACAGTTTATCTCCATAGTCCATGTTGTTAGCTGATATATTAGCTGCTGTCGTTGCTACAGGGGGCCATAGCGGGCAGGATCAAAGGTTTGGCAATGCTGAGATGATTGAATAGCCTTGATTGACATTTGTTTGCAGCTAACGTCATGTATAAACAAATATGCAGCTGAGTCTTAGTACTGGCCGTCATTGAGGAATAGTAACCAAATAAGTATTCAGCTTGCTTCAGGGAAAGGGGTAGAGATAATTTCGGGGAGAATCTCAGGTATCCAGTTTATAATTATAAGTGTATATAAAGAGTAATGAATAACTAAACCCAATGGCTTCTTTCACTGACACAATAAAACCAAATATTATGCAACAACCACACATGGGATTTTCACTATACCAGGCTGGCTGAAATATTAGTGAACAGTAACTTCTACTTTGATGGGTCAGCAAGAACAGGACTAACGAGTTAGGACACAGGTAGCAGAGCTTTGGATGAACTGAATTTCACAGTATCTTAATTGGCACACATGACAATAAACAGATTTTTGAAACCTTTGAATTCCATTGAGATAGGACAAGAGAGGTTAGGCAGCAGTTTGTTAGAATAGTCAAAAGGTAAGAAAAGCACAAATAAGTATTTAGTAGGTAAAGTAAAGAAAAGATAGTTAAGGGCTTGTCCCACTTGGGAGACCTCCACTGCGACCTTAAGCAACTAAAAAACAAATCAAGATCGCGGTGACCTACGACCTCCCTCGACTATGAAGAAGACCTCCTTCGACTATGTTGAAGACTGGCTTCGACCATATACGTTTTACTCAAGGATGGTCTCTGGCAAATTGGTCCGTGAATGAGCACGGACCCCTTCCACCTCAGCGGACCCACACGAAAACCAACAACGGACCCGTTTTAATGGAGTGTCTTACAGCTCCAAATAATCCCCTGATGACAGTGATAGTACATGTTCTGCATTTTTTTCTCACAAAAAAAAATGCCTCACAGGTTTTTAAAAAAGAATAGTTCTGAACCATGCAAGCAAGGGAAGGAACTAGTTTTGGAGGATGTTAGTAAAAATATTCTGTTTGACATGTAGCCCTTTTGGCTTCAGCAGCCTTTTAGGAAAGGCAGAAGGGGAAGAGTAAGGGTGAAGAGGAGAGCGGAGACAAGAGTGAGGTCTCAATGGGGTGAAATGGAGATGATGTGACGGACAGTCCCCAGTTCACCAGAATGATGGAAAGAGAAGTGGCGCTGGGCGCTTTGACAAAAGATGGACAACTTAAGCACACTTTTAGGGGCAGTGGATGGGGGGGGGGGACAAGCATGCCATTCTTGTACCTGTCCCCCTCATTTTCCTTTGGTACACTGAGATGGCATTCTGCTTGGAACCATTCTTTCAAGGTCCCCCTCCTGCTGCTGGTGAAGGGGTGTGGCCATAACCTTCCTCCAGCCTCCCTCACCATGCATTAGGGGCATCTGCTCTGATGCCTGTGCGTCAGACACAGGAGAAAGGGCTGCTTTGCTGTCTTCCAAATGATTAAGGCAGTGAAGGATGGGGAGTGGTGGTGGGGGACACTATATTACCACACTGGTCTCCCCTCCAGGGGTCTCTCATGCAGGGTTACCTCCTCCTGCACTATCACCTCCTGTGGCATCACCTCCTACCCAACAATCACTCCTCTTGGAAGTGGGGCAACACTTGCATGGCAGGTTTTTTTGAGGGTTGTGCCCTCATCTGCGCTGCTGCCTTTTTGGTGCCATCTCTAAAACACAAGTCTCCTCTTTAAAAACCTCTCCAGCTATGAATGAACATGCCTTGGCGTGAAAGAGGTGACGTTCTGCTGTTTAAATAACCTTTTTTATCTACTGACCTTTTTTTCACCCAGGAGCATTTACCTTCCACTGCCTTCGACCACCTTCGACTACCTATGACTGGCATCATGACCTACTCCGACTGGCTTCAACTAGACCTACGACTAAAGAAATATTGATTTTTCCCACGGCGACCTATTTTTAGTCGCGGTCAATTTTTACCATCTTGATAAATACGCCGCGACCAAGTTGAAGCCTCGACTACGCGGAGACCACTCTCGACCATGAAGGAGAGTGACGAAGACCTCCTACGACCTCGTGGCGACCTTCCGGTGGAAGTCGCCCAAGTTGGACAGGGACTTGGGGTGATATTACACTGGTAAAATAGGTAGTTTAAATTACATTACAAAACAAAAAAAGGACTAACATAAAATCTAAAACGAGTGAACTCCTAAATACATACATGAAAATTCTAATATAACAGATGTATGGAGGATCGCTAACCCAGTAAGTAGGGAATATTCATTTTATTCAACAGTACATAAAAACATATTCACGTATTGATTATTTCTTAGTGGACACAAAACTAATTCCATATACATATAATTCTAAAATCATAATAGTATCATTTCCTGATCAATCCCCGTTAACTTTTTCTTTAAAATTAGAAGGAATGCCCGATAAAAATTCGTTTTTGGAGGTTTAACCCCCAAATTTTAAATACTCACAAGGTTGCTCATATTTAAAAGAGCAGATGAGATTCTTCTTTGAGACAAATGATACACCAGATATTTCACCCTCTTTAGTATGGGGAAACTTTTAAGGCATTTATTAGAGGAATTTATCTATATCATGCTTTCCAAATAAAAAGAATAATACTGAACAATTGCAGTTAGAACAAGAAATTAGACAATTAGATTCAGAAAATGCCAAAGAAACCAACTATAGATAAACATAATAAGATAATAATACTAAAATATAAACTAAATAAAATTTTATCGGCCAGAATAATGAGATTTTTTCAAATTACAAAACAAGAAAATTTTGAATTTGGTGATAAACCTCATAAACTCCTAGCACGCCAACTGAAAAAAAGGGACACAGAAAATACAATTACTAAATTAAATCAGAATAAAGGGGAATTACTAACACTACCTAAAGATATAATAAAAGATTTGCTCAATTTTATCAAAACTTATATACATCGAAAACCTCTGCAAATAATACTCAAATTGCAAATTTCTTAGATAATTGTAATCTTCCAAAATTAAATAAAGGTGGAAACAAGAGGCATTAGGAGCTCAGATTACACTACAGGAAATAGAAGAAACAATTAGTTCGTTGAAGAACGGCAAAACCCCAGGACCGATGGCTTTCAGTAATGAATTCTATAAAAGATTCTACGAAATTAATTTCTCCACGGTTGCAAGATTTTATATATATACATTTTTAAAGAAAATAAACTACAGAAACACTAACTGAATCAACTTTACACTTATACCAAAAAAGGATAAAGATCTAGAAGACCCAGGCTCATATAGAGCTATTGCACTCCTAAATACAGACAAAAAATATTAACGAAGACCCTAGCGAGAAGATTGAGTAAATATGTTAGTAACTAATAAATCCGGACCAAACAGGGTTCATACCAAAGAGATACTCATTTAACAATTTGAGACGGTTGTCTTATATAAATGTACTCACATAATACTGAGAAGAACTAGCAATTATTTCATTGGACCAGAAAAAGCTTTTGATCAAGTAGAATGGCAATATTTATTCAAAGTATTGGAAAAATTTAATATGGGAGATAATTTATTTCATGGGGTAAAACTATTATATGATAAGCCGACGGCTAGAATACTGACTAATATATATTATCCCTGAAATTCCACTTAACAAGGGGCAATAGGCAGGGGGTGCGCGTTATCGCCCCTGCTTTTTGCACTAGTGATAGAGCCTTTAGCTGAAAGTATAAGAAGCCATCCGAACATCATGGGTATATTACCAACACTCAAATAATAAAATTTCATTATATGCAGATTGACATATTATTATATATTACTAATTCGCAAATTAGCATACCAAATATACTAAATTTATAGAGGAATTTGGTTCTTTTTCAGGATATAGAATAATTGGAACAAAAGCGAAATTATGACGAATAAAACCTCAAAGTCGACACATCTGTTGAAATTCCACTTTTAGAATTACAACAGAAAAATTTAAATATTTGGGCATCCAAAATTACTAGGAACTATAAATCATTACTCAACGCAAACTATATGCCTTTATTAACTAAATTAAATGGCTGATTAAATTTTGGAAGACACTGCCGATGTCATTAATAGGCAGAATAAACGCGATAAAAAGATCTTCTTACCACAAATATTGTACATTTCAATCAATACCAATATACATACCTAAAAAATTCTTCAAAAAATTTAGATTCTGATATTATAAACTTATATGGATTATAAATCACAAGAATAAAAAAAAAACACTTGTGTAAATCTAAAGAATCAGGGGGACTGACACTCCCTAACTTATTGTATTATGATTGGGCAGTGAATATTAAAAATATAATTACTGGTTGGACAGTTCTGCCCAACAGGTGAATTGGTAGAATGGAGAAGAGAGGAGGTTCCCCTGATAATATGAGGAGAGCAGAATCCTTCTTTCCCGATAAAACTGAACAAATGTAATATTACAAGAAGAATCCAATTTTGTCATATTATTAATTACGTATTTGGAAAACAAATAAAAATTAACTTAAAATTAAAGAAAATTATCGCTTCTTTCTCCAAATATGCTCCATAATCCCTCTTTCAAACCATCAATTTATTGTCTGTAATAAAAACGTTTTGACCCCATTGGGTAATAGAATAGGAATTAAACAAGGTCTGGGTGTGATGGGAGATAGTATGAATGCGGGGAGAATTCTTTTCATGCATTCCAAAACAATTTAACTACTAAAAAATATATTTGAAAAGTAATCAATATTTCAAATACCTTTTCAAATTTACCAAGATTGTTTTCGAAAAACTATATACAAAGGATATCAAAAACTTTAACCCCAGATCTACTGGAGAAGACAGGAAGTGAATAATAAGGCAGAATCAAGCAATTTTAATATTATCTTACCTTATAATTGTTAATTCTAAAGTATAGAAACCACCAACGACTGAAAGAAGCAATTAGAAGGAGTACTGGGAACAAGAGGAGTTTATTGGATAAAAGATCGTCCGAACGAGAGAGGGCGTGTTTTTGAGTGGATTAAAAAGATTTGTTAATATGTAATACAAGGGATGTTCAATGGGAATGTTAAGACATAACCGAATTAATTCAATTTAAAAATTTTACTCATTGTGGTGTTGTGGATTAATATTATATTTTTCGAAAACATGGACTGGAAAGAAAATGATTTTCAAATTGGTGCTTGGGTCACCACCATCTTCTGCGACAAATGTCTAACATCAAAATGCCACAAGTGTATAGACACCAGTCCTTTGTATCTCTTGTACTAAACTGTAGACATTTTGCGGAATGAAAATGTTTTTTGGTAATTTTTACAAAGAACTATTTATAACACAAAAAATTGAAACCCCAATATTGAATTGATTTATATTTGGATCAATGGAAAGAGGGAAGTAACAACTGCGAACTAACAATATACCATTGAAAGCCTTTCTTATATGTATGGTCATCTAATTTACACAGCGAAAAAAAAACTATATTATACTTTAAAATTTCGGGAATAAATAAACGCACCTACGCCAGAACAATTCAAAATTGTTGCGATCTCAAAATATGTCTGAAAACCGCTACATCTTGAAAAGAAATGGTGATTCCTCGTAATACTAGGCAAACGTAGACCAAGTCAGTTAAAGATGTTGGTATCTCCGCCTTTAGCAACTTTATACAAGCATATGGTGCACTACATAACATAACCTCTAGATATGTAATTGTTCAAGATTTTGGGGTGACGAATGGGAAAAATATGGATAGGTAGTTCTCTCTTATCTTTCGAGGTGTTCTTTTACGTTTTCCTTTCTCTTTTCAATCTTTTTTTTAACTTTGTATCACCTAACTGTCCCTTATTTTTTTTGGTTAGGGGGGGCTTCTTTTTTTACTACTTTGCTCTGTCTATCTATTCCAGACACTCTTTTATTGTCTCTTTTCTCTCACTGTTTTTTATTATTGGCACCAAAAAGATGAAGTTGTTACAAGAATGAAACATATGATTTATTATGTATTATGTATTAGGTACTTAAGTACCAGACTACTGTACCTTACTTCTAACAAAAATAAACAAACAATTTAGAAAAGAAAAATAAATAAAAAATTAAATAAAAAATAAAAAAAATTTACATTACAGTTATGTTAGGGCAAATGGTTTATCTCGTAGAGAATGTGGGTTGCAAACAATCTGGTTTCAAATTCAGATAGTTGCACAATGTAGAAAGATTAAATTTGGGTTATGATATTGTTTAGAATACAAATTAACAGGGGAAATATTGCCAGTATTTCCAACTGGAACATACCCGGCTTTTCCCAATATAAATGCCACCAAGGCAAGATTAGAGATTTGCTCACAAGTACTGTACATTACATATTATATGGAAGTCCTGAGTTGCCACAAAACCCATTCACAAATTCTGTTCTCACAATTTCTGTTATTTCTTCTATATTTCTTACTAGTATCCTGAATGAAGAAGGGGTAATGGCTAATTCCCCCATCTCACTCATGGCAGGGGGGAAACTGCCCAAATAAATTTTCGGGCAGGTTGGACATGGTTTTTCAATGGAGCACAAAGGTTGATGAGGGCAAGCTGTAGATATGTTGTTGTATATTGGATTGTCAGCAATAAAGTATTTGACAAGGTGACTGGATGGCTTAGATCGTCATGGAGGAAAACAAGGGTGAGATAAGCCGCTAACCGAAACTGGATAGAAAAATTGCCTTCATGGCAGAAAATACGGCAGAAATGGTGATGGTGGAAATGTTTAACAGGAAACCTGCAGATGCTGGAAAATGGGCTAAAGGTAATACAAAAATGATGGGGGAGAGAAACTCAGCGGGGTGAGGCACGCTGCATCTATGGAGCAAAGGAAATAGGGCGAACATTTTGGGGTTCGAACACCCTTCTCAGAACTCATTTGTTGATGGTACTGTTGTTTTTCTTACTGGAGGTCTCTGTGAACTTGTGTGTTGCCTCAGTGGTCTGGTGCATGAGCCAATTGGTGCTTGTAATCTATAATCTAATTAATATTTGGATAAGAACATTCCAGACATGATTTTTTTGTTTTCATTAAGATTTTGAATGAGTGATTACTTAAAGATGGATTATATTGTAGATAGTTAAGATGCCAGTCAAACATTGTAGCAGGATCTTGATCGGTAGGGCAGCTGGGCTGAAGAATGTTTGATGGGGGTGCTGTGTTTTGGGAAGTCTAACTACAGGGCCAGGACCTACAAAACAGTGATTGCGCAGGCCTCTGGGGGAAGTGTTGTGTTAGCGCAGAGGGATCTAGGAAAGCTGTTGCAAAGTTCTTTGAAATTGGTATCACAGGTAGATAGGGTGTCAAGAAGGCTTTTGGCACATTGGCCTTCAGTTTAGACATTGGGTGGTCATGTTATAGATGTACAAGACATTGGTGAGGCCAAATCTAAAGTATCGCATTCAGTTTTGGTCACCGTATAATAGGAATGTTACTAAGCTGGAAAGGGTGCAGAGAGGATTTACGAGGATATTGCCAGGACTTGAGGGCCTGAGCTATATGGAGAGTTTGAGCAGGCTAGGATTTTATGCCTTGGAGCGTGGGAGAGTCCAGAATAATCTTGTAGATGTCTTATAGAATGGCTGCCTCGCCAACAGTCTGTCTGTTCCTTCCATCTTTGTTGTCTTATAGTATGCTTTAGAGTTCTTTAGCTTGTTTTATGTAGCGCTCGCAGTCCCTGGTTAGAGACCGACTTCGGGGGCTCCAAGCCGCAGGAGCTTCGAATGCGCCGACGCGGGAGCTTCGATCGCCCCAACGCGGGAGCTTCGATCTCCAAAAGCCGATCAGCCGCGATCTTACCGAATGGAGAAATGGAGTGCCTATAATGCATTAGCATGCTCTCTGCACCTCCCCACAGTGGTGGGCAATAGTTTAGTTTAGTTTAGTTTAGAGATACAGCGTAGAAAGAGGCCCATCAGCCCATCGAGTCTGTGCCGACCTGCAATCACCTAACACTAGTTCTATCCGACAGAATAGGGACACAGAGACCCTACAGAATAGGGACAATTTACAGAAGCCAATTAAACTACAAACCTACGTGTCTTTGGAACGTGGGAGGAAACTGGGGCACCAAGAGAAACCCCACGCCTTCACCGGCCGGGGAGAGAAACGTGCAAATCTCTGTTACAGACAAGCTCGAACCCGGGTATTCTGGCGCTGATAAGTTAGCAACTCTACCACTGCACACCCTTGTAGTTTTAGTTTAAAAGTTTAACAAGCATGGTTCTTGAGTTATGTCATATGGGATCGTCTACTCCAGTATTCTAACTGGGAGTTCCATCCCCCAGCAGCATCATTCTGGGCCGAACTCCTTAAAAACGGATTATTGATTAGAACATTAGCCAGAGTCACAAAGAGAAGGATTATGCACAACGAGGCTGACCCAATCTTAAAAATTTATATTGATAAATAAAATGTGAGGGGAAAAGAAGTAAAATAATACCAATCATAGGTTCCCAGTATAGTTATTTCTCTAATACTATTTAATATGCTTCATGTAACGGTTAGGAGACCATTAGGTTTAAAATGACTAGTAATGTCTTTACATTTTTCTGTTATAAAACCCACATTTGTATTAAAATAGAGGAATAGCCCTGAAATCTGTACGGCACCACAGGTTTCCACAGAGAGGGTGCAAAAGCCAAATACATACTTTTACAGTGGCCTAAGTCACGAGATATGTTGATTGCCTTATTCAATCTATTTGTAAAACAAGGCATGAAACAATGTCTGTAGAAAATTAAACATCGCTGATCGTGGAAGTTTGACTTTTGAAATCAAAATGGCATCTTTTCTTTGGTAGGTTTAAATTTAGTTCCAAGCAGTTCATGCTTAATGATAGGGCGAGATCTTTTCCTCTTCTAGTGTCAGATGTTCTTATGTGCCTGCCTTGGCTAGGCTGAATATATGCACTAATTGGTCTGGACACTCTGTGGTACAGTGTTTTTTGTCTTATATTCATTCTCTGACTAAATGTGCCATGTCGGAAATTGCCATAAATATGTTAAAGTTTTGAAGTTGCAATTGAAAACTGAAAGTATGAACAAGATCTTCCCAAACGTCTCTCCTATTTGTGATAAATGTCTCCTCAAAGAAGCGACTATATACACCCATTTTTTCCGCTTCCTGTATAAGTTTAGAAATCTTCTGGAGGGGAATATTTGATACCTTCTTCAAAATACTTAAAATTAAATTGGAACCAGATATAAAACTGATCACATTATTTATGTAAGAGTCCTGCTCTAAGCTAACGATATTTCAAAGACGTTTTCTCAATTACGGGCCTTAATAACGGCGAGAAAATTAACTACTCAAATTTTTGGATAACAGACAACAGGTCCCCTCACAGTGAAGATGGTGGATTAACGGAATATGTCCGAGACACTACATTTGGAAAACATTGGGCTTGTCTTAGTTGGAAAAATAATCAGATCAATTTGCTTAGACATGCGTTACCTTTTACTGAATTTTTCCTGCAACAACGGATTGGATAAACACAGTAATTTTAAATTTAAATCCAACGTCAGGGCATGGGTGAAGGGGTGGGGGGCAAGGGGTATATATCCTCCATATTCGCTTTGTCTTATTTCTTTTCTCCTGCACTTCTTTGGTAGCTTAGGGGTCTTTTCCCTGCTCTTTTTTATTATTTATTTTTTTTGCTTCATTCTCTTTTCTTTGTGTTTGTCTTCCGCCTTTTTTGTCTCTTTTTTGTTTTATTTGGTGATTCAGGTAATAAGGGTTTTATAATTGAAAGCTTCTTGTACAATAATTGTATAGACTGCTATGTCGACGATTCGTCTTATCCTTGTACAAAATTGCTTGTAATAAAATAAATAAATAAATAAAGAAGACAAAGAAGAAAACTGAAAGTGATAGAAATGTGATTATTAATATTTCTAAAGATAAATTTTCAAGAATCAAATAATGATGTGGATAGTAGCTCCTCAAACCATTAGTTTATGCTTACAACCTATTCATGGACTTTGCTACATTTTCTGTGACAATTAATGCAAATGTATTGTAGTCTCCCGCTTCACGGGAGCTGTATGAAGCAGTGAAAACAAACAGTATTTCTTCAACTAAACTGCTTTATGAGATGTACGGAGCCTGCATTTGGGTGTGTAGGTTGGTGATTTCTTCAAAGTAAAATCGTGTCCAGAGACATAGAAAATATGGCAGGAGAAAGATTGAGGCTTTTTGAGCGTACAATAAACAGCAGAAGAAAAAAAGCAATTAAAAAATATTTTATAATTATTTCCAATAATGAAAATAATCACTGACACTTGACTGGAAAAGTCGTAACCTTTTCTAGCTTTGTGTATCGGGTAACAAGTGATTACGTACAGTAATACCCTGCCCTTGCCGGGAAAGCTCACAATTTTTCCTATTGCAAAATTCAGGTTATGTTTTTCCATTGTAAATTAATCGCTCTAAAAAAGAATGTGTCGTATCTGGGTAAATTGCAGGATTACAGTTCATCCAATCCACCAGATGGTGCCTGACATTTTAAATAACAAAATATTAATCATATGTTCAGAAATATTTATATGCAGATGATAGATCGATTACTCTGTATTATTCATCTGCACATGATTCTGCAGCCCGTGAGATTTCACAGCGTATGCACAGCATGCCATCGTTATAGAGTGTTACCCACTGTTTCCACATGCTGCTAAACTGAGTTCTCTCAATCAGGAGTCTGGTTCATTGAAACTGGCCTCTGCACAATATTGCTGCACCAGCAAATTTAAATATTTCAAAAAAATGCAACATTTCTACTTTGCCTCAAAGTAAAGTTGCAAATACAGTTCTGGAGACTGTGCCTGGAAGGAAGCAAGCAATCTCATACCAGCTAGGTTTCACAAGATCATGTGATAAGAGTAGAATTAGGCCATTCAGTTCATCAAGTCTACTCCGCCATTCAGTCATGGTTAATCCATCTCTCCCTCCTAATCCCTTTCTCCTCATAACCTCTGACACCCGTATTAATTAAGCATCTATCTCTCTCTGCCTTAATTATATCCACTGACGTTGCCTCCACAGACTTCTGTGGCAAAGAATTCCACAGATTCACCACCCTCTGACTAAAGAAACTCCTCCTCACCTCCTTCCTAAAAGAACATCCTTTAATTCTGAAGCTATGACCTCTAGTCCTAGTCTCTCCCACATCCTCTCCACGTCCACTCTACCCAAGCCTTTCACTATTCTGTAAGTTTCAATGAGCTCTCCCTCATTCTTCTAAACTCCACCGAATTAGGGCCCATTGCCGTCAAACACTCATCATATGTTATCTCGAAAGAGTGCAACTCTAGAGTGTCAACCCTGGTGTTTGAGAAAATGTGAAAGACCTGAGCAGAAGAATCCAGATACCCATTCAGACGCTCATAATGTTTAACATTCAGTTGTCAATGGAAGGAGTTGTGCTCAGCGTAACAATAGTATTAGCCAAATTAATTGGAACTAATGTTAAAACTATCAGCCTCAAGCAAGTTTCTGCGGTTTAAATGTGCAGCGGGACAGCTGGACACTCTTGGTGCGAGCTGGAGTTGTTCTTACTGCAAGCCGAACCATTGCTTTAATATCCAAACAATTGCAGCACTGAATTCCAGCATGTAATCAAATGTCAGTCTCACACTGTGTATTATAAATTGTGATTGGAGGTGAGAAAATGAGGAGATAGCTATCTTTAAAGAATGCTTCCAAGTGAAATAAAATCCAGATGGATCTGATTAATTTCTTGATCTCACCAGCTAACCCATTAATGAAATTCTACAGGGACACAGAATGAACAAGCTTCCTGCTGGAGTGGAGCCAATCTACAGGACAAATAGGAAAGTGTTCAACTTACCATGTCTCCACTCCAGAATCAAGCTCCAACCTCAGTCAACAAACTATTTTGTCCAGATAAGGTCTGCATATGCACACATTTGGATGCCATGTTCCAACTGATCATCAACTAGTTGATTAATCCAAATGAGAACGTTGGCCTACACTTAATATCACAATGCAAAGGTCTTTTATCAACACCCCCCTTCTCCACCGCCTCGAACAATATAGGTTCATGACATCCCCTGGAAAGCATAAATCATTTATTGAGCTACCTCTCAGTGAAGGCAGATATCAGTGGTGAAATTCATCACTGATTTCAGAGCACAACCTCTGCCAGTTGTAACGTGTTTGCAGATCAAGACCTCTAACCTGGCTCAAAGCTCATGGGCTATTGAGCAGCAGTGATCTCTGCCTCCTGTAAGCTTCCGAGACATAGGGCCATATCTATTGCAGGTGAGCCACGATTGAATGGCAGAGGAGACTTGATGGGCCGAATGGCTTAATTCTGCCACTAGAACTTATGAACTTATTATCCACCCTAACTTACCCCTTACTGAACTGACTAAGTTTTATATCCTCCACAATGACCACAGCAAGTATGATAACCACAATTATCAACTAAATGTTATGGTTTTAATCTAATTTGCAAATATTTTCAAATAATTGTTAAAAATGTATCTGCATCATCTTTAATCCCAAAACAAAATTATTATAACGTGACACTTGATTTATCAACAGTGCATCCCTGTAACTATAATGGTAATGCTTCCCAAATATGGTTTTTAAATAATGTCAATGCCACCCTACAAATATGATAATTATATATTTGCCCCCTTCAAACTTCATACCTAGCAGTACAAGTTTCAACTGAAAGGCTGTGACATAAAGGCTGGGAGAAAATACAGCTGCTTGCTGGCTATTCATAAAATAAAATAAAAAATGCAGTTGGACACTCGCTCGCGTTTCATTCATTATAACTTAAAGGGCCTGTCCCACAGAAGCGACTTTTCAGCAACTATCTTCGACCTTCAAGCTCAAGGGCACTCGCCTGAAAACCTCGAGCTGGATCAACCGTCAGCGATAAAACCGTGAGCTTGATCGACGGTCAACACACACCACCACGCACGCACGCACACACACACACACACACACACACACACACACACACACACACACACACACAGCAAAAGCGGAGGCCAGGGAAAGCAGGGGAACGCTGTCTGAAATTCACACCCGCGATGAATAGGAAAGTAAAAGACAGCTAGCACAATGTACGCTAAGTCCTTTAGAGAGTGGGGGGGGGGGGGGGGTAGAGAAGGGGGGGGGGGGGGTGGGGACAGAAGGGGATGGGAGAAGGAGTGGAGACACTTTTAAGAAGCCAGACAACTTTTAATAATGTTTAGCGGGCATTTAAAATTACCGGTCGGTTTTCCATGATTCTGAAAACTCCAATGCCCGGTCAGCGATGGAGATTGCCTACGGCTACCTCCACTGCCTATAACTACATATTCATTCCACTACCATTGCACTACGAGTTCAAAAGAATCATGCCAACCAATTTTTAATCGCGGAAAATCTTTCAGCATGTTGAAAAATTTTTCCTTGGCCAAACTGAGGCCGCGAGTATGCGGGAACCTCTCTCGAGCACGAAGGAGAGTTACAGTGACCTCCGAGGACCACGTGTAGACCATGCTGAGAGTGCAAACTCTTCTAAACTCGCAAATTAGGTCGCCGCAGTAGGACCGGCCCTTAACTGTGCAATCACTGAGACATAGTCCAGGAAAGAGAAAAACATAGCAACACTGATGTCTAAGCAGAGGACAATCTGGTGATTGAACACAAGCATGACCTGGAGGTCCCAATAAATTTATTGGAACTTTTAGGGAAAAAAGAGGATGGGGCACACTTGCACATCTCATATGGTTTCCATAATGATTTGGATCAAGTTTTCTCATTCCCTGTTCTATGTTCTCTGTATGCATTGTGAGTGAAATTAGAGTAAGTGTGGGTTCCAGTGGGAGTGGAATTGCATTGCTTGGTAGCCGCCCTCACATGTTGGAGATTTTAGCAGATGTAGCTCCAGATTGGGTTGCAGTTCGTGAAACTACGTCACTTATTTGGACTTTACATCACTGGTTGGAAGCCGTTCGGATGTTTCCCTCAAGGGAAACAAATCAGAGGTGTGATGATACTTGTCCTGGGATGAGTGCAGCTCATACATAATTAGAGTTGAAAATGACCCCCAAAGAAAAAGCAAACGCCTCTTGACGTGGCGCCGTTCCCACGTCTACACTCTCAAACTTTCCCGCCCTTTCGGCTGGCTACACAATGGGTCTACTTATGCCACATCTGTAAAATGTTTTTTGTCCCGGCTATTTTGACAGCCACAATTGCAACCTACTTCATGGACCGGCATCACACACTTAGGATAAGGACAGTAAATGCACAGGAAGATCACTTTCTGCAGCATCCCATTGCAGATGTGCACTACATAATTTGGAAATATATCACTGGACTTTCACATTTCCAGGGTCAAACTTTTGGAACACTCAAAGCACCAGTAATGTGCGAGTCCCTTCAACCAGATGGACTCGGCAATGACTTTCACCAAACGTGGCTCACAAGATAACAAATATGACAAGATCCTGCGGGGGTCTGACTCCTCCACCCACTCACTGATTACTCCCATCCGAGAGTTCCTAACCACTCCCCCATCTAAAAAAGTTAATCATCCAACCCTCTGATTTACCCTAGTCTCAGCAATTTCAATGAAGTCCATGAACGTCACCAAGAACGACATAATCACCCTTTCATAACTCTTTCCAGTTAATGCGTTGCCAATGTGACACCCAGGTTCCTCCCTACCCCTACCCCAATATGAATGGCATGAATGCAGAGAGCCTGGTCAGTTGTCCACAGATATATATGGAAGTTTGCATGCACACGATTGTGAAACATTCAGTGGCATGCCCTGCTACAACAGTCTAATACACCCAATGTATAACAGAATACTAGAATTTTGGCAACAGAATACTAAGATGACCTGGATCCACGAATCAAATGGTCATCTGGTAAACACGGGCCAGGCATAATCTTATCAATTACCTAACCACTTCATCATCAACCAACAAGAATCGGTAGGGTATAGCTAATTTTTATACACTGTGGTGCTATTTTTAAATTGTGACCCCAAACATACCGCAACTTCTAAAACACTGCATTGTGTGCTTTTATTACACAAATTTTCAGCTGCTTTCAAAACAAAAATAACTTTGGTGGAGAAATTTTTGATGACAGAATTACTCTTTACATTGACCTGCAAAGTTTAAGGCATTGACATGCACATGAATTTGGGCGGGGTGGAAATGAATAATTGTGACTTACGAGGGCTTTTTTTCAAAGAGTATAGCCCAGTTTTTACATTCAATTCGTCTGTTTTCACAGGCTCTCCCACTTCAACTTTCAGCTCGATGGTGTTCTTCTAAAAGGCAACATTATTTTGGTAACGCTTTTGATAATTAAGAAAGACAAAAGGAGTTGCAATTTTATCTCGGCAACTTTATGACTAAATTGACCCAAAATGTCCTTACCTAACCCAAAAACGGTTGCCTTTTGGAACTGCAGTTATTTCTTTATAAATGTAAGGTTTGGTAACAAATTTACAACATTATTATGTCCTCAAAAAAATCCAAGGGACAAATACCAGATTACTTATTTTTTGCTCATAACACATTGCGATTAAAAGGAATAAACTGGTAATAAAAGCTATCGCGCAAACGACTTCTTGAGGACAAAATTAATTCTATCTCATTCTGGGACATGATGCATGATTTGATCGTGAGAATCAACACATACTTGTTGGAGCAGCAAATCACCTTGCTTGTATTGACCAGAGTTTTTTTAATGAAATGGGCAAGGTTGAGTAGTTTTTGATATGGGTATTTTATAACGTTTTGATATTGGACAATAGGGATCTGCTCGGATCACAGATAATTGTGAAGTGACAAAATAAAGACATAGCTGAGGAGAAAA
This sequence comes from Okamejei kenojei, assembly GCA_035221665.1. Taxonomy (NCBI): domain Eukaryota; kingdom Metazoa; phylum Chordata; class Chondrichthyes; order Rajiformes; family Rajidae; genus Okamejei; species Okamejei kenojei. The sequence continues at coordinate 23,132,998 of CM069140.1, read as the reverse complement.
ACAATGTTATTTTTCAGGTCTTACATTGATGAGCAGATGGAGCCCAACATAGGGGAGAGAAGTGGAGGAGTGCAGACAGAGGCAAGCTGGTGGGTGATATATGGAGGCATGTAAGAGGAAGATGATGACAGATGGAAGCAGGTTTGGGGGAGGGATCAGGAGATAGGAAAGATGGACCCAAAGGTGAGAAAGGTGGACGTGCTATGTAAATAGGTATGTGTGGTGTGATGCACTGATAGCAGGCAGGTCTTCCTATCTTCGTGCGATTGCGTAGGTGTGAACACGGGACAACCTAAAGTTGTAGGTCATACTTGTTCCATTTGATCTTGTATTGTGCACGTCGAGCGGGTTGATTGATTGCCATTAGAGTCGAAACAGTGCGTGCTGGACCACGTTGAAGGTTGCAATCTCCCACCCCATAGCACCCAGGTGGGGAGGGTGATAGGTGAGCAATGGGGGGGAGGTGGTAAGAGTTTAGCAATGGGAAAGGTGAATAGAGGGAGAGTGACCGTTGGATCAGTGGTGGGAATTGGGGAAAAAGGAACACATAGGGAGAGGGGTATACCTGAAATTCAATGTTCATACCACTCAGCTGCAAGCTACTGATTTGTTCTTGTTCTTTTAATTTCTGTTCACCCTTGCAGTTGGAGAAGGCCAAGGACAGAAAGGCCAGTGTGAGAGAATGGGGAGGATGGATAGTTGACTAATGACGTGCAAGCAGAAACTCAAGTCGGCCATTGCAGACAGCAGTTCATATTGTTTGACTTGTTTATGTTTTGTCTCTCATCAAATGTAGAGGACACTGCATCCAACGAGTAACTGAATGCAATAGTCTTGAGGTTCAAGGAGTGTACATAAGAAGTCTTGCACATGCCTCTGCACACGGCGGTTTTTAGCTCCCTGGACAGTGTGTGAGGTAGGAAGTTGTAGGTAACAAGTATTGCACCACACACTTGGTTGCAGGGAAATCGCTAGGGGATGGAGGGTGGATGGGGGAAAATATTAATGACCAGGGGACCACAGAATGTTTCCCAGCAAATAAGTTAGAAAGATGGGATCAGTAGAAGATGTGGCTGAAGGTGGGATTATGTTGAAGCAGATCGGGAAAGCATCCCAAAGTATAATGTGTTGGATATGGTGACTAGTGGGTGTGATGCAAAGTTTGCTATAGCAGAGTTTGTTGGATAAAAAACTCTGAGAAAATAACAACTAAAGGTTTCCTTTCAGTGAAATCCAGTCATTATTATTTAGTGGGATGAAAATTCACAGATGGGTGTGCAGTCAGATCATCATCATACCTTAGGGGAAGGGGTAAGCTGATTCAAGTCAGTCGTAGAAGCTCTTGTCACTAATATCAGTTTTCATTTTCCTTTCCAGGTAAATAATGATCACAACTTGCCCAAGACAGACTAGATGCTTAAACTCTAATCTCATGACATAGACTGATGGATGCTCTGCAAAACATATTATTTAGGTACTGCAGAGTTTTGAGGCACCCTGAGATTAGTTCACACAATCACACAAATGTTCCCAATGTTGGGCGAGTCCAGAGCCAGGGGCCACAGTCTTAGAATAAAGGGGAGGTCATTTAAGACTGAGGTGAGAAAACACTTTTTTACCCAGAGAGTTGTGAATTTATGGAATTCCCTGCCACAGAGGGCAGTGGAGGCCAAATCACTGGATGGATTTAAGAGAGTTGGATAGAGCTCTAGGGGCTAGTGGAGTCAAGGGATATGGGGAGAAGGCAGGCATGGGTTATTGATAACGGACGATCAGCCATGATCACAATGAATGGCAGTGCTGGCTCGAAGGGCCGAATGGCCTCCTCCTGCACCTCTTTTCTATGTTTCTATGTTTCTAACCTCCTTGTATATTGGTTGATATTGAAGATTTAAAGATATTTTGCAAACCCATTGGAGGTGGCTCCTGCCATCCCTGTTGAAATCACTTTATTCGTTAACCACCTACATATCCCACATGCAAACTCACTGTACTAACTGCCATATTTTAGGAAAGCCACCAATTGAATATTTTTTGTTAAATTAGAATAATTGCTCATTTTGATAAGCAGTATACTTAAAACCGACCATGCAGAAAAGTCTTATGCCTTTGATATTCAAACTATTGGCTACTTCCCAATAAAGATGTAGGCCAGCCTAAGCCACCATTCTCAGGTTGCTGCTGCTTCTCAGATTAAGGCTGCATGACGCATATTAAACTCCATCAAGCAAATAAAAATAGGGGAGGGTAAAGTTCAATATCATATAACAGCAGAATATAAAATAAATGCATTGATCTTCCAAGCAGCTGACTTCAATTATAATATATGTAACTTTTTGCAAAATATTTTATGTTGCTGTTTTAATTCTATCAGCTAAATTGAATTACTGGTTAATTCAACACTTTGAATTTTAAAAATCAGAGATAGAATCTATATTCAAACGATGATCTTATCTAACCCCTAATTTATTTGCACTCCCCTTTTTAATTATTTCTAAGCAGTGAGATGAAATATTGAACGATTAAACTCTGATAGGTAATTTGTTGCAAGAATTGACAGCAGCAACAGTTTCTATATTTAGGTTTGATGTTTCCTCAGCAACAGTTCTAAGAATAAATCCAACCTGGAATAAATATGTTGCAGGACTCTCTCATTGGTTGGCAGCTTCTAAGTACGTGAGACAGATTTTGTAGCAGGACAGTAATGAACCCGTTACCACATTTATCAATCTTCCTATCCAACCAGTAGGGGTGTGTAAGAGGGAATACTCTGCAAAAGAGAGACTTCGTTTTCCATCTGTTAGCCCCTTTCATATTGTAGATTTTTATCTATCTTGACTTTTTCTTGTTCCATCTGAAATCATAGACTTAAACTGAAATATGTTTGTTTTTTTTGCCCCCTCCTCAGGTACTTTCCGCTGCAACCAAAGGAGATGTAACACCTGCCACCACATCTCCTCCTTCACTTCAATCCAGGGACCCCTGCAACATTACTTCCCAGTGAGAGAGCTTCACGTTCACCTCTTCAAACCTAGCCTGCTGCATTTGGTGTTCCCGATATGGTCTCATTTACATCGGCGAGATTAAGTTTAGCCGAGATGACCTTTTCATCGAACACTTGCGTTCTGTCCACCAAGGCCTGCTGGATCTCATGGTTGCTAATTATTTTAACTCCCCTTCCTATTCTCATGCCGACCTTTCTGTCCTTGGCCTCCTCCATTACAAATGAAGTCACATACAAACTGGAGGAACAACACCTCATATCTGCTTGGGTAGTTTACAGGATCTTTGGTTTATAACGCATTGATATGAATATTGAATTTCCTAATTGTAACCCCCCCCCACCCCAGCTCTCTTTCCTGTATATCCCCCTCCACAATCCCAGTGCGCACCCATTTCTCCCACTAACCTGTCTCCAGCCCCTTGCTCCTTTCACTTCCTTCGTACACTAACCTCCTGACCTTGAGTCTCACCTTTCCCTCTATCCTGCCCCCCGCTCTTTTCACCCATATGCCTCCCTCCAGCTTTACATTCCACTCCTCCTCTTCTTTCCATATCTGACACCCTTTTGACTCGTTTTCATCTTGAGACTTTGTCACTTACTCCACCCTTTTGCCAAACAACCCCCTTTCACCTGTATCCACCTACCTCTGGCAGGACTCTGTCTCCTCCCAAATTGAACGGGGCACTGAGTCCAATTGTACCCCTCTCCTATCATAGATCAACAAAAATCAACAAAAAACTGCAATACTCTGAGGTACCTTTCAGAGTACCTCAGCCCTATATTGAAGCCCGAGGTGTATCTGTCGATTAAGCCACAAGACAATTTTGAGAACGTGATGTGTAAAAAGCATTAAGTTTGTGAAGTGGATTAAAACTACAAATTGATTTTATTTGTCACCAGAATGCTATATTACAATATAACTGAAAATTATATCTCAGGATAGCCTTTCCTCTCTAATCAAGCATGTAAGAATCACATGCTCAGCTGACACTTGAGTTTGCCATCTGATTTTCCCCAGCTTGGCTATTTAGCCAGAGCAATACCCCAGCACGAGTCCAGCTGATAATTAACATGATTCACCCTTGGCATTTTACTTTTTCATATGTTTACAAGATTCACTGGTGGTTTTGACGAGTAGGAAATATTTTTACAGGGAATTTTTAAATAACATTGTATCACAATATAAACTACAATTTCAGAGAGAATCCTTTAATTTATTATCGCAGTCTTTTTATTTGGATGCACATGCATCACCCAGTGCCCTGTTCAAAGAAGAATATGTGATTTGAGACCCTTTGCCTGGTTGTCTACCTAGGCACATTTAAAATAGCTGGTAATGGTATCATACTGCTCATGTAACCTAAATACCACTCAGTTCTTAATGAGGAAAGGTATGGACACTGAGCAGGAGAAAATAAAATGTAGACTGGGGAATGTGGAAATAAGATTAAAGGCTAGTTAGTGAAATGTATGTAGAAGGCTTCTGAAGACAATTTCAGTAAGATATACTAGTTTCCTTCTGCCCAGCCTATCGTGAACTGACCACATCAATTTTTCTTCCCAAAAGATGCATGCAGATTATTTGCACGATATTCACTGCAGTCACTATGAAATGTACGGATAGGATCCAGATTAGCTCCGCCTCTGCTAACCCTGGTAGTAAGTGTGGGAAACTGACAGTCTCTAGGATGTACAAAAGGTAGACACAAAAAGCAGTAGTAACAGGCAGCATCTCTGGAGAGAAGGAATGGGTGACTTTTCAGGTCGAGATACTCAGCAGTTCTGTGGTGATGAACATTGTGACACTAACTCCTTGTATCACCGGGTAACATATTAACGAAGAGAGTGTAGGGTTGAATGTAGGGTTAATGCCCTTTACCTCAAGCACTGAATTAAAGATGGAAGTAAATGGGATCAGGAATTAGTGGATTTCCTTGAAGTAGGATGATTAGAAGTCCAAATAACAAATGAGATTGTATGAAGAACAGCACGCCCACACCGTCACCTCAACCAACCTCAGCATGGAAGGGTTGTCAGGGTCAGAGAAACTGGTCTACAGCCCATCAGCTTTGTGTCAACCAATGAATCCCATTTCCCCAGCAATTGGTCCGTGCCTTCTAAATCAAAGTATTTTCCAGTGTTCATCTTCAGGTAAATACTCTTTGAATGTTGTCAGAGTCTCTGTATCCATCGCCCTCCGAGGCAGCGAGTTGCAGGTTTCTACCACTCTCTGGGTGAAAAAAAATCTCCCTCAAATCCCCTCTAAATCTCCTGCCCATTACATTAAACCCATGTTCTTTGGTCATAGATGATCACTATCTACCCACTGTACCCTTCATAATACTGCGTACCTCAAACAGGTCATTACTCCAAGAAAAGCAGGCCTAGCCTATCGCTTGCGTAGTTTACACCCCAGCTGTCTCCTCCCTCCCACCTCTCCCTCAGCCCTCGGGCCCTGGCATTCCCTCCATCTCCATCTCCCTCCCCCACCCCAGTCGCACCAGCTTCTCATTTTCACACCACAAACAGCTTACAATGGCTTGTTCCCTTTATCACCGATACTTCTTTGCATATCTTTCACTCATTGTTCTTATCTCTCCACATCACCGTCTATATCTCTCGTTTCCTGATCCCTGACCAGTCTGAAGAAGGGGTCTCGACCCGAAACGTCGCCTATCTCCTTCGCTCCTTAGATGCTGCTGCACCCGCTGAGTTTCTCCAGCTTTTTGTGTACCTACGAACTATGAAGTGTTGCTCCATGGGACTTTGGACTTTGTTTTGGTTTTGCACAATTTTTTTTATTTATTGAACTTATTTTTTGTTGTTTATTATATTAATTGAGTGCTCTGTTTACACATATGTTATGCTGCAGCTGCAATTAAGAGTTTAATTGTTCTGTTTCAGGACATACTGTATGACAATAAAATACTCGACTCTTGAAAGTAAGTTGCAGAGAAATGGGAAAATAGGCCATTGGGATTGCTTCCCTAAGAGCCAGTGTAGACACATAAAAATAGATAAATCCCTGGAACCTGCTCAGGCATATCCTACGGAATTGTGGGAAGCTAGGGATGAAATTACGGGGTGCCCAATAGAGATATTCCTTCCACACTTATGGGTGGGGTCTTGGAAAACTGGAGGGCGTCAGACCAATCAGCCTAATATCAATGGTGAGTAAATTATTGGAGGGGATTCTGTGAGATCGGATTTACATACATTGGAAAGTCAGTACTGATTAGGGATAATCAGCATGGCTTTGTGCCTGGGAAACCATATCTCATTAATTTTATGAAGAGTTGACCATGAAGATTAATGAGGGCAGTACAGTAGACATTGTCTACATGGACTTTAGCAAGGCCTTTAACAAGGTAAAGCTTGTGAGGTTAGATGATATGGGATCAAGGGTGAACGAGCCAAAATTGGCTAGAATGTGGGACACAGTGAAGGGTTATTTTTCAGACTGGAGACCTGTAATGAGTGATGTGCCCCAGAGATCTGTGTTGTTCTCTATTTGTATCACCAATGCTGGTGGCATGCTTATTCTTTGCAGATTATGCTAAAATTGGTTGGATGTTCAACAATGAAGAAGGTTATCTAAGACAACAACAGGATCTTGATCAACTGGGCCAATGGGATGAGGAATGCCAGATGCAATTTTTGTTTTTTAATGTGAGGTGTTGCACTTTGGGAACAGAAACCAGGGCAGGACTTACACAGCAAATGGTAGGGTGCTGGGGAGTGTTGTAGAACAGAGACCTGTGGGTGCAGACACCTGTTCCATGAATGTGGCCACACTGGTGGACAGATGTTTGCCATGCTTGACACCATTGGTCAGGGTACTGAGTACAGGAATTGGGACAATATGGTAGAGCTGGTAAAACTTTGGTAAGACCGCAATTGGAGTACTCTGTACAGTTCTTGATGTCCTGTTGTAGTGAATATATCATTAAATTGGAGAGAGTGCAAAAATGTTAAGGTGAATATCCCACAGTTTTTCCCAGAGTCGAAGAGCATAAACTTATGTTTAGGATGAGAGAGAAAACATTTAAAAGGGACCTGTAGAGCAACTTTCTCTCAAAGAGGATGGTGCGTGTATGGAATGAACTGCAAGAGGAAGCTGTAGCGGTGGGTACAATTAGAACAGTTAGATGACACTTGGACAGGCACGTGGAATGGGAAGGATTGGAGGAACATGGGGCCAGGCATGGGCAATGGGCGATTTGAAACAAAGAAACATGGTAAATAGGTGCAGGAGTAGGCTATTCGGCCCCTCGAGCCAGCACCGCCATTCAATATGATCATGGCTGATCATCCAAAATCAGTACCCCGCTCCTGCTTTCTCCCCACATCCCTTGATTTCATTAGTCCTAAGAGCTATACCTAACTCTCTCTTGAAAACATCCAGTGAATTGGCCTCCACTGTCTTCTGTGGCAGAGAATTCCACAGATTCACAACTCTCTGGGTGAAAAGGTTTTTCCTCATCTCAGTCCTAAATGGCCGACCCCTTATTCTTAAACTGTGACCCCTGGTTCTGGACTCCACCAATACCGGGAACATTTCCCTGCAATTTATGTAACATCCCCTCTCATCCTTCTAAATTCCAGTGAATATAAGCCCAGTCGATCCATTCTTTCATCATTTCATCATGAAGGGCCTATTTCTGTACTGCATAGCTGTAGGACATGGATCTGATAGGCTGAATGCCCTCCTTCTAAGTTGTTAAAAGATAATATAAGGTGAGGATATATTAAACTGCTTTCATTGCTTCCTTTATTCATAAGCACTCACAAGGCAGGCAGAACCTTGGTTTAATTCCTCATCAAAATATTATACTAGTGTGTCAGACTGAATTATTTTCTCAACAAATAGAGGGCAAATAAAGCTCAAACATATGCTGATCGAACTAAGCCTTCATCCAAATGGCATGACTAAACATCACATGTGTTCACATCCATCCTATAACTCATTCATGTTCCCTTGGAAATAATGGTGGTGAAGATAGTCAAGATGTCTGATTTATATCCCATAAAAATGCACCATTTGGTTTCACAGCATTCATGATGCACAATTTAAAAAAAAGAAATTGCAATGGATTTTACTTTCATTGGAACTAATTCTAACAACATTTGAATTGTTGGCTTGCAACACTAAAATATAAAACAACAAATTAAAACAATATATCAAAAGCTGTTTTGATACGTTTATGCCTCCTTCTAACATGACCGTCAATTTATGAGACAATATGCATGTTGTGGTTTTCTCCCGTTGAATGTACAAGCAACACGCCGTCCCTTTACCAACACAAAATATCTTTCGCCAGTTGTTAAGTCTTTCGCTGTTGAATGTGCAAGCAATCAATTTATAACCCATAAAATATGGATAAAACCTATTGTGTACAATGGGAGACATAGATAGGGTAGACATTCCAAACCTTTTACAAGAGTGGGTATGTCAAAGACTAGAGGGCGTAGCTATAACATGCAAAGTTTAAAGGAAATGTGCTGGGTAGGTTTTTGTTTACAGAGTATTGAGTGCCAAGGGTAGTGGTTGAAATAGATATAATAGTGACATATAACAGGCTTTTAGAGTATTGTGTTCAGGCACATGGATATGCAGGGAATGGAGGGATATGTATCAAGCAAGCAGCAGAGATTAGTTTAACTTGGTATCATGTTTGACACAGAAATTGTGGGCCAAAGAGCCTATTCCTGTGCTGTACTCTTCTATGTTCTACGTACCACTGTAATAATTTGTTGTAGCGGCGCCTACTGGCGCACGCAGGTATTGAACCCGGCGTTCGGAAGCCATGGTCACGTGACTCGGGAGGTGGGCGGCATTTTTCCGCACGGAAACAAAAACTGCGTGTTTTCGCGCGGTTTTGTTTCCGTGCGGTTAGTTCAGCGCTGCCCACCGAAGTGGCCAGATGTGTCTAGAGAACCCGTGTACTGAAAACCGAACTTTGGAATAAAGATCCGTTTGAAACTTCAGTTGTCGTTCTTGACACCGCCAAATTGTATTTATTCTCTCAAAATAATGTGTTTGGATTTCTTTGGTTCTGATTTAATAAAGCCTGTATGCAAATAAACAGGAGATTTTAGCTTTACATGAGAGTACAGGCGATGGTTTCTGACTCAAAATCATAGTCGTGTTTAACTAATAGACCACAATATACCAAGCTGCTCTTTTACTTTGTACCTGCTTTAATTAGGCAGCCGCTGCTGGCAATGTAAAAAAAGGTTTTAAAGAAGGAACTGCAGATGCTGGAGAATCGAGGGTACACAAAAAGCTGGAGAAACTCAGCGGGTGCAGCAGCATCTAAGGAGCGAAGGAGATAGGCGACGTTTCGGGTCGAGACCCTTCTTCCTTTGGGGTCTCGACCAGAAACGTCGCCTATCTCCTTCGCTCCTTAGATGCTGCTGCACCCGCTGAGTTTCTCCAGCTTTTTGTGTACCCTCAATGTAAAAAAAGGTATCTGGACAAGTGTGAGAAAGAGATTCTCAAGAGGGACTCCAAGATAGGGCATTGGATGATAGGAGGAAATGAAACCAAAACAGTGTTCTACACTTTTGAAAGTAAAAAAATGTAAATTCTTTACAGGTTCTCTTCCTCAGAAGCTTCAGCCTGCTCATGGGTGTTAAAATGTTGACAGCATTAGATTGAAAATATAGGTCTATGATTTGAATATGCTCATTATGGTCCTGTTGGTGTTAGGTGGGCAATTTTACAGTACACTAAAGAGACTTGTTAAAATCAATCATGATGAGATGTAAGTAGCCCTAGAAAATAATTAGTCCTGCTCATTTTAAAATGTCTCCAAAATGTTCGCAGCCTGCATGGAATTTGATACAATTGGCATTAATTCTATCTCAACCTAGGGATTACATGTCTGCCCACTTCAACACCACTGGGAATTGCAGGAAAGCACATGAAACATGATGTTAATTAGCCGGCTGTTAGCTGATTGTATCGTAGGCAGGAAACCAATAAGCTGACAAATCCACCAGCAGACCACCACTGAAAGTGGACAAATAGCCAAACTCAACATAAAAATGGATTCCAGGTTTAATATTCCTAGAATTAGTAAGTTTGCAGATAGCACTCATGTGGGTGGCATTGTAGACAGCAAAGAAGGTTATCAAAAATTATAGCAGGATCTTGATCAGCTGGGCACGTGAGTGGAGTAATGGTTGATAGAGTTTATGCATGTAAGTGCAAGATGTTGCATATTGGGAAGTCAAACCAGGGTTGGACCTTCACAGTGAATGACAGGGGTCCATAGTTCCCTGAAAATTTCATCACAGGTAGACAGGGTGGTGATCAGTCAGGATATTGAGTATGGAAGTTGGGATGTTATGTTATAGTTGTACAAGACATTGGTGAAGCTAGAGTATCGTGTTCAATGTTGGTCACCTGCTGTATGAAGGATGTTGTTAAGCTGGAAAGAATGGAATGAAGATTTACAAGGATGTTGCCAGGACTTGAGGGCCTGAGCTATAGAGGTTGGGCAAGCTGTGACTTTATTCCTTGAAGCTCAGGCATTTGTGGGGTGGTCTTATAGATGTGTAAGGTATATAAGGTCATGAAGGGAATAGATAGGTTGAAAGCACAGAATCCTGGACCCAGAGATGGGGAATCAAGAACACAAGGACATAGGTTTAAGGTGAGAGGGAAAGATTTAATAGGAAGCTGAGGGATAATCTTTTCACAGAAGCTGGTGGATATACAGAATGGGCTGCCAGAGGAGATAGTTGAGGCAGATAATATAACAACATTCAAATAATTTTTGGACGGGTACATGGATAGGAAAGGTCTCGTGGGAATATGGACCAAACGTGGACAGGTGGTGTTTATGAATGATCCACAGCAACACGCAACAGGAACATTCAAACAGCCAGCTGCTCGCATCTAGCTCCGCTGGCTTGTGAGAGAGAGAGAGAGATTGAGTTAGCTGACCTTGTGCAGTACCGTAATACCATGTAAAGGGTGGCATGTACATATGTGTAGTGGAGATTATAAATGGCATGAATTAATAAGCATTAATCTACCGGTGGGATATCTACCTGTTCACTGCCAGTTTCTTTAGTGCAGCATTAAAATCACCCACAGATATTCTCTAGTTGGCATTTACATTATCTAATCTAGTCGCCAAGATGGGCAGATATGTCAGATATTTGTCCCATTTTAAAACTGCGATATTCTTAAAATGTGCTGATAACTGAAATACAGCAAGATAACAAATACCACCAGACTCCAAAGATGTACATGTATCTAGGTAAATTGGCTTGGTAAATGTAAAAATTGTCTCTACTGGGTGTATGATAGTGTTAATGTGTGGGGATCGCTGGTCAACACGGACCCGGTGGGCCAAAGGGCCTGTTTCCATGCAATAATGTATCTCCAAACTAAACTAAACTAAACATTGATATCTCTTTGGAATCCTATCAAATTCAGATATCCAGGCAACAAGGCTCTCCTTTGGTTTATGGCCCAGAGTATGTTTAAATTGAATTTAAACCTTGCTTTGATTCCTGGTTGTTTCGTGCAATCATTTAACCTGACTCTCATAAGGATACTGCAGATGACTGAGATAATGCACTATATATTCTGGCAATTATATTCAAACTGTGGGGCTGAAATTGAGATGTGCTTAGCGATAATTACAATCCAGATTTATTCTCGTATCTGCATTGTAGTCATGGCATGACACGAGTACCCCTTCCAGCATTAACAAGCCATTGATAACAAAGGTTACATCATGTCCTTTCAACTTTCTTCTAAACTTTCCTGTACTATCTTAGTTTGATGTTCTTCACATATTTTTCCGATATCCTCACACACTATTTGGCAATTACATTGCATATTAACGAGGAGTAGCATGCCTCTGATATATTGGGCAGTGTCTTATTCCTTTTTTTGTGGAAGCACAGTTGAGATAAAAAATAATAATAAAAAGAGCATGACTATTGACATTTGAACCTTCCTTGTACTGCTTATTCATTTTCCAATATATTAGGTTAGAAATATTGTATTTTGACATCTTGCAGAGAATATATTCTCAATACATCGACCAAACAAAGTGGGAAAGTCTCCTACCCTTTTGTAGATGTCCTCGCTGCTGTCATCATATTTCTGCTGTATTCTCTCCTCCAGGAAATAGATCCGGAGCTTGAGGCTGAAATTTTCTTTTTTCAAGTCATTTAGATGCTGGGAAAGAGTACGGTAACCGTTAGACATGGCAGGTGATACAGCGGGGGGCAAATGCCCCCCACCTCACTCAGTGCAGTAACATTTCAAAACCACCTAGAAATAAAACCATTGAATCATTGTGAAAGTTGCACAGACTAACTCAGCACACAGTCAGTGTGCCATCACAGCTCATGTTAGAGTTGAGGGAAAGCCGAGAGTCTTTTTTTATCTCAAAGAGGAATGCCTGGCATCTAGAACTGACCAGTATACTGCATGACAAGTGACACAAGTGATGTAAATTGATCTCATTGCTACTGAGAGTCTATGACTAACTTCACATCACCTTATTAGTTACATGTTGATGGGTGCCAGCTAGTCTCCTGCCTTCCTAGCTGTATTTCGGTTTGAACAAATGTCCCAATTGCAGAGTAAATGTTAGCAATAACGCATAGTGGTAGATAAACCTCACCACCTGTCCATAATTTAATACACATCCTATTTCATGAATAAATAGTTGCTTCATTTCATATTGATTTTAAACAATTATAAAAAAATCATCTTATATGATGTAATTATACTTTTCATTTTACTATATGTTTGAATATACAACGTTCACAACACAAATGTGTTATAGCGGAACAGATGGCAACTATCTCTAAACTGTAGGACTGAAATTACAGTTTGTATAGATTCATTATATAGTTTGCGTACATGCGACGGTATGACTCTGGAATGCCATCAATATTATCCATTTATTAATGTAACAACTGAACAGAAATCCTGCTCTTAATCTTATTTTCCTCCTCTAAATTCTCTTGCACTACATCAGGCCAATACACTTCACTTATTTCTCTGCCAGTTTCACATTGTTTTTGGCTCACGTTGCATATTAGCAGCGTGAAGTAAGTCATCCTTGATAAATGTGACAGCGTGTCCCATGGGAGAATATAGAACTAGGGAGTTACCCATTTACACTTGCGCTGTACCACTTTTGTTTCTCAGAGAGTTGTTAGTCTTTTATACTGTCTTGGAGTCACGGTGTCATTACACGGAACCTGAACCCTTGACTCAACTCATCCACACTGACGAAGATGCCTCATCTAAGTTAGTCCCTCATACCAATATTTGGCACCATATCCCTCTGAATCTTTCCTATCAATGTACCTGTCCAAATGTCTTTTAAATGTTGTTATTGTACCTGCCTCAACCACATCCTCTGGTAGCTTGTTCTATATATCCACCAGCCTCTGTGTGAAAAGATTGCTCCTCAGGTTCCTATCAATCTTTCCTGCCTCACCTTCAATGATACTTTCAATGATACTTTATTGTCACGTACCTAGGTACAGTGAAATGCTTTGTTGTGCATACAACCCAGTAAAACCATACAACAGATCTCACCTCAGCAGTACATAAGAGTACCCACGTTTCTGGCACCAACTGGTCAAGTTAAGTTTCTGGCAATGGTGATTACCAGGTTTTGATGGTTGGGTATTTGGCATAATTGATGTTACAGAGAGTTTGGAGGGATGCGTTTGGATTCTGTTGTCGGCCACAGTCATGGTGTGACAGTCACTTGCAACTTTTCATGTAAAACTTGAACATTAATAGCCTGGAAAGTTGTCCTGGGCAGAGATGATCAGCCTCCAAAACCACAATCAACTTCTTCTATGGTTCAAAGACAGTTTTCTTCTGACCCCCATATATTTTAATTTAATTTCGATTTTTAAAATATGCATCTGTACCAAATTGTAATTTTTTTCCGCTGCAATGAGATTTACATTAAGATCTACCTGGTCCACAATATGACACCATCTCTCTCAACCTCTAGTTTTGTGAAGTGTTATGCTGTAATTACATTGACATAGACTGGAACTCGAGAGCTAAAGATTCTATTTTAACCAGATCAAAACAAATCCCACCCAAACTGTCTAAAATAGAAATCATTGGGGCACTGAGCAGCTGTACAACACTCCATTAAAAGCTCCTGAAATATTTAAGAATGGAACACTATTTGCTCCTTAGAACCCTTCCTATCACATATCAAGGTGGTCTTTCAAAATTCAGCAGTTTCTTCAGCAATTCAGTAATTCTGCCGGTGCAGAGTTCCTGTGGAAATTCGAGGCGTATGTAATAAATATTGGTTTTCAACAGCACATAAAAACATCTTAATACCCGGATTAATCCCAGAATTTGTCACGCAATCTAAACATGGAAATACCAATGTGATTGCAAAAAAATAAAATAAAATGTAGGAGTAGACCATCTGGTCCTTCAAGCCTGCTCCATCATTCAAGATCATGGGTGCACATCTACCTCATCCAGTTTGCAATACAGTTGTCATATCCCTAGATCTCCAGAAACCTGTCAATTTTACTTCAGAGTCACGCGAGTGACTACGTGAAGAAGGCCCGCCTGGCGCTGGAACGGCATTACGTCGACGCTGACGGCAGAAGCAGGAGCTGCAGAGGCAGCTCCTCGACAGCGGTAGGTACGGAATCGGCAGGTAAGTGCAGTTGAAAAACTTTTAGGGTCTGGAAAACTCCGTGCCTGGTGTATTGAACCAGGATTTAAAATGAATTTAAAAACAAAAGTAAAGTAAAAGATTAAAATAGAACAGAAATACTCTGTTAAAACAACGGAGTTTGAAAAAAAACGTCCCGGGGGAATACCCAGCGATCGGGACGGAAGATTAATTACGGGGCCGGTTCCGATACTGGTGACCGTTAAAAATACGGTAGGGAGTTTAAGATGCTCCACAAACTTTTGGCAGGGGGGGGAAATTTTAAATAAGTCAGAAAGGCCGTAATTTAAAAAGTTAATAAAGGCCTTCAGACGGAAAATAATGGAAATATTCCCTAACATACCCTAAGGGGGTTTCACATATAAAAAGGGAAAAAATATGATGAAATATGGTGGGAATATCTACCTCAGATTTTTCTGAAGGTAGTCTCCTTGAGGGGGAAAAAAAACTCAGGAGAAACAAGGGCAGTGAAAAATAAAATGCAAAAACTGACCCTAAAAATGCACTGATAGTGGTGGCTGGTCATGAAGTACCCACCACAGCACCAAAAAATAAATAAATATATATATATATATATATATATATATATATATATACACAGGTGTATGCACAACACCTGAATAAGAAGTGAGGCCATGGAAAATTACCATGGAAACCAAAAATTAGTTGGTCTCACTAAAAGCTGTTATGGCTAAAACAGCAGAACTAATGATGAGTGAGGCCATGAAAAATAAACATCGAAAAAACCTCACCAAAGCTGTAATGATTGAAACAGCAGAATATGATAAAACTTTTATGTTTTATAAAGATATCAACGGTGAATCCGTTTATGATATCCATGTCTCAAATTATATGAGATATAAAGAAATACAATTTCAAAGTATTTCAAAATGGTGCATGGCATTACTATTCAAAAAGAAAAATGAAATAAAATAAAACGTTGTGCAAATAACTAATACTTTTAAAATAAAATAAATTGCCATCAGTTTGTGGAGCTCAATGGGAAGAAATATATATAATTTACCAAATCTGCACTATAGATTCGCAGATCAATACAAATCAGGTTATATTAAACTCCTGATTATTATGGAATAAACCTGCCTTATGATAAATCAAAGATATTGATTACAAAAGAACAGACTACTGATCTTTAAACTTTGGGGGGAAAAAACTATGATCCAATGAAAGATTTGATAATGGATCAAAACAAAGGCAAAGATCTTTAAATTTGGGGGGAAAAACTATGATCCAATGAAAGATTTGATAATGGATCAAAACAAAGGCAGAAGTGGTATAATCCAACATAGCCTTATCCAAACCCATATAATTGGGAAAAGAAGGCTTGAAGTACATTGAAGAGGTGCAAACATCTGGATACAAAATAAGTTCATGAAATCTCCAATTGTGGGGGATTACAGGTGTATTATGATCATTAATTTAATATAACTAAGGAAGGATTGGTTCACCTGTATAAGAAAACCTTAAAAATTGATTTTAGGTTTGCACTCAAAAGTAATTCCAATAAAGAAGGGGTACGTACATGTATATTATAAAATTACCTCAGTGTAAAGATTTGATGGTATAAACCATACAAAACATCATTTTATATACACTTTCACAGTGTAAGAACATTTATTAAAATGGAAACATCTAGAACATGGAAATACAGTTGCTATTAACAAAGTGTTAATCAATATTACAGGTGCTTGAAATTAATTAAAGTAGGTCAAGCTGTGCAAGTTAAAACATTGTCCAAAGGATTAAACCAGTTCAAGGCTGTTAAACAGAATACTGAAGGAACAATTATGCTGATAAAAGATCAGCACTTGCACTAATGAGGTCATGGTCATGGGTTATCTTGATTACATTTAAATTGGAAGGTATAAGAGTCAGCTGCAAATTGGAAGGTATAAGAGTCAGCTGCAATTACAAACCTGGTGGAAGGCAAGGACCTGACCCATTACATAAAGCGTATGCTTAGGCATTAATAAAATATTCATAAATTACTATTCTGAATTTAGAAGTAATTCAGCACCATAAGGGGGGGAAAATTGTTCCATGATACAAATATGTCTCATTGTTGTTGACATGCTTTGTCCCTCCATTAGGTTAGGTAAAGAATAAATAAAGTTCCAAAAGAAGGAATACAGAAGCTTATAAGAATATGTATGCCTTTGTGAGAGGCTTATGCAAATATCAAATGATACGTTATCATTATTAAAGTAATGTAAAAAAGGTTCACAAGCTGCTTCAACTATAAGATTAACAGCTGTTGCAAACTGAAGCAAGTGTTACAGATGACGTACAGCTTCTGTGAATGTTTGGGTAAAGATAAGAATATTATCTATTCTTATAAGAATAATTGATACGTCTCTTGTTGGGACTGCGGACAATAATACCAGGTGAGCATAAATGGTTTGTCCTAAGAAATTTTCCAAACATTTGTATTAATTATTGAAGTATAAGGAGTTATGGATTAAAAATCGATTGTTTTATTATGGAAGTGTCCATGTCGTATCAAGATGAACAATACCACGGCTGTGGCATATGTTAAAACACACAAGATAAGTCAAATAACAATCATGGGATTATCTGAGTAAACAGATGTGGCATATTTTAAAGTTTAGTCCAGCTGTTTATCTCTAAGGAAGAGACAATGGTATCGGAGACAACAAATTTGGGAGAAAACCATATTGTCATTAATATGGATTACTTATAATTAATCTGGTTGCATACAGATTAAATCACCGATCTTTCGAATGTTTCTTGTGGGTAAACCAAGAACAGGGAAGGTGGATGCTTTTCTCCCAATTACATGAGGAAAAGATGTTCTTTTGTGTTCCTCATTTTGTTTGATAGGGCAGTGTCTGATGAAAATGTAGCAGGACACTGCCAGAGGCATTTTTGGTGGCCTAATACGGATCCTTCATGGTTTCATAAATATTGTGTGATGTTGAACTACTTGTGATGATTTATAGTTGCAGCAATTTATTGAAGTCTGAGGAAGGGTCTCGACCCGAGGCGTTGCCTGTCTCCTTTCGCTCTTTGGATGCTGCTGCACCCGCTGGATCTCCAGGTTTGTGTAACCCTGCAGTAATTTATTGTTGTACAAAAGCATCCATGACATGAAAATATGAATTTGACTATCTGCAGGTTGACCAGACCATTACAACAGCTGATGGTCAAAGAAGTCTATGAATGTTAACTAATATAATAACATATCAATAAAATAATTATGTATAGAAGAAGTGTTATACCTGCAATTTGCAGAAATAAGTATTTAATAATAAATATTTTATAAGTATTTAATAATAAATATTTTAAGAAATAAAAAACAATATTTTGTTATAAGAAATTGGAGGTCTGTGTATACAGTAAGGTTATTTTATCATATTAGATATATGTGAGTTCCTTGTGGATTGCATTTTTCTGAGTATCTAATTGATAGAGCCAATAATAGGGCTCAGAGTGTTACCGTCCTATTAACGGACAATATATTAACCAAGAAGTTATCAGGTGCATTCATAATATCCCGATATGGAAAGGGATATATATGTAGATATTAATATAAATATATATATATATATAATCTGTCCAAAATTGTAAAAAATATAAAGTCAGGAGATAAATAATCCTAAATTGCCTTAGGCAATGGACTCTAATTCTATCTATGATTCAAAAAAGTTAAACATTGAAAATAATAATGCTGATGACTTTAGTATCAATATAAGAGTGCAAACATTGCAAATGTTACGTTATAATTGCATGTGGATACAGATTGCATTATCATATATGTTTATGAATTTACCAAACAAAGCACACCAAGAGGAGCTGAAACCAAGGTAAACCTATAAGCATATCCTGTCGGCTTTAAGTTGTGTGTGTGTGTGTGTGTGTGTGTGAACATTGATGAAATATGTTGCAGTAGGTAAGAGTCTCTGTGGTAATGAGACTGCTTATTACACACAAAAAACCACATTAGGTTCAGTAAAAAACTGATGGTTCTAGAGGAATGTATTCTAGATGGTTAGAAATTGGATACACTCAGTGGAACTAGACACTGAAAGGTGGAAAATCACTCTGTTAATGAGGTAGATACATTCACAGGAATGGCACGGGATGAGCCACTCGAGCAAAGATGCAAGGCCGCAGGAGGGTGTAAATTAATGTTAAAGTAAAAAGGAACCAGTCATGGTGTCAGGTTTGGACACGCAGTGTTGGGTTCTCTATAATTGTTGCTTTGTCATGCCATCAAAATATATATATCAATTGGTATTTTGTGATAAACTTGCCTTTCAATGGAAAGGGCATTACTTTTATTCTTTATAATGTGAAATAATTTATCACATAACTTGAGGCAATGTTTGGGGAAAAATGTGTTATTCGCTCGTTACTGTGTTAAATGAGCCGGACTGTCGTATGGAATAAATTCTACGACATGAAAAACAGAGAAAGCTTCAAACTCTTCACGTAGTCACTCACGTGACTCCGAAGTAAAATAGTAAGATTAAACGAGAACTTACAGTTCGAAGTTTGATCTTTATTTTATGAGGAGTAACGATGAGGGATTACGTGCCCTCCACTCCACACCCTCATAAAATAAATGATAATCTGGTAGTTCTAAATCTATGATGAGCCTTACTATCTTACTCCGGCTATTGTGTTCTGTGTTTTTCATGCCGCTGCTTTGAAGTATGCCGTTCCAGCGCCAGGCGGGCCTTCTTCACGTAATCCCTCATCGTTACTCCTCATAAAATAAAGATCAAACTTCAAACTGGTAAGTTCTCGTTTAATCTTACTATTTCTGCCTCAAATGAACTCAACAACTGAATCTCCATAAGCCTCCATGGTAATAAATTCCTAAGGTTCGCCCTTTTGAGTGAATAAATCTCTCCTCTTCCGGTTCCTGAACAGTCTACCTTTATTAAACTGTTCCCCCTGTCTGAGATTCCCCAGACAGGTGAAACATCTACCCTTCATCTAACCCATAACGCCATTTAAGAATTTTCTAAGTCATGATGACAACTCCTTTCTTTCCTTTACACTCAGCAAGTGGTTCCTTTTCCACAGATGTTGCCTAAACTGAGTGTTTCCAACAATTTCTGTTTTATCCCAGTCTACTCAACCTCTCTTCATACAGCAAACCCATTGTCCATGGAACCAATTTTGTAAATCTATTTTAAATACATCCTTTCCATTTTCACCTATCCATTTTCCCCAAAGATGCACGCTGGCCCGTTGAGTTACTGCAGCATTTTGTGTCTATCATTGGTGTAAACCAACATCTGTAGTTCATTTTTATTACATAATTTCTCAGATACATATCTGCTGTTCTCATTACTCTAGATAGTCTTACCAAGGTTGAACATAATTGTAATAAGACTTTTATCCCTTTGTAGTCAAATCATATCATAATCTTGGGCTACAAGCCTTTAACACAGTGAATGGCAGGGGTCTGGGGAATGCTGTAGATGAGAGGGATCTAGGAGTCAGGTACATAGTTCCTTGAAAGTAGCATTACAGGTAGATAAGGTGGTCAAAAAGGTTTTTGGCACATTGGCCTTCATCAGTCAGAGTATAGAGTATAGAAGTTGGGAGGTCATGTTGCAGAAAATGTAAGACGTTGGTGAGGCCACATTCAGAGTATTGTGTTCAGCTTTATAGGAAAACTTCTACAGATGTCCTATTGAAAGCATTCTAATGGGATGCATCTCAGTCTGATATGGCGATTGCTCTGCTCTTGGCTGCCTGAACCTGCAGAGAGTGGTGAACACAGCACACTCCATCTCAAGCTTGTCACTTAAACACAGTTCACCTCTGTGGTGCACTGTATCTGGAAGGCTGGAAGTATTCCATGAAATACTGTTTGCTTGCTGCAATATATAGTTCAGGCCATTCCTGATTTCCATATCCATGAATTACAGCTTGTTTACCAAGAACAAGCTGGAGATTACATTCAGGGTTACTCATATCCTGAGTCACGGGGGTTGATGCACTTTGCTTCATGCCTTGGGTAGCTGATGTAATTATACCTAATTATTGATCTTGATTGAAACAGCACATGCAGCCAAGTCATTCTGTTATTATCTTGCTTGATCTTAATTTTTCCATTAATTATTCAGTCTGATGAAGGGTTCCGACCTGAAACGTCACCCATCCTTTTTCCCAGAGATGCTGCCTGACCCGCTGAGTTACTTCAGCACTTTGTGTCTATCTTCGGTAAAAACCAGCACCTGCAGTTCCTTCCCACTTGTAATATTTGGTTCTATTGACGTCACTGAAACTTTATTTACTGTTATCAGCCTCCTTATATCCATGCAATTCTACTGCTGAAGTTGACTAAACTAAAACTATAGCTCTAGGGCATTGTAATAAAGGTTGATATCTCATACATGTTCTCTCAGGAACCCTCAATAAACTGGTATTGAATAAATACTATGAATGGAAGCATAAATATCTGTTGTACAATGACATTATAAAAATAGCTTGAAAAGAGTGAGCTGAAAGATTTATAAATTGACTTTCCAACAGCTAATTATATTCCAAAGATTAAGCGATATATAAATAAAACATTGGCATGACATTAGAACAAGTTTCGTCGTTTACAAAGTCACTTCAAGGTTGGGGAGTAGCACTTATCACTGGAAGACAAGAAACCTAATACTATTTCTGCATCAATTTATTTATTTTTCTCTCTTTTGTGTAGCCTCTGTTTGGAGTTAACTTTTGACAATTGAATTAAATGAAGAAATTATCAATGTGGAATATTATACACCTGTCCCTATCTAGAATGTAAAATATGGGTTTAAAATTATAAAACTAGATGACATTAGCCTGGAGCATAGGCCTCCTTGCATGACTATGTTCTGAATGAGAGGTTATAAAATAACTCCTGGAGTGTAATCAAACACAATTACCACACAGTTTCTTCATAACCAAAAATCTTTCAAACTTTCTTGAATGAAACTATAGAACAGCAATTTTCACATTAATTTCAAACAGAATATTTAGTTGGTCAAGGTGACAGATGCTTATTATGGAAAGCAGTAAACAATTATTGACACTATTATTACGAAACAATGAGTCCTTAGATATAATGCAAACACTTTCTTTACATCTATATTAATTGAGGCTTCAGGAGAATATTTCCATTTGAATTCCATGTAAGGTACAAGGATTGATATTGGTACTTTAGTACCAATGGAGAAGAAATCCCAGTTTTGTCATAGTGTTAAATGGCTTGATTCTGTGGTAGGACCCCATGTATCCCAGATGTGAGAGAATGTTTCTTGATGAGCCTTGATCAAATCAACCTGTATCACATTCTAATTCAAGCCTCAGGTCGCCATAGTGGTGCAGCGGTAGAGTTGCTGCCATACAGCGCCAGAGACCCAGGTTGGATCCTGACTACTGGTTCTATCTGTACAGAGTTTGTACATTCTCCCTGTGATCACGTGGGTTTTCTCCAGGTGCCCAGGTTTCTTCCCACACCCCAAAGACGTATAGGATAGTAGGTTAATTGGCTTCAGTAAAAATAATGTAAATTGTCCCAAGGCTGATTGCTGGTCGGTGCGGACTCTGTGGGCCTAAGGGCCTATTTCCGCACTGTATCTAAAACTGATTGACTCATAGCCAAGCCTGTTTCCATGAACAGAATTTTGCTAAGTGTAATTTTAATGAGTAGTAAAATACTTGTTTACTCAAAAAATACTTAAACTGTAAAATGTAAATAATGAAAAGCCACTGCATACTACATCACAACAGAAATTTGGGAATTTATTTGACTGAAATAATGTTTATATCAGGTTTAGGTTTTGGTTTATTATTATCACACGTACCAAGGCACAATAGAAAGCTTGGTTTTACATCCTGTCCAAACAGATACACCATATATAACCACAATCAATTCAAACTCAAGTACAATAGATAGAACAAAGGGGAGAATAGAGACTGCAGAATATACTTCTCAGTATAGAGAAGTATATTCTCTACAATGATACATTATAGCCCATCAGTTCCTTAGATAAAGTCCAATCTCCAGAATAGGGTAGAGGTGAATTGAACAGTACCCAAACTTATGGAAGCACCATTCAGACGCCTGATAACAGAAAGTCTTGAGTTGGAGATGAAAGTGCAATGTTAATTCCTTCCATGTAGTGATGCTCAAATGCGAAATGTGCACAGACATGCTTCAGAAGCAGCGGAATTTCCAAAACTATTGCAATGTGATACTAATCACATCATCTGATCCAGAGGTGGTGGATGGGGAACATGAGCCAATGGCATATTCCTAAGTTAGCTCCCATGATAATTAGAGACACAGAGTCTCAATGGTCAGCACTTGTTCCATCATTCTTTCCAATAAACCTCTATAACCCTTCATGTTCAAAAGTAAACAAGTTTATTTCTGGACACATTTGGGTGCTTTAAATAACATTGGGCCAAGGCCAAATGCTTGCTATATTGATTTGTCTTTGATACATCACTACACATATCATGATATACGGTAAATTTTATAATGCAATGCTTAGTTCAGTAAATTATACACAAGAAATTTACAACGCTGAAAATTATGCATGATGACCTTAGTGATTTCAGTCTACATATATGCTCCTGATGCATAAATATCTTCACTTATGTCGCTGTCATTAACATTATTGCATCATAACTCGTTTGTTCTTTTGCCTAAATCTCAGTGATTGGAAATCAAGACTCATTTTTCCTATGACCTCAGGACAGTCCATCTCCATCTTTAGCCCATCCATGTTTCTATCCCTTCTACAAAACAGAGCTGGAGCACTTAAAAAATTAATCGTGGCCACTCCTGGACCTTAGAACAATTTTCATTGAGTTTGCACAGGGCATGGAGGTGCAAATAAGCCTAAATATGAAAGATCAATTATCAGCTTTTGTTCTTCCTCCGAAGCTTTTCTCATTTTCCCCAGCTGGACTCCAGTGTTGATCATCATAAATGGAAGGGAGCACTGGTTAACAGTAACAGATGTCCTGTGGGAAGTAAAAGTTATCTGATTGTAGAACACGTTGATAATGAAATGCTGCTCCAACATCTTGGTGAGCTTAGTGGCTCTCGAAAAACAAGTAACTGATCTTAAATGTCAGCAAGGTCAGATGCAGCTGGTGCATTTCCAAACCGTAAATAACCTCGTGAAAACAATCCCAGAAAACAGAAAAACTAACTGCAGCGGAATGTGG
The DNA here is from genome assembly GCA_035221665.1 of Okamejei kenojei. NCBI lineage: Eukaryota > Metazoa > Chordata > Chondrichthyes > Rajiformes > Rajidae > Okamejei > Okamejei kenojei. Next base: position 23,109,073 of record CM069140.1, on the reverse strand, counting down.
GACATGAATTACATGCTCCCATCTCCTTTCATTGATCCCAACCTTTCACGTTCTTGTAAGCTGCCCCAACTCTCTAGTCACCAGATTTCAAAGTCTTAATTTACCTGGAGCTTGAATGCCATCACCTCCTACAAGGCGAAATCAGGAGGCAGCTCAATTGTCAGAGAAGCATCACTCCCTGAAGAGCTCAATGCGTATTACGCATGCTTTGATAGGGAGAACACTGATGTGCCTTCCCGAGCCCCCATTCGCTGTGATGGTATTTCAGTCACACAGAGGCCAACGTCAGAAGATCCTTCAGGGGGGTGAACCCACGGAAAGTGCCTGGACCTGATGGCATATCTGGTTGTGTTCTAAAAAACCTGTGCGGACCAACTGGTTGGAGTTTTCAACCTCTCACTTCTGAGGTCTGAGGTTCCCATCTGCTTTAAAAGGGCATCAATAATACCGGTGCCCAAGAAGAGCAAGGTGACGTGCCTCAAAGACTATTGACCAGTGGCAGTAACGTCGGTGGTGATGAAGTGCTTTGAGAGGTTGATTATGGGGCGTATCAACTCCTACCTCGACAAGAACCTCGACCCACTGTAGTTCGCTTACCGCCGCAACAGATCAACGGGGATGTGATCTCACTGGCTCGCCACTTCGCTCTGGACCACTTGGACACAAAAATTCATATGTCAGGCTGTTATTCATTGACTACAGCTCAGCGTTTAATATGATCATCCCTTCCAAGCTGGTTACCAAGCTCTCAGATCTGGGTCTCTGCGCATCCCTCTGCAATTGGATTCTCGACTTCCTCATTCACAGACCACAGTCTGTCCGTATTGGTGGAAATGTGGCATCCTCGATAACAATCAGCACGGGAGCACCTCAAGGCTGCGTGCTCAGCCCCCTGCTGTACTCATTCTATACTCATGACTGCGTAGCCGGTCACAGTGCGAACTCCATCATCAAGTTTGCCGACGACACCACTGTTGTGGGACGAATCAGTGATGGTGACGAGTCAGAGTATAGAAGTGAGATCGACCGATTGATCAAATGGTGCCAGCACAATAACCTGGCTCTCAACACCAGCAAAACCAAGGAACAGATTGTGGACTTTGGAAGGGGTAGGATAGGGACCCACAATCCTGTTTATATAAACGGGACGATGGTGGAAAGGGTCAAGAACTTCAAATTCCTGGGTGTGCATATTTCCAAAGATCTTTCCTGGTCCCAGCACATTGATGCAATTATAAAGAAAGCACATCAGCGCCTCTACTTCCTGAGAAGATTACGGAGAGTCGGTATGTCAAAGAGAACTCTCTCGAACTTCTACAGGTGCACAGTAGAGAGCATGCTGACTGGATGCATTGTAGCTTGGTTTGGCAACTTGAGCGTACAGGAGCGTAAAAGAATGCAGAAAGTTGTGACCACTGCCCAGTCCATCATCGGCTCTGACCTCCCCACCATCGAAGTCGCTGCCTCAAAAAGACTGCCAGCATCATCAAGGACCCACATCATTCTGGCCACACACTCATCTCTCCGCTGCCATCAGGTAGAAGGTACAGGAGCCTGAAATCTGGTACATCCAGGTTCAGGAACAGCTTCTTCCCCACAGCCATCAGACTATTAAACTCGCCATCAAACAAACTCTGAACTATAACAGACTATTGCACTTTATCTGTTTATTTATGTGTATATTTCTGATCCATGCTATATAGACACACTGAACTGTTCTGTATTTTACTTCGGAGTCACGTGAGTGACTTCGTGAAGACCCCGCCAGCAGGCATGCGCGGCATATCGTCGCACGCATCTGCAGCGGCAGCTGGGGGGGGGGAGTGCGCTCTCCCCACCGGCCTCCTTCACAAGACCGCAGGTGAGTATTACCTTCCTTTACAGCATGGACAAGGGCCGCAGGACGACGCTGTCGGGGAGCTGAGTTGTGCTGCGGCCAGCCGACGGCCCTGTCCCCGGAGCTGCACGGAACGCCGGCAGCTTCAGGAATGCGGAAGTCGGGCACGGAGCTGAGCTGCGGCCAGCCGACGGCCCTTGTCCCCGGAGCTGCACGGAACGCCGGCAGCTTTAACACATGTGGAAGTCGGGGAGCGGAGCTGAGCTGCGGCCAGCCGACGGCCCTTGTCCCCGGAGCTGCACGGAACGCCGGCAGCTTCAGGAATGCGGAAGTCGGGCACGGAGCTGAGCTGCGGCCAGCCGACGGCCCTTGTCCCCGGAGCTGCACGGAACGCCGGCAGCTTTAACACATGTGGAAGTCGGGGAGCGGAGCTGAGCTGCGGCCAGCCGACGGCCCTTGTCCCCGGAGCTGCACGGAACGCCGGCAGCTTTACCGCAACGGTGGGGGCAGGAATGCAGAGTCGGGCGCGGAGCTGAGCTGCGGCCAGCCGACGGCCCTTGTCCCCGGAGCTGCACGGAACGCCGGCAGCTTTATCGCAACGGTGGGGGCTGGAATGCAGAGTCGGGCGCTCCCGCTAATACAGGGGCCGACTCACCCGAATGGGTTACCGCTATGCAGCTGCAAGCAACAGGTCCAGAATCCGAGCCCCCCGTCCCCCAAGAGAATAAGGGGGGATACAGGTACGTGGCAAGGGGTCTTGTTTTTCTTTTACAGGCAACCTCTCCCCGAGCTCCAGTAGACCCGAGGGGGCTGGGCCGGGGGACAGCCGCACGACAGGGGAGCCCTGCAAAGTGCATTGCGTACCGCAGCCAGGGATATCTGCCATCGTGCAGCCCGGGCATAACACTGCTGCGTCGTGTAGGCCTGCTGGAGCAGATACCGCCGACAACACACCCCGTCAGGCTGCGGTCAAGGGCGGAGGTGGCAGCAGGAAGCGGTCGGTCAGCTCAGCGCTGCGAGCGGCCTCCCCGACCATGCGCCTCCACGCCAAGTAATGGTGTAAGTGTGGAGGTAAGCTTGCACGGACTCCGGGGAGCCAGGTTCCGGGGGGCCGGCGCCGAGTCAACTCACCTGCCTCCTTATCTGCCAGGTGGGCCGCCACAGTCTGGGAGAAGACAGACTAGCGGAGAGTCCGTGCGGGAGTCGTATGACCCTACTTGGGCTGTAGGTCACGACGACCTGCCATTGGACCATAGAACCTAAGGGGGTGAGGTCCGATGGTGGAAGCCCCAGTGAATTCGCAGGGCCTGGGGAAGTCGGCTTGTCCGCTGCATATAGCAGGGACGGTCGCATTGAGCGGTTGGAGCTCTTAAATGGTCCAACGTCTCCATTGGGACCAAGAACGAGAAGAACGGCATCCACTAGCCATGCAAGGACTCCGCTCAGCTCCTCATCGTCTCCAGCCAGAAGCATTAATGATTGCCCAGCTGCTGAGTTTGACGACGACCAGGGACAGCCAGTGACCGCTGAACCAGAGCATGAGGAGGATGCTGGATGTGGTGAGTGAAGTTTGCCGTTTTCTACCCAGACAGGTGAACCCTGCACCACGAATTGGCGGGCACCATTGATTGCCTACGTATGCACCAACTCTGGAGTCAGATTCTCAATAATACCTTGGAGAAAGGTTCTACACGGGCATAACGGCGTTCTGGAAAACCCTGATCGGGGATAATGTGTCCAGTAAATAGCATGATGCGCTAGCACTCCTATGCAATGCCCAGTATGAGATATATTGCCTGCGTAAGAGCTCCATATAGCCCACACTAAACCCCAAATTCGCGGGGTTGTGCCGACCATTACCGCTCCACCGCCGCATCAGTTGCTTGGAGACCTGTACAAACAGGTGAAGGGACTGGACAAAGGAGGCCAAAAACAGTGGGCCTCATGAAACTCCATCGGTCAGAGTTCACCCATATCACCGGCAACAGCCTAATACAACCAGTTAACCAAGGCTGCCGGGTAGGGCACAAAGATTCTACCGACCTCCATAACGTCCACCCGAAGCACCGTATGTATGGAAACCGCCGTTCACTATGGAGGTAAGGGGGTCTGGCTCCTCTCACGCCGTAGTATCCCTCCTGTACGAATAGGTGGGCGATTGCGGGCGGCCTTGGACATATGGGGAAAACTGTAACCACAGATGAGTTTATTTTACAAAGTGTTCAAGGGTATATAATTCGTGGGAGGTATAGATTCCCATACCCAGCATTCGCCTCGTAGGAATTTACTCTATCCCGAAAAGAGGTGGAGGCAGGGCATGCTGAAATTATATGGCGAGCAGGGAAAAGTGGTAATTGGCATAACCAAGCATGGACATATTGAGTTATAATCAATTTAGCTGAGTTGAACACTTTTGTACAATATACCCATGTCAAAATAGATGCTTTTGGAACAGCTAGGTAGATGCTTTACTCGGGCACTTTATGGCATGTATCAGTTTGAAAGAAAGCATGCTATACGGTGCCCATCGCTGAGGCTCACAGGGAATTCTGAAGTTGTCTGGAAGGGTGCATTGCCTAATGGAACCATCACAGCTTAGGCTGTTTACCAAGTTGGTATTTACCTGTATTGGCTCTTCTCCGACAACAAGATTATAGTGATGGCATGTTGGATGAAATCCTTATAATGGGGCAGACCCTCCAATTGGCAATTCAAGGAGTGGCTGCAACCAAGGCTCTGCTTGAGAAACTGGGATTGTAATCCATCCAGACAAATCAAAAACTGCATCCGCTACGGGTTATGGATTTGGTGTTCACCTTTAGACACTAATTTAATGAAGTTTATCATCCCCACTATATAAAGCTACTGCTATATCAGAAGAGTGCCACAATCTTGCTTGCGCCAGGGTATCGACTATGTGGCAAACAGCGAAAGTTATTGGTATTGGTAACTCTAAATTGGTAACTACATTCCCAGCTGCACGATTCGGACCGCTACACTACCGAAATTCACAAAGGTCACAAATCACAGCATTTAAAAAAACAAATGCTGGCTGCTTTGATCGGCCACTTTGGTTACCACCGGAAGCTAGAAACAAGCTATAATGGTGGGTAGATAATATTAAAGAATGTCATTGACCTATTATATGGAGCAACCCTGATGTTGTGCTACTAACTGACGCAAGTGCACCAGGCTGGGGAGCAACTGGTACGATGTCCAGTTGTGGTGGCAGATGGAACTCTCATGAGTCTACATTCCTGGAGTCACATGGGATAAACTATATAGAAATGCTGGGGGTGTTTCATGGACTGCGGGCTTCTGTACTAATTCATGGGATTACATGTCCGCTTTCGAATAGATAATGCTACAATAATGGTTTACATCAATCATATGGGTAGTATTAGGTCGCTAGTTTGCAATGAATTGGCTAATACAATTTGGCACTGGTGCATTGAAAGAAATATTTGGATTACTGCGACCTATTTGCCTGGGAAGCTTAATTCAGTGGCGGACACCAGGTCACGTGTCTTCAATGACAACATTGAGTGGGATGTTGAACCCCCAGATTTTGGAGATATTATAGCTCAAATTGGGGACACCAGATATTGACCTATTTGCGTCCAGGCTGAACCATCGAATACCAACGTATGTGTTGTGGGAACCAGACCCTGGGGTAATAGCATTGGATGCATTTTTTATCCATTGGGGGAAATGGGTTGCTACGCGTTTCCCCCATGCTGCCTCACCAGTCGGGTATTGCAGAAAATTAAACTAGACTCTGCAACTGACATATTGATCATTCCCGACTGGCCTACACAACCATGGTACCCGATGGTTGTAGAAATGTACAACAACCATGGATGGCGATTGGGAAACATCCCAAATTGATTACTCACTCCATTACAGGGGGGTCAGTCATCCTTGCCATGGTCATTAAACTTGTTGGCTTGCAGGTTCTGAAAAGACCGCTCAACCGGGCAGGCATCTCGTCAAGAGCCATGAACCTTATTGCAGCATCGTATCGGGAATCCACCCGCAAACAATATCTCACTCAAATCAGAAAGTGGGAGGGTTCTGTGCCCGGAACAACAAGTCCTCCAACTCGGCAACAATACTGGATGTGTTGGAGTTTCTAGCAGGCCTCCATTTTGATGCAGGCCTCAGCTACAGTGCCATCAACAGCGACAGGAGTACGCTGTATTCATACCTGGATATAAGTATCAGCTCCCACCACCTGGTGTCTAAACTAATGAGGGGAGTATTCAATACCAATCCCTCCACGACCCAGATATACAGTAACGTGGGATGTGGGGATCATGCTGACCCTACTGAGGAGCTGGGCTCCAATAGATGAGCTACCATTTGAAACAGCTCACCCTTAAGGTGGTGATGCTCATGGCACTGGCGACAGCCCAACGAGCCCAGATGTTACAAAAACTGCGACTGGACACCATGGTGGCCAACCCTGGTCAAATAAAATTCTTTGGTAAAGAGTTATTAAAACAGGAGTTGCTACTAACGTTTTTAAGTCTTATTCCACCAGGGCTGCAGCGAGAGCCATGAAGGTGCTCATGGACCACTTTTTCGCCACTGCGGGCTGGGCCAGTGGGGGAAAAACCTTTCAACGGTTCTATAACAAGTCTCTGGCCGTTCCTGCGACATTCGCAGAAGCTATCCTGGGTACCGCTCAGTAAATGTCTGGCCCCGAATTAGGGGTTGTTGTTTAGTTGATTAATAAATTGTGTTGATTTTTCAGCCGCTGTCAACTGAACTCCATTAACAGTCTTACTCCATCAGAATGGCGGCAGTGTGATAAGCATGGACGTTGTTCAGGGCGTGAAATCACAGAGCTTTGAAATCTTCACGAAGTCACTCACGTGACTCCGAAGTAAAATAGTAAGATTAAACGAGAACTTACCAAGTTTGAAGTTTGATCTGTATTTTACGAGGAGTCGCGGTGAGGGATTTCGTGCCCACCGCTCCCACCCTCTATCATCAGGTCAAACAGGTAGTTCTACGGTTTTCATCTTACTATTTTCAGTCATGGTTGGTTCTGTGATTCCACACCGCTGCTTTGAAGGATGCCGCGCATGCCTGCTGGCGGGGTCTTCACGAAATCCCTCACCGCGACTCCTCGTAAAATACAGATCAAACTTCAAACTTGGTAAGTTCTCGTTTAATCTTACTGTATTTATGCTTACTATATTCTGTTGTGCTGCAGCAAGCAAGAATTTCATTGACTATCTGGGACACATGACAATAAATTCTCTTGACTCTTGACTTGGCTTATCAATGGGGGCAATACTGCTGCAGAAAGCTAACTGCTAGAAGATTAATAAGTCCTTGTGCAATGGACAGTAAATCCAATCAAAACTTGCAGACCTCACCCTCGCCCAACAGAAATGCTTTGAATATCAGTTAAGATCCTACCCAGACTTACTGACTGTCATAGCTGTCAAGAAGATTGAACATCTGTAAATGTACCTGAATGTGCCTGACATCCACAAACTTCAAAACCTATTAAAAACACCATAACAGTTTTCCAAAAATCATTTAATTATTTTAAAAACAAACTCACCAAGAAACAACAAATATATTTAAATCAACTAATTTAACTAAGAAAACAAAATAAAACTTTTCTATCTGCAGATATTCATGCCAAATGAAATCAATGGTACATATGGTAGTTTAATCAGTTGCATAAAACTTTGGGATTTACACCTTCTCTCTGGAATCCTGAACCTTTACTCAGTTCTGGAGGTAATAATTGGCTGCTGTACGTAAAATTGCCTATTTTGCTGAACAACGGATCGGTGGAGAGGTACTGTGGAGCAGCATTCTCAAATTTTGTTCCCTGCAGAAATTTTTATCTATCTTATACCTGCTGCATAATAGCATGTAAGCCTTCATCTTAGCCAACGGGACCAGTTACTGTGCAGACCAGTGCTACGCAAGGACATGTCATCATTCCAACACTTCTCAATCTTACCCGCTGTAATCCCGCACCTCACTTCCAACAAGATTTCCACAGGAGTGGAGTAAACTACAGGACAAGAAGGAAAATGTGGGTTCTCTAATTCAGCATGCAGCAATAATACTGAATATATATCAGGGAGTATACATGCTCATTTGCCCTGTGGAACAAGTAGAAATGTTCCAAAAGGGAAATGTTATCCTTGGGTTCTGGGAAGGTCAGGAAATGTGGTGCTATGGAGAGAAGAAAGGTGAAATTAGTTCTGGTGACAGGACTCAAGACACATGAAATGTTGGTGAGTCTAAAGGGCCATGAATTACTGCCGTGGGCTCATACTAGATACTTTTTAACCCAATGCTGCCAGATAATTTTCAGAGCTACAAATATATAGCTTGTGTGACCAGGGGACCGAGGAAACAATTAATGAACAGGCTGGAGACACAGGCAAATATGTGGAATTTTCAAGTCAGGCATAGAAGGATTGCTTTGTGTACAGAATTTTGATGTGAACATTCAGGTAAAATTGTTGAATATGATGGACATAATATTTGAGGGAGTGAGGAGGATTGCAACTAGGACAAATATACCATTTAAAACATGTGGCAGTTTTGTTCAGGGCACCATTCCATGTGCAAGAACAGAACAAGCCTGCAGAGACTGTAATGCTTGAGTGTTCGCCAAGGCTGAGCTATGGAGAAGCTACAGAGTAGATTCAGTGGAAGTTCAGTGGGTCATGGTAATGCAAATGTCCAGAAGGAAGCCTTTCTATGTGCATTAATGGAGCCACATCCGCATTCAAGATGGTCCAGTCCCTTATAAGGGCTGCACAGTAGCACAGCAGTAGTACAGCGAATGCAGCACTGGAGATCAGGGTTCGATCCCGACTACAGGTGCTGTCTGTACAGAGTTTGTACGTTCTCCCCATGACCTGCATGGGTTTTCTCCAAGATCCTCCGTTTCCTCCCACTCTCCAAAGACCTACAGGTATGTAGGTTAATTGGTTTGGTAAATGTGAAAATTATCCCTAGTGTGTGTAGAATAGTGTTAATATGCGGGGATCGCTGGTCGGCGTGGACCCGGTGGGCCGAAGGGCCTGTTTCCGCGCTGTATCTCTAAATAAATTAAACTAAACTAACCGTGCCAGAGACCTGGGTTCGATCCTGACTACAAGTGCTGCCTGTGTGGAGTTTGTACGTTCTCCGTGACCGTGTGGGTTTTCTCTGGGTGCTCCAGTTTTCAGGTTAATTGGCCTGTGTAAATTGCCCCCAGTGTGCAGGATGCGAAAGTAGGATAACATAGAACTAGCAAGCGGGTGATTAGTGGTTGGTGGGCTCTGTGTGCCAAACGGCCTATTTCCTTGCTGTATCTCTAAAGTAAACTAAAGTTATGGGTCACAAGGTCGGGCACATTGGACACAGTATCACGTTCCTGCAGAAGGTAGCAACCAATGAAAATATTAACCCCCATATGTGTCAGATGTAGAGAGACCAGCTTAGGGAACAGACTGTCATAGCATTATACATATAGTACAGTCAGAGATGTGGAAGTGCAAATGGGAATGATGGACTGTGTCCAACACATACAGGAATAATTAGAGTCAGGTCATTGGTTGACCTGAGTTTCTTAATTTTATCCATCTTTTAGTTTTCAACACAAACCTTGTTTTCCAGCCATTGATTGCAGCCACTCTTTGGCAACTGCCTGAGATTTGACCAGATCATGTAAACTTGTGTTTCTTTCCACTGTTGGCTTCTAACTGTATATCTGTATATGACTACGACTGGCCATTCTCATCTGTGTAACATCAGCCTGCACTGCCTTTTTGTTAAAATTCGTATCCATTTTTTTTGCCCCAAAATTTGACTAAGCTAATGAACCTCTGGCCAACCACCTTCTGTTGCCAATTATCTAATTCATGACAAGCCCTCCTCATCCATCATTTCATGGTCACTGATCTACACTGGATTCCAGTTAAGTAAAAAAATTAAAATTCCCAGTCTTATTTTCACACCTCAATGGTCTCACAACTCCCAACATCTAGAATGTATATAACTTGCTAAAATGTCAGTTTCATCCCGTTCTATTGCCTTGTGCAGCAGTGGTTGAAACAAGAGGTTAACAAGAACAAAGAGCAAAGGCAAGCAACATCACTGGCAATAGTTCGGCCCTCCCCGATGAACTTAATGCATTCTATGATTGCTTTGAGCAGAGGGTCAACAGGGTGATGACATCCGTCCCAACAGATTTGAGTGTGCCTGTTCCATGGTCACTGTTGCATAAGTTAGATCAGCCTTCTTGAGTGTGAACCCACAGAACCGACTGGCTCAGATGGATTTCTGGCGGAATTCCTTAGGAACCGAGCAGACTAACTAGCCGGAGTGTTCACGGACATCTTTAATCCCTCCTAATTCTGTTCTGATGCACCAAACTGCTTCAAGAAGACCATTATCATCCTGGTGCCAAAGGAAAGCAAGATATTAGATCTTAATGTCTACTGTTCAGTGGCCTTGACATCCACCATCATGAAGTGCTTTGAAAAGCTGGTCATAGAACGTATTAACTCCAGCCTACCAAGCAGCCTTAATCCACTGCACTTCGCCTACTAACACAACGGGCTGATCTCCCTGGCCCTTCACTCATCCCTGGAACACCTGGATAAGGACACATCCGTCAGGCTCCTATTCATCAACTATAGCTCTGCTTTCAATATCATTGTCCCAATCTAGCTCATCTCCAAATTTGTCAATTTTTGTGTCAGCATTCCCTTCTGCAACTGGATCCTCAACTTCATAGCCAATAGACAATAGGTGCAGGATTAGGCCATTCGACCCTTCGACCCAGCACTGCCATTCAATGTGATCATGGCTGATCATCCCCAATCAGTACCCCGTTCCTGCCTTCTCCCCATATCCCCTGACTCCACTATCTTTAAGAGCCCCATCTAGCTCTCTCTTGAAAGTATCCAGAGAACCGACCTCCAACGCCCTCTGAGGCAGACAATTCCACAGACACACAACTCTCTGTGTGAAAAAGTATTTCCTCATCTCACTTCTAGATGACTTATTCTTAAACTGTGGCCCCTGGTTCTGGACTCCCCCAACATTGGGAACATGTTTCCCTCCTCTGGTCCCCTCTCATCCTTTAAAATTCCAGAGTATACAAGCTCAGCAGGTCCATTCTCTCAGCAAAATGCTGGAGTAACTCAGCGGGACAGGCAGCATCCCTGGAGAGAAGGAATGGGTGATGTTTCGGGTCGAGACCGTTCTTCAGACATCGCCCATTCCTTCTCTCCAGAGATGCTGCCTGCCTCACTGAATTACTCCAGCATTTTGTGTCTACCTTCGATTTAAACCAGCATCTGCAGTTCTTTCCTACACACAATGATGAGACGGCGTATAGAAAGGAGATCGAGAATCCTGTGATTTCATGCCAGGACAACAACCTCTCCCACAATGACAGTAGGACAAAGATGATTGCGATCAACTTCAGAAAGCAAAGTACACGCACCACAGTCTACATCATTGGTGCTGAAGTAGAGATGGTCAAAAGCTTCTAGTTCCTTGGAATAAATATCACCAGCAAATTATCCCACAACTAAGCAATGGCCAAGAAAGCCTCTACTTCCTTAGAAGGCTTAGGAAGTTTGGCACGTCCCCAATAACCCTCACCAACTTCTAAGATGTGCCGCAAAAAGCTTCTTATCGAGATGAATCACAACCTGGTTTGGGAACAGCTTCATCCAAGACTGCAATAAATTGCAGAGTTGTGGATGTAGCCCAGACCATCACACAAACCAGCCTCCCTTCCATTGACTCCATGTACACTTCACACTGTCTCTGTAAAGCCACCAGCATTATCAAGGACCATTCTCACCCTGGTCTCTCCCTCTTTTCCCCTCTCCTATTAGGCAAGAGGTACAGAAATCTGAAAACACATGCTCCAGATTTGGGAACAGTTTCTTCTCAGCTGTTATGAGGCAACTGAACAGTCCTCTCATCAGTTAGAGCGCGGTCCTGACCTCCCATCCACCTCGATGGAGACTTTGAACTATCTTTAATCGGACCTCAGTGTTATATCTTGCAGTGAATGTTGTACCCTTTCTCTCTTATCTGTGCACCGTCGAATGGCTTTAGTGTATTCATGCGTATTCTTCTTTTTGACTGGAATGCACAGAAACAAAAGCTTTTCACTGTACCTCGGTACATGTGACGATAATAAGCTAAACAACATCATTAGGAAAGGAATTTGGAAAACCTCAGAGGACAGGGAAATGAAAACATCTGATTATGTGCAAATGATGTCAACTTAACATTGCAGTAAGCAGAAATAAGCCACCTGGCCTTCACAGGGTGACAAGGTTTATACAACTCTGTGGTACAGATGTTTGATGGAAACTATGTTCCAATCAAACAAATCAAATTCATTCAGTTAAACAGCACAGTCCACTCAAGATTATTTTCTACTCTCCCAACTATAACACCAGTCAGGCTGTGTTAGAAATGTTGATGGTTACATTTTATGACTTAATGAATACTGCAAACTAGGAGGAGATGGAAAATAATTACATTTTGCAAGAGTGGTACATTTATACACTCTTACAAATGAGTAGTTAATAAGAACAATACAAGTTCACCAATTGTATTAGGGCTCTGGTGAGACCACATCTGGAGTATTGTGTACAGTTTTGGTCTCCTAATTTGAGGAAGGACATCCTGGTGATTGAGGCAGTGCAGCGTAGGGTCACAAGATTGATTCCTGGGATGGCGGGAATGTCATATGAGGAAAGACTGAAAAGACTAGGCTTGTATTCACTGGAGTTTAGAAGGATGAGGGGGATCTTATAGAAACATATAAAATTATAAAAGGACTGGACAAGCTAGATGCAGGAAAAATGTTCCCAATGTGGGGCGAGTCCAGGACCAGGGGCCACAGTCTTAGAATAAAGGGGAGGTCATTAAAGACTGAAGTGAGAAAAAACATTTTCACCCAGAGAGTTGTGAATTTATGGAATTCCCTGCCACAGAGTGCAGTGGAGGCTAAGTCACTGGATGGATTTAAGAGAGAGTTAGATCAAGCTCTAGGGGCCAGTGGAGTCAAGGGATATGGGGAGAAGGCAGGCACGGGTTATTGATTGTGGACGATCAGCCATGATCACAATGAATGGCGGTGCTGGCTCGAAGGGCCGAATGGTCTCCTCCTGCACCTATTTTCTATGTCTATGTCTAATATTATCATCCAGGTGGTAAATATTGTCCTGTAGCTTCCTGTTTCAATCGTAGCTGCAGAATGTATCACTGCAGAATCTACTAAACTCAGCAAGATTTCATTGGCTTATGAGCTCAACTCTATAGAAAAGAGATGAAAAGAAAAAAAACTTTAAAATAATTAGAAATAATAGGCAATAACATTATAAATATAGGATTAGAATGGTCTACACAATAGGCCTATAAAAGAACAAGATATAAAACGGACACAAAGTGCTGGAGCAATTCAACGGATCAGGCAGCACCTCTGTTGAACATGGATAGGTAATGTTTCCAGTCAGGACTCTTCTTCAGACTGATTGTAAGGGAGGGAGGTGGGTGAGGGGGAGGGGGGAGGGGGGGGGGGGGGGTAAAGCTGGAAGCGAGGAAGGGCAGGGAAAAGCCTAATAGGTAATGGATGAATACAGGTACAATCTGCATTCCTTCCTTAAGCTTCAAAATTCGCAACTCATCAATCCTTTTTACTCACACCTTGGGGATCACGACAGATGCCTTCTCGTGCCGATCCCCGGAAATGACGACACGATGCACTTTGTGACGCGTCGGGCGACCAACTCTGACAACATGTTGGACAACGACGGAAGCCAACAGCAAGCTATGTGTCATCTGACACACGAGCGAAACAACGTACACTTCTGCCTTTTCATCTCTGGCCTTTGTCCAACCATCTGCCTAACAACAACCCACGTGTTTCCACCTATTGCCTGCCAGGTTTTGTCCTGCGCCTCCTCTCTTATAGCTTTCTCACCCCCCTACAATCAGTCTGAAGAAGGGTTGTGACCCGATACATCACCTATCCATGTTCTCTATAGATGCTGCCTAACCTGCTGAGCACTTTGTGCCTTTCTTTTATAACCAGCATCTGCAGTTCATTATTTCTAGTCTCTAAGATATAAAATGATTTCACTTAGAAACTAGTAATATATAATTCCCACACTGCAAGTTTATACTGTAGAAAGTAGCCTTGTGGAGAAATTGTTGCACTTTGGACTAACCCAGAAAGATTGGGTTTCAAGAGGTTTTTCTGCTGCCCATGAAAATGTACATCACTATACATCGGTTTTTTCAAGTATTGTGGACAAGTTTTTGTGTTCTTCTGTCAAATCCACAATCAAAAACATTTCTTCTCTTCAATCAAAGTATATGTGCAAATGTACTGCGATTCTTTAGATTAATAAGGAAAAGGCACAAGTTTTTTATTCGTCAATTGTAATGTGGCAACATCAGGTCGAAAAGCTCCATCAGATGTAGGAGTTATTGGGGGTCTTAAAAGATAAAGGAGAGGTGCAGAAGCAGATGTATAGATGGGTATTCTAGAGGTTGGTAATACCAAGACATTGGTCTGGCCATTTTAGATGGATGGGGAGGTGTGGAGGATGGGGTAACTGTGGGAGGCATAGTTGAGAAAGCAGAAGGTGGCAGAATTGGAAAAAAAAAGAGTTCCCTGAGGATACAGAATTGGACACATTTTCAGAGATCAGGATGGATGAGATAATGCAGAGATTCCAATGGAAGAATTAAATTAAATTCCTTAAATTCCACATAATTCTGGACGAGAAATGTAAAATGTCCAGTGAACAGGGGAAGTAAATTAGATGAATTTGAGCAACAGTTTTGGATGAGCTTAAGTGCGGAAGTTGTAGGCCACCCATAATAATATTGAAATAGAGGTAAGGTTGACAGACTCGGCAGAAAAGGATTAAGGTTAAGATACGCGATATTATCGAAGTGGAACTAAGTGATATTGGTGATGGAAAGAATATGGGGTTGGTGAGTAAGACAAATTGTGAACAGTCTGGCTCACAGCTTGAAACTAAAGCCTCTGATGTGCCAAGCAGAATATTCTGAAATTACTTTTTTTTTAAATGAGGCTTTCTTTAAATATCAGCAATTATAACATCTGGAAACCTTATACAGCAATGTAAAGGAAGATGGTTTTTGGCAGGATTCTGGGAGCCAGCCGAGTGCTCTCAAGCTTTGAATGCTGGAAAAACAGTGGAGTTGCAGACAATCATGGGCCAGCTACCTCTGAGTTTTCTGCTGTGGTTAACCACCAAAAATGAAGCAGACTGCAGCAATTAAATTTAGCTCAGAGCACACAGAAGTATTGCTTGTTCAGCAAAATTCAGCACTTGGGCTGTTTTGTGCTGCTCTCAACTTACCGACTACTAAATTACTACTAATGTGCTCACAAAGTCTAAAAATGGCCAGAATGGAAATAGTTACTATGACCACATCGTTGAACGTGCATTGCACCCTTTGCGTCACCAGAGGGATATGATTTATCAACCCAGGGTTGAGTCTTAGAACTTCTTGCACTGGACCAAGGTCTTATTCTGTCAAGTCCTCAGCTGAAGTCCTCTGAATCGGAGAGGAAACAAAGCATTCCCCACAGAGTGCCCAAGGAGATGGGAAAAAGGCTGATAAAATCGTAGACATACAAGACCCTATATTTAAAACTATATACTGTATATAGTTCCCCAGCCACGCAGTGCACACTTTCTCCTTTCCAAGACTCACAAACAGGACTTACAGATCCATTGTTTCTGTCTGCTCCTCCCCGACATAACTCATCTCCAAATACCTTGATTCCATCCCATCCCCCCCATGTCCAGCCTCTACTAACCTGTAACTGAGACATTTCACACACTTTTCAACAACTTTTAATTTTCTAGGCCCTCATTACCTCATCTTTACCATAAACGTCCATTCCCTTGACACCTTCATTCCTCATTAGGAAGGTCTCAAGTCTCTCCGTGCCACTGCAGGCAGCATCTGCTCCATGGTTTCAGCTGATCTACTGAAGCCTCTGGTGTCTCCAGGACCTAGGATGTGCCACACTGTTGTCCTTCACCTCCAATGGCCATTGCTCAACCTCTGTGTTGAGGTAAACCCTCAGCCTGCTCACTGGCATCATTCTTTTTCTGCATCCGTTGCCATCTTGAAGAGTCAAGTGTGGACCAGGCGTCCATTTCGCTAAACTCGAGCTCGAAACAGGGTCTGCTGGAACTTCCAGTTGATAACCATTTTAATCCAGTTCCCGTTTCCATATTGAGCTTTCTGTCCTGGATCTCCTGTATTGCCAGCGTGAGTTACTCCAGCACTTCATGTCTTAATTTTGTAAATCACCATCTGCAATTCCTTGTGTCTCCTATATTTACAATACTTGTTTTGTGCAGAATAAGTCAGAACGAAACTGGTATCAAACCAAAGAGCAATAAAATAAACCAGTATATAAGGTTTTTATAAATATATACAATTAGATTGTGGTTGTCATATCAATACATCGAACATCACTTAAGGTTTGAAAATAAACATCTAATATACGATGTGCCATAAACTACAATTAGAAATGTGCTGCAAGAGCAGAGTGTTTATAGCTTTGCATTAATTATAAAAATATTCTTCAGGGGCTGAAATAGCCCTTTCTTTTACCAAGCAGAACCAAGAAGTAATGAATGGCAAAAGCACAAAAATGAAAACAAAAATGGTGGAAATTCACAGCAACTCAGGGAACGTCTGTGCAAAAATAAACAGAATTAACATTTCAGGTTGTGAACTTTTTGTCAGCATAGTAGAAGGGTCATTGACATAAAATTATCTCTGTTTCTCTTCCCCCAGATGCAGTCTGGCCCATTGTGTATTTCCAGCATTTTCTAATTTTGTTTAAAGACGCTTCCAGCATCTGCCATTATTTGATTTCCACAAAAGCCCCACATTAACAGCACTTCCAAATATATGTGTTGTTTAAAATCTATTTTCTCCACAGCGCAATTAGAAATTGTATTTATTTTAAGAGAATACCCACGAGACTCAAAATTAAAGCAGTTTCTTTACCTTATAAAGAGTAGCAATAGTTGATTTAAAAAAATAATAATTTTCAGTTTGTCAACTACTGGATTACTAGCTGTAGAAACTTGTTATGCACAAATGTGCTTTTTAATCTATTCGTTTGAGTAACATACTCGTATTGTCAAGGCACAGTGAGTAGTTGTCTTAATCTGTATGATGGCTGGGGTATGGGTTACTCCTCCAGAGTGAAAATGAATCTGTCCCCATTGTCAGACAAAGAATGAACAGGATCCTCCATCTCACTTGCAACTCACAAGAAGCCTGCACTCTGCCAATGTCGGGCAGCCCTACAAAAGATTTTGGACAAATTTAAGGGATCCTCACTTGGTAATGCGATTGGGAAGAAGCATTCCTCCAACTCCAGGTAACATGAAGTGAACAACTGAAACTGCTCTCAAGGTTTCTTGGTGTTGGAGAGTTAGGGGGAGTAGACCTCAGGGAAGAGGTGAGATTGTATCAAGAGATGTGAGATTGCCAGCACTGAGATTTGTATAGTAAGAAAAACTTAAAATAAGGGAGAGAATGGGGAGAGGGTATTGAAGCAGGAAGGGAGCATGCTGTGCAAAGGCGGCAGGAAAGAGGGTGAGATGGACTGAGAAATAATTTTGTGAGACAACCATCTTTGGCCATCATGTTATTCATTAATAAATCTGAAAAATCATCTGTCATAAAAAAAATGATCTTCACACCAAAATGTTTGCCTAATCTACCTAATTCTTATTTCCTCATCTTACATCAGTCTCTCTGGTATTCCTCGTATTGTTTACTAAAGACAAGATTAATATGCAATGATTACCACAGCCTTCGGGTATTTTCCATTATCACTTGTTAAAAATACATTTACAATACTATTCCATTGGTATTTTTTATCATTTTTAATTTCTTTCTCATGTGTATAATCTCAATTCTATCTTGTATGCTAGTTATGCTTCGTTCTTTAAAAAAAAAGATCTGCTGTTCTCACCAGATTTTATTGTAAAAAGATCTGCTGCCCATAATGGAATTTTTTTTAAATGATTGCTTTGTCTGTTTTCCATTCTTCCCTGTTAAGGCATTTTTTTGCTCCATAGAGGGTGGATTAAGATTGGACTGTGGCCCAGTTGCCATGGTGTGTACATCTTGTGAATGTTTCCCATTAAGCAAAACACTTGAATTATATGTAAGTAAACCATCAGTATCCTAAACGTACAGATTTGTCAGAGTATGGATCATTTTGGAGTCCATGGTTTTGGCTAACAAATCTTCTTACATGGCAGTCAGCCACAGCCCAAGGCATTCTAATCAGCACCAGACTTTCACTAAATTCTATCTTTATGTTAGTAACATACACAGTTTATTGTGTCTATTGCAATTTTTTTGTAATAATTACAAAAGAATGCTGTTGTCCCAATATTACACCATAAATATAAGACCATCCGACAAAAGAGCTGGAGCAGGCTCTTCAGTCCCTAGCTCGCACTGCCATTCAGTAAGATCATGGTTGGTGCGGTTTTGTCCTCAATACCCCTTTTCCACTCTCTCCCTATACCCCTTCACTCCCTTGCAGTTCTAATATCTGTCAATCTCCTTCACAAATATATTCAATGAGAACACTTTCACAATTCTCTGGGATACAGAATTCCAAAGAGTTCTGTGTATAGATGGCCAGCATTGATTGTGAAAATATTATTTAGCTCCCCTTGGACAACATTAACAATGCCATTCTAATTATAAAGTTGCATTTCAAGACCATCCTCACAAGTTTCTCTATGGCCCAAAAAGTGCATTTCTCAGATGATTAGGAAATATGTTTTTTATTATCACTTGAAAAGATGAATATCTAACTTTCTTTTGGGTTACTGGATTATCCATACTCATGGGAACATAAGTAGTATTTCATAATTTCCTCATGAAATATCCTGTATTTTGTTATGGTGGTTTTAATAATGCCACCCATTAATATTCACCATTCCACTTTCCTAAAACTTTAAAATTACTAAAATACAAGTATAATCCTATAAAATGACCTTTAGGGGAATTCTATGGGTAATTAGATGAATGGATATTTTGGGTAGGACTGTGATGCTGTTTCATGAAGCTGTTTCAATGAAGCTATGCTCCATGAGAGCAAAATTTGAGCGGTTGTGCACATTAGCCTCCAAAGCTATATTAAAAGCCTAAAACCATGGTTTACATCTTTATGTGTCCTCTTGTCATTTCTGATCTAACAGGCAGCAATATAGCTACAACATGAAACCAGTGAATTAGGGACAGCTTTTGTTTTCGAGAAGTCAGGAATGTTTAATTGTCATATGTACCAGTAACTGAATAATCAGATTTTTACACCACAACTTTACAGTCCCATTAATGCAACAACAGAACAAATATATATGCAATAATGAATAAAATCCGGTAACCAGACCGTGACAGTGCAAAACCGAAGTACGTAATGTAACGAGAAACAAAGTATTTTGTATACTGTTGTTGAGGTAGTATGTGCTTAGGTTTGTGCAGTGCGGTTCAAGAGCCTGGGGATAGCTGGGAAGAAGCTGTTCTTGAAGCCAGAGGTCACAGTTATCAGGTACCTGGACCTCCTTCCTGATGGTAGCAGCAAGATGAGAGCATGACCAGGATGGTGTGGGTCTTTGATAATATTAGCTTCCGTTTTGAGGCTGTGGAAATATCTGAGTGACTTGTTTCAGTTGTTCTTTACTCACTATTATGTTGTTTTCATAATGATCGTGGAATCTACATTGAAACTTACTGAACAGTGAAAGGTCTGGATAGAGTGAATGTCGAGAGGATGATTCCACTATTGGGAGAGTCAAGGACCAGAGGCTATAGCCTCAGAATAAAAGGATGTACCTTTGGTAAGGAAATGAGTAGGAATTTCTTTAGTCAGAGGGTGGCGAATCTCTATAGGAGATACAGCGTTACAGACAGACAAAAGGCTCTGGAGCCCAAGTCAATGGATATTTTTAAGGCAAAGATTGATAGATTCTTGATTAGTACGGGTGTCAGGGGTTATGGGGAGAAAGCAGGAGTATGGGGCTGAGAGGGAAAGGTAAATCAGCCAAGATTGAATAGCAGAGTAGACATGATGAGCTGAATGGCCTAACTCAGCTCCTATCGCTTATGAATGTATGAATTTATGTAAGCAGCGGGTTCAACAAACTCAAGGCTGGCTCTATTTTCCGCAGTATTTAGTTTCTGCTCTCACCTTGTATAATGCCAAACCCTGGAGTCGTGCCAGGAAATGTGATTTCAATTTTGTTTTCTGTTGACCTGCTAAGTACTTCCAGCATTTTCTGCTTTCACTCTATTTCTGTTGTTGGATTTCCCATTTTGTTGCCATTCTGGATTTATTCTCCCCAGCTGTGCGGAATGTTCCAAGAATCAAGAGATCAACCCTGAGCATTCAGAGGAGAGATACTGGGAATATATCACACAAAGGGCCTTCAGCCGCTAACACTGGTACTCTCTACTATAACCACAAGATAATTTCTTTTTTTTCCCCATATACTTATCCCCTTTCCTTTCATGTTCTACAATGGACTGTGCCAATTCTAACATGTGGGGAAGAATCTCACAATCAAATCAGTTTCCAATTCTTCTCCGCTCTTTTATTTTACTGACTATTCCTCTCTCAGCGTTGTTCCTCCTTTATATAAATGCTGTTGCTCCTGGAATCCCAGATGTTCGGAACAGACAGTGAAAGCAGAGATGCCAACCCTAAATTTAGTTCACAGTAACATTTAACCCATTTGTCCGTAACAAATGGGGTTAAATGCATTTCTCTCCGTAACACTCACCTGGGGTTGTTGCCGGCGGCTATGCGCCTGCGCACTGGTGCAGATCAGCGGGCTGCCGGCGGGCGGGTGCGGCACATGCGCACTTGGCATGGTTGCCGGCGGGTCTGCGCCTGCGCACTGGGTGGGAGGCCCGGTGATGGGGCTGCCGCGAGCGGCCGGCTGGCGGCAAGAAAGTGCCGCTGATCGCGCGGGCCGGCGCCGCCCGGGCTCTGGGCCGGGCGTGGCGTGGCTCGAAATCGCGCCAGGCCCGGCAACCCTCCCCCACTGCGCACGCGCGGCCACTGTGGCCCGGCAACCCTCCCCCACTGCGCAGGCGCGGTCACTAGGGCCCGGCAACCCTCCCCCACTGCGCACGCGCGGTCACTAGGGCCCGGCAACCCTCCCCCACTGCGCACGCGCGGTCACTAGGGCCCGGCAAAATGCCGCTGATCGCGCGGGCCGGCAAACCGGGGACACATGGCGCCGGCGTTCTCACGGGAGGAACACCGGCGCGGCGGTGTTCCGTAACAGCATGTTTGGCTGCCGGAACACCGTAAAAAAGTTATTTCGCCGGGACAAAATACGGCGAATCCGGGACACTTGGCATCTCTGTGAAAGGCATAAACATTTTTCCATTTAAGAGTAGCTACTTGGGAAATTCATTGCCTGCTATTCGTGGCTCCACTGCACATCAGATAAAGCATAAAAAGAAGTTTAATTTGACACCTAATTCACTTTCATATCTTCAGTATTAAAAAGTTTATGGCCATTTTCATACTCAGAAATTAGCATCTTGTTCCCTATTGCTTTTCCATTGACTTAACACAAATGCTGTGATCAAGGACAGTCAAAAGCCCATAACTTTCTTAAAATTTAAGAGAACTGAATGAAATTTTCAGTTATTATAGATTGAAGCATTCTGAAACAACTATAAAACAATCTTACTTGGATGACCTGAAATTAAAGCATATAATTAGTTAGTTACCTAATTGTAGCTAATTACAAAATTCAATTAATAGATATAAACATCTATCCATTTCTTAAGAAAAAGTTAACATTTTTGAAAAGCCTAAGTGTCCAAATAGCATTCACACAAGAATTCACAATATAACATGATTTTTAAATGTAATTGTCATGAATTTATAGGCCAAAATGAAGGAATTTAGTGTTTAATTCCCGTAAATTAATGGCCATTTTAATCATCTTGCGAGTGGGTTTTTGTGGAACGCGATCAATTGGAACGTTGCGGTTGCGGTGAATTTAAACCCCATATCGGCAGGAAAAACACTGCCGGTTCGTATGTCACCTTTTCGCAACGTGAAATTTTGATTAAAGGTATCCTAAGAAGCAAGTTTATATGAAAAAATAAACAATGTACGTTGCCTTGTCCTCTACGTGAGATCCGTCCCGTTGTTGGCGTTGACAGCATTAGAAGATGATTTTTAATTTACTACTGCTATTAAATTACCCAGTGCTAATTATAATAAACTTAATAAAACGGCAGTCAAAGCGATTTTTCTTCAGCAATTAAACACTGTTTGAATAGGCTGGAGAAAAATCGCATTTTAAACCCGCCCCCCTCTCAAAGGCGCCAAAGTCACGCAGAACTGCAGCGCCACTGAAGGTAAGTATTGTAACATACCTACTTAAAGCAAACATTTTGAGTAGAGGGAAAGGCAGTCATTTAACTACGTGAGCAATGTCATTAATTGATAAATATAATCATGTTATTGTGGTATGGAACTTATCCTTTTAATTTGTATAGTAGAAAAATTACAGTAAAATGGCAGAGTAAGCATTTCTAGAAAGCACTTTGATGGTATTCCAATTATCAGATTATACCAAGTGAGTTTTATGCAGGTATTTTCCATTATAAATGTGGAAAAAATGAATGGAAAAAACTAGTAACCATAACAGCAAGAAGCCAAAGGATATTCATTCTCTCTCTCTCTCTCTCTCTCTCTCTGAACTGATATAGACATAAAATGCTGCAGTAACTCAGCGGGACAGGCAGCATCTCTGGAGAAGGGTCTCCACCTGAAACATAACCCATTCCTTCTCTCCATAGTTGCTGCCTGTTCAACTGAGTTACTCCAGCATTTTGTGTCTACCTTTGGTTTAAACCAGCATCTGCAGTTCCTTCCTACACACATTACGGGAGCTCCAACCGCAGGGGCTTCGACCGCCCAGATTGTGGGAGCTTCAACCGCCCCGATGCGGAAGCTTTGACTGCCGGTTGCAGGAGCTTCGATCTGCGAATGGTTCGACTGCCCCGACCGCGTGAGAAAAGGATGGAAGAAGATAATACGCTATTGCCTTCCATCACAGTGAGCTGTGGTGGATGTTTATGTTACTTTTGATGTAGTTTAAGTGTGTCCTGTTGCTTTTGGAAAACAAATTCTTTGTATGTTTTTACATACTTGGCTAATACATTAATTACAATTAAAATTATGAACTAGCAGGAATGCTTAATTTTCCAGGCTGGAAAGAATTCCAGCTCATTCATTCTGGGAAGGCATTGGAGCAGTTGCTTCCAAACCTTTCCTCTACGTGCACCCACTTCGAGATTTGTCAGGTTCCTGTAGATTCCTACCAGTTTATTTTTATATTTTAATCTCAAACATCCCTTAAATGCCCAGTCCCATGTACCAGTCCCCGTTCAACTGCCTGACCAAATCCACGCCCATCTTTCGGACCAACCTTCCCGACCTTCTCTCTAACGTAGCCCACCCACAAATGGATCGTTGCACGATTTTGTCTACACATTCCAAGAAATGTATTGTGTACCCATAAAACATTTTACAAAATGAAGATAAGCACAAAAAGCTGGTGTAATTCAACGAGTCAGTCAGAGAAAAGGAATAGGTGACGTTTTGGGTCGAGACCCTTCTTCAGACCTGATGTCACCTATTCCATATCCTTATTCAGTGGTGCTGTCTATATCAGTAATGTAATCAGATGAATTGGAAAAGGGATAAATTGCAATGGCCTTGAAAAGGTTGTGTGGACCAAAAGGGATACCTGCATGGACTACACTCTACTGCCATTCCCCTCTGATATTTTAGCAAAGGTGTTAATCAACTGAAATAAAATAGTTGGAAGAAGTGGAGAAATGTCAGAAAGACAAAAGTAACTATGAATTAATTCACAACATCCTTCACATTTATTTAAGACCTCAATATTCTGAAACATAATAACCCAGAAACTGCTGACCAAATTAATTGTTATTTTTCCAAATGCATGTCTGAGAGTCAGTGCAGTGAAGAGGCAGCAAAGGTGATTTACTTAACAATGTGAAAATTGATAGCACCCAATTGAGCGGACTCCCACCCACATGTTTTTGTATTACATTGATTAAAGAACTAAATTCCAATTTTGCTACAATTTGCTGTCGAGCCTTATGATGTGAGATACTTTGATTTTACGATTATTGCAATTAGCTTCAAATCTTGATGAAATTTCAGTGAAAATTATGATGATCCAACATAGTACCCATCAGTTATTATGATGCAGTAACTTCGGGAAGAAAGCAGTCACACAATAACAATTAGACTTTTTTTTAGCTCAAACTCTATTTCATTAGATTTAAAAGATCTGGTCCACGCTTCTGCCCACCCTCGAGGGATTCAAATGCATATTTTTTCTTAAAATACAAATGAAGTTGACATGGTTCACTTGCATCTGGGTGGAATCCAATTGAAATTAAACTAATTGAAAGTATATTCATTTGGAAGAGTTTTGCCAAGTACAGTAAATTAAGCTAACAAAGGCACTAGTTTTTGTGGCCACTTTGAGCAGAACAGTACACTGTTGAGCTCACCCAATAACACGAGCACACATTAAAACTCCATGCCGATTAGTGCAAACTTAACGTCAAACACATAAACATTATGAAGACAGGCATTTCCTCAACCTGTTTCCTATTGAGAGAAATTAAATCAAAACCATGAATGAAGCTCTGAGGGAATTGACAAAAACACTGCTGGACTGACATTCTTTAATCTGATACTCCTCTGGATTAAATCGTAATCAACGTGGGGGAATTCTTTAAACACAACATGGCATTATGCCTTGATTAAACATGAACAGGCAGTTTTAATTTCTCTCTACCACAAAAATGTCCATAATCAATTCTGTGTAATGCTATCAATATGAGGTTTTCTCTGGAGAAAGGTAACAGTACACTTCCTATGAGCTCCCTTGATTTCCAAGAGGAGTCTGTCTAATGTTAAATCTTGAAATTTGTCTAACTGCAGCTCTGCTCTGTCTTGCTATGTTGATACAGTAAAAAACATTCAATTTACACACATTGGCTCAGGGAAAGAAATTGGTTTGGATGAGATGGTAAAAGGAACTCAGCAAGATGTGGGTTGCAATCACAGGAGTGGTAGTGCTACCTTCAGTGAAGCAGCATGGAATGTTTGAATTGATGCAGAAACACAAAAAACACTTTTGTTTCAGTCATAACATGAATGTGACTAAAGGCTAATATAAAAATGCCATAATCCGTTCCTTGAACATAATCCAATGGACATAGACAACTTTTATTGTAGTAACCAAATCTTTTTGGAGGAAAAAACTGAAAACCTGGGATAGGAGAAATCCTGATCCAAAAACTATCCTGTGAATCAAATTTCATATCCAGCTTTTCACATGGAAATAAGATTCAACTTTTACTTCAAATATTTCACATTATTGCTCAAATGGTTATACATTTTCAATGCACTAAATAAAACCAGTCATTACCTCAAAACACACAAAGGAGCATTCTTAGGTCTAATTATTACTGTGAAATGGTTGTACTATTATAGTACAAGCATTTTTTTATATTTTTACTATTTTTATTGTTGTGGTCGCACTCGTATTGACGATTAAGGTATTTCAATTAAATTATGCAAAGTCCATGATTTATAGGATACTCTCTCAAAGCACGATGTTGCTTGGAAGCAATTGCAATGTCTACCAGGATTTACCTTGACAACTTGACTGCTTGTTGTCGGTAGATGCACAGAGAAGGTGAATTAAGGACCAGAGGACGTAGGTTTAAGGTGAAGGGGAAAAGATTTAATAGGGATCTGAGGGGTAACTATTTCACACAAAGGGTGATGGATGTATGGAACAAGCTGTCATAGGAGGTAGTTGAGGCTCGACTATCTCAACATTTAAGAAGCATGTGAGACAGGTACATGGATAGGACAGGTTTGGAGGGATATGGACCTGGTGGGACTAGTGTAGCTGGGACATGTTGACCGGTGTGGGCAAGTTGGGCCAAAGGGCCTGTTTCTACACTGCATCACTCTATGACTATGACTCCAACTCAAATTCTGCACAGAATTGTGAAGTGTAAAAATCATCAGAGTGGTCTGAAGTGAGTAGAGACCGCAGAAAGATGGCGCAAATGGAGACGTTACACTTGGAACGATTAAGGCTTGCCCTGATGGACAGGCTGGACCAGTTCAGAGGAATATGGTCTCCATTTATTGAATATTTAAAGGGTCAAGATGGTCCGGTTCGAAGCCATGACGGAAGCCTGAATGTATGAATGGATGAAGAATTATAGACAATAGATCATAAATATATCTCCATTGAAGAATATCTTGTTTAATACTCCACTCAATTAGTTTATCTCTTTTTTTTTCTTTTCTTTTTCCCTTTTTTATTTCCTACTGCTATAAAATAAAAAAGAAAATTATAGAAGTACAAATAAGATTGTTAATTTTAAAAATATTAAGAATGTATGTGACGTTAATATTTTCTTTTGCTTTAATTGGATTTTATATTTCTTCTTAATATGTAATTACTTCTAATAAAAATATCTTACAAAAAAAAAAGAAAGATGGCGCAAATGCCAGTGGCTAGATTATGGTGGCACGGTGAGGCTGGCACGGTGGCGCAACGGTGGACCCGGGTTTGATCCCGACTACGGGTGCTGTGTGTACGGAGCTTATACGTTCTACCCGTGACCTGTGTGGGTTTTCTCTGAGATCTTCGGTTTTCTCCTACACTCCAAAGACGTATAGATATGTAGGTAAATTTGCTTGGTGTATGTGTAAATTGTCCCTAGTGTGTGTAGGATGGTGTTAATGTGTGGGGGTTGGTGGTCGGCGCGGACTCGGTGGGCCGAAGGTGCTGTTTCCGCGCTGTATCTCTAAACTAAACTAAACTAAATTAGTTGCAGTAATAATGGATTGAAGTGTTATGAAGGTTAAGCACTTATTCCTCGCATTTTTCCCCCTTTTATTTGCTTTCAGTGTTTAGTTTAGTTTATTTGTGATTTTTAAAGTTTCAATCACGTGTCTAATGTTCAGGTTCCGATCAGAATAATTAGAATCAAAACATCCCAGACACTAGAATTCTGAAACAAAATACAGAACACAAATTTACAACTGGAAATAGTCATCTGGTAATTTCAATTTTTATTCATGTTCTCCTTATTTAAAAATGCCATTATCAACTCTTTCACCTGGGCTCATCACCACTATTGCTGGTCAATGTCTCATGCATTCCACCCTATCATAGACTTTCGCTGTTATTCTCACTGTCTTTCCCCTTTCCCTTCATGTAAAAGCCATAGAACTGTTAACTTTTCCAACATGATGAAAGGTCATAATATCTAAAATGATCTGTTTCTCTCTCCACAGATGTCACCAGACTAACTGAGAATATCCACCATTTTCTTTTTTTTTTGTTAAATATTTTTATTATAGAAACATATTGATAAAAAATACATTATTTTACATAAATGAAAATACATTATAAGATACTTTCGTAATATTAATATTAATATTATTATTAATATTAAAATTTAAGACTATATGCTTCTATACATTTTTCTAATTTTTTTATAAAGTAAGAAAAGATAGAGAGAGATAATATAGAAAATATGAAAGCGAATGGAGTGTTAATCATTAATCCGTCATTGGAGATATAGGCATGATTTATTATGTATATTTCTTCATCCATTCTAATATTCAGGCCTCAGTCAAGCCCTCGTACCAAGCCATTATGACCCTGTAAATATTCAATATATGGAGACCATATCTCTCTGAAGAGATCTAACCTGTCCATTAGGACAAGCCTCAATCTCTCCAGATGAAGTGTCTCCGACATTTCTGTATTCCACATTTTGATTGTGGGGGATGTAGGGCCTTTCCAAAATTTTAATATTAATTTTTTCCCAATTATTAAACCGTAATCAATAAAGATTCTTTGATTTGTTGTTATTAATTGGTCTGTTTCCAGTATTCCTAGTATTATTAACTTTGAATCAGGGGTCAAAATTATATTAACAACATTTGAAATTATCCTAAATATTTCTATCCAGAATTTTGTAATTTTTATACAGTTTGTAAATGAATGTGACAGATTAGCTTCTAAATGTTGACATTTATCACATATGGGAGATACTTTTGGAAAGATGTTATGTAGTTTAGATTTTGAATAATGTAGTCTATGTAGTATTTTAAAATGTATAAGAGAGTGTTTAGCATTTAACGAACAATGGTGTATATGTTGTAAACTTTCGTCCCATACTTCTGGTCTAATAATTTGGCCTAGTTCATTTTCCCAAGATTGTCTATGTATTTCTGTTGATGGGATATCACTTTCCAATAAGATGTTTTATATATATATATGAAATCATTTTTTCTGTATTCGGATGTTTATTTAAGCATTCATCTAAAATTTCTATCTTTCTATTTCTAAGTTCCTGTGTATTTGCTTTAACATAGTCTCTGATTTGTAAATATCTAAAATAATCTTTAGAGTGTAGTCCATAAATTTGTTGTAAATCTTGAAATGAAAGGAAAGAGTTTTCCTTATAGAGATCACCCATCTTAATAATTCCCTTGTTTTTCCATTGTAAAAAAGCTTTATCCATCATTGAAGGTTTAAACGTAACGTTATTTACAATGGTAAGAGATAGTGGTATAGATTTTAGTTTTAATGTTTTCTTTATTTGTTTCCAAATACGTATTCCACTTTCTATTATCGGGTTTTCACTATAAATTTTTCTTAGCTAAATTAATATTAGCAAATATTATAGAACTATTTCAAAAGGAGAACAATCTTCTTTTTCCATATTTAACCAGGTTGGTTGGTTATCTGTTTCTTCTAAGCAAAAATTCATATTTTTAATATTAACTGCCCAGTAATAAAACATAAAATTTGGTAGTGCTAAACCTCCATTTATTTTTGATTTACATAAATGTTTTTTATTTATTCTATGGCTCTTATAATCCCAAATAAAGTTAGTGATTAGGGAGTCCACCTTTTAGGGAGTTGCATCAGAATTAATTGGAAAAGATATAATAATTGTGGAAGAAAAACCATTTTTATTGTATTAATTTTACCTAACATTGAAATAGGTAGGGTTTTCCAATATAAAATATTCTTATTTAATTTATTCAATAATGGTGGGAAGTTAGATTTAAATAGAGTCAAATCTTTTTGTTACGAAAATTCCAAGATATTTTTTTTTCATTTGTTATCTTAAAAGGGAATTGTTGTAATATATGTAAGTTATTTACCGTTATTGGCATAAGTTCACTTTTATTCCAATTGATACTATATCCTGAGAAGGATCCAAATTCAGTTATTAATTTTAACAAATTTCGGATACTAGTTTCTGGTTTTGTGATGTAAAGTAATACATCATCCGCATATAAGGGGATTTTATTTTTAGTGTCTCTAGTATCGTATCCATATATTTCCGGATGTAATCTCACCCTCTGAGCTAGGGGTTCTACTGCAAGTGCAAACAATAAGGGGGATAAAGGGCAACCTTGTCTACAACCTCAAGATAGATTGAATTTAGTTGATAACATTCGGTTTGTTGTTATTCTAGTTGTCGGATTTGTATATAACAATTTGATCCAAGTAATAAACTTTTCTGAATTACTTCTAAAATAGAATAATTCTGATGCAATAGATGTGCCTTTGGCTTCTGTTGTTGTATATTGTTGATCCTGATGGAATCATTTGGTTTATACATGTTAGCCCAGTATAGAAGGGTGATTAAGTGTTTTTCCTCTTATGTTTTTTTCACCATTGACAGCACAATATTAAGAGCTTTTCTTTTCAAATCACCAATGTCAAAGGTTGAAAAAGAATCCCTGATCAAATTGGAACACAAATGGGTCTTTTATCAAACCCAAAAAACAAAAAACATTGCATATATTGGTTCTCACTTATCTATTCCATTGGTTACATCTTCAAAAAATTAAGGTCGGTTTGCTAAGCAGGATTTTACTTTCATAAATCCATGCTAGTTTTATCTATTTTTAAATATCCACGTTGGAACATTTTCTACTTGACCGGATGAGTGCTGTTCCAACAAGAAGCTTACAATACTGAGGAAAAAGCAGTTCGCTTTATTGGCACCTCACCTACCCGCATCTACCACTCTAAACATTCCCTCCCTCGATCACCTGAATCTGGCTGCCAGGTTTACCATCTACAAAATGCATTGCAGTACTTGTTATTGGCTATTCCAACATTACATCTTAGGTCTGCACTTCTGCAATAAAGAACGAACAGATAGCTGGCATATGAGAATAGATTCCACTTTAAGTTGCACACCATCTTGATCTGGAAACATATTGTTAATCCTTCATCATCGCTAGGCCTAATTCTGTAATTTTCCTCCAACAGCACATGTATAACTTCACCAAAGGATTGCAGTGCTTCAATAAGGAGACACCTCCTTCGCATGAGCAATTAAGAATGAAAAACTATTGCTGACCTAGGAAGTAATGCCCAAAACTCCAAAAATGAACATGGTAATCTGTCATTTTAGGGAACTATTCTCTTATAACGTCCATGACAAAGTCTTTTGTTTCCATATGACGTTAAGCACTGCCATGTTTTGGACTCATGTTTTCTGCTGAAAGCACGTGTGGCATTCACGTGACTTAAATAAGACAAACATACCATTAGCATTTCTGTGGGCTTGTTTACTCACTACTTGAAATCTTGCCCTGAACAAAACTGCTTGAAATGTTTTAAGTGCCATCTCCATACTGGTTGTTATTCTATACATTCCTTCAAATCTATTAAACAATTTTGTTTGAATTATCTCATTCACCTGTACAAACACCAGGTAATCTTGCGACGCCTAATCAAAAAAAACCTGGAAATTATACCTTTCTATTTGTGTCTTCAGACTGACCATGTACTTACCTAACAGTTTTCTCCGGTTCCTGGCTGCGTGAGCCAAACTTAGAGGATTTTCAAATTTTTCCACAACACCAAACTAACATTTTTGGATATTTTTAAGGCAGAGTTAGATTGTGGTAAACAAGGGGTGACATCTTACTGGGAGCAGGCAGGTACACAGAGTTGATGCTGCAGGCATGACTTTATTGAATGGCTGAGGAGACCTGGGACCAATGTGACCTACTTCTGCTCCTAATTTGGTTGGATATATGTGACATTTCATTTGTCTCCAGCCCTACCACCGGCATCAATCCTGCTTCCCTCTTCTCGTGCTCTCAGTTCTGGGACTTTGACAATATTGTTCATCCCAAGGGAAATTTCCACTTGCTCCATACAATGGGTGAATGGCTGAGTCCACTCACACCTCTGAGGCCCCAAACACATCTGAATCCCACCAATGCTGCATATCATCGCTGTTTTGCTAAGGGAACCCCATTCTCTATTTCGTCAGACAAGATCACTGTCACCAACTCCCTCAAGCAGCAACGTCTCTCCTTCTGTTAATGTACGAATTGTAAGTTACCTCATGTTAAGGGCCTGTCCCACTTGGGTGTCATTTGCGCGTAATTCACGTGACATAATTTACGCGTCACGATGCACGACACGCGCGTCGTGCAGCACACGTGATGCGCGCAAGGTGCGCATTACGCGCGCATGGTGCGTGACGACGTAGGCAGTGACGCGCAGTCACGCACGGCACCCCAGGGTTTTGGGATGTACAAAATCTTTACGCTCCATCTGCGTGACGCGCAAATGACACCCAAGTGGGACAGGCCCTTTACTGCCCACATAGGCAAATAAACTGAGTTTGAGCCATAAATAGAGCTTTATTGAATACAGTAACGCTCAACTAATAGCAATGCCTGGTGCTTAAAAGTATCAAATTTATATTATGTGGTACCCTCTGTTCTTAAAGATACTGTACATGTTGGAACCATTTAACCCAACTTTGCAATGGGAAATATAAACAAAATCCTTGGTTACCAACTCGCACTTAATTAAACAATTTAATGATCACAGCACAGCCTGTGATTATTAAAATTAGAGACCACATAGAATGGGTTTCACACCCCTTCCAAATACAGAGCTGAGACCTTAGAGGTGCATCAATTTCTCAAATTTCAGATCTTATCAAAATCAAATAATCTCTGTTAAGCATACAAAGTTTGAAGGCTATGATGTAAACACGGTGAACAGTGAAAGAAAGTACAACCCAAGGATGAGAGTTTGTAATGTTTGGAGCTGCGTTATCAGGACTTTGAACTTACACTATATTCTTTCATGAAATACCACAATCCCACATTTCCTAGAATGAATCACCAAAATTATAACTATATTCAAATTACAAAACAACCCAGTTTTTGATCCAATGCTAGTTTGAGATTTCTGTTTTTCAAGATCAACATGATACGATGGAACTTTATTTATCCCAGGAGGGAAATTGGTCCACCAACAGTCATAAAACACAAGATACACGAAACATGAAATTAAAGTGACGAGTGGAAAGTCCAGAATTGGGGATGTGCAAAGATTGGGGAGGGGGAAGGGGAGTCAGTCTATCCCACGAGAGAAGGGGGAGGAGTTGTACAATTTGAAAGCCACAGGGAAAAAGGATCTCCTGTGGCGTTCTGTACTGCTCGGCATGTGTAAAATCCTTTGTCAAATCTTAGAATTTTATTATTTTTAGTGTTCTTAGTGATATTTTGTTTCACCCTGCCTTTATAATTCATAACTTTGATCTCTGTCAATCATAATTTAGCCAGGTCGACATTATAGCTCTGTCCATGTCAGATATGTTATGGAATGCCATACCTCGTTAGCTATGACTGACAGAAAGGGCAGAAGGTCTCTCCATAACTGTAAATGAGTGTGAAATTTCTCTCTCCTCGTCCAGCTGTTGTGAGACAAATATAAGCAGACCCTTCGATGTCAAAAATGTAAACTGCAGCTAGTTAATTCCAATTTTAATTCAGCTTTCTTAATTCTATGTATCCTGTTTACATTTGGAGCACCATCTAGGTAAATGACCTTGTGAGACACATTAGCGAGTTTCTAAATTGAGTGATGTGGCAGGCTAAAACTAAATGAATTCATTGTGTTATAAATCAAATCTGTCACTATTCAAGTTCTTTATTGCTTAAAAACTCCCTGAAGCATGACCGAGGTAGGGAGTATAATATCATTTACGGGGGCAGAAGTTCAATATGACCCAGTTTCTGGTTCGCAGCTGATGCTGAGCACACGGTGCCCACAGAAATTGTGCTTCATTTATAATTGGAGCAAGCACCTTCAGAGGCATGACTTCACACTGGGCTGTTTGTTTTATTACCAGAAGTGAGAGATGTTGATAGGAAGAGGGCTGACTACAGTTAGCAGCTGCATCCAGGGTTCGATGGAACAGTGAGGCCACACCTCTGATGTCAGGAAGGTAAATAAAATATTTAATAATTATTCTGAAGTATTCCCAGAGTTGTAAGCGTTAACAAATTTTCCTGTTGTGAAATTTGGCCATATTCTAAAATGTATATGGCCACGAATATACTACTATTTAATAATTCTCATGATAGTGTTCAAATACTTCATGGCCTTGCCCTATTATGACCCTGTAACCTATGTTTGGAATCATGGAGTTAAACAGCATGGAAACAGTCCTTTCTCCAAACACATCCATGCTGACCACATTGTATAACTGAGCTTGTCCCATTTGCCTGCATTTGACCCATATCCCTCCAACCTTTCCTATCCATGTACCCATCTGAATGCTCGTTCCATATATGCACCATTTAATGCAGAAAGGAATTGCCTTTCAGGTTTCTTTCCTCATCGTTCCCCTCTCACCTTAAATCTATGCCCACTTGTTCTGGACGACACCAACGTGGGAATAGGACAGTGACCATTCACCTGACCCATGCCTCTCATGATTTTGTATACCTTTATAAGGTCACCCTTCAGCCTCCCAAACACCTGGGAAAAAAGTCCCAGCCTCTTGTTATAAGCTTAAGCTCTTGAGCCCTGTTTTACTGTACATCCTAGAAACACCCTTTCCAGCTTAATGACATATTTCCGAGGGAATGAGAACTTTACACAATATTTCAAGTGTGGTCTCACCAATGTCTTCTTCAGCTTCACCATTTCCTGAACTGAATACTCTTATTGATGAAGGAAAACATGTCAATGCCTTCTTCACCACCCTGTCTACCTTTGTTGCCACTGTCTGGGCAACTGTGTATCTGTATCGCTGGTCCCTCTGATCCATTAACAGTTTAAGTCCTGTCTTGGTTTGACTTGCCAAAAAATACAGGCAATCACCACACACTCCTCCACCAATCAATTTTGAACAGCTGCTCTGGCGATCTCATCTTTCAGACTAGACCAATGGGATCTTGTTTCTGGATCGATTGAGTCAGGAGTCACGATTTCTCAACGCACCGCAGATTAATAAGCCATTATCTGATATTTCAATCACAGACAGGTGTAAATTATAATGAACCAATCCATTCCACCATAATCTTGGGCACGAGTTCACATAAAAGCGCAGAGGAAAATAATTATGACGCCATTGTCTTCAGTTGCAGGTCTACTCTGCAGTTCCTTTTCGATATTTTTTTAAATTTCTTAAAATGATCCTTCTAACTTCTGTGACCCTGTCTTTGGTTAGCTTGATTCATATCTTTGTATCTGTCTTGGATATTTGGTGCAAAAGTACAATGATGTGCTTTGGTATGTTTGCATTTTTGGTATTTGTATGAATGGCCCAACATGTGTCCAAACTAGAATGACTAGAAAATCAGAAAATCATGTAATGCCACTTAAACATTGGAAAAACTCAGCAATATTAAAAACATTGTGAATAGGATGTTTTTTTGAAACAAAAGCAAGATGTTGTGCTCTAAAATAATAAGATTAAACGAGAACTTACCAAGTTTGAAGTTTGATCTTTATTTTATGAGGAGTTGCGATGAGGGATTTCGTGAAGACCCCGCCAGCACGCATGCGCGACATTCTTCAAAGCAGCGGTGTGGAATCACAGATAACAACAATGACTGAAGATAGGAAGATTAAAGAACTTGAACATACCAGTTGACCTTATGATAGAGGGTTAGGAGCGGAGGGCGCAAAATCCCTCATCGCAACTCCTCATAAAATAAAGATCAAACTTCAAACTTGGTAAGTTCTCATTTAATCTTACTATTTTACTTCGGAGTCACGTGAGTGACTTCGTGAAGATTTCAAAGCTCTGAGAGTTCACGCCCTGGACAACGTCCATGCTGTCACACTGCCGCAATACTAATGGAGGAAGGTTGTGAATATATTCCAGACTGAACAGGCTGAAAAAGTAATGGGTGTTTATTAACACAAACAATAATAAAAAAACCTTAATTCGGGGACAAATTATATGACGGAGCGGCTCTCAGCACAGCTTCCGCGAACGTTGCGGGGGCGGCCACCGGCTTATGGTAGAGGCGTTGGAATGTTGATTCAATGGCCCAGCCCGCGGTAGCGAGGACATGGTCCATGGGCACCTCCATGGTCCTCGCCGCTGATGTGGATGCAGCCCTGGTAGAGTGAGATTTTAAAATGTTAGTATCTATACCTGCTGCACCCAACACCACCCTGAGCCACCTGGCAATGATCTGCACAGTCACCCGGTGATGTGGTTGCTTGTGGCTGATGAGGAGCCCCTGCTCCATATTCCGGATGGTACGTGTAGTCCTGATGTAATGGCGGAGATGGGTGGCTATGCAGAGTGTGGCATCAGACGAGTACGCCCGGAATTCCAACTGCAGTCCAGTAGACCCCGGTCTATGCTGCTTCAGTAGTTCTTCTACAAAGAAGGTTACCTTTGCAGGGGTTGAGACCATTCTGTCGAGTCGAAGTTTCTGTAAGGTCTGGACTCGTCGTGCTGTTGTCAGTGCCATAAACATCACCACTTTGAGGGTAAGTCTATCAAGTGGTAACCCTGTCATGGGGGCCCAGCTTCCGAGCAGGGTCAGTACTATCCCTACATCCCAGGTGATGTTGTATCTCGGTCGAGGAGGGTTGGTGTTAAACACACCCCTCATGAATTTAGATACCAATGGGTGTGTGCCCACACCAATATTCAGGTATGAGGACAGCTTACTCCTGGCGCTGTTGATGGCACTGTAGCTGAGACCCTCATCATAATGAAGGCCCGCCAGGAATTCCAGGACGTCAGGGATTGTGGCAGAGTTGTAGGTCGTATTTGTACGAGAGCAGTAGGCCTCCCACTTCCTGATCTGGGTGAGGTACTGCTTTCTGGTAGACGCTGTGATGAGGTCCATGGCCCTGGGTGATATGCCAGCCTCCAATAGTGGCCTCCTTAGAACCTACAAGCCAACAGTTTTAAGTGACCATGACATGGGTGACTATCCCCCGTAATGGGGTTTGTAATCAAATGCGGGTGTTTTGCAATTTGAACCCACGGATATTTTAACATGTGGAGGACCACCGGGTACCATGTTGTGTAGGCCAGACGGGTATGATCAATATGCCTGTTGCAGAATCCAGTTTAATTTTCTGCAATACCCGACTGATGAGGCAGAATGGGGGAAATGCGTAGCAGAACCATTTCCCCCAATGGAATGAAAAAGCATCCATTGCTACTACCCCAGGGTCTGGTTCCCAAGACACATACGTTGGTATCTGATGGTTCAACCTTGACGCAAAGAGGTCGATATCTGGTGTGCCAAATTTAGCTATAATTTCAGCAAATATTTGGGGGTTAAACATCCACTCGATGTTATCATTGAATACTCGTGACCTGGTGTCTGCCACTGTATTGAGCTTCCCCGGGAGGTAGGTCGCTGAGATCCAAATATTTCTGTCAATGCACCAGAGCCAAATTGTGTTTACCAATTCATCACAAGATACTGACCTGATACCACCCATATGATTAGGTAAGCCACCACCGTGGTATTATCTATTTGGAGGCAGACATGTGTATGATGGAAAGTTGTACAGTATGCCCACAGCCCTTGGAAAGCACCCAACATCTCCAAATAGTTTATGCCTTGTGTCTGAAGGAGGGTGGACTCGTGATGATCCCATCTGCCACCACAACTGGAAGTGGTGTCAGTTGCTCCCCAGCCTTGGGCGCTTGCATCGGTCTGTAACACGACTGACGGATTGCTAACAATGATGGGCTTGTAACACTCACTAATATTGTTAACCCACCATTGTAACTCAATTTTAGCCTTGATCGGTCTGTCAAAATCTCCAGCATTTGATTTTAATGCTGAAATTTTTGCTCTTTGCAAATTTTGGTAATGTAATGGTCCAAATTGCGCAGCTGGAAATGTAGCTACGAGTTTCCCAATTACCTTAGCAGCATGTCTGATGGTCGGCACTCTGGCACAAGCAAGGCTGTTGCATGCCTCTTTTATGGCTGATGCTTTGTTGGCTGGGATAGTGACTATCATTTGGTTGGTGTCAATAGTGAATCCCAGATAGTCCATGATTTGAGACAGCGTGAATTTGGATTTGTCTGGATGCGTAACAAAGCCTAATGCCTCGAACAGTGATCTAGTAGCTGTGACTGCCAGCTCTGCCAATTCAAGGGTTTGCCCCACTATTAAGATATCGTCCAAGTATGCCATGACGATATAATTTTGTTGTCTCAAGGTCGCCAAGATAGGTTTGACAAGTTTAGTAAATAGCCGAGGGGCTGTTGTAATACCATTGGGCAAGGCTTTGTATTGCCATAATTGACCCCGCCAAACAAATTTTAAGAATTTCCGATGATGTTCTATGATAGGGACAGTATAGTATGCATCTGGGAAATCAGCTGTTTAGCCGTTTCTAACGTTTCCATTTTCAAATGGGCATATTGTACAAACGTATTCAGATGGCTTAGGTCAATGATGATCCGACATCCACCATCTTTTTTAGTTTTGGTAAAGATGTTGGACACGAACTCAAGGGGTTCATGTGTCGTTTTCTCTATCACCCCTTTGGCTGCCAGCCTTAAAATTTCTGCATGTCCATCCTCTATCTCTTTTTGAAAGAGCGCAAACCTGCGATGAGGGACATGCTGTGTAGGGGGAAGGATCTCATTAATAAACTCTATTACATAATCCTGAATACTTTGTAGAATAAAGGGATGCGAGGTTATCGCACCCCATGCACCTGAAAATGCCCGCAACTATCCCCCAACTGGTGTGGATACTATTGCTACTTGCTTGAAAGAACCAGACCCCCTTACCTCCACGGTTAACAGCGGGGCCTGGTGTATTGTGATTTGGGGGGTCGTTGTGTTGCTTGATATGGCTGTTGCCGCATTTTCCAGGGTGGCTTCTGCTGGCCCTGTCCTAAAAAAGGCTTCTGCTGTTGGGGAGCGGGTGGAGGATAGGTTCTTGGCGCCCTATCCGGCTGACGAGATCTTGAGGTAGGATAAGGCTGTGGTCGACGGTATGTCAGTACCCTGGCTGTTGGTGGCTTCATCAGGCGGACGGTTTTGGCCTCCTCGTCCAATTCTTTGACCTGTCTGGCAGGTCCTCCCCAAACAGCTGTCGTGGTGGTGGAATGGTGGAGGCCCGACACAACCCTGCGAATTTCGGGTTGAGGGTGGGCCGGATGGAGCTCTTACGAAAGCAATTTATTTCAAATTGCGTATTGCAGAGGAGGGCAAGAGCATCCTGCTGCTCAGCCGTGACGTTATCGCCATCGAGGGTCCTCGTGAACGCCGTGATGCCGGACGTCAGGATCTTGAGGATTTTCTGCAGGCGTACCTCCTGTGCTCTGATGGCGGAACTCATGTTCCCCCAGATTTGTGGGTTGACCGTGGGGACATTCAAGTTGATACAGTTGTCCGGAAATTTGTACTTCTCCATGGCCTCTGCAAGTATTTGATCTTGCAGCTGGTGTATGGCCAAGAAGTTGATGCTCCCTGCCAGTTTGGGATGCAGGGGTTTTCCGGAACGCGCTGGCGTGGGAAATTTGGCAACCACATCCAGCAGGTCTGGTGCTGGCTCTGGAGCAGTGGGCTCTTCCATCACTGGCTTTTCATCGAAGTCAGCCATCTGAGATGCTGGGTAGCCAGATGGTTGGGCCCCTAGAACGGTGAGACTCTTGCTCCTGTTGGTCCATGTCCCGCTGGAGAAGTTGCTCCACCATGAGCTCCATCCTGGCCATGCGACCGCCGCCGCTAAACGCGGACGACAAGTCGACTTCCCCAGGTTCTTCGTATACTCTGGGGCTTCCACCAGCGGACCGCACCTCATCGAGGCGATAACAAGGGTCCGATGGCAGGTCGTCGATGGCAGCCGCTCCAGCGGGGCCGTACGACTCCCTCGCGGACATACCGCTAGTCCGCCATCGTGCGGACTGTGGCGGTCCCCCTGCCTGATACGAAGGCAGCGGAGATGAGTCGGTGCCGGCCCCCGGTGCCTGGCTCCCCGATGTCCGTGCAGGCTTACTGCCACTTCTGACCCCCAAGGTCTGTGGTAGTGCATGGCCGCTGGCTGCCTCAGCGAGGCTGCCCGACCGAGCTCTGCTGCCACCGGCCTGCGCTCCGGCAGACTGTTCCAGTGGAACGTCGGTAGCGCCTGCTCCTGCAGGGCTGCCCGACTGTCCAGCAGCTCTGCCGCCGGCCTGCACTCCGGCAGACTTTCCCGGCTGCTTGTCGAGGCCTGCCGCGGCTGCGGGGCTCGACTTCGGCGCGGCTTTTCCCCGGGTATGCCCTCGCGGGACCTGTAAAAGAGTGGAAGTCGCCGCCGCCGGTGTGCGAGGCACGTTAGTGCGTACCTGCTTGCTACCTCCCCTGGCTTTGGGGGAAGGTAGCATGAAGTCAGGATCGAAGGCACCCTACTCCTGTGCGGATGTCCGTTCTGGAGATGAGCCGGGCGCTGCTGACTCTGCAGTGCCCAACTTCCGCACTTTTCTCCCCGGCCGTAGTGCAGGTGCTGCCGGTGTTGCAAGCAGCTCCGGGGATGGTGGCCGCTGACTTGCTAGGGTCCCGCGGCTCTTGGAAAGCTTGGCCTTCCCTTTCCCTTCCATCGTATCTGTAGGTAGAAGCAATTCCTACCTCCAACCATCTTAAGGTTAGTTCACTTACCTTCAGCGTTCTTTTTGAAGGAGCTGGTGGGAACGTGCACTCCCCCCCCAGCTTGTCAACAGCAAATGCGAGCGACGATATGTCACGCATGCGTGCTGGCGGGGTCTTCACGAAGTCACTCACGTGACTCCGAAGTAAAATACAGTCTCATTGTGGTGGATCATACATGTTAAGGTAGGTAAGCACATATCAGTTAAAATCAATATTCATCAAAACTATCAGATTTCAAGGTGAAATTTATACCAGATTGCCAATTGTGCAGAGCTGAAATGTGTTACCAAATGAGTTGATTTCCCAAACAAGTTGAGTTCCAAACAAAATAAGTTCCTGTGGGTTACCAAATCAAATGTTTCTTTCCAAATGTTGAGCCAAAAAATTAGTTACAGCATTACCCAATAAAATTATTTCATCAATATACCAGTTTCAAAGTTTCAAGGTTAAGGTTTCAAGATCAGTTTATTGTCACATGTACCAATTAAGGTACAGTGAAATTCAGATTGCCATACAGTCTTACCAATAAAGAGCAACAAGACACCTAAATAACATTTTAACATGAACATCCACCACAGCGACTCCCCCACATTCCTCACTGTAATGGAAGGGAAAAAAAGTTCAATCTTCTTCCCTTCTTTGTTCTCCCCGGTCGGGGCACTTGAACCTTCCATTGTCGGGGCGATCTTGGCACCCGCAACCGGCAGTCGAGCCCTCCGTATCGGGGCGATCGTGCTCCTGCATTGGGGGATCTCAGCTCCCCGCGTCAGGCGATCGGACTCCTGAGTCGGGGCTGGTCGAACCTCCTGCATCTTGGAGCTTCCCGAGATCAGTCTCTACCCGAGACTGCAAACTCCGCGATGGTAAAATCAACAGGCTGCGGTTGGAGCATCGATCCCAGGCAAGTGATCGCAGGCTCCGATGGTAACTCCACGGCCCCGCGGTGGGGCTCAAAGTCAGACTCGAGCAAGGCCGCCTGCTCCATGATGTTAGGCCGCAGAGCGACCGCAGATACGATCCGGAAAAAAGATTGCATCTCCGGCAAGGTAAGAGATTGAAAAAAATGTTTCCCCAACCCCCCCCCCCCCCCCCATTCCACCCCCCACTCCACCCCCCACATAAAACAAACCAGAGAACATTAACACATACTTTTTAAAACACACTAAAAAGTAATAAAAAAGACAAAAAGACAGACAGACTCTAGGCGAGTCTCCCATCGCTGATGGTGCCACCCGGTATTATTTTACGATAACCGGAAAGCATTTTCCTCTTATGTATGATGCTGCTTTGTCATTCTTAGGTTAGCCGTAGAGTCATATAGCAACTCATCCATGCCAATCAAGATGCCCTATCTTTACCTGTG
This sequence comes from Okamejei kenojei, assembly GCA_035221665.1. Lineage (NCBI taxonomy): Eukaryota > Metazoa > Chordata > Chondrichthyes > Rajiformes > Rajidae > Okamejei > Okamejei kenojei. Next base: position 23,067,734 of record CM069140.1, on the reverse strand, counting down.
TTTGACATATGACCTTCTAAACCTTTCCTATCGATGTACTTGTCCAAATATATTTTAAGTGTCGCTATTGTACCTGCCTCAACTACTTCCTCTGGCACTTCGTTCCATAAATGTACTACACTCTGTGTGAAAAAACGGCCCCTCCGGTTTCTATTACGTCGTTACCTGTGGACCCTTATTCAGAGCTTTGGCGGTGTTCCAGCATTCTGGCGGTGAGCAATGGTGGCAGCCCGGCTTCGGAGGCTCGGCCGCGGGCCTAGTGGACGATAACAGGGGAGGCCTGGATCGCCTCAGCGCAGAGGGAGAATAAGTAGGGAAGAAGACAAAGACTTTAAGACTTTTGCCTTCCACCACAGAGAGGAGGTGCCTGGTGAACTCACTGTGGTGGATGTTAAATATGTGTTTACTATGTGTTTTTTAAAAAAATTATTATATGTTATGACTGCAAGGTAACAAATTTCGTTCAGATCGAAATGTCTGAATGACAATAAAGGAATCTACACCTTCTGTCTTTAAAATGCCCTCTAGTTCTTGATTTCCCTACCCTGAGAAAAAGACTATGCCCCTCATGATTTTAAACACCCCCTGTAAGATCGCCATTCAGCCTCCTGCCCACCAAGGAATAAAATCATAGCCTGCCCCCCTCTCCCTATACCGGAGACCCATGAGCCCTGGCAACATCCTCTACAGTGCAGTTTAATGGCATCTTTCGTAGCAAAGTGACCAAAGCTGAACACAATACTCCAAGTGCGGCTTCATCATCATCTGGTACAAATGTAACATAATGTTCAATCTCCTTTGCTAAATTCCCTGACTAAGGAAGGCCAGTGTGCTAAAAGCCTTCTTCATTACCTTATCTACTGGTGTTGCACCTTTCAGGGAACTATGCACTTATATATCTAGATCCTTCTGCACAAAAACACTTCCCAAGGCCTTACAGTTTACCACAAAATGCAACTCCTCACACTTATTTGAATGAAACTCCATTTGTCATTTCTGATCAAGTTCTTGCTATAATTCCTGATAACCATCTTCACTGTCAATTATACCAAATATTTTTGTGTCATCTGCAAGCTAACAAATTATGCCTTGTACATTCTCATCCAAATTGTTAATATAGATGACAAACAGGAATGGGTCCAGCACCGATCAATGAGGCACACCACCAGTCACAGGCTTCCAGTAAAAAATAAAACCTTCCACCAGTACACTTTGCTTACTACTGTGAAGCCAATCCTGTATCCTGTTAGCGAGCTCTCCTTGGACCCCATGATATCTAACCTCCCAGAGAAGCTTAGCATGTGGAACCTTATTGAGGGCCTTTCTGAAATCCATATGAACTACAGCCCTGCCCTTGTTAACATTCTTGGTTACTTCAAAAAACTCATTCAAATTCATGAGACATGATTTCCTACATACAAAACCATGCTCACTATCCCATATCAGTCTATCTAAAAGCATAGATATCTTATTCTTCGGAATCCTCTCCAGTAACTTTCCTACCATAGATCGTAAGCTTACTTGTCTATAGTACCTAGATTTTTCTTTGCAGATCTTCAAAGGCCGCCCTCCAGTCTTATGGCACCTCATCCACGCCTAACAATAATTCATACATTGCAGCCTGGATTCCTGCAATTATTACTCTCTAGCTTCCCAAAATGTCTTTGGATATATCTGATCAGGCCTGGGACATTTATTTATTGTGGTTACGTCTTTGAACATCCTGCACCACCTTGACTCGAGCCCACAGTCCTCAAAACATCTCCGTTAACTGTTCCAACTTCCGGAGTCTTTGTGTCTTTCTCCATGGTAAAATCAGAAAATAAGTATTCATTGAGGATCTTGCCCATCTTTTGCAGCTCCATACATAGATGACCACTTTGGTTTCTGTAGGGCTTTATTCCATAATAACTCTTTGGATTTACCTAGATCCAATCTGTCAGAGCTAACTCGGGCACTCTTTTGCGCTTTGATTTCCTTCTTAGGTATGCTTAGGATATGGGAGAAGGCAGGAACAGGGGACTGATTGGGGATGATCAGCCATGATCACATTGAATGGCGGTGCTAGCTCGAAGGGCCAAATGGCCTGCTCCTGCACCTATTGTCTATTGTCCTCTGGAGATTCACTTGATCCCATCGCAAACACCTGATTGTTCACCCAGGTTCATTGATGTAGCTCACATTTCAAAAGGGAAAATAATTGACTTTTTGGATCTGTGATTTACTATTCATTTTATTTTAAATTAAAACATGTTTATGTGATTTACCTCTCCAAATTATGGTTAGATTAATGTGCAGTAAATTTCACTTGTAGAAGGAAGTAATTGTTAAAATTTAGTTTTGTTTATTTTTTGTCAAGTGTAGGGGAAAGCTGAATTCAGTTATGAGAGGATCAATTTTAAAACACTGAACTATTTTCTTTTATTCCTGTACATTTTGTTCTGCCATGTTTCACAAGTAAGCCTAATTGATACTTCTTTGTTTCGGAAGAACTTTAACAAGGCAAGCTATTTGTATATAATATACACGTACACTCTGAACCAGGCTATTTGTGCTTTCCTGTATGAAGGTAATAATTAGCTTTGACATGTCTGGGTCTCTCTCTTTTAGCTAATTACTCATTGCCTGTTGAATCAAATATTAGCATCTCTAATACCCTGACTTCTGAACTATTTATCATAATTACTTCATGACACCGACATATTTCCTCACTTTCAGAATCAATTAATTTGTATTATTTTAATCTATTTTATATTTTTTTACACCAATCTTTCAATCGGAAGCATATTTTTAAATGTTTCAAATGTAGGGATAGTCTGTATGTTTTTGTACGTGGGAGATCATGTCTTGCGCATTTGATTTAATTTTTTGAAGTGGTAATCAAAAATGTTGATGAGGGCAAGGCCATAGATATGGTTTATATAGACTTCAGGAAGGCCTTTGATAAGATTCCGCAAGGTAAGCTGTTCTGGAAGGTTAGATCGCATGGGATCCAGAAAGAGCTAGCAAACTGGATTTTTCTTGGACTGGATGCCTGTGACGAGTTGTATGCCTCAGGGATCAGTGCTGGTTCCATTGCTGTTTGTAGTTTATATCAACAATTTAGATGAGAATGTACAAGGCATGATCAGTAACTTTGCAAATGACACTAAAGCGAGTGGTATAATAGATAGAAGATGGTTATCAACAATTACAGTAGGCTCTTGATTAACTGGGCAAGGGGATGGAGAAATGGTTAATGGAGTTTAATGCAGATAAGTGCGAGCTGTTGAATTTTGGGAAGATAAACCAAAGCAGGAACTTCACAGTGAATGGCAGGACCCTGGGGAGTGTTGTAGAGCAGAAGGATCTAGGAGTGCAGGTACATAGATCCCCAAAAGTGGCATCACAGGTAGATAGGGTGGTCAAGTAGGCTATTAGTACATTGGCTTTCATCAGTCAACATATTGAGTATAGAAGTTGGGATGTAATGCTCGTTATATAAGATGTTGGTGAAGCCGCATTTGTAATATTGTGTTCAGTTTTGGTGATGCTGTTATAGGAATTATGTCATTAAGCTGGGAAGAGTGCAGAGAAGAATAACAAGGATATAACCAGAACATGAGGGTTTGCGCTATAGGGAGAGATTGGTCAGGCTAGGACTTTATTCCTTGGAGCACAGGAGGCTGCGGGGTGATTTTATAGAGATATACAACATCAAAAAGGGAATAGATAGGGTGAATGCACAGATATTTAACCCAGGGTAGGGGAATCAAAAACAAGAGGACATAGATTTAAGATGAGAGATACAAACCTAAAGGGCAACTTTTTCACTGAGAGGGTAGTGGGTATATGGAACGGGCTACCAATGAGGTAGGTGAGGTAGATACTATAACAGCATTTAAAAGACATTTGGACAGGTACGTGTAAGGTTTAGAGCAATATGAGCCAAATGTAGTCAAATGGGATTAGCTTAGATGGGGCTTCTCGGTAGCATGGACAAGTTGGGTCGAAGGGCCTGTTTCTATGTTTTATTACTTTTTTTTAACTTGCTTTTCAATCATTTATGAGTGAGCTCCCCTTACATTCTTTCTCAATTACAATTTCGGCATCTGACAGGATAAGGTGATTAGAGGTGAGAAGTTGCACTGACCAATAAGTCAGACCTTCTAACTTAAGTGACAGATCTGAAGATCATACTACACAAATAATAGAAAGCAGATAACCTCCCCACCAACGTATTTATTACTCACATTCATCACCCCAAAATGCTGATATTTAAATTGCTCCACATGCAGGTAGGTATGTAATGTAAATGTGGCATTAGATCACTACCTTGAGAAGAAACTGCACTTCCAGGGACAGCACACCCAATCTAGCAATTGTAAATAATGTCACTGGAGAGAGGGAGGGTTAGCTTTTTTAATTTTTGGAGATGGGTAAGTTTGTGTATTCAGCAGGAAGATTGATTAACTTTTTCTTTTACTCGCCTGTAACCTTTGCCTACTTCAGGCGGAAGGAAGAGGGCGCACACTGCAGACATTAGGTGTTCATTTCTTGACGCAATGGAATCCATTGATCAATATAAAATGAACAAAATGCATGGTGCAGTGAACCCAAATTTTCAAGGAGTCAATGTTTTACGTGGTCGCACAATGTAACCAGTATGGGATGCTACAACAAAGAGGGTGACATTTAACCCAGCCTCCCTGCGGTGTCTCTGGTGTGGTCATTTACTCCTAATCCCTTGTATTTCCTCTGTAGACATGCAATTGTTTCCCTTCAAATATTTATCTGATTCCGTTTTGAAAGTTGATCTTAAATTTACTTCAACTTCCTGTTCATTTGGTGCATTCCAGATCTTATCAACTGTGTAAAAAGAATTATCTTCGCCTCATGAAGAAACAAGATGTTGGGATCTACAGCAAAGAACAGACACAACAGGTCAGGCAGCAGGATCCCGACCCAAAATATTGACCATCCCTTTGCCTCCACAGATGCTGCCTGACCCATTGACTTTCTCCAATAGTCTATTTTGTTGCTCTCTTTACCTCAATGGGTTTTTTTTTGCCAATTCCCTTAAATATAAAATTCTCCAGCTACTGGCTGATCTGCCACTAGAGACAATTCCTATTTATTTATTTTATCAAAACTCTTCTTGCTTTCAAAACCTAAATTAACTCTCATCTCAATATTTTCCCCTGTCAGGAAAATAATTTTGGTTATTCTAATCTCAGTATGCTCAACTTTATAAAATTTGATAGCAGCTGGAACATCCTACTTTGGGTATTTAGCAGTTTCCCCTCAATAATTCCAAATTATCTGATAAAAGCTAAAGATGAATATCAGAAACTTTATTTGGAAAAAGTCTATATTGACTTTTGTCTTAAACAAGCTCTGCGATTTTAAATCACAGAATCTGCATGCATGTGTGTGCATGTGAGAGAGAGAAGGAGAGACAAAGAGAGAAAGAGATGAAATAAAGGAAACAAGATCCACTGATTCTAAACCCTTCAATCAACTTCAGTAAGCTGCATAAGTTGAGAAAAACAATTACCTTTATTCCCCTGAATGTGTGCCTGTAAAATTTAGCCAGAAGATGGAAGTGCACCTTGCTGGGCAGCGTGCAAAATCTAAACCCCAAAGCAACAATTAAAGACAGGAATACTGCTTAGTAAAGATGGAATCTGAATTGCTTTGCCTATAAATTCTCAACATTTGTCCTAAAACAGAGTACTCCTAATTAAGATTGTTATAAGATGGTGAATCCCAGTGGGAAATGCCATTAGGGAAGTATTGGTATCATGAGCGGCTATTAATGCCCCAATGCACTAAAAGAAATCCGCATACTGTGGATAGATAACTGTATATTATTGACCTTCTGGGCATTTGATTTTTGTCACAGTCACTAAAATGTCCTGAATTTAGGGTTTATCTCTAATATATTTACTAGTTCCAACATAGAACAGTACACCACAAGAACAGGCCCTTCGGCCCACTAAATCTGTGCTGAACATGATGCTAAGACCAACTCGTATCTGCCTGCACATAATACATATCTCTCCATTCCTTGCTTATCAATATGACTATACAAAATACACTTAAATGTCACGATCGTATCTAGCCTCAAGCACATTCTTAGCGTATTTGAACCTAGCGTGGTCTAGGCACACACCATCCTCTTGGTAAAAGAAACGTGCCTTGCACATCTCCTCTAACTTTGCCCTCCTCACCTTAAACCTATGCCCTCTAGCATTTGATTTTTTTCCATCCTGGGAAAACGGTTCTGTCTATCCTATCTATGCTTCTCATAATTTTATATAGTTCTATCATGTCTCCCCACAACTTCTGGCATGGCTGAGAAATCCTTCATCTTCACCATTAATATCCAATGTCTTTACACCTCCATCCCACATCGGGATGACCTGAGTACTCTTCACTTCTTCCTTCAACAGAGGCCCAACCAGTTTCTTCCAGTCCTACTGTTAGTTGCTCAAGGTCTTATTTTGAACATCTCCTTTAACATCTCCTTTAACTCCATTCCCTTTTTCCAAATCAAAGTTACAGCTATGAGAACTGGCATAAAACCAAGTTATGCTTATTTCATTGTGTAATAAAAAGAATAGTCCTTTTCTGTCTTATTCCAAGCTTCCTTCGCCTCTGCTTCTGATATATTGAAGATTATATCGGGCTGCTTCCTGCACTGAATAGAACTTGAACATTTCAGGACCTATGCTGTCTATTTCCATTACGCTCATGCTTTCATATCTAACTCTTTCATTCTCTATCTTGTCTTATCATCTCGGAGGATATTTAAGATTCCCATTCCATTTTCCCAGCTTCTCTAACTTCATAATAATCATAATCGTAAGTTACTATCCAAGTATGTTTTGCAATATACGAGGAATTTGATTTGCCATACAGTCATGCCAAAAAAGCAACAAGGCACACAAATACATAAAAATTTGACATAAACATCCACCACAGCGGCTTCTCCACATTCCCCACTGCATTGGAAGGCAATAAAGTCTTATCTTCTTTCCTCCTTTTTTTCCGTGGTCAGGGGAGTCGAACCATCCACAGTCGGGGTGTTTGAAGCTCTTGCAGCTGGCGATTGAAGTCCCCACGTCAGGGCAATCAAAGCTCCCGCGTCGGGATGATCGAAGCTCCTACATCTTGAAGCTCCTGAAGTCGGTCTCTAACCAGGGACCGCGAGCTCCACGTTGTTGAAGTCCGTAGGCCCCAGCGGTTGGAACTTTCAAGGTTGATCCCTGGCAAAGGGATCGCCAGCTCACGATGTTAAGTCCCACAGGCTCCCGCAGTTGGAGCTCCCGAGAACCCATCAAGAGGCCGCCAGCTCCACATTGTTAGACCGCAGTGCAGATGGAGATATGACACCAAAAAAGTCGCATCTCCATCGAGGAACTGTACCTATACAGATGACAAAACCTTCCAATTGTTCTGTGATTACTTCATTTTTCCTCTAACTGGAGCTTCCTCTGCATTATAGTTAGCAGGGTTCTTAACCACACCTCCTCTATTTCCACACTTTTGCTCTCGCCGCCTTCCATCCCATCCAAAGCAAGAATAGGACTCCCTTTTTCCATATTTGAAATTTCCAGAATTTTTCAGTTTGTTTGCTTGGGAAAATCAGTATAAGCAACAGGAATAGTTTTTTTGCAGGCTTTGCAAAAGTTTCTTCATTGTTTTCATGAAATGGCACCATTTCCCTTAAATCTACTATCTGCACATACCTTAGCATACCAATTATTTTGTGGGAATTTTTTAAATTTTACTATTACTGCTGGGCTCAACAAAAGGGCTGTCGGAACTGTCTTGTGCATCGATATACAGAGCTAACTATATTTTTTATTAGCCCTGTAGTTTGAACGTCTGCAAAGACTGAATTTTGTAAAACATTCTTGGGTCCATTTGGTGCGGCATACACCCAAAAAGCAATGTTTTACTAGAAGGCAAAAGCTGGGCTTGATTTCCACACAATATTCATCTGCATAAAGTCTAAGTGCAACCTTTTGGAAAATACATTATTTTTTGGAATGATTAGAATTGAACCTGGGACATTATAATGACTGGTTGGTTAAACTGTTAAATCCGGTTTAAAGTAACGTTTTTTGGAGGGTGGGGTCTCTGCTGATCTATTACATACCTTTGATATGTCTGTTTCTGTTCCTCTTAGGATTTCATTTTTGCTTTAACTATCCAGATATATTACCCTGGGGGATGGGCTTGGAACATAACATATCCAGATGGTGGTGATGTGCAAAATGTATGAAATAGCATTTGCTATTCCTGACCACAACAATTTCTACCCTCTCTCGCGCTCTCTCTCACACACACACACATGTCAACGGATTTTTGGCTTCATCTAATTGTGCAGTTGCATATTTTTGGCTTAACTCCTTTGCTGCTGGAGAGCAGTATCTGCACCAAATAATGCAAAAAAAAAATGAAAAGAGATATTGCATTTATAGCAGCAAATTAATTGCATGGCTCTCACTGGCTCAGTAGTAGGCAGCCTCGGCAACCATAAAAATAACTTGTTAAGAAGCCCCATTTATATTTATTATCCAAGCACATTTTGCACAACTTAATATCAGCTATAGAAAGATGTACATTTATAAATGGTCTGATCACATCTCTCTGAAACGTACAAAATGTATCACATTGAGTGTTTGTCGAACAGCACTGCTGTAATTTGGCCATCTTACCATTGGTCACCTGTTACTTAGAACATAGTAAACAAGAGCAGCAGTAGGTCACTCGACACTTTGAGTCTGCTCCACCAGTCATTGAGATTACACGTTCTTTCACTATACAACCACTTCTCCACACCATCCCCATATACCACTCCCCCCCCCTCAGTTTTCATAATCTACCGATCTCAGTTTTGAATGATCACGGCAGCTGCGCCTCCAAACCCCTCTGGAGAGGAGAATTCCAAAGATTTACAACCCCCTGAGTGAGGAAATTTCTCCTTATCTCCGGCAACGTAAGCAAATACAGATGATTGCTTAAGGGCCTGTCCCACTTGGACATCATTTGCGCATCATTTACGTGGCATCATTTACGCGTCACGCGTGGTGACGTAGGCAGTGGCGCGCGGTCGTGAGCGGCGCCCCAGGACTTCGGGATTCACAAAATCTTCGCGTGCCACCTGCGTGACGCGCAAATGACGCCCAAGTGGCACAGGCCCTTTACAAAAAAATATACAAAGTCCTGGAATAGCATCATCTCTGGAGAACATGGATAGGTGACATTTCGGGTCAGGGCCCTTCTTCAGACTCGAAATGTCCATTTTCTCCAGTGATGACCCACTGAGTTACTACAGCACTGGGGTGGGAGATTGCAGCCTTCACGTGGTCCACCCTGTTTCGACTAATGCAATCGACCCAACGTGCACAAAGAAGATCAAATAGAACAAGTTGACCTACAACTTTAGGCTGTGCATGCCATACGCAAGAAGAAGACTACAGCACCTTTTTTCCCCACATAGTTTATTGCAGTTTTATTGGGCCTTGGTAAGACTGCAGCTGAAGTATTGCATTGTTTTGATCTTGTTCCCCAAGAAAGGATATACTTTTCACAGGAAATATTCACTAAGCTGGTTCCATGGATAGCAGGTTTGCTGTAGGAGAGATTGAGAAGAGCATGGCTATATTTTCTAGAATTCAGAAAGATGTAAAGATATTTATTTGAAATTCAAACATTTTAAAGGGCCTGACAGGCAAGATACAAAGAGAATGTTTCGCATGGCTGACATGTCTGGGACCAGGGGCACTTGTTGAAATAAGAGGAATGTGGGGGAAAAATGAGCCCCGGTAACTATGTGGGGAAAAAATGAGCCCCGGTAACATCCTTGTAAATCTTCTCTGCACCCTTTCCAACTATACAACATCTTTTCAATACTACAGTGCCTAGAAATAAACACAATACTCTAAATGTGGCGTCACCAATGTCACATATCTGCAACATGACCTCCCAACTTCTATACTCAATACTCTGACTAATTGCCAATGTGTCAAAAGCCTTTTTGACCACCTTGTCTACCTGTGACACAACCTTTAAGGAACTATCTGCACTCCTAAATCCCTCTGCTCCACAACACCCCCAGTGTCCTGCCATTCACTGTGTAGCCCTGCCCATGTTAGAATTTCCAAAATGCAACTCCTCACATTTCTCTGTATTAAATTCCATCATTCATTCCTGGCCAATCCATCACAACCGTTGCAATTTTTGACATCCATCTTCACTATTTGCAATACCACAGCTTCAAAAAACTCAATCAGATTCACGAGACATGACCTCCCATGTACAAAACGATGCTGACGCTTGCTAATCAGCCCTTGTCCATCTGAATGCATGTACAGTGGTTTGGAAATGTTTTCATACCCCTTGAACTTTTCCACATTTTGCCACCTGATAGAGTCATAGTCATAGAGTGATTCAGTGTGGAAACAGGCCTTTTGGCCCAACTTGCCCACACCGGCCACCATATCCCAGCTACACTAGTCCCACATGCCAGCACCTGTTCCATATCCCTCCAAACATGTCCTATCCATGTACAGTGGCTTGCAAAAGTTTTCATAGCCCTTGAACTTTTCCACATTTTGTCACATTACAACCACAAACGTAAATGTATTTTATTGGGATTTTATGTGATAGACCAACACAAAGTGGCGCATAATTGTGAAGTAGATGGAAAATGATACATGGTTTTCAATTTTTTTTACAAATAAAAAACTGAAAATTGTGGCGTGCAAAAGTATTCAGCCCCCTTTACTCTGATACCCCTAAATAAAATCTAGTGCAACCAATTGCCTTCAGAAGTCACCTAATTAGTAGAGTCCACTTGTGTGTAATCTAATCTCAGTATAAATACAGCTGTTCTGTGAAGGCCTCAGAGGTTTGTTAGAGAACATTAGTGAACAAACAGCATCATGAAGCCCAAGGAACACACCAGACAGGTCAGGGATAAAGTTGTGGAGAAGTTTAAAGCAGGGTTAGGTTATAAAAAAAATCGCAAGCTTTGAACATCTCACGGAGCACTATTCAATCCATCATCCGAAAATGGAAAGAGAATGGCACAACTGCAAACCTACCAAGACATGGCCACCCACCTATACTGACAGGCCGGGCAAGGAGAGCATTGATCAGAGAAGCAGCCAAGAGGCCCATGGTAACTCTGGAGGAGCTGCAGAGATCCACAGCTCAGGTGGGTGAATCTGTCCACAGGACAACTATTGGTCGTGCACTCCACAAATCGGGCCTTTATGGAAGAGTGGCAAGAAGAAAGCCATTGTTGAAACAAAGCCATAAGAAGTCCCGTTTGCAGTTTGCCACAAGCCATGTGAGGGACACAGCAAACATGTGGAGGAAGGTGCTCTGGTCTGATGAGACCAAAATTGAAGTTTTTGGCCTAAATGCAAAATGCTATGTGTGGCGGAAAACTAACACTGCATATCACCCTGAATACACCATCCCCACTGTGAAACATGGTGGTGGCAGCATCATGCTGTGGGGATGCTTTTCTTCAGCAGGGACAGGGAAACTGGTCAGAGTTGATGGGAAGATGGATGGAGCCAAATACAGGGCAATCTTGGAAGAAAACCTGCTCGAGTCTGCAAAAGACTTGAGACGGGGGCGGAGGTTGACCTTTCAGCAGGACAACAACTCTAAACATACAGTCAGAGCTACAATGGAATGGTTTAGATCAAAGCATATTCATGTGTTAGAATGGCCCAGTCAAAGTCCAGACCTAAATCCAATTGAGAATCTCTGGCAAGACTTGAAAATTGCTGTTCACAGACGCTCTCCATCCAATGTGACTGAGCTTGAGCTATTTTGCAAAAAAGAATGGGCAAAAATTTCAGTCTCTAGATGTGCAAAGCTGGTAGAAACATACCCCAAAAGACTTGCAGCTGTAATTGCAGCGAAAGGTGGTTCTACAAAGTATTGACTCAGGGGGGCTGAATACTTCTGCACGCCACACTTTTCATTTTTATTTGTAATAAGATTTGGAAACCATGTATAATTTTCCTTCCACTTCACAATTATGCACCACTTTGTGTTGGTCTATCAATAAAATCCCAATAAAATACATTTGCGTTTGTATTTGTAACGTGACAAAATGTGGAAAAGTTCAAGGGGTATGAAAACTTTTGCAAGCCACTGTATATCATATCCCTCAGTATGCTCTCTAGTAACTTTCCAACTTCAGATGATAAGCTCACTGGCCCATTGTTCCTAGCCTTTTCCCTTCTTGAATAGAGGCTCAACATTTGTCACCCTCCAGTCTTCCAGCCCCTCTCCTGTATTTAATGATGACTTGTAAATTTCAGGATCCCACTTTCATGATGTTTTATTCCCGTCAAACAAGCTACTCCAACCAGTTGAACGAGTCCCTCTCTCATGTGCTCAAAGTTGGTCTTACCCAATTTAGCATTATAACTCATGGGTCCTATCTGTCCCTATCCATAACTATCTTAAACTTAATCGAACAGTGGTCACTGGTCCTAAAAGGCTCCACATCTTCTTAATCCCATCATCCTTCTCAAGTCATTCTACTATTACATCATGATACATTTTGGGACTTCCCCCCCACTAATGTTAGGCTAATGGGTCAATAGTTCATTGTTTTCACTCTTTCCCCTTCTTTAGTTGTCAGGTCACATCTTCTTCCCTTCAAACAAGTTAACAATTCCAAAAACTGTGGAACAATGGAAGATGAAAACTGGAGCAAATTCCATTTCTCAAGTCACAGCTTTCAATGCTTTGGGATGTAAATTGTCAGGTCCAAGAGATTTATTGGCTTTCAAGCTTATCAACTATTCTGTTGCTAATTTTTGACTAATGCTTAGTTCCATAAATTTCTCATTCCAACCAGATATTTTATTCTCTCACATATCTGGCAGCTTTTGTATGCCCCCTTCCGTGAAGACGGATGCAAAGTAATTGCTTAATTCCTTAGCCATTTCCTTACTCCCTATAATAAATTCTCCTGTTTCTGTCTGTAAGGGGCCCACTCTTGGCCTTTATTAGACTTTTCATTTCAAAGTGCCTGTCGAACCACTTACAGTCCGTTTTTGTATTTTTTGCTGGGACTGCGCTCATTTATTATCTGGCATTTCTATATCAATTTCTTGGTCCTTCTTTGCTGAGTTATAAAACACTGTCATTCGTGGGTCCTACTGCTATTTCTAGTAACCTTATGAGCATCTTCCTTGGATTTAACATCATCTTCCTTTTCTCTTCACAGCCACAGACATTTCACTTTGTGTTGTGTCTTCAAGGATATATATTTTTTGTACCTTATGCATTCTTTCTTAAAATACCAATATTGCCTAGGAAACATGATACCTCTCAACATGCGGAATGCACAAGCATCTGCAAAATTTTAAATGAACTTTAACATTGTTTATCTTTGCAGAGATGTTGGTGTGCATGCAAATGATATTCGTATAATTTCCATGAACTGCTGAACATACTGAAATATCCAATGAGAGGAATCTTCTGAAATCTCAGTTTCTCTTTGTCTAGTGCTCTTTGTTTGTTCTTCCCCAAACAAGAATAAGAACAAGAACAATACAGCACAGGAACAGACCCTTCGGCCCCAATACCTATGCTGAACATGATGCCAAGATAAACTAATCTCATCTGCCTGTCTGCACCTCCATTCCTTTCCTGCTGATCTAAAAGCCTCTTAAATGCCACAGCAGTATCTGCTTCCACCGTCACGCATGGCACCGCATTCCAGGCACCCACCACCTTTCATGTAAAAAATCTACCCTGCACATCTTTGCTCCTCTCACCTTAAACCTATTGCTCTAGCCTTTGACATTTCCACCCTGGGATGAAGGTTCTAACTGTCTACTCTATCAAAGCCCATTATTATTTTATAGACTTCTATCATCATTCAATGATGTATCCCATTAATCGAAATACCTAATGACGCCCTGAAATTAATTCCCACAAGATGCCTCGGAATTTTCTGCCGTGCATGCACATGTTGAAATTAGCCGTGAAGAAGTCATGGTAGACAAAAATGCTGGAGAAACTCAGCGGTCATGAAGTCATGAATTCCTCTTACCCCACAATTACATGGACTATAACACACAAGGAGAATTTCAACTTAAGACAGTCTCAAAGTCCACGTGGAAGTGCAGAAAGAAACAATGAGAAATAATTTCAAGATTTATCTCTCTGACAATAATTCAAAATCTGAAGGAGAGAGATTCTATATTTGCAATATTTAAGTTGGCTCTAAAAGACTACTTAAGATTCAGCATGACCTAATAACTTTGGCAAGTTTATTTCACATTCATGTAGGTCATTACATTTGAATGGAGAGCTAAACAACAATAAGTTCGTTTTTATGAAACCGTGTGATTTCTCACATCAATACATATTATGGAGCAGAACTATTGCATAATGTAGAATCCTTGCTGATTCCATACATTGCTTTTAGAAAAATCTAATTCATTTGAAAATATCTAGCCCATATCAGAGTGTAGATGTTTATAGATTTTGATGATTTCCATGCATGAAATTGAAAAAAAATTATTTCTACTTTGCATTGTTAATTAATTCCAGCTTCTTTCCATTCATCGGGGCTTGCAAACCTGCCCAGAGGTTGGCGAGGGAAGTGAGGGCATGCGGGGGCTGATTTGTGGGACTGATACTGAATTTGAAAATCACTGAGTCAGCTAGATCAGGACTGAGGCAACCTGAATAATTTGTCTCATCTCCAAATTGGTAAAAGGGTCACAATGCTGAAATGTGATGCCAATGCTTCAGAAATGGAAGGGGATAGAGAGACTGGTGCATTTATTGGGGTGGGAGGGTTAATGCCTTTTATTGGAGGAAATAGAGAGCAGGTGGTGACGGCAGGGCTATCAGCTCCTAAAGGGAGAAAAATATAACAAAATAAACTCATAAAAATTTATCCCTATCAAACTTCGGAGCTTTGGCAGGAAATGTGCTGGGAAATATTTTGTTCAGACTATGAGCTAGACACGCAGAATAACAATTTAAGTGTAAAAAAATAGCAAATGCTTGACCTGAAATCCCATCTCTGACCCTTGGCACCCTGCCAATCATTTGCCTATACACGCGATTTCCAGCCCAAATACCAAAACAGTTTATTTATTAATTTAAGTGTTTTCACTTTCCGTCAAACACCAGAGGATATGGCAAGTACAACATATGAAAATAATTAACTTTTAACTTGGGCCTTGATGAGAAAACTGTAGAGCATAAACTGTGATTACTCAGGGGCATTTAATTTACAGACCAAAGGTGCCATACAGCTATTAAAGTAAAAATTGTTCTGCTGATGTCTAGCATTTTGACACCTGGCCAAGGAGAGTCTTTAAATATGTTTTCTTAACAACATTTCATATATAAACAAGTCTATGCAAAGTAATCCAATGAACCAAATCATGTTAGACTCTATGATGACAAAGGGTGGAGGGTGTATGGAATGAGGTGCCGGAGGAGGTAGTTTAAGCAAGTAAATTGCAATGTTTAAGAAGCATTTAGACAAATACATGGATATGATAGGTTTAGAGGGATATGGGCCAAATGCAGACAGGTGGGACTAGTGCAGATGGGACATGTTGGTCAGTGTGGGAAAGTTGGGCCAAAGGGCCTGTTTCCATGCTGGATGACGCTATGTTGTAGGACAAACCTCTGTATATTATCATATAGTGTGATTTTAATCTGAGTATTACTGAGAAGTAACGTGCCCTCAAAACAAGACAAGACACACTGACTAATGGCTGTATTCCTTAGCTATCAAAAGGTAGTAAAGTATCAGATATTTCAGAAAGTAGTGATAACTTCCCATACACAGGAGTTTGTAATCCAATCCAGAGGTTGGAGAAAGAATTGGGGATTGAGAAATGAGATGGGTGCTTGGACAGGCAGTCTCTGCGTTGTTCCTAGAATAATGGTCTCCGGAAGATGAGATACTGCATTGGATGACATTCCACGGTGTATATTCTATACAATGAAAATATTAAAATTATATAATAGCAGACATACGCTCAGAATTGGAGATGGCTTCCTTCCACTTCGGTTCTGTGGGTTCTGCAGTGGCTGTTGTGGCACCTGCAGCTTAACAACCAGTGTGGGAGGCAGCACCTGATGGCACTGGTGGGCGATAGTTTGGGAGGTGCTTCAGTCTATCTGCCATTTTTGTTGGCCTTCTCTTTGCTCCTCTGGAATAGATTTTCAATATAATTCCAAATATTCCTTCTTTATTTTGAACACTTGAGCCAGTGATTACAACTTGGTACCTGGGATATCTGATTATATCTTTTATATATTTTCGTAAAAGTCCTTTGAAAATAAATTCCACATATTCCCAAATGAAGAGGATAATTTCTCGTATGCAGGGTAAACTATTTGTTAGCTTACGTTTCTAAGAGTCAGGAATGAAAAAGACTGAAATATTCCTAAATTCAATCCAAGGTCAATATCGTTACTTCATTTTAGCTTCCATTGTGTATTGTACATGACTGTACTGAAAGGGTTACTTCATTTTTTTAAAATATTCAGTACGGAAACAGGTCCTTCGGCCCACCAAGTACTCGCCGACCAGCGTTCCCTGCATATTAAAACTATCCTACACACACTAGGGACAATTTACATTCATACCAAGCTTTATACCAAGCCGATTAACTTACAAACCTGTACATATAACCATATAACAATTACAGCACGGAAACAGGCCCTCTCGGCCCTTCCAGTCCGTGCCGACCATTTGTTTTCCCCTAGTCCCATCTACCTGCACTCAGACCATACCCCTCCATTCCCTTCACGTCCATATACCTATCCACTTTACTCTTAAATGTTAAAATCGATCCTGCCTCCACCACTTCTGCTGGAAGCTGATTCCACACAGCCACCACCCTCTGAGTAAAGAAGTTCCCCCTCACGTTACCCCGAAACCTCTGTCCCTTAATTCTCATGTCATGCCCTCTTGTTTGAATCTTCCCTACCCTCAATGGGAAAAACGTATCCACGTCAACTCTGTCTATCCCTTTCATCATTTTAAAGACCTCAATCAAGTCCCCCCTTAACCTTCTGCGCTCCAAAGAATAAAGACCTAACTTGTTCAACCTTTCTCTGTAACATAGTTGCTGGAACCCTGGCAACATTCTAGTAAATCTCCTCTGTACTCTCTCTATTTTGTTGACATCCTTCCTATAACTAGGCGACCAAAATTGTACACCATACTCCAGAATTGGTCTTACCAATGCCTTGTACAATTTTAACATTACTTCCCTACTCCTATATTCAATGCTCTGATTTATAAAGGCCAGCACACCAAAGGCTTTCTTTACCACCCTATCTACATGCGATTCCACCTTCAGGGAACTATGCACAGTTATTCCTAGATCCGTCTGTTCCACAGCATTCCTCAATTCCCTACCATTTACCATGTACATCCTATTTTGATTTGTCCTGCCAAGATGTAGCACTTCACACTTATCAGCATTAAACTCCATCTGCCATCTTTCAGCCCACTTTTCCAAATGGCCCAAATCTCTCTGTAGATTTTGAAAATCTACTTCATTATCCGCAACACCACCTATCTTAGTATCATCTGCATACTTACTTATCCAATTTTCCACCCCATCATCCAGATCATTGATGTACATGACAAACAACAGTGGACCCAACACAGATCCCTGAGGCACCCCACTGGTCACCGGCTTCCAACCTGACAAACAGCCATCCACCATTACTCTCTGACATCTCCCATTCAGCCACTGTTGAATCCATCTTGCTACTCCGCCATTAACACCCAAAGATTGAACCTTCTTAACCAACCTTCCATGGGGAACCTTGTCAAAGGCCTTACTGAAATCCATATAGACAACATCCACTGCTTTACCCTCATCAATTTCCCTAGTTACCGCTTCAAAAAATTCAAGAAGGTTTGTCAAACATGACCTTCCAGGCACAAATCCATGTTGACTGTTCCTGATCAGACCCTGTTTATCCAGATGCTTATATATATTATCTCTAAGTATCCTTTCCATTAATTTGCCCACCACTGACGTCAAACTAATAGGTCTATAATTGCTAGGTTTATTCTTTGAACCCTTTTTAAACAATGGAACAACATGCGCAGTACGCCAATCCTCCGGCACTATTCCCGTTTCTAATGACATTTGAAATATTTCTGTCATAGCTCCTGCTATTTCTACACTAACTTCCCTCAATGTCCTAGGGAATATCCTGTCAGGACCTGGAGACTTATCCACTTTTATATTTTTCAAAAGTGTCAGTACTTCCTCCTCTTTGAATCTCATAGTTTCCATAGCTACTCTACTTTTTCCCCTTAACTCACCGAGTTCAATATCCTTCTCCTTGGTGAATACCGAAGAAATGAAATTGTTCAATATCTCCCCCATCTCTTTTGGCTCTGCAGATAGCTGTCCATTCTGGTTCTCTAATGGTCCAATTTTATCCCTCGTTATCCTTTTGCTATTAATTTTTGGAGTGTTTTTGAAGCATATTTGGAGTGTGGGAGGAAACCGAAGAACTCAGAGAAAACCCACGCAGGTCACGGGGAGAACGTAGAAACTCCGTGCAGACAGTACCTATAGTCAGGATCGAGCCCGGGTACGGGCACTGTAAGGCAGCAACTCTACCGCTGCGCCACCACCACGCCAGGGGTAGAAAATGACAGAAAAATCACGTAGGAAAATCTTCCCACGTCAAAATCAATATCTAAAAATCGTTGTGTTCAATTGTCTTCGAATGAAAACAAGTGTAATTTTAAAATATCACCAAATAGCTCATGGGGGCAAATAAGAATAAAGAAAAAGGCAATAATAGAGATTAAAAAAACCATGCATAATATACCGCTAGATGGGAGGAAAGAATTTACTGAAGTAATTCGGCCATCTCATGGGTCTCATATTGCCATTTTCAATCAGGTTTTTTGTGCAAGTTTACTCAGGTATATGGCTTGCAATTGAAAGCCCTGACAATAATTTCTGCTGAAAATTGTGTGTGTGGAAACGATGGTCGTGGACAGGTTTCGGATCAGCGACGATGCTCCCTCTGGTCAAATGGGCTGTCAACACACTGGATAGATTCAAAATGTAAAATGGCCCCAAGAGAGAGGTTTTGAAGCAACAATGGAGCCTATAGAAAGTACCCGAGCATGAGCCATTGCTACCAGGAAGTAAAAGAAAAACACAGGGGTACTTTCACTGGGTATATACAGTATAATCGCATTGATGTTAAAATTGAGATACAGATTAAAAGAGGTTATGTATTAATTAAAAGCAGCAGGCCCCGCTGAAAAAGACTGAAACTTGTCAAATCCACTGGATTTGATGCTACACTGTATTTTTCCTTAAAATTAACGGCTCATGGTCAACCCCTAAAGTGTAATTTGTGACCTTTTCCTTCACTGCTACATAAACACATACAAATTTCGCAGTGAAAATGTCAATGACTTGTTTAAAAGCCATTATGCATCGTGTTTACCGTACCTCCTGTTGTTACTCTTCCCAAAGAGTAACAACAGGAGCCATGGCAAGATGATGCATGACGCCTTAAAACAAGTCACTGACATTTTCCATTGTAGAATTTACATCCATTAATCAAAATGTACACATGAAAAAGGCGCAAGGAATTGAATTTCATTAAAAAGTAATAAATAGGTGAAAAAAGTAGTAAGGGGAGAACCAAAAGTCATGTCTGATTACTTGTTGATGCTGAAGAATTTGGTGGTCTCAGTCACTACGGAGTACACAAGGTTATTTCTGTACATTTTTAAATGTGCAACTATCATGCAAAATAACATTTTTGCAGAAACAGTCTGGAGCTGTAAATATCAGGATATGCCATCAATGGCCAGCAATAGTGATAACATTCTTTAAAATCCCCAAATAGTCTGTACTAACTCTTCCTCTTAACTAATTCCTTCACTTAACCTTCTGCCCTTGCAAATTGTCTAGTTATTTCCAATATCAGTCCTTCCGTTTAATTCTCAGTTCTTGAATGTTTCGTCACATTCACAAGCATCTTACCCACACACCGATGATTAAACCTTTTTTGGTATCTCATATCTATCCCCATGTCTCCACGTTAGTTACTACTTCTGTAATGACTCTAAATCCAGAAAGCACACCAGTCACCATTTTTCAATATCCTCTTCACCTTCCTTGATTTTTCTGTGGTATTAACTTGTTTGTCAAGATCATCCTCTTTCTTCCTATTGCCCAACTCTGTAAGACTCCTTTTTACAGCCGACCTCTGATATAAGTCTTAACCAGAGCAGTTCAAGTATTAGTTAAACCTCCTGATATTGTTAATCAATCTCCCGATTTCCCTAACTTGACTTTGTTTATAGATATTCTAATTACCTTTCTATTACTTTCCTTATACCCTTTACAACCTCCATGTCAGTTGTATTCTTACTGAGTCCATGTAATGTTCCCCAATTTCTTCTGGATGGAAGATAATTCTTTGCCACAGAAGGCGCTGGAGGCTAAGTCAGTGGATATTTTTAAAGGCAGTGATAGGTAGATTTGTGAATGGTGCAGGTGTCAGAGGTTATGGGGAGAAGGCAGGAGAATGGGGTTAGGAGGGAGAGATGGATCAGCCATGATTGAATGGCAGAGTAGACTTGATAGGCCGAATGGCCTAATTCTACTCCTATCACTTATGAGCTTAGGAATGTCAATGCCATAAATCTGTCACAATGTTATTACCTGCCACAAATTCCAGATTTTGTGTAAATCTCTTCATGACTGTGGCCTTCTCCACTGTTATGTTCTGCAGACTTAAATTCCTATACTTTGTTCAGACTTCCAGTTAATTTCTAGCTAAACCTGTTTGGTTCTCAATCTCTCTTCCATTAAAACCCCTTATGAGCGATGCAGTGTAAACCTTTGATTTCCTTCCTCCCCAAAAAATCATTTGTAAAGCAGAAACTGGATTTGTGGCAAATATGAAAGAAAATTAGAATATGATGGCACTACTTGCCAATTCTGAGGTAAGGTTATCAAACACATTTTTTGTTGTCTCCACAGATATTGCTTTTCTGTTGAATATTTCCAGGATTTTTTTATTTTTTATTAATTTTATTTTAATTCATCTGATCAGACCCATGAGGTAACATGAGATGTTTTTCTCTGCTGAGGCGGTACATCAATTCAAGTTATTGGCAATGTTCTTATTGTTTAAACCTATGTACCCTACATAACTGTATGAAGGAGGATTATATCAGCAAATGTACAAAGTGCTGGAGGAACTCGGTGGTCAGGCAGTATAGTATAGAGAATGGACAGACAACACTTTGGTTTGGGACCCTTCTTGTGACTGAGGGAAAAAAAGCTGGAATAGAAGAGTCCAGGGATAGAAATGCCAGATAGACACAAAATGCTGGAGTAACTCAGAGGGACAGACAGCATCTCTGGAGAGAAGGGTCTTCTTCAGAAGGGTATTAACCCAAAACATCACCCATTCGTTCTCTCCAGAGATGCTGCCTGCCCCGCTGAATTACTCCAGCATTTTGTGTCCATCTTCGATTTAAACCAGCATCTGCAGTTCTTTCCTACACATAGAAATGCCAGTATGGGAATGGGAGCAGTGTTAAAACGGTTAGTAAGCGGGAGCTTTAGCAGTTCTTGGCAGACAGCATGCAAGTATTCAGTGAAACTTTCACCTTGTTTACACTTGGTGGATTTAATAATAAGGCCAATTCTGGAGCACCGCGTGCAATAGATGAGGTAGGAAGAGATGCTAGAAGCACTGTCTCACATGGAAGGGCTGCAGGGGTCCATGGATGGAAATGAGAGAGAAGGCGTAGGGGGGGACAAGAGTTACATCTCCTGCAATTGCAGGGGAAGGTATCTGGGGAGGGGAGGGGTGGGGTCGGTGGGAAGGAATGAGATAATCAAGGAATTGTGGGGAAAGTGGTCTCTGCGCGAAATGGAAAGTGGTGGGGACGGGAAGATATGACTGGTGGTGGGGTCAGGAAGATGTGACTGAACGTGGCAAAAATGATGGAGAATGATGTGTTGGATGCAGAGGCTGATGGGGTGAAAGGTGAGGGCCTTGTGAACTCTATTCTTGTTCTATCTGATACGAATGGGAGCAAGAACAAAGAGAAGACACTCGTGAGGGATCTGTCCACAGCAGCAGGGGGAAACCACATATACCGAGGAACGAGCACCTCTCGGATGTTTTAAAGTGGAAAAATTAATCTTGGGGGCAGATGCAGCAGAGACTGAGAAATTAAGAGTAAGGGATGGCATCCTTGCAAGAGGCCGGGTGGGAGGTGTCTTCAGGGTAGCTGTGAGTGCAAGTGGGTTTGTAGTAGACATCAGTCAATAGCCTGTCCTCTGTGATAGAGATTAGAGATCGAGAAAGGGGAGAGGTGTTAAAAATAGTCAAAGTGAATTTACAGGCAGATGGAAGTTAGCTGTAAAGTTGATGAAATCAACAAATTCTGCTTTGGGTGCAGGAGGGAGCCCCGATGTCATCATTGATATAAGTGTAAAGGGCCTGTCCCACTTACGCGACTTTTCAGCAACTGTCTTCGACCTTCAAGCTCGAGGGCCTCGCCTGAAAAACCTCGAGCTGGATCAACCGTCAGCGAGTAAACCGCGAGCTGGATCGACCCTCAGCACACACACACATGCACAAACACATCGCAAAGGCTGTGGTCTGGGAAAGCACGGGAGCTCTGTCTGAAATTCACACTCACGATGAACAGGAAGGTAAAAGATGGCTGGCACAGTGTACGGTAAGTCCTTTAGAGAGAAGGGGAGAGAAGGGGGGAAGAAGGAGTGGAGACACTTTTAAGAAGCCAGACAACTTAATAAAGTTTAGCGGGCATTTAACATTACCGGTCAGTTTTCCTTGGTTCTGAAAACTTCAATGAGCCAATTAAGATGCCCGGTCAGCAAAGAAGATTGCCTACGGCTACCTCGACTTCCTATAACTACATGGCGACCCCACTACCACTGCACTACGAGTTCAAAAGAACCATGCCGACCAATTTTTACTTGCGACCAAACTGAGGCCGCGAGTATGCGGGAACTTCTCTTGAGCATGAAGGAGAGTTACCGTGATCTCCTAGGACCACGTGTCGACTATGCTGCGAGTTTGTGGTGAGCACAAACTCTTCTAAACTCGCAAATTAGGTTGCCATTGTGAGACAGGCCTTTAAGATGTGTTTTATTATCATTTGCCATTCTTACTTGCAGCAGCACAATAGGTATGTAAATGTAGTACCCAGTACCACAATAAACACAAAAGAAAAGAAAAAGAAAACCAAGATTGTGGAAAAACAGAAACAAAGGTCAAAGTCCCTAGTGCAATCAAGGCAGTTTGTAGTTCAGAGTTTAGTTGGAGATCACAATGTTCAATAGCCTGATGGCTGTTGGGAAAAAGCTGTTCCTAATCCTGGACATTACAGTTTTCAGTTTCCTATACTTTCTTCCCCAAGGAAGGAATGAAATGAGAGTGTGGCCAGGGTTGTATGGGTTCTGGATGATGATGACTGCCTTATGAGGCAGCAATTCCTGTAGAACCCTTTGGTGTGGTAAGGTCAGACTTGTGGTGGATTGGCCAGAGATCAATACTTGTTGTAAACTTGTTAATTCCTGGGCATTCAAGTTGCTGAACCAGGCCGTGATGCAACCAGTCAATATGTTCAACACAGTATACCTGTAGAAGTTCAATAGAGTATTCATTAACATACCACACCTCCTGTTTCATCTAAGGAAGTAGAGGCACTGATGGGCTTTTTGATTATGAATGCATCAATGTGCTGGATCCAGGACAGATCTTCAGAGATATACACACCCAGGAACTTGAAGTTAGTGACTCTCTCCACCATGACCCATCAATGGAGACAGTTTGTGGATCCTCAGCCTTCCTCTTCTAAAGTAAACAATCAGTTTGTCGGTTTTACTAATGTGAAGAGCATGATTATTATTTGGGCATAATTCAGTCAGACGATCGCTCGTCCTCCTATACTCAGACTCATCATTATCCATAATTGTCCAACAACGTAGGTGTTGTCAGCGAATTTAAGGATGTAGTTGTAATTGTGTCTGTCTATACAGTCATGGGTATAGAGCGAGTAGAGCAGGAGCTGAGCACACAGCCTTGAGGTACCCCAGTGTTGATGACAATGAAGAGGAAGTGATTATGTTCTGTTGATGAGGAAGTCAAGGATCCAGTTGCAAAGGGATGCGCAGAGATCCAGTTCTTGGAGAGGATGATGGTGTTGAACGTCGAGCTGTAATTTATGAACAACAGCCTGGCGTACGTGTTTTTATCATCCAAGTGGTCCAGTGCATTGTGGAGAGCCAGTGAGATTGCATCCTCCATTGATCTATTGTGGCAGTCGGCAAATTGTAGTGGGTCCAATTTCTTGCTAAGGTAAGAGTTAACACAGGCCAGAACCAATCTCTCAAATCACTCCATCACCACAAATGTTAATGTCACCGGTCGGTAGTCATTGTGTCACCTTACTCTTCCCGGGCATCAGTGTTATTAATGCCTTTTTAAAGCAGCTGGGAACCTCACACCTCAGTAATAATAGAGGTTGAAGAAGTGCGCAAAAACGCCAGCCAGCTGGTTCATGCAGGTTTAGAGACATGACCAGGTACCTCATCAAATCCTGATGCTTTCAGACGGTTCACCCTCATGAAGGATCTTCTGATGATGGCCTCAGTGACTGACATTACAATAATATCGGAAGCTATGCGAAGCCAAGAAAACCCATCAGTGTTCCCCCTATCGAAGTGCGCGTAGAACGCATTGAGCTCGTCTGGGAGTGATGCCTCACTGTCACTAGAGCTGCCCCTGGTTTCGTCTTGTAGGAAGTGATGGTGTACAAGCCTTGACACATCTGCCGAACCTTTGTCTCATCCCCCAATTTAGAGCGAAGTGGATGGAGTTGGGGAATGGTGCCAGGGTATATGTGGAAGACAGAGTGTACAAAGTAACCAACAAAAAGGCCTTGAGGCATTCCTGGTTGTTCCATTGCTGTTTCAGGTGAAGCCACAAGGCTTGAAAATTAAAAAAAACAAAGCAGATCTTGGAAATCTGAAATTTAATTTATGGAAATTTAATAAAATGGAAAGTGCCATAAACACTCATTGAGTCAGGCAACATTTTCATGCCAAGACCCTTTGTTAGATTAGGGAAAGTGAGAATACAGAAGGTGGGAAACAGATAAGTAGAACAAAGAGAATATCTCCTGATGAGATACAATTATTATAGATAAGTGAGTTAATTAAAGTTTGAGGGATGTCGACTGGAATATGTTGCAAGCAAGTTCCAGAGATGTCAGTGAGTTCGCGGAAGCGGACACGGACTTCATCGCAACAATAGCTGTCAAGTCTTCTAATGTTTTTGTGCAAATTCCCCGCTTGAAAGGGATCTGATTCATCCACCCCAAAATGATGAACTGGATTTCACTCAATGACCAAACACTTCTTTTCCATTTTTTCCCCCCCTTTTTATTTTGGCAGATTCAGCAATTAATTTTCAGTTCCACTTGATTTATTGCTTCAGCCATTACTTTGAAGGCTTTCGGATGTTGTAGGTCTTAAGGTATTTAACAGTTTAGTCTTTTAGCAGGTGAAAAACCCAGCTGCTAATCGGGTGCTGTAGATAATCAGTCCTGCATGCCTTTGCTGGCGATCGCGGCAGTTTTTAGGACAGTCTCTTAGATTATACTGTTCAGGTTTTAGCCGCAAGTCAACTTCTCTCGTGGGCCTGTCCGTTTTTCTGTTCACGGTCGGGCTGACTCTGATCCCGACCGGGCTTTCTCTGTTTTCTCCCCCACCGGGTTGACTGTTCCTGGTTGGGCTGAAGACTCGGCCTCTGTCGGTGGCTCTCTGGACCTGTCCATGGCCTTCACGGTACTAGGCCCCCACCCGGCGTCTGTGGCTACTGCTTGGGCCTGGCTGTGGCTGCACAGCCCTGGATACATTCCAGGTAAGCTGACACCGTGCTTGATGACCCTTACTGCCCCCGCTTGTTTTCCTAGCTCTTCCCTGAGTTATTGCTTCCCGTTCCTACCTTTTTTCTTTTTGGCGCCAATTCAAACCCATTTGGCTTGGTGCTGTTCCACTTGTTTCCAACTACTACTTCTATTTTTTTTTTTTTTTTTTTTAATATTTTTTTTATTGTAGAAACAATATATACCAAGTACACTCTTATACTACATTGAGAGTTATATAATGTATAAAATTATAACATATTGATTATTGATTAATACTATTTATGATAATTGTAGTATTATCCATTATACATTTCATTATTATTTATTTTATATAATTGGGAGTATATGTAGTATATTCCTAAAATAAGTAATACACTTAGATTTCTCAAATCATAGATATTCTTCTAATTACCAAATAGAAATCCCCGCTAATATAACTACGTAGTACCCAATCTTAAACAAAGTTTTTTTTTGATATTCATAATGTTATCAAAATATTAATAATGTTTGTATTATTGTTAATTTTATATTTCATAATTATTGTATAATTGAAAATACATAGTTTTATATAATTACAAGTTTAAGACATCTATAATCTTTTTCATACGAACAGAAATAAGTGTGTACGTATTAAAAATTTATATAATATGTTTCTATAATTTTTTCCTTAATTAAAGATAGAGAGATAGAGAAAAAGAATAGAAAATAGAAAAGAAAATGTGAGAAGTTTGATGGAGATTGAAGTATTACTAAGTAATCCAATCTTGGAGATACATTCATGATTTGTTATGTGTATTTCTTCATCCATTCAGATATTCAGGCCTCAGTCAAGTCCCTGCGCCGAACCATTGTGACCCTGTAGATATTTAATATAGGGAGACCATATCTCCTTGAAGAGATCTAACCTGTCCATGAGGACAAGTCTCAATCTCTCCAAGTGAAGTGTCTCCGTCATTTCTGTATTCCACATTTTAATTGTTGGGAATACAGGGCCTTTCCAAAATTGTAATATTAATTTTTTCCCAATTATTAAAGAGTAGTCGATAAAAGTTCTATGATTCCTTGTAATTATTTGTTCCGTTTCCGGTATTCCAAGTATAATTAACTTTGGGTCATAAATCATAGTAATATTAATAACTTTCGAGATTATTTTGAATATTTCATTCCAATATTCTAAAATCTTCGTACAATTAGTAAATGAGTGTGACAGAGTTGCTTCCATGATTTGACATTTATCACATATAGGTGATAGTTTTGGAAATATATTATGTAGTTTAGATTTAGAATAATGTAATCTATGTAAGATTTTAAACTGTATAAGTGCATGTTTAGCATTTAAAGAGCAGTAATGTATATGTTGTAGGCTTTCTTCCCATATTTCTGGACTTATTATTTGACTTAGTTCATTTTCCCAGCGCTGTCTATGTATTTCCGATGATGGGATATCACTTTCCAACAAAATATTATAAATGTATGATATCATTTTTTCTGTATTTGGATGTTTATTCAAGCATTCATCTAAAATTTCACTCTTTCTATTTTCTAAGTTCTTGTGTATTTGCAGAGATATAGTTTCTGATTTGTAAATATCTGAAATATTCATTATTATGAAGCCCGTAAGTTTGTTGTAATTCTTGAAATGAAAGAAAAGAATTATCCTTATAAAGATCCCCTATATTTAGAATTCCTTTATTTTTCCATTGTATAAAAGCTTTATCCATCATTGACGGTTTAAAACATAAAATTGTTGGCAATTGTAAGAGCTAGCGGTATAAATTTTAGTTTTAGTGTTTTCTTTATTTGTTTCCAAATACGTATTCCACTTTCTATTATCAAATTTTCACTATAAATTTTCTTAGGTACATTAGTATTAGCAAATATTATAGAGCTAATTTCAAATGGAAAACAGTCTTCTCTTTCCATTTTTAACCAATTTGGTTTATTATCTATTTCTCCTAACCAAAAATTCATATTTCTAATGTTAACTGCCCAATAATAGAACATAAAATTTGGTAAAGCTAAGCCCCCGTTTATTTTAGCTTTACATAAATGTTTTTTATTTATTCTAT
This sequence comes from Okamejei kenojei, assembly GCA_035221665.1. Taxonomy (NCBI): domain Eukaryota; kingdom Metazoa; phylum Chordata; class Chondrichthyes; order Rajiformes; family Rajidae; genus Okamejei; species Okamejei kenojei. The sequence goes on along the minus strand of CM069140.1, from coordinate 23,039,669 downwards.
GATTTTTATAGTCCCAAATAAAGTTAGTGACTATTGAGTCTACTTTTTTAAAGAAATTTTTAGAGAGATATATCGGGATTGATTGAAATAAGTATAATAATTGTGGGAGGAAAATCATTTTTATTGCATTTATTTTACCTAACATTGAGATAGGTAAGCTTTTCCAATATAAGATATTTTTTATTTAATTTATTCAATAATAACGGGAAATTAGATTTAAATAAAGAGTCAAATCTTTTTGTAACAAAAATACCAAGATATTTAATATTTTCATTTGTTATCTTGAAAGGAAATTGTTGTAATATCTGTAAATTATTCATGGTTATTGGCATAAGTTCACTTTTATTCCAATTGATACTGTATCCTGAAATTAAACCAAATTCCGTTATTAGTTTTAACAAATTACAGATACTTATTTCCGGTTTAGTAATATAAAGTAATATATCGTCCGCATATAACGAGATTTTATTCTTAGTATCTTTAGTATCGTATCCATATATTTTCTGGATGTAATCTTACCCTTTGAGCAAGGGGTTCGATTGCTAACGCAAACAGTAATGGTGATAAAGGACAGCCTTGTCTACAACCTCGAGATAAACTAAACTTAGTTGATAACATATGATTTGTTATTATTCTAGCTGTTGGATTTGCATATAATAATTTAATCCAAGTAGTAAACTTATCACCAAGCTTAAAGGCTTCCATCACCGAAAATAGATAAGGCCATTCCACCTGGTCAAAAGCTTTTTCTGCATCCAACGAGATGACTACTAAGTCTTTTTTATCACTTCTTTTCGAATATATAATATTAAATAACCGTCTTAAATTATATGAAGAATATCTTTTAGGTATAAATCCTGTTTGATCAGGATGAATTAATTCGTTAACAATTTTGCTTAGTCTTTGTGCAAGAATTTTTGTTAAAATTTTTTGATCCGTATTTAATAAAGAAATTGCTCTATACGATCCTGGTCATCCAAATCTTTATTTATTTTGGGTATAAGTGTTATAATAGATTCGTTCAATGTGTCTGGTAATTTCTCTTGTATATATATCTGTTCATATAATGATTTTAAATATGGGACCATTTGGGCATGAAAAATTTTATAAAATTCCGAGCCTATACCATCTGGTCCTGGAGTTTTTACCATTTTTTAAAGATTTAATAGATTCTTGGATTTCTTTTATTGAAATATCGGCATTTAAAAATTCTCTATTTTGTAAATCTAATTCTTTTAAGTTACATACATTTAAAAAGGCATCTATTTCTGTTTTATTTACTGTTGTGTTACCAGTATACAAATTTTTATAATATTGCATAAATCTTTCATTAATATCCTTGGGTTGTATTAATAATTCACCGTTTTGTGATTTAATCCTATGTATAATTTTTTCCGCTTCAATTTTCCTTAATTGTCGAGCCAATAGTTTTTGTGGTTTGTCTCCAAATTCAAACAACAATTGTTTAGTATGTTGGTAGTATTTTAAAACTTGATCAGTATATATTTTATTTAATTTATACTTCAATGCTACAATTTTATTATGTATTATTATATCTGATTTTGTTGCATTCTGTATATCTAATTGTTTAATCTCCCTTTCTAAGTCATGTTGTTCCTTCCGAATCTTCTTATTATGGAATGCTTGTGAAGAAATCATAATTCCTCGAAGATATGCTTTAAATGTTTCCCATAATAAAGAGCGAGATATTTCTGGTTGATCATTTATTTCAAAAAACATCTTAATCTGAGTTATGATGTATTCCTGAGTTGTCACCGGGTTGACTGTTCCTGGTTGGGCTGAAGACTCGGCCTCTGTCGGTGGCTCTCTGGACCTGTCCATGGCCTTCACGGTACTAGGCCCCCACCCGGCGTCTGTGGCTACTGCTTGGGCCTGGCTGTGGCTGCACAGCCCTGGATACATTCCAGGTAAGCTGACACCGTGCTTGGTGACCCTTACTGCCCCCGCTTGTTTTCCTAGCTCTTCCCTGAGTTATTGCTTCCCGTTCCTACCTTTTTTCTTTTTGGCGCCAATTCAAACCCATTTGGCTTGGTGCTGTTCCACTTGTTTCCAACTACTACTTCTATTTTTAACTTTTGTTTTTGTTTCTTCGTTCTTTTATCCTTGTCGCCAATTGTTGTGTATTCGGATGCTTTGAACAGTCTTGAATAAAGACTCGGACACGGGAGGAATCCTACAAGCTTCTCTTCTGCAGGACGCCACCTCCAGTCTCCCCCTGCTCATGCGTACTTGCCCCAGACATTACAAGACACCAATTACTTATCCTAATTATCCCATACCTAACACTTCTCCCCCTTTAACGTGGAGGCAGGTAATACCTTTTCTATTACATACACCGCACTCCTCCCCTTTTAAGTCCATTTCACCTGTACGGTATATGCTCTTTTCCTACTATTGCGCGCTTGTGATTTTAATTTAGCATTTGTCCTTTCATTACAGTTTGACTTGACAATAGCCAATAACATCGTCCCCACGGTAAGGGTTAGCATCTTACCTAATAAAAAACCCTGGGTGGACAGGTCCATTTGCGTTGCCTTGAATGCTCGCACTGCTGCTTACAACTCTGGCCTGACATCCGGCAATATGGATGAGTACAAGGCAGAGTCCTACAGACTGCGAAGGGTGGTGAAGGACGCAAAAAGCAGGTACAGGGACAGGATGTAGTCGCAGATGGAGCAGTGGGACACCAGACGCCTTTGGTGGTGGCTATGGACTATAACTAACTATCCGAACAGCCCCCCCCTCAACCGGGAGTGCCGGCACCTCCCTAGCTGATGACCTGAACTTTTTTTACGCACGATTTGACACGGGCAACATCACCTCTAGCTCGCCGGCTAACAACAACATTGCCAGCGCGCTGGCTAGCGAGGCTGGAGGGAGGTCCACCGATGGGGACGTGCACACATTCTCAGTGACCGAGCACGACGTGAGGAGGGCTCTGACGCGTGTGAACACGTGGAAAGCTGTAGGCCCAGATGATATATCTGGACGAGTACTAAAGTCTTGTGTTGCTCAGTTTGCTCCAGTGGTCACCACAATATTCAACCTCTCCCTGGCCAAGTCAGTGGTCCCTGCCTGCTTCAAAAGATCCACCATTGTACCAGTGCCTAAGAATGCCTCTCCAACTTGCTAGAATGACTACCGACCAGTGGCCCTCACCTCGGTAGTCATGAAATGCTTTGAGAGGCTGATCAAGAACCACATCTGCGCCTTCCTCCCTCGTATCATGGACCCGTTGCAGGTTGCATACCGTCTGAACAGATCGACGGATGATGCGGTCTCCCAAGTTCTGCACACCGCTCTCACTCACCTTGACAGCCAGAAGGGAGGCTATGTGAGGATGCTGTCCATTGACTTCAGTTCAGCTTTCAATACCATAGTCCCCACCAGACTTGCTGAGAAGCTGCTGGAACTGGGGCTTAACACTACCCTGTGTGACTGGGTCCTGGACTTTCTCACTGCCAGGCCCATGGTGGTCGAGATGGGGAGACATACCTCCAACCCCCTCACCCTGAACACGGGATCCCCCCAGGGTTGTGTCCTTAGCCCCCTACTGTACTCCTTGTACACACATGACTGTGTGGCCAGATGCAGCTCCAACTCCATCATCAAATTTGCTGATGACACTGTGGTGGTGGGCCTGATCTCCGATAACGATGAGAAGGCCTACCGGGAGGAGGTGGCTGATCTGGCACTCTGGTGTCAGGACAACAGCCTCCTCTTGAATGTCACAAAAACTAAGGAGCTGATTGTGGACTTTAGAAGGGCTCAACATCTGAGGACGTACACACCACTGGAGATAAACTACTGTGGATAGGGTGAGCAGCTTTAAATACCTGGGAGTTCACATCACAGGGGATCTGACATGGACAACACACAGTGCTGCACTGGTGAGTAAGGCAAGTTGTCCGGAAACATCTCAATCTGGTTTGGGAACAGCTCTGCCCAGGACAGGAAGGCTTTGCAGAGTAGTGTGCTCGGCCGAACGCACCATGGGAACTACACTCATCTCCCTGTAGGACCTAAATACCAGGAGGTGCAGATCCAGAGCCAGCAAGATAATGAAGGACCCCTACCACCCCACTGGACTGTTCCAGCTGCTATGGTCAGGCAAATGCCTCCGCTGTCACACTGTGAAAACAGAGAGGATGAGACAGAGTTTCTTCCCACAGGCCATCAGGAATGTAAACTCTTATCTCACCAGGGACTCATTTACTGTTGTGTTGTGTCTTTTTCTCTAATGTAAATACTGGTTCTATTCTATTCTGTTCGGGTGTTTTTGCACAATCTACAGGCATTGCCACTTTCATTTCACTGCACATCTTGTATGTGTATGTGACAAATAAAGTTGACTTAACGTGTTTAAAATCCGATATTATGTCTGAAAGCCTGGAGGAAATATGTTTCTGAATCTTGTTTCATTTTAACAATGATCCTCAGGATAATGATGGCGGTGAGTCAGTGATGATAATACTACATCAAGGATAGGAGGTTTGACTCTGTCTTGTTGGAGATTTGTGCGGTGCAAATGCTATTTGATGTTTATCTGCTCGTGTCTGAATGTTGTTTGGGTATCACCACGTGCAGTCTCAAGGACTGCGAATGGAATGTAACGTTACGCAGTCATCAGGGAACATCCCCACTTCTGGCCTTATGATGGAAGGAAGATCAGTGACAAAACAGCTGAAGATGGTTGCGCCTAAAACACTGTTCATCTAAATTCCAACAGCAGCATACTTAGTTTGGAATGAGTGACCTCCAATAACCAGAACCCTCGTCCTTTATGCAAAGTTTGAAATATCAAAGCTCAGGAGCTCAAATTCTTTGATATGCCAGCTCAGCTCCTAGTGATACACAATGAGCAGGAGATTGCCAGCGAAAGAAAAAAAAAACATTATTCAAATCTGTCTTAGCCTATATTGTAACGAATTACTCGATTATTCCAATTCCTGCTTTACGTCAGCGTCTCAGTAAATTTAGTAACCATCGCATTTCATCCAAGTCATTTATTCTACTGCTTTGCTCTCTCTAAACCCATGTAGCTCCAACATCATCTTTACATTTTCTGACCATACCACTATTATTGGATGAATAATGGGTAACAATGAGCCAGAATACATGAGGGAGATGATAACCTGATTGAATGGTGCTCAAACAGCAATCTTGCTCTCCAAGTTAGCAAGACCACAAAGCTGACTGAGCCATGGATCCATTAACTTGTTTTGATCGATGTAACGGCAGTGGGGAATGACTGACCTAATTCTTAGGTCACGCAGCTTCAAATCCCTGGGTGTGCATATCTCTGAAGATCTGTCTTGGGCACACCATATTCAGCATCTAATCAAAGAAATCTCATCAATGCCTCAATTTCTGCAGCAGATTGAGGAGATTCAGTATGTCGCTAAACATTTTATTGAACTTCCATAGGTACAGATGCTACAGGCCTGCTTTGGGAACCTGAATCCCAGGAACGACAGAGGCAGTGGTAAATATTGCCCAATCCATCATGAAAGCAGCTAATATCATTAAAGACCACCACTATTTTGGCCACACACTCATCTTGTCACTACCCACAGGTAAGAAATTATAGGAGCCTGAAAACTGTGACCTCCGGGTTTAAGAACAGCTTCTTGGCAGCAACCATTAAGCTTTTGATCACTAACCACAACCCTACCTCAGCAACAATGATCTACTATGGACTTGCACTACTGTGATCTGGTTACCTAGTATTAATGATAATTCATTTATCACCTTATTGATTATTGTATTTTTATTTGTGTTTTATTGCATTAATTGGCCTGTAAAGCTGCAGCAAGCATTTCATTGTTCTGTGCCAGTGCACATGACATTTAAACATTCTTAACTTGATCTGTAAAATTCTGTGGCCTTGGCAAAGATCCCCAGTCTGTCAACCAGAAAAAAAGATCACCTATACCTACCTATTAGCCAGAAAATCTTCCATCGACAATAACATGTAACCACTGAAAATATGAGTTTTTACTTTCTTTAATAATTTTTCATATGACACAACAAAACCCTTCTGGAACTTCAAGTATAATATAGGGTGGAAGATTGCAAGCTTCACGTGGCCCGCCCTGTTTCGACTAATGCAATTAACTCGATGGGCACAAACAAGATCAAATAGAACAAGTTGTCCTACAACTTTAGGCTGTGCACGTCACACGAAAGTCGCCACCTCCAACGTGACCCCTCCACTCGCCACATCTTCCCATCTCCCCCCCTGTCTGCCTTCCGCAAAGACCGCTCCCTCCGCAACTCCCTTGTCAATTCTTCCCTTCCCTCCCGCTCTACCCCTTCCCCGGGCACTTTCCCTTGCAACCGCAAGAAATGCTACACATGTCCCTTCACCTCCCCCCTCCACTCCTTTCAGGGACCCAAGCAGTCCTTCCAGGTCCGACAGAGGTTCACCTGCACCTCCTCCAACCTCATCAACTGCATCCGCTGCTCCAGATGCCAGATGATCTATATCGGTGAGACCAAGCGGAGGCTTGGCGATCGTTTCGCCGAACACCTCCGCTCGGTCCGCATTAACCAACCCGACCTCCCGGTGGCTCAGCACTTCCACTCCCCCTCCCATTCCGTATCCGACCTCTCGGTCCTGGACCTCCTCCATGGCCAGAGTGAGCAATACTGCAAGTTGGAGGAACAGCACCTCATATTCCGCTTGGGGAGTCCTGCATCCTTTGGGCCTGAACATTGAATTTTCTCAATTCTGTTAACCCTTGCTGTCTCCTCCCCTTCCACCTCTCCCTCAGCCCTCGGGCCCTGGCATTCCCTCTCTCTCTATCTCCCTCCCCCACCCTAGTCGCACCAGCTTCTCATTTTAACACCACGAACAGCTTACAATGGCTTGTTCCCTTTATCATCGATACTTTTTTGCATATTCATTGCTCTTTATGTCTCCACATCACCGTCTATATCTCTCGTTTCCCTGATCCCTGACCAGTCTGAAGAAGGGTCTCGACCCGAAACGTCGCCTATCTCCTTCGCTCCTTAGATGCTGCTGCACCCGCTGAGTTTCTCCAGCCTTTTGTGTACCCAAGAAGAAGTATAATACCATTTCCTTCTTTGTTCTTCTTTATCCTTTACTATCTTACTTAAAAACCTAAATTAAATTGATCAACATGATTTCATTTTCATAAAACCATGTTGATTTTACCTAATTACATAGAACATCTTCAACTGTAGTTTTTTAAATGAGTTACAGCAGATGTTAAGGCAATTTAACATCCCTCGTTGGGGACACCAGAGGAGAAGAGCTCCGACCCGCGACCTTCAACATCTTGAAGCCGCAGTCTGCGGAGCTTCTAGCCGCGGACGCGGCATGGACTTATCATCTGGAGCCGGATTCCTCGCAGGGGATCCCTGGAGAAGAGCTCCGACCGCTGCCTGCGGCCTACATCATCTTGAAGTCGCGGTCTCCGGTAGGGAAGCAGCGGTGACTGCAGAGGTTCATGGCCCTGACCGCAGGGGAACAATGGAGGAGGATTGACTGTACTTTGTGCCTTCCACCTCAGTGAAGAATGCTGTGGTGGATGTTTGTGCTAAATTTTATTGTGTATTATGTGTTCTTTTTATTGTACCGTTGCTGGCAAGTTCACTTCACTGCACTTTATTGTGTTGAATGAAAGAGAATTTGCTATTTTTCAACCCATTGAATCATTAATTAATCTAATCAATATTGAAAAATTAAAACCACCACATCTCACTACCTTTTGAATAGTTAGTAATAACCTGGTTCCAAAAATGTAATCATCTGTACTCACTGATCAGATCGCTCTTTCTTAATACATTTCCATCTATTTTCTTCAGTACAGTACTCTTTTTCTACTATTAATAAACAAGAACATTTCAAGCTAGAACATGCATAGGAATTTTTTTGTAGTTAAGAATAATAAATGGAATTGCAGAAAAATATCTTAAATAAAAGTCACATGGCTTGTGTTGAAATTTGCACTGTGGCAAATCACTTGAACTTTGCATCATTACTGAACCATAACTGCCAGAGCCTGGGCTGCATAATGAAATATCAACAACTTCCTAACTGGCACCCTAATACGATGTCTGGAGACCATTTCATCTGTTTAAACAGCAACCAATCGTAACAGATATCTCTGGCTCAAGCTACCACGTAGCACCAAGAAAAGAACCAAACACTGACTTTGAATCTTGTTTTTACAGCTGCAAGATTATAAAACAATAAACCAGAGTGATGCCAAAAATTAGTTTGCTAAGGATTCGATGCATTAAACACATGTTGAATGGAACCTCGAATTTTCCTTTGATATGAAAATATCATAATTTAAAAACATACAGATAACAATAAATGTAAATATTGGAAATTTTTAGTAATCTGGATAAGACCCTTCATCTGAACCCAGCAGATCTGTTATTGGGAGCTTCTGAAATACTGTAAGGTTATCATTAATATGCTTTTTAACATTTTCAATTTTATTTTGGATAAAAAGCATTGCAGTGTTACACAGCGCCCTGGAGGAGTTGCATTTTGTGAAAACTGTCCATATCGTGATTTTCTGTAAAGTACACCCTTGACAAAAATGGATAAAACTCGTTATTTATTTCCATTTAGTGTTGAGTTCAAGTTCGGGTTTATTGTCAGTTAACCAATTAAGGTATAGTGAAATTTGAGTTACCATACAGCCATACTCAGTGAACAACAATACACACAGCCACATAAAATAAAATTTAACATAAACATCCACCATAAACACTCCCGAGTCGGTCTCTTCTTACCGGAGACCGCGGATTCACGGTGTTAAAGTCCACAGGCCCTGCGGTCGGAGCGCGTTCGCTGGTGATCCTCGGCAAAGGATCGTCCACTCCGCGATGGTAAGTCCGCGCCGAGCCTGCGGTTTGAAGCTCCGGGCTGGTCCCCAGGAAAGGCCACACCACTCCACGTTGTAGGCGGCAGGGGGACGGAGATGAGACACAGAAAAAAATTGCATCTCCGTCGAGGTAAGTGGCTGGAAAAAAAGTTTCCCCCTCCCCCCCCACCACACACATAAAAATACCAAGAAACATTAAAACATACATTTAAGATATACTTAAAATAATAAAAAACAGAGAAAGAAAGAGAAAGACTGTTGGTGAGGCGGCCATTACGGGCACCACCCGGTGAACTTTTTCTCATATAAGTTCCATAAAAGTGAATTTTTATTTCATGTCCCAATTTATTTGAAATGATTTGTCGATTTCATCTGGGTGAGTTTCTGTTACCTGAACTGCCATAATGTGCGGGTACATTGTAGCCTTACTGCCTTTATATCTTATCATTTTACTTCGGAGTCACGTGAGTGACTTCGTGAAGACCCCGCCAGCACGCATGCGCGGCATATCGTCGCGCGCACTCGCACCGGCAGGCTGGGGGGTGGAGTGCGCTCTCTCCTCCGGCTCCTTCACAAGACCGGCAGGTAAGTATTACCTTTTCTTCACAGCATGGACAAGGGCCGGAGGACGACGCTGTCGAGGAGCTGAGCTGAGCTGCGGCCAGCCGACGGCCCTTGTCCCCGGAGCTGCAAGGAACGCCGGCAGCTTTAACGCACGGTGGGGGCAGGAATGCGGAAGTCGGGCGCTCCCGCTGATTCAGGGGCCGACACCCGAATGGGTTACCGCTCCGGAGCTGGAAGCAACGGGTCCAGACTCCAAGCCCCCATCCCCCAAGAGAATAAGGGGGGATACAGGTACGTGGCAAGGGGTCTTGTTCTTTACAGGCAACCTCTCCCCAAGCTCCAGAAGACCCGAGGGGGCTGGGCCGGGGGACAGCCGCACGACAGGGGAGCCCTGCAAAGTGCAATACGTACCGCAGCCAGGGATATCTGCCATCGTGCAGCCCGGGCATAACACTGCTGCGCCGTGTAGGCCTGCTGGAGCAGATACCGCCGACAACACACCCCGTCAGGCTGCGGTCAAGGGCGGAGGTGGCAGCAGGAAGCGGTCGGTCAGCTCAGCTCTGTGAGCGGCCGACCATGCGCCTCCACGCTAAAAGATGGGCAAAAGTGGAGGTAAGCCTGCACGGACTCCGGGGAGCCAGGTTCCGGGGGCCGGCGCCGATTCAACTCACCTGCCTTCTTATCAGCCAGGTGGGCCGCCACAGTCTGGGAGAAGACAGGCTAGCGGAGAGTCCGTGCGAGAGTCGTATGATCCTACTTGGGCAGTAGGTCACGACGACCTGCCATTGGACCCTAGACAGCACCCTAAGGGGGTGAGGTCCGATGGTGGAAGCCCCAGTGAATTTGCAGGGCCTGGGGAAGTCGGCTTGTCCGCTGCGTATATAAGGGACGGTCGCATAGAGCGGTTGGAGCTCTTAAGTGGTGCAACACCTCCAGCGGGACCGGGAACGAGAAGAACGGGACTCGGGGGGCATCCACTAGCCGTGCAAGGACACTCCGCTCAGCTCCTCATCGTCTCCAGCCAGAAGCATTAATGATTGCCCCAGCTGCTGAGTTTGACGACGACCAGGGACAGCCAGTGACCGCTGAACCAGAGCATGAGGAGGATATGCTGGATGTGGTGAGTGAAGTTTGCCGTTTCTACCCAGACAGGTGAACCCTGCACCACGAATTGGCGGGCACCATTGATTGCCTAATTACGCACCAACTCTGGAGTCAGATTCTCAATAATACCTTGGAGAAAGGTTCTCCACGGGCATAACGGCGTTTGCAAAACCCTGATCGGGGATAATGTGTCCAGTAAATAGCATGATGCACTGGCACTTCTATGCAACGCCCAGTATGAGATAAATCGCCTGCGTAAGAGCTCCATATAGCCCACACTAAACCCCAAATTCGCGGGGTTGTGCCGACCATTACCGCTCCACCGCCGCATCAGTTGTTTGGAGACCTGTCCAAACAGGTGAAGGGACTGGACAAAGGAGGCCAAAACAGTGGGCCTCATGAAACTCCATCGGCCAGAGTTCACCCATATCACCGGCAACAGCCTAATACAACCTGTGAACCAAGGCTGCCGGATAGGGCACAAAGATCCTACCTACCTCCATCTCAACAAATACAACGACCTTTTAGGGCAAGGCCAACAGCGGCCTGCATGGGAAATGCGGCCGCCGGCCCATCAACCTCCATAACGTCCACCCGAAGCACCGTATGTATGGAACCGCCGTTCACTATGGAGGTAAGGGGGTCTGGCTCCTCTCACGCCGTAGTATCCCTCCTGCACGAATAGGTGGGCGATTGCGGGCGGCCTTGGACATATGGGAAAACTGTCACCACAGATGAGTTTATTTTACAAAGTGTTCAAGAGTATATAATTCGTTGGAGGTATAGATTCCCATACCCAGCATTCGCCTCGTAGGAATTTACTCTATCCCAAAAAGAGGTGGAGGCAGGGCATGCTGAAATTATATGGCGAGCAGGGAAAAGTGGTAATTGGCATAACCAAGCATGGACCTATTGAGTTTGAGTCTAATATGTTCACCAGCAGTAAAAAAGAAGGGGGATGTCGGATTATAATCGATTTAGCTGAGTTGAACACTTTTGTACAATATACCCATGTCAAAATGGATACTGTTGGAACAGCTAGGTGGATGCTTTACTCAGGGTACTTTATGGCATGTATCGATTTGAAAGAAGCATGCTATACGGTGCCCATCGCTGAGGCTCACAGGGAATGCTGAAGTTGTCTGGAAGGGTGCATTGCGTAATGGAACCATCACAGCCCTAGGCTGTTTACCAAATTGGTATTTACCTGTATTGGCTCTTCTCCGACAACAAGATTATAGTGATGGCATATTGGATGAAATCCTTATAGTGGGGCAGACCCTCCAATTGGCAATTCAAGGAGTGGCTGCAACCAAGGCTCTGCTTGAGAAGCTGGGGTTGTAATCCATCCAGACAAATCAAAACTGCACCGGTACGGGTTATGGATTTGGTGTACACCTTAGACACCAATTTAATGAAGTTTTATCATCCCCACTAATAAAGCTACTGCTATATCAGAAGAGTGCCACAATCTTGCTTGCGCCAGGGTATCGACCATGTGGCAAACAGCAAAAGTTATTGGTATTGGTAACTCTAAATTGGTAACTACATTCCCAGCTGCACGATTCGGACCGCTACACTACCGAAATTCACAAAGGTCACAAATCACAGCATTAAAAAACAAATGCTGGCTGCATTGATCGGGACCACTTTGGTTACCACCGGAAGCTAGAAATGAGCTATAATGGTGGGTAGATAATATTAAAGAATGTCATTGACCTATTATAGGGAGCAACTCTGATTTGTTGTGCTACTAACTGACGCAAGTGCACCAGGCTGGGGAGCAACTGGTACGATGTCCAGTTGTGGTGGCAGATGGAACTCTCATGAGTCTACATTCCTGGAGTCACATGGGATAAAACTATATAGAAAATGCTGGGGTGCATTTCATGGACTGCGGGCTTACTGTACTAATTCATGGGATTACATGTCCGCATTCGAATAGATAATGCTACAATAATGGCTTACATCAATCATATGGGTAGTATCAGGTCGCTAGTTTGCAATGAATTGGCTAATACAATTTGGCACTGGTGCATTGAAAGAAATATTTGGATTACTGCGACCTATTTGCCTGGGAAGCTTAATTCAGTGGCGGACACCAGGTCACGTGTCTTCAATGACAACCTTGAGTGGATGTTGAACCCCCAAATTTTGGAGATATTATAGCTCAAATTGGGGACACCAGATATTGACCTATTTGCGTCCAGGCTGAAACCATCGAATACCAACGTATGTGTTGTGGGAACCAGACCCTGGGGTAATAGCATTGGATGCGTTTTATCCATTGGGGGAAATGGGTGCTGCTACGCGGGTATTGCAGGAAATTAAACTAGACTCTGCAACTGGCATATTGATCATTCCCGACTGGCCTACACAACCATGGTACCCGATGGTTGTAGAAATTTTAAAACAACCATGGATGGCGATTGGGAAACATCCCAAATTGATTACTCACTCCATTACGGGGGGGGGGGGGGGGGGGGCAGTCATCCTTGCCATGGTCATTAAACTTGTTGGCTTGCAGGTTCTGAAAAGACCGCTCATCCGGGCAGGCATCTCGTCAAGAGCCATGAACCTTATTGCAGCATCGTGCCGGGAATCAACCCGGAAACAATACCTCACTCAAATCAGAAAGTGGGAGGTTTTCTGTGCCCGGAACAACAAGTCCTCCAACTCGGCAACAATACCGGACGTGTTGGAGTTCTAGCAGGCCTCCATTTTTGATGCTGGCCTCAGCTACAGTGCCATCAACAGCGACAGGAGTACGCTGTATTCATACCTGGATATAGGTATCAGCTCCCACCACCTGGTGTTTAAACTAATGAGGGGAGTATTCAATACCAATCCCTCCACGACCCAGATATACAGTAACGTGGGATGTGGGGATCGTGCTGACCCTACTGAGGAGCTGGGCTCCAATAGATGAGCTACCATTGAAACAGCTCACCCTTAAGGTGGTGATGCTCATGGCACTGACGACAGCCCAACGAGTCCAGACGTTACAAAAACTGCAACTGGACAGCATGGTGGCCAACCCTGGTCAAATAAAATTCTTTGTTAAAGAATTATTAAAACAGCACAGGCCAGGGGCGCATGGGCTGCAGCTGGAATTTCGGGCGTACCCTGTAGATGCCACACTCTGCATAGTCACCCATCTCCACCACTACATCCGAGTTACTGGAGTTATCAGGATGAAGGAACAGGGGCTCCTCATCAGTCATAAAACCTCTGCATCATCGGGTGACTACACAGACGATCGCCAGGTGGCTCAGGGTGGTGCTGCAGGAGTTGCTACTAACATTTTTAAGTCTCATTCCACCAGGGCTGCAGCGAGAGCCATGGAGGTGCCCATGGACCACATTCTCGCCACCGCGGGCTGGGCCAGTGGGGAACAACCTTTCAACGGTTCTATAACAAGCCTCTGGCCGTTCCTGCGACATTCGCAGAAGCTATCCTGGGTACCGCTCAGTAAATGTCTGGCCCCGATTTAGGGGTTTGTTGTTTATTTGATTAATAAATTGTGTTGATTTTTCAGCCAGTTTCGACTGAACTGCATTAACAGCCTTCCTCCATCAGACTGGCGGCAGTGTGATAAGCATGGACGTTGTCCATGGTGTGAAATCACAGAGCTTTGAAATCTTCACGAAGTCACTCACGTGACTCCGAAGTAAAATAGTAAGATTAAACGAGAACTTACCAAGTTTGAAGGTTGATCTGTATTTTACGAGGAGTCGCGGTGAGGGATTTCGTGCCCACCACTCCCACCCTCTATCATAAGGTCAACCAGGTAGTTCTACGTTTTCATCTTACTATTGTTTAGTCATGGTTTGGTTCTGTGATTCCACACCGCTGCTTTGAAGGATGCCGCGCATGCGTGCTGGCGGGGTCTTCACGAAATCCCTCACCGCGACTCCTCGTAAAATACAGATCAACCTTCAAACTTGGTAAGTTCTCGTTTAATCTTACTATTAAAGTAGACTTCAATTCTGAACAGATCAATAGTTAAAATGGTAGAAGCCAATAACAAGCAGTCTGTTCCTTGCTCCAAGAAGCCTTAAAAATAAACAATATTAGATTTTAAATAAAAATAAATCACAGTAAACTCCACACTAATTATTGGGGCTGAGGTAAGTTAAAAGAATGTTGTCTAATACTATTGGCTAATACATCTTATCATATCTATCTATCTATATACTTTTAAAACTCTGTGTGTGTGTGTGGGTGTACGGCGTTTTGCATTTGATTTGTTACTCCGCGCAAACCAGATGCAAAAACGCCAACATTTTTAGCATTTCGCTAGCGATTTTACTTTTACATTCGCACATCCACTCCTTGGTCATTCATTTCCCCACATTTTGAGTAAAATTGATCACAAAACTCAAACACAACTCAATTTTTAAGATCTAAACGGCTCTTACCAGCTGCTGACACCACAATGCCCACATGTCAACCAATCTAGGCCCACCTACCTCCAGTATGCCTCCAAGTACACTCGCGCCACGCCTCCCACTGCTGGACTTCAGCCCGCCCGCCTGCCCGCTCACTTGGTCTAGTAACTATTAAAAGTCTGATCTTGTATGTGGATGTATTTATTTGTGTGTGTATTTGTATATGTACAACCACATCTTCTCGAAAAAATGACATTTTTACATATTCTGATAGAGATTTACCTCCTGGAGTCTGAAATCACCTTAACTGAACATTTCGAGCTTTATTTCTTGAGTTATTTATGAAAATGTTCAAAAATTGCAAATAACAGAAAATAAACGAGCCAATGACATCACAATGGGTCTGCTCGCAACCTGCTGCACACTATCTTCCACGCGCTGATAGTTATCCATCACAACCACCCTGACTCGCAGTCATTGGTTGCTGCCTTCTCGCACTCGGCCGGCTGTCCTTCCTCTCTCTCCCTCTCCCCCTCTCCCCCTCTCCCCCTCTCCCCCTCTCCTCCTCCCAACCCCCCCAGTTCTCTCGGCTCCCTCTCCCCCCTGGGCTCTCTTTCCACCCCCTCCCAGGCTCTCCCCCCCTCCCACCCACCCCCCGGCCTCTCTCTCCCCCCCCCAGCCTCTCCCTCCACCCCGGCCTCTCTCTCCTCCCCCTCCCCGGCCTCTCACTTCCCCTCCCCCTCCCCCCACTCTCCCTCCCCCCCCGGCCTCTCTCTTCCCACACCGGCCTCTCTCTCCACCCCCCTCTCCCCCCCTCTTGCCCCCCTCTCTAAACCCCCTCTCTCTACCCCCCTGTCTCCCCCCCCCGCCTCTCTCCCTCCCTGTGTATAATTGTCTGCAGAAATCATCACCAACATACAGCCTTTACACAGCAATAAAAAAGCATCAACTGCAGTGCTGAAGATCTGTTTGTTGGAAGTCTAGCTACACTGTTTGTAATATATTCACAACTGGTATTACCCAACAATGTGGAAAATTGTAAAGGAAATCCTCTGCTTTGAATTAAAAAAAATGAGTCCCACTTCTGTCCAGTAATCTGTTCTTCATCACCAGCATTGTATAGGAAGATATCACTGTGAAGAGCAATCAAGTGGATGCTCAGTTTGTGTGTTGACTGGACTATTTGGCTCCAGACATTGTTATAATCCTCACCCATAGGCTTGAATTTGAAGGCAAGATGAAGGTAAATGCCTTTGAACAAAACATGTTATATGATCA
Source organism: Okamejei kenojei (assembly GCA_035221665.1). Classification (NCBI taxonomy): domain Eukaryota; kingdom Metazoa; phylum Chordata; class Chondrichthyes; order Rajiformes; family Rajidae; genus Okamejei; species Okamejei kenojei. Next base: position 23,023,444 of record CM069140.1, on the reverse strand, counting down.
AGTACTACTTCAAAGAGCCAGAGCAGAATTGAAGTCAATGGGGATCAAGGAAAACCTAACAGTACTGCAAGAGATCACACGCCATGCAGGCAGACTGATCGTTATCTCCTTCTCAATGGCAACTAGGCTGGGAAATGCATGAAAACTTACCAACAATACACACATTCCAAGAATTAATTAAAATACAATAATTCTTTGATTTATGAATATCCATCTATGAACCTTTGCTATGTCACACTCTTTACTGTTGTATTTTCAATTTTTTGAAGCTATGCCGAGGTATATATAATTATTTGTGCTCCAACAGACATAAATAGTTCAGTTCAGTTTATTGTCACATGTACCAAGGTACAGTGAAAAGCTTTTGTTGCATGCTATCCAATCAGCGGAAAGACAATATATGATTCCAATCAAGCCATGCTCTTCAATAACTAGGCAAATACTGTGTGATGCTGCTTAATACCAGCAGCAGTCAAATGGAATAAGTGAACTATTCCATCTCATATGGAAAGTTGATTTGAAGGAAATATGTTGAAAATAATTGCTCTATTTCCTTTTTTGATATCACCCGATATTGCTCTTGCATTGCTCATAGTCATAGAATAATGCAATGCAGAACTTCAATAGTCGACATAATCTCAACTGGTCCATGCTGACCAATGTGGATCTTTGGTATGTATTCCTACTGAATACAGCACATACCTACTGATGAGGTCTGTGATAGTAGTGCTATACCCTGTTTGATTATTGCTTTTGAGATGAGTCATCACATGGAAATAAAACAGGTCTCTTGCACTCAAAGAGTTATTCCCAGCTCAGTGGGGGCATCATGAAACCGGAGGGCAAATCGGTCTCAAAAGGCCTGGAGTCTGGGGAAGAGAGTGACAGGAGATAGATTCAGAAGTAGTACTCAAATACCATTATGCATTTTGAAAAATATTTTCCAGGAATTCAACCCTTTTGTAAGCTGTAGAATGCAAACCATTTTTCCCCATAAGTTTTCAATTATGGATAATAACCATTTTCAGGCTAAAATGGTTTTCAGATATTTAAATCGTTTTTTTTTTTGTTTTAAATTTGTTGCTGAGCTCAATTTGAGATACAGCTCTCAGTTGAACCTTATTTAATCCATCCTACCAATTCTAAATCAGTATCATAACTTGGTGTATTCCATACCAAGCATTGCAGATTTTCATATCCTAAAACCATAAAAGTTATGTGTGCTTCTGCAAACCCAACACAGAACAGGGGAACAGTTCTACTTTATATAATGTTTTATGATTCAGCACTTACTATTTAATAGATTTGTCCAAGGATTAATGTTAGTTTATTGGCATGATTATCAATAGTAATTCAGACAATTACGATACAAGCTCTATCCCAGAGGCCTTTCCATAAAATGTAGACTGAACCTTTCATCTATGCCTTGCATAGATTGAGATGTTGTGTTATATAAGACATGCTACACTTTAATAAAAGCAAACAATTACAAATAACTTTGAAGAGTAAAATATATTTCCTAATGTCCCAACCAAAGTTCTTGAACAAACATCGCTAAAAGTGTTTTTATCTGATCATGTATGTTAAATCTGTTCACAAGCATTAGCTTAAGGATATTGATTCTTACATTCATCTACATTACAAGTTGCTATACTGCAAGTGAATTTCATGGAATGTGATCAGTCTTTATCAGAAGATTTATTTTCCTTTTTTCTGGGCTTTTGGGGCTGAAACCCCTGTGGTCCCAAATCCACCTGCAGAAGTGCAGCAGGACAGTAATTAAATAAGCCTTCAGATCCTGTTATTGCTCCCATAAAATATTGCAGTGGTGACGTTTTGTTTTAAACGCTTGAGACTATAGCTGATATCTCAAAGACTGCATCAGTGAAAGGAAAACAAAAGTGAACAGTCATGTTGCTCTGAATGATGGGGAGGGGTCGAAGATTGTAACCTTCACGTGGTCCACCCTGTTTCGACGAATGCAATAAACCCGGCGTGCACAATCAAATAAGGTCAAATAGAACAAGTTGTTCTACAACTTTAGGCTGTGCACGCCATACGCAAGAAGAAGAAGATGGAGAGAACAAACAAAACTTGATGAATAACATGTCCATTATATTTCAAATTTGTTCTTTGGTGTTCAAAAGTCACCATTGTAAAGGCAACCTGTGAAAACAATTACATCTACCCAGAGAGCTCTGCTTGTTCCTAAATAGAGCATATTACATTAGATTTAATAGGGTGAAAGTCCAGGATAGCTCAAGAATTCCTTCAGATATGCTCCAGATGTCAGTCTTGAGTTGAAGAAATGCTTGTTCCACCATGCAACATTTCCTGTGCTGAATCCCAGAGCAATTCAAAAACACTGCAGCCTTCTCAACCTCGAGAATTTCAGGCTCTTTCAGGAATTTTAGGTACCAATGGTAACTTTTGTTTTTGCCCCTCTGTTATTTTAGCATACAATGAGGAAACACATGCAGCAGCAATAGTTGAATGAACGCCCGTCTAAGGAATGTTCTAACCTGCTACGCTCTCCTCTGTTTACAATGACCAATTTATACAGAAATTATTTTACCAGCTGTTTCGTGATGGCAAACATCCGTGCAGAGTGAAAGCAGTAAATAGCCCTCCTCAGTATTCAGGGGTTAACATGCTGTCTAGCAAATATTTACATGGCACCACTTTGCATTGAATAAGAAATCTTTCCAAGGCATTTTATAACTGAGAAGCTTGTTTGGAGCACCTTCTTTAGGTTTAGGTTTCGGGTTAGGGTTGTTGTCACATACTGAGGTACAGTGAAAAGCTTTGCTTTGCATGCTATCCAATCAAATTAGATAATATATATAAATAAAATGAAACCAAACTGAGGTACAATAGGTAGAGCATAGATACAACATACATCATATACTGTAGTTCTTGGCATTGTGGCACACCATTTCCAGGGAAAATGTCCAATGACTGCAATAGGGTAGAGGTGATTCGGACCGTATCCAAGTTTCTCCACAAATAACATTATTTCCACTGTTTATGAATGAATATGTTTAAAACATGTAATTAGGATATTCCCATTTAAATATATTCCAGGATAGGCTCATGATTAGAAACAAAAATGTTTCTTTGATCACAAGCATTAAAATAGCAGAAACGTACAAAATTGTTCGAAGATTTTACCACAGTTGGGTGAGATAGAGTCCAGCTGTGAATAACTAAGGTTTTAGTGGCTTTGTTTACAAGGTACTTTTAAAAAGTGATGCATTCAAGATTCTAAGGAGGTCACGTGTGATTTGATACAATGGAATGTACACTTGCCACACATGTAAAATAAAAGGAGAAAACGCCGGAAACACACAGCAAGTCAGGCAGCATCTATAGTGAAACAGTCAACATTTCAGGTCAATGATCCATCATCCATCAATCATTGACCTGAAATATTAATCTATTTTTCTTTCCACAGATGTTGCCTGACCTGCTGAACATTTTCTTTTTATTTCAGATTTCCTTAACCACAGATTTTTTATTTTTTCCTGTCACTGTCTATGCATTTGCAGTCTTATGGATCCCAGTGACAGATGCAATGTGCTACAAATCCTCAGCACTGCTGTTTGGAATCTGCTTCCTGGATCTACGCCTGTTTTGACCTGGCTCAGGGATAATAAGTCCAATCATTTCAATGGAGAGTCCAATTATTTCAGCCACTGTGAAGGACAGGCCAAGTATTAGGTCAATTATCCTTCATTTTTTGCATTAATTAACATTTACTTAAATGTTGCCACCATTTATTTTTTTTTCAATTTAGCCTTAATGTAATAGAAAGGGCACAGGACCCATATGTTTTGGAATGGAATGGCTTTGGACAGCAGAGCCACTGCAGCAGATGCAGAAAGGTAAGTCACACACTCAAGACACAGTCTGGTTTCTATGTCTGGAAAGAAATGATCGAATGATGTCCATAATTGCATTACATACCTTACCTATTTCTCAGACCAAGTTGGGAAAACTGGTTTGTTGTGGGGATTTCAGAGAGGTTTCAGGTTTATGAGGATCTGATGAAGGAGAGGGGCAAGCGAGGGCGTGGAGTCATAAATATGGTTGCATTAAGGGGTGAATTGGAGTCTGTCGAAGAGCCGGTGTGAAATTTAAGTTTGTTTTAGAAGCAACCTATCTGGAGGTGGATCCCACATTGGATTCCATAATTCAGACAGGTTCCCATTTAATTACTCCAAAGTGGGTTGCACAGTTCACGCGAAGCCCTGCTACTGCACAAGTGCCCTGTGCAGGACTTGCAATTAACAATGAAAATAATAGAAGTCATTTGCTATTCAGCAACAGACTGGCTGCTTCCATATATTCAGAAGTTTAACACATTCAACAGCCCAGATAGAATAACAAATTTCATCCCGTATGCATTAAGTTTCCAACTTTGAGTACTGATTACATTTCTTGAAGAATCACAAAGCACAATCATCACTGCATCATACAACACAATTTATGGGCCAAATTTATCTCCTCCCTTGCAAAATTATAGAAAACGGTAATGCCACTTCTTCCACAGACAATCCTCATGATTCCTCCTTGTTATTTTGATCAATTAGTTCTAAAAGTATAAGGCACATTTGAAATATAATGGGCAATAAGATCCAAATTAGATTCAATGTAAAATTAAAATATATTTACAAAATAGTAAAACGTCTTAAAACCTTCTTGACATTTTAATACATGCCGTAACATTTTCAGAGATTTTAGACTGATATCTAAGTGCTAGAAACAGATTTTGATCCTGGGACAAAGTTTTTTACATTTTTCATATACATAGTTGACTTAGACTCCATACACAAACGCATACACACTTCTTAAGTTGTTCCTTGGAGTGAAGGATGATTTCCTTCAGCTCTAGTTCTGTGGGTTGTGAGGTAACTGAAGGGTTTCATGCAGGATGCCACAGGTAAGGCACAGAATGATATTTGCTGAGATAAGTGAGTGGGTAGCTGTGAACCACGTGCTCTGCTGATTGTGCTTGGGCTCCGCACACTCCAATCGTGGAAACTTGAAGAGCTTCCTGAATCCTTCTCCTCCACTTTGGAGTGGTCAGAGGCCAGAAATTCCCTTGAATGGTGAGCATGTTACAAATTTTTTGAGAATGCCCCCGAATTATTTTCTCTGTCCTCTTGGCAATTTTTACCCATGGTGTGTCCTTGAGTGGAGTCCTTGTTTCAGGAGTCTGATATCAGATTATGTGGTCTGCACTGGAATTGGTGTAATTGATGTTGGGGGCAATGGCTCTGGAGAGGTGGCTAGCGTTGGGTTGCCTGTATTTCCAAATAATTTGTTATGCTTTCACTTGAAAACTTTGGTGGTTTTCTTCCAGTACTTTGAGGAGTCTATTGTAGATCATCCACGACTCCATATGAATCATAGGAGGGCAGGGATTGCTGCTGCTCGGAAGGTCATGAGCCTGATGGCAGATTTGAAGTTGTGTTTTTGAATGTCATTTTTTCAGCCATCTGGAGCAGTTGAGATTGTGGTGAATTTTATCATTGAGATCTGCCTTTGCTGAAAGTTTGTTCCCAAAGGGATCCACATTTTCCATGGTCTCACTGTGCTTCTTAAATATTAGGAGTTAGTGTTCCATTGCCTGGCAAAAAAACAATGTCTTTCAGAAGTTTAACGCATGGCTTAACTTTGACTCCAAGTTCACAATGACGCGGCACTTCATCTCAAGAGGATATTTATGTAAACATAATCTGCATATTGTAAGTTGTGAGCTGATCTTGATTCTGCAGTGGAAATTATAGAGGTTAAACAGTTTACCGCTTATCCTGTACATCGACATCACTGCAGCTGGAAGCTCATTGGCAGCATATTGCTGTGAGGAAGATTACGAAAAGATTTGCAATGATGATACTGCACACCAGTTACTGGACTCGGGTTTTTTGCTGAAAAATGTTTAACGTACATGTCATTGTGTGGCAGATGCAAAATGGCAATAAATTTCCAAGAAGGTACACTTTCATTCTTGCAGCTTAGTAATTCTCTGAGACCCAAATGAAGTGGGACACCTATGCAGCTTTATGGATGCCAGAATGAACACTACCTCTACATCTTGTTCCCCAACGAAATGTAGAATGCTTTTATGTCTGAATACTCTCATTAATGTCCAGTTGTCTCCCGTTGGTTGAAATATACTTTTGATTGATGTCTAAGGATGGTGCAATTATTTGCTGGAAACTGCTATAACAATTCAGCAGTGTTTTAATATTGTGTTTCCTTACTGTAAACTGCTCCATTACCGCTACACAACTAATTAACAGAGGCTTTACAATCGAGCCTTGGGTTCAGCCATTTTAATGCAGGATCCATCTTGGCTACTGCCTCATGGGTATTGCATCATCGGTACTGGACCACAGATGGCACTATTCCCATAACATTTGTTTCCAAAACACATTTGTACAGACACTTTACATGTATAGCAATAAATTAAATTCTTCCATGGCATCTTATTTCACTGAGTCCAACATGTGTCCGACAGTCCATTTTCCAACATGCATTTGACAGAAATGGGGTGATGTGGTTGTATGTTCAAACTGCCACTTCTTGGCAAATCTCTTCAACTCTTCAGCTGTGAACTGTGGTCCATTATCTGTGATGAGCTGATCTGTGTTCCATATCTTGCAAACTGGCCTTTGAATTTATGGATGACATTAAATGCTAGTGTTTTCTCTAGGTAGTCTATTTCCCAATATCCTGAGAAGTAGTCCACAGTGATCATATAGTTCCTTCCATCCAAGTCGAACAAATCTGCACCCACCTTCGCCCATGGCCTCTCTGGAATTTCATGGGAATGCAGTGTTTCTTTTGGTTGCTCTTTCCCTTGAGCTTGGCATGTCTCACATTTCTGTACAAAGTCCTTGATTTCTGCATTCATTCCAGGCCAGTGCAGATAGCCTCTTGCCCTTCTTAGACAGCCATTCACACCAATGTGGGAATCATGTACTCGTGTGATCATGTCTCGTCTCCTCTAAATATGAGGTCATCTCCAACACTCAGCTCGTCCCTCACATGGAAATAGGAGATAAGTTCTTGTTCTCTAGCCAGCGACATTTGATCACCTTTTGCAGTCTCTGCATAGTCTCATAGACTGAATAGAAATAGGCCCTTAATGGGATTTAAATGCAGATATTAAAATGACAACCACAACAGTATGATTTATTTAATTTCTGCAAACTGCCCACCTGTGGAGACCATTCGTAAAAACAGTAGCGCGGCCTGGCTTTACACTTCCAAAAGTTGAGCAGTTTTTATTCGTCCTTATTTTCAATTACCATTATGTTGTCAAGTGCACTTGGTAATACAGATGACCATAAACCTAAACAGCAGGGTGTGATTATTTTACAATCTGTATAAAATAAGGTAGCAAATATGGAATGGACATTTAAAAAGGCCAGCATTTACATTTTACTTCTGAAGAATCGACAAGGAAATGAATTGCTGTAAATGGTGATGAATGGGTTGTATTTTTCTGCTGTAGCCTTACATCTGAAAAACTGTGGAACCAATGTTTAAATTCATTTTTCTCAAGGTTATTCAACCTTTTTATGTCTGACATGGATTGAGAGCTAGCTGGACTTCAGTCTTATTTTATGTTAACTTGCCCATACATGGGCAGTAGTTTCAATTCAAGGTTCTTTTCTGTCACTCTCCCCTTTAATACTCTTTCTAGTTCTTATGTCTGATATTGCAATGGACATATTCTAATGGCGACTATTTGTGTAATCTTTTTATGATATATATACCATGTAAGCAAGTAAAGATTACCAAACATTTAGAAATCATAACCATGTTTGAACTGGCTATTGTGTTCTTTGCAACAACAGCCCTGGGCAATATGCAAAATCTTAAAATTATTTTGCACAATGACAATTAGGAATTGGGTACTAATTGCAACCTGTCACTTTTCTCTTACTATTGGAGTTAATAAATGTTACATAATAAATGTATTGGTGAATGGTGGAATATTGCGTTGGAGGAACAGGTTGCATTGGGGGAATGGGTGAATGGTAGGATATTGCCTTGGGGAACAGGTTGCGTTGGGGAACCAGGCCTCCCGTGTGACAGGGACCAAAAGGTCCCACTTGGTCTAGTAAGTAAATAAAAATCAGAAGGCACAATGGTTTTTTTCTACAATAGGGTTAGGATTGGGTCCATCTGATGATTTTAACACTGATGAATCTTGAGGGGCCACAAAATGACATTGGTGAGCAAGATTACAGAAAAAAACAAAGCATCTTTTAACTAAATTGAGGACAAAATGATAGCTGAGGAAAGAATAGGGTCAATTAGGGAGCAAAAGTGGTAACCTGCACCTGGATGTAGAGGATATAGGAGAGGTTTTAAATGAATGGTTCTCATATGTATTCACAGTGGAGAAGGACATCATAGGAATATTTAGAGGATGGAATTCTACAAGTTGTCATTAAAAAAGAGGATGTCATAACTTGCTTAAAAATGGGTTGTTTTTACGGATTACTATAGCTGAAGATAGCGAGGTTGACAGAAATGTTCAATTCTGATCTGACCACAGTCAAGGTGCTAATGACCAGAGGAGAGCATATGTAGTGGCTTTATTCCAAAAGAGAGATAGTGATAAACTGGGTCAGCACTTCTAACATAAATGGTAGGGAAATTGTTGAAATAAAATTCTGAGGTGAGATATTAAACTGCACGTGTAGGGATTGATAAAAGATAATCTACATGGCTTTGTCCGAAGATTTGCTGACTGATAAATATGGTTGAATATTTAAAACTTTTACAGTTGTGATGTTAGCATAGGAAAGAACTGCAGATGCTGTTTTAAATCGAAGGTAGATACAAAATGCTGGAGTAACTCATCGGGTGAGGCAGCATCTCTGGAGAGAAGGAAAGGGCTGCGTTTTGGGTCGAGACCCTTCTTCAGACTGATGTCAGGGGAAGGGTGGGACAAAGAATGTAGGCAGAGACAGTAAGACTAGTGTGCGAACTGCAAAGGGGAAGGGGATGGAGAGAGACAGCAAGGGCTATCTGAAGTTAGAGGAGTCAATGTTCATACTGCTGGGGGTAAACTACCCAAGCGAAATATGAGGTGCTGTTCCTCCAATTTGCACTGGGCCTCACACTGACAATGGAGGAGGCCCAGGACAGAAAGGTCAGATTGGGAATGGGAGGGGGAGCTCAAGTGATGGGCCGCCGGGAGATCAGGTAGATTAAGACAGACTGAGCGGAGGTGTTCAGTGAACCGATTGCTGAACCTGCACTTTGTTTCGCCCATGTGGAGAAGATGAAAGTAAGCATGCAGGCACAGCAGGCAGTGAAGAAAGCGAATGGCATGTTGGCCTTTATAACAAGAGGATTTGAGTATAGGAGCAAAGAGGTCCTTCTGCAGTTGTATAAGGCCCTGGTGAGACCGCACCTGGGGTATGTGTACAGTCTTGGTCCCCTAATTTGAGGAAGGACATTCTTGCTATTGAGGGAGTGCAGCGTAGGTTTAAAAGGTTAATTCCCGGGATGGCGGGACTGTCATATGCTGAGAGAATGTAGCAGCTGGACTTGTATACTTTGGAGTTTAGAAGAATGAGAGGGGATCTTATTGAAACAGAAGATTATTAAGGGTTTCAACACGCTAGAGGCAGGAAACATGTTCCCGATGTTGGGGGAGTCCAGAATCATGGGCCACAGTAAGAATAAGGGGTAAGCCATTTAGAACGGAGACGAGAAAACACTTTTTCTCACAGAGAGTTGTGAGTCTGTGGAATTCTCTGCCTCAGAGGGCAGTGGAGGCCGGTTCTCTGGATACTTTCAAGAGAGAGCTCAATAGGGCTCTTAAAGGTAGCGGAGTCAGGGGATATGGGGAGAAGGCAGAAATGGGTTACTGATTGGGGATGATCAGCCATGATCACATTGAATGGCGGTGCTGGCTCGAAGGGTCGAATGGCCTACTCACCTATTGTCTATTGTCTATGACACCTGTAACAAAGGATACAGTAGATGAGGTAGGAGGAGGTGCAAGTGAACCTCTGTCTCACCTGGAAAGACTGTTTGGGTCCTTGGATGGAGTCCAGGAGGGAGGTAAAGGGACAGGGTGTTGCATCTCCTGCGGTTGCAGGGGAAAGTACCTGGGGACGGGGTGGTTTGGGTGGGAAGGGATGAGTTGACCAGGGAGTTTCAGAGGGATCAATCTCTGTGGAAAGCAGAAAGGGGTGGAGGTGGTAAGATGTGGCCAGTAGTGGGATCTCGTTGGAGGTGGAGAAAATGTTAGAGGATTATAAGCTGTATGCGATGGCTGATGGGGTGGAAGGTAAGGACAAGGGAGACTCTGTCCTTGTTACAAATGGGGGGGGGGGGGAGTAAGAGCAGAGCTGCGGGATATCGGGGAGACCCTAGTGAGAGCCTCATCTATAATAAAAGAGGGGAACCCCAATTTCCTAAAGAATGAGGACATCTCTGATGTCCTGGTATGGAACACCTCATCCTGGGCGCTAGACGGAGGAATTAGGAGTAGGGGATAGTTTTTACAGGAAGCAGGGTGGGAAGAAGTGTAGTCAAGATAGCTATGTGAGTCAGTAGGTTTGTAGTAGATGTCAGTCAATGGTCTGTTTCCTGTGATGGAGGCAGTGAGATCTAGAAACTGTAGGGAGATGTTGGAGATGGTCCAAGTGAATTTGAGAGCAGGGTGGAAATTAGTGGTGAAGTTGATGAAGTCAGTGAGTTCTGCATGGGTGCAGGAGGTAGCACCATTGCAATTGTCAATGTAGCTGAGGCAGAGTTTGGGGATTGGGCCAGTGTATGACTGGGTTGTTTGATGTACCCTACAAAGAGGCAGGCATAGCTTGGGGCCATGCGAGTGCCCATAGCTAGGCCTTGGATTTGGAGGAAATGGGGGGAGTCAAATGAGAAGTTGCTGAGGGGAAGGACCAGCTCTGCTAGGCGGAGGAGAGTATTGGTAGACGGAAATTGGCCAGTTCTGCGGTCAAGGAAGAAACGGGGGGCTTTAATTCCCTCCTGGTGGGGGATGGAGGTGTAGAGTGACTGGACATCCATAGTAAAGATGAGGGAATGGAGGCCTAGAGAACAGAAGTCATTGAGGAGATGAAGAGCGTGTGAGGTGTCTTGGACATAGGTAGGGAGGAATCGGTCGAGGTATGTGGAAATGCATTTGGTGTGCATCTACGCATACTTTAGTAGGACTCACAACACAAAATGCTGGATGAACTCAGTGGGTCAGGTAGCATAAGTGGTGGGAAAGGACAAATGGCGTTTTGGTGTAAGAGAAAGCTGTTTAAGAGTTGCAAGAGAAAGAGTGGGGAAAAAACCAAGTGATAGGTGAATGCAGGTGTAGAAGGGTGAATGGCAAAAGGGTGACGATAATTAGAAAGTCAAGAGGTGAAATAAATTGAGGAGCACAGAATTATGAAGGGCATAGTTGGTGTAATTAGTGAGAAACGTTTTCCTTTTGTAGAGACAGAGGACATAGTTTTAAGGTAAATGGATACAAGAGTTTTAAAGACAGAAAGTGGAATATTATTTCACCAGGATGATAGTTGAAATCTGGAACAATCTACCTGAAGGGTTGGTGGAGACAGCTACTCTAACAACATTCATTCAGTATTTTGATGACCACTTGAAATGATGGCATAGATGGCTGTGAATTAAATGCTTAGGCATGAGATTAGTACAGATTGGTAGTCAATGATTTGCATGGATGCAGTGGGATGAAGGGCTCATTCTGTTATTTTATGAGTGACTCTAATCCACAACATATCTAGAGAAGACATTTAATTTTAAAGAAAAACATTTCCTCCATTTTGTGACTATTAATTTTCCATTTGAGAATTTATTATCTTTTAATTCAAATTTTGCAAATGTACTATCCCAACATAACCATGGATTATACTATCACATATTGCACCTTTTTAAAAAAAGGCATTCAAAGCATCATCATCAATGTCGGGAGAATATTGATTTAAAATTGTAAAACAAAAGTAGCCACCACAGCATGGGGTCATACTAGCCAACAAAGCACATCAAAAGTTCCAAGAATACAAAAATAAATTCAGAATATGGCATTTAAACCCAAATAGCCATTCTTACAATGGTTAGCAGGTTGCCAAAATATTATAAAACCTCTAGTAAGTAGAATAAATCTTATCTAGAATTATCTACTTTTCAAAAATAGTCCTTAATAGCACAGCAATAAGAACAGAACTAAGTCTGGAATTTACAAAATATGTTAAACTAAAATTATAAAACATACCATATGTTTCAGATTTACCCCACTTCCCTCTCTATAAGGGATTGAGTGGCACTATGTTTTTGCTCTTTCACCCTTAGATTTTAGATTCAGGTTTAGCCACAATGATGTAATCACAGCTATTTCTTTTAGGTTGCAAAGGTTCTAAATGAAATGGCTTTTGTTATTCTAAATGCAGCTCTTATGGGCAACACTACTCCAAATCCAGCAACAATTTGCATTAGAGTTGCAATACAAGTGTTGAAAGAGGCTTTTCAGCTAAAATGGAGCTATTGTCCCAGTGTCAAGTGAGCAGGCTCATTTAGAAAAACAATTATTAGATGCTTTGGAAAATAATTGGGCTCACTTGAAACAACTGGTAACTCCTGAGGCTTCAGATCACACAGCTGCAAGGACAAATGGTGGAAAAATAAGAAAAACGTTTCTTCCAAAGATGTCTCAGATTAGCACAACTGATGAAATAAATAACCCCTGTTTAAGAAAGAACTGCAGATGCTGGAAAAATGGAAGGTAGACAAAAATGCTGGAGAAACTCAGCAGATGAGGCAGCAACAATGGAGAAGGGTCTCAACCCAAAACGTCGCCTATGCCTTCTCTCCATGGATGCTGCCTCACCTGCTGAGTTTCTCCAGCATTTTGTCTAAATAAATAACCCTATTCCCATCACTAAGGAGTATGCCTAGTTTCAAAAACATAGTTGACGGTTGTTTGCAGATTAGGGAAGAAGCATGGTCTTAAAGAGTATACAAGTGCATGCTGTGAATGAGTTCACTGCACTTTTCCTTGGATCGGGATCCAGAGGTGTGCTGGGACCCTGGAGTTCTCTAGGCCAGGCTTCTGTTAAATAGTCCCCAATGTGCAGAAGAAAGGCGTGAGATTACTTGCTACCAGGTGCTGCTCGTATCAGTTAAGACCCAACGAACAGAAGGGCAAGACTTGTGACTTATTTAATCCTTTATTAATCCTTTACTCTTAGTGTATTTTACTAAGCTTTAATAAATTTAGTTTCTTTGAACCTTGAAACGTTCTTTCACCATCATTAATGGGGTCAAGGAAAGAGCATTTACGTCGCGGCCCTGTTTTCACCAATCTTTCCACCACCACACACAAGAAGCACAAGACAGACACCATGGTATGCAGATGCTGAGAAGTGTGTTCAGCTCAGGCTGAACAACTTTTAATAGTGTGTGGATTCGGTAAGAAGAAGAACCATCATTAATCCAAATCCTTGAAACCTGTTTGTTCCACGACATGTATGGAAGTAAAGAATAACTTGTGGAATGTGAAAAATCTCCAAAGTAATACATGCATATTGAAGTTGTGAAGTTAGGATGGCCAAAGCTGTTGTGCCAGAGCGAGGGAAGTTTATTCTGCATGTAAATATGCTATACATTGAATATAGAACATAGAAAAATATAAGAACAAGCTCTACAGCCCACAATGTCTCCACCGAACACGATGCCAAAATACATTAATCTCCTCTCTGCCAGTATATGACCCATTCCCTACATATCTTTCTGCCCCGCTAAAAGCCTCTAAATGCCACTATCATATCAGCCTCCAGCCCTGGCAGCATGTTCCAGGCCTCCATTACCCTCTGTGTAAACAAAAAGTGCTCCTTTAAACTTTGCGCCCCTCTCTTACCTACAACTGTAAACGATATTAGTGAAATAAAAAGTGTTTATTGTCAACTTCACCTTCATTTTAATGAAGGTTTATAAATATAATTTTGAATGCAAGGCTGGTCTTATTTTAGATTTTTTTTAAATTCTGATGACATTCTGACAGAGTCAGCAATCTAATGCTTGGCAAAAGTAAGATATCAGGTAGCATCTCTGAAGAACATGATAGGTAAGGATTTGGGTTGGGACCCTTCTTCAGACTCATGGTCTGAATCTGAAACACATGTCTGAAGAAGGATACTGACCGGTAATGTCACCTATCCATGTCTCCAGAGATGTTACCTGAACTGCTGAGTTACTCCAGCATTTTGTTTCGTTTTTTGTGCAAAGCCAGTTCCTCATATCCCCAAGATAAATGTCGATTTGGGGGTTCCACTTTTACTCCTTCTGCTTTTTATGAGAAACACATTCCTTCCCTCAATGCCGGACCCAATAATCTGTTTGACTAAAGTAGCAGATGTTAACTAGTCTCTGACCAGACTTTTTTCACTTGTACATGCATGTTGAATTTAGTGAAAGCAGAATTTTTCTCTCAGTTTAAATTACCACCCAAAGAGGCTTCCTGATATTTTGGCAGTGCAGGTATCAATTTATATTTTACTGGAGAAACTTCAATCATGTTACAATGCTGCCAACATGGTTGGATACAGGATTCTGAAACTAGAGCCTTCCAGACTTCTGTCTGGTTTTTCAAAGTTATACATTAGATTTAAATAGAATAAAGGCAAAACATTGGTTCAATCATGATGTTTTATCCCTCTGCATAATTACTATGTAATATTTATTACATAGGTAGTGGTCATGTACAGCTCATCTAAATCACTGATAGACACACAAAGCTAGTGTAACTCAGCGGATTAGGCAACATCTCTGGAGAAATTAATACGTGACCTTTCGGGTCGAGACCCCTTTTCAGAAATCTCATCTAAATCACTGTTGCTTGTGTTATATCAAGTCACACTCACCCATCATTCCTCACTGATCTATGTAGATTCAATGCTTTCCCCTGATTTCTGGTCTCGTTTATTGAAAACAAAATTTTCATAGGTTTCATTCGTCTCTCCTATGATGACGGTAGACATCTTGTCGATGATGACTTTCACATCTGTCTCATCTACTACCATTTCGAACGTCAGGATATTGTACCTTTCTCCTGAGCAAGGCTCAGTGCTGGGACCCCAGCTATTTATAATATATATTAATGATCTGGATGAGGGAATTGAATGCAACATCTCCAAGTTTGCGGATGACACAAAGCTGGGAGGTAGTGTTAGCTGTGAGGAGGATGCTAGGAGGCTGCAAGATGACTTGGATAGGTTGGGTGAGTGGGCAAATGCATGGCAGATGCAGTATAATGTGGATAAATGTGAGGTTATCCACTTTGGTGGCAAAAACAGGAAAGTAGACTATTATCTGAATGGTGGCCGATTAGGAAAAGGGGAGATGCAATGAGATGTGGGTGTCATGGTACACCAGTCATTGAAAGTAGGCATGCAGGTGCAGCAGGCAGTGAAGAAAGCGAATGGTATGTTAGCATTCATATAAAAGGATTTGAGTATAGGAACAGGGAGGTTCTACTGCAGTTGTACAGGGTCTTGATGAGACCACACCTGGAGTATTGCGTACAGTTTTGGTCTCCTAATCCGAGGAAAGACATTCTTGCCATAGAGGGAGTACAGAGAAGGTTCACCAGACTGATTCCTGGGATGGCAGCACTTTCATATGAAGAAAGACTGTATAGACTCGGCTTGTACTCGCTAGAATTTAGAAGATTGAGGGGGGATCTTATAGAAACTTACAAAATAACTAAGGGGTTGGACAGGCTAGATGCAGGAAGATTGTTCCCGATGTTGGGGAAGTCCAGAACAAGGGTCACAGTTTAAGGATAAGGGGGAAGTATTTTAGGATCGAGATGAGAAAAACAGAGAGTGGTGAATCTGTGAAATTCTCTGCCACAGAAGGTAGTTCAGGCCAGTTCATTGGCTATATTTAAGAGGGAGTTAGATGTGGCCCTTGTGGCTAAAGGGATCAGGGGGTATGGAGAGAGGCAGGTATAGGATACTGAGTAAGGATGATCAGCCATGATCATATTGAATGGCCTACTCCTGCACCTATTTTCTATGTTTCTATGTTGTATTTCTTGAGTAATGAGTCAGCCTCGCTAACAGCATTCAGGCTCTTGAAATTCTCGTAGTGAACTGTGATGAGTTTCATCTGTTGTGCAGCTTTGCCGCTCGGGAGCGGTGTGAGCCAGCCTTCCTCTACCACTATGAAGTGAACCCGGTACTTCTTGTTGTTCGTCTCGTTCCCGAGTACGACTTTCGCCCGACCTCCGCCAGCAGGTTGGATCCGTTGTACATCTTTAAGGTGATTTTCTCTCATCTAATGTTCTCTTTGTTGGGTACAAGATGCTTGGGAATCACATTAACACTGGCATCCGAGTCAATCTGAAACTTGATGGTTGCTGTGCCGACCTGCATCTCTGCGAATAGGCCTGAAGCGGAATTGTTTCCGGCTACATTGATCTCAATGCAACTCACAGACCCTGTGTCAGAAATGGACGTTGTGTCAGATGTCTCTACGACCTTGTGCAGACCCCGTTTCTGTGTGCTCTCCTTCCTCTGCTTGCAGCAGCTGGGGAAGTGGTTCTGTTGTCCGCATCTGCTGCAGTCCGTCCCATACGCTGGGCATTCCTCTTCCTACGCTTGTACATTCTTGCATAGAACTTGCACTTTACTAGTCCCCGATTCTTCCTCTGCGAAGGAAAATCAACCATCTTTTCCCTTGGTTTCAATCGTTCCACCTTGTGTATTTTCGGCTCTTCGCCGATGACCTGCATTCTTGCCGCTGTTACCGCCGAGGATCTACATATGTCCACAGTCCCCTGCAGTATCTGATTCCTCTTTTGAAGCAGTGTCCTCCTAGTTGACCTGTCTGCAAAACCAATGACGATGCGATCTCAAATGAGGCTTTCTCTCAGACACTCACAGAAGTTGTATTGTATTGTATATCTTTATTATCATTTTTCCTGAGTACTTACATACCCAGAGGAAACTAAAAAAACATTGCTCAACCAGTGTCCATTCAGTGTGCAGTAAAAAATAAATAGAAATAAAAATAAAAATACATATTTCATGAGTTCCAATCGGCAGTGGCACGACAATGGCTCTGCTTCAGTGTGTCCAGGTTGGTGGTTGGTGCGCGATACTTTGGCAGGGGGCAAAGTCCGTTTATCAGTCTTATAGCCTGCGGGAAGAAGCTGAGGAGCATCCTGCTGGTTTTGCAGCTGATGCTCCTGTACCTCTTTCCAGATGGCAGGATGGAGAATATGTGATGCGATGAGTGGTAGGGATCTTTGATGATGGAGATGGCTCTGCTGATACATCTCTTCCTGTATATGTCCAGCAGGAAAGGGAGTGGAGCACCAATAATCCTGCTGGCGGTCTTCACAATCCTGTCCAGTTGGTGCCGTTCGTACGCCTTGCAGCTCCTGAACCAGGAAGTGATGCTGTAGGTTAATGTGCTCTCGATTGTCCCCCTATAAAAAGTTCGTAGGTGTGCAGTGGGGAGACCTGCTTTCTGTAGTCTTCGGAGAGGGTGTAGTCGCTGCTGGGCTAAGTTGCATGTCTTAGCAAGCTCCTTCAGCTCTGCAACATACGCTTCAATGCTTTCCCCTGAGCTCTGGTCTCGTTTATTGACAATAAATCTTTCATAGGTTTCATTCATCTCTCCTATGATGATGGTAGACATCTTGTCGATGATGACTTTCACATCTGTCTCATCTGCTACCGTCTCGAACGTCAGGGTATTGTAGATTTGCGCGCCCTCCGGTCCAACAGTATGCAGGAATACTGCTTTTTGATACTGTTTCTCCTTCTTCTCCAGTTCTGTTATCACTGCATAATTTTCATACATTTGTTTAAACATTTTCCACTCTTCCACCCTGTTCTCTTTGAGCTTTAGATTGGGTGGTGGAGCCACGTGGAAAGATGGACTGGTCTGCACCATTTTGAAATATCAGCATATTCCCTCGCTCTTACTAGCTTATTTTATCTTTAAGCAGACTCTCACAGCACGTCGTTTTAAACTTCGACTTCCACAGCACTGATTTACACGCAGCATCTTATCTATGTGATCTACGCAGAATCTATGTGTTCACTGACCTGCATTCATTCATTCATGCCGCTAGTCCGGTCGCTGAGTGTTGGAACACTGATTCCTGAAAGTTTTTCAAAGCATTTTTGCTAATCATCAAAGTGTCTATTTGATTCACAAATGTTCACTTTCACCGCTGCCACCATGTTTTGATATCTGTCTGCTATAAAATAAGTAAACTAGTACATCATGTACAGAGAAAGATGGCTACACACACACACTCATGTTGGAATCAAAAATAGGAATGATTTATTTCCAAGTCAAAGGTCATTGACTGGTTTACTGAGCATGTGCGAGAATGAACACAGCTCATATGCATAAATTACAGGGATATTGTCACAGCTACTTTGCTGTTAATTGCAGTTCAGCAACAACAATTTATTGAGATCATGTCTCGTTATTCAAAACTCAAAAAGATATAGGCTCACACTACTCTATCTGTCCCTTTCAACCCAGGAATCAATCTAGCAAGCATTCTTTGCATTGGTACAAGTGTATCCTTCCTTAAGTAAAGAGACCAAAATGATACACAGTAACTCAGGGTGGTCTCAACAAAGCTCTGCGCTATTGCAGAAAAACTTTCCTACTTCTGTATTGCATCCCTCTTCCCAATATTCCAGTTGTTATCCTGAGCATTTGTTGTATTTCGATGTTAATGCAATATTTCTTGTGAACATCACAATCTCTCTGAATACGATTATTTATTACTCACAGCATGAAAAATATCTGTTTATTTTCCCATTTTATATCAAACATTACCTCACAATTCTAAACATCTGTTTTGCCTTGCAGACATTTTGTGTCCTGCTTACAATTAACTTTCTTGTCTACCCATGTATTGTCAACAAACTTGGACTCATTCTCTTCATCTAAGTTGTTAATATAAATGGTGATTAACCAAAGCTCTAGTTCAGGTCCCTGTGGTTCACCAATAATTACAGCTCTGCATCATCAACAGAGTTTGTCATTGTGGGAAAACTCATTACTGGCATGGACAGCATATCCCTCTTCACAACATCCCAAACAACAAAACAGAGAAATGTACAGGTCACAGGCAGGATAGAAAGCACCAAATAAAATGTACACTATTATTTAACTTTGCTTCAGATAAAAACAACTGTCATTTAGTGTGATTTCCCCCCCCCCCCCATTTCTTACAACAGGCACTCTTTGATGAAAGTCACCAGTTGAGGGCCAATTTGTATTCAGCTCATTGCTGGCTCTTGCCAATTCTGAACATGTCAGAAGGTATGGAATCTTAACCTGAGAATCCACTTATGATTATCCCAATTTCTAGACAGGGTTGGAACCCAGACTTCAGAAGATCTCACAGATTTTCAGTTCCAGTTTGATTTATATTTTATGACTTTCTCAATAAATGTTTCCATGAACTGTACACACCCAGTTTAAAAAAGCCCTGCCAAAGGCCAAAAGGTCTTCTATCCATGCTGAGTTACTGAGAGCTTTAGCATTTAAAAACTGCTCAGCTTTTCCCATTGTTCATTAGCCTGTTCTACTTTTTGACAAAGGTATTCATGGAAGGTGTATTATAATTGTCTTGCAATAATAGTTCAATAAAAATTGGTGAAAAGTGATGAAACGTTTTGTAATTAGGTCACAGGAGACCCCATAAAAATCCAATGACGATTAAGTTAAAGTATGCAACTATTCCTTTTAGTCAATAACTTCTGAAGAAATGCATATTATTTACTTTCTCATTTTTCATTGATCATCACATAAATTGATTAGAAACACTGTATTCACATAATTATCTTCTCAGAATGAAGGGAGGAAAATGCAACATTGCTATCTAAACCCTATCAAAACTCAAATATGGGTATTTGTATATCCATAAAATTACACATCGCTCCATTTTGAATTTGAGAACAGACTAACGAGTATTAAGAATGTGTCCTAAACACATTGTGCTTCTTCTTCTTCTTGCGTATGGCGTGCGCAGCCTAAAGTTGTAGGACAACGTGTTCTATTTGATCTTACTTGATTGTGCACACCAGGTTGATTGCATTCGTCGAAACAGGGCGGACCACGTGAAGGTTGCAACCTCCCACCCCAACACATTGTGCTAAGCCCAAGAAAGCACAACTAATTCCTCAGAAGAAATTCAGTATGTCACCAATCATTTTTTTAACCAAATTCTGCAGGTACACAGTGGAAAACATCCTATCAGATTGCATCACAACTTGGCTTGGCAACCGCTCTACCAAAGACTGCAAGGAATTGCAGAGAGTTATGGATGCAGCCCAGTCTGTTACACCAACCAGTGTCTCCCCCATCAAGCATTGCAGTCTCTTGTGCCTCTCCTCATCAACTCCATCCACATTTCATGCTGCTCAGGAAAGCAGGCAATATAATCAAGGACCACATACACACAGGTCATTCTTTCCACTCCTTCATCCCATCAGGCCGTCAGCCACGACAACAGAGCTAGTTATCGACTTCAGGAAGTGTGGTGGAGTACATGCCCCAATCAGCATCAATTGTACCAAAGGAGAAATGGTTGGGAACTTCAAGTTCCTAGGCGCAAATATAACCAACAACTTGTC
This sequence comes from Okamejei kenojei, assembly GCA_035221665.1. Classification (NCBI taxonomy): domain Eukaryota; kingdom Metazoa; phylum Chordata; class Chondrichthyes; order Rajiformes; family Rajidae; genus Okamejei; species Okamejei kenojei. The sequence continues at coordinate 23,002,763 of CM069140.1, read as the reverse complement.
CTCGACCAACCTCATTGAAGGAGCACACCTTCTTCAGGAGACTGAGGAAATGTGGCATGCTTCCAACAACTTTTACCAACTTTGACAGATGCACCATAGAAAGCATACTGTCAGGTTGCATCACAGTTTGATTTGGCAACAGCCCTGCCCAAAACCACAAGAAATTCCAGAGTTGTGGATGTGGCCCAGTCCAACACATAGACCACACTCCCCAACATTGACTCTACTTAACTCCACACTTCCTCAGAAAAACATCCAACATAATCAAGGACCTTTCCCACTCTGGTCATCCCTTCTTCACCCCACTCCCAGATGGCTGTATGGTAATTCGCATATCACTGTACCTTAGTTGGTACATGTGACAATAAAATATATTTGAAACCTTTGACCTTTGAAACCCATCATGCAGAAGACACAGAAGCTTAAACGCTCGCACCATCAGACTCAGGAGCAGCTTCTTCCCCTCTGATATCAGAATTCTAAATGGTCCTTCCATAACTTAGGATACAGTCCCAATTTTCCAATCTACCACATTGTGGGCATTGGACTTTTTCTCTGCATTGAAATACTGCAATGCTGTGGAATTATATTCTGCACTCTGGTTTTTCTCATCACTCTATTTGTTGTACTTGCATTTGGCCTGTTTGTATTCATTTTTAGTATTTTCTGAATTGACTGGACAAACAAAAGCTTTTCGCTGTATCTTGGTACACGTGACGATAATAAACCAAAACCTAACATACAAAAACTTTAAAGCAAGACCACCAGATTCAAGAACAGTTTCTTCCCCTAGGTTATAAGACTATTGAAAGGACATTTCATTAGCTAAAGATGTAGTCTCGATTTCCCAATTTACATCGCAGTGGTCCGTACTTTTTTTAACCTTCACTTTCCCTGCAGCTGTAATACTATATTCTGCACTCTGTTTCCTTTTTTTGCATTACCTATTTGTACTTCTGCATGGTTTGATTGTACTCATGCATGGTAGAATTCATCTGGGCAGCATGTAAAACAAAGATTTTCAATGCATTTTGGTAAAAGTGACCATAATCAACCAATCCCAGTATTTAACTCCAGTAGGAACATGTTAGGCTTTACACAAATGCTCATACAATTAGTTTTGTTAGTTGCAGGTTTTTACCCATAATAACAACTGTTTTTATTGCAGGAAATGAATAAACCATGAGAGTCAATCCACTTGGATCCTAAAGTTAAAGTAAACCATTGATTTTGTAATTCCTTTACCCCATTACCTGGTCCTTTCTCTCAGTAATTTTCAATTTTGCTGAAACTTATCTGATTCCCAACTTTGGACAGCTTAGTTTGAAATGACTCAGTATCCATTTCACTTAATTTAGATAAAGTTCCGCCCAGACTCCTCTCTGTGCCCATCTAATTTTCTCCGTCTCTCAAGGTTAATGCAGCTACATGTTTCACATACTTTCAAAATCCAGAGGCAAGAACTGCCCCCGCCAAGGCAAATGGACAAAACGTGGTCAATGTCAGTCAAAAGTTGAAAGTAAAAATTTATGGTTAATTATTGGAATCCCATGGCTTGTGTTCTTTTTTACACAAACAAACTGGGCTCTGTGCTCTGGGGCTGAGCCATGCATCTGCATTATTCTGCTAGCAAAACTCTGACTTAATTGTTTCCAGATGTGTTTGCTATGGTACCAATTACATGAAGGCACCGCCATGGGGCCATCTCTGCAGGCTGCCAGCACCCTGCCAAGGAAGTTTTCCATTCACTGTTGCCAGTTTGGAAATAGCAAAATTCTCCAGATATGAATCTGCGTATCAAATGTTCAGAATACCATTAAAATGACATTTATTTCATTATAATTCTTCTTGTTTGATTTTTTTTTCATAAAGGTCTAATTTTGTTTAGGCAAATTCCACAATTATTCTGATTTAGTCTGAGCCTTTTCATATACCACAGATTAATTTAAACATTGTCAGGTGGCTTGCAATGTATTTTATTTCAAGGTTTAGCAGAGTTACATTCAGAATGAAACTGCTGACATATAATACAGCCTTGCAGTTATTTTGGACTGAAACTCATTATAAGCATGGTCACCTTTTAGGAGGAAATTTAATATTAGAACTGTGGCTCCTTTCTCTCAAAAAAATTGAGGAATGGGCCGATTGAGGGTTTTCAGATTATAAAATAATTGTCATTAAGTAGATATGGGGAATATATTTGTTTTACTGGAAGGAGGGGGGGGGCATAATAAGTAGCCACAAGCATGAGAATCATTGATAAATCCAATTTGGGGGAAACAACATTCTCAAAGTACAGGCAGAAGTAGACCATTATAGCCCAAGCAGTAGTTGGAGTGAATAACTCAAATGTACTATGACCAGAAATTAATATGTTGACAAAGTTAGATGAAGTACAGTGCAGCAATGCAGAAAGTTAAGGAAAACAGTTGCCACTAACATTTGTTAGAAGCAGAAGAATAGAAAATGGGAACAGGAAGAGGCTGTTTGGTCCCCAGAGCCTGTGCTGCCACTCAATAGTTGATCTTCAGTCATATGATAATTTTCTTGTTCTTTTAAGGTCATAAGGTCATAAGTGATAGGAGCAGAATTAGGCCATTTGGCCCATCAAGTCTAATCTGCCATGCAATCATGGCTGATCTATCTCTTCTCCCTAACCCCATTCTCCTGCCTTCGCCCCATAACCCTTGACACCCGTACTAATCACAAATGTATCTATCTCTATCTTAAAAATATCCATTAACTTGGCCATCACAGCCTTCTGTGGCAAAGTTCCACAGATTCACCACCCACTAACTAAAGAAATTCTTCCTCATCTCCTTCCTAAAGGAACGCCCTTTAATTCTGAGACTTTGACCTCTGGTCCTGGATGCTCCCACTAGTGGAACCGTCCTCTCCTCATCCACTCTATCCGAGCTTTTCATTATTTGGTTAGTTTCAATTACGTCCCCCCTCATCATTCTAAACTCTAGCGAGTAAGGCTCAGTGACATCAAACTCTCTCTCCCAATAGTCCTTGATGCCTTTTAGGACAGAAATCTATGTACCTGTCATTTAAATATATTAATTATCTTGGCTTGCACAACCTTCTGTGGCAGAGAATTCTACAAGTTCATCACTCTCTGATTAAAGACATTTTTCCTCAACTCAGTCTCAAATGTCTTATCCTATTTTCCAAAACTGTGACACCCTTGATCTAGACCCTCCCATTGGAAGAAACATCCTTTGTATCCAGTCTGCCTGGCCTGTAAGAGTTTTGTACTTTTCAATAGTATCCCTCTTTTTGTAAACTCTTGTGAGTACAGGTCTAGTCAGTTTTTTTCTTATATGAGAGTCGGGCCGACCCAAAAATCAGTCTGGTAAATCTTCGTTGCACTCTCTTTGGCAAGTTCAAACTTCCTTCAATAAAAAATCCAAACTTTCACAAGGTATGATCTCACTCAGATTATTGCAGAAAAGCATCCTTGTTTCTATACTCAGAACCTTTTGTAAGGCTAATGCACTTGTTTCCTCCTTAACCTTCATTTAAATAATACTCTGCCTCCCATTTATCCAACTGGAGTGGATAACTTCACACTTGAGGCTTTAACATCACAATCTTCTTTCCCAACTGTAGTCCATCTAGGCATTATTAACTACCTCAAAGTATTGAACAAAATGCTCTATTCCTCTATTGTTAAAATCAACATCCACTCTTCCATTCCTTTCTAGTTACACACTGGTAAAGAGGGGGTAAAGAGCAATATTTCCTAAGATTCACTTATTATATTAGTGAACTTGGAGAAAACGCTAATTACGGTGCTGTGAAATTATGTTAACTGAGATCTAGCCTTATAATAGAGATTCCTTTAGACATTTGGCATTGGGCCATGGAGTTTACGTGAAAAGGTCAAATATATTGAAATTGCATTGGCTATTGCACCAATAAAATGGGTACTCCAACATATTCCTGATCTATTAAACAAAATCTGTCATTATGATTCCACAAGAGGTTATTCAAAAACAATCTATGAACCAAACTTTCCTTCTGCTATGATTTGCACATTCCAATTTGGAAATCCTGAAAGCTGGATAAAGAAATCTGACTCAATCCAACAATAGCATCAAACCAAAATCATTTTATGTGCTAATCAGTGAGCAGGAAAAGCAGGATGGCAGGAAATATCAGAAACATGTACAATCTCCTGTCGCAGAAAATGATTTCAGCCGATTTCAAGGCCAAAGTCTCATTCTTAAAATTTACTCCAAATGATGTCCTCACCAAAACCCTGCACAATCGCAAGCCTTTATTATGTTAGTATTCCAAACCCTTTCAAAGCAAATAATATACCAGATGACTTCCTAAATGCCTGGTGTACCTACTTGCTTGAATTAGCAACCAATCTCTCTGTGCAAATGTTTATCAGTTTACAGCATTTAAAACATATTCTGATTTTCTATTCTTCATACTAAAGTACACATCCACATTTTTTTCCCTCGCGTTTGGCCTCTTGTTGCCCGTGTGCTAATTCTGCCCGTTTCCTCCTCCAGATCCTTTGTATGTTTCTCACTGCTCACTTCCCTACCTGGATCTGTATCAGCAGCAAACCTTCCAATGCCTGTTCATTCAAATCATTTATGTAATCTATGAATAAGGAAATGACTGAATTATTTTCTCAGTAGAAATTCATACCAGAAGTAATGAACCAAGGGTATAATGAGAGCGTGGAACTGAAATTAATTAATGTTGTACAGAAACTATATTGGAGTAATTATAAGATCAAAAGCTAACTAATTCCCTGGTCTAGGGAATTGTCTGGGGTTCTAAGGGAAAGTGGATGCATTAGGAGTAATCTTTCAAAAGTTCTTAGTTTCTGGAATGGTTCCAGTGGATCGGTAATAAATGTTATAGTGAAATTCAAGAAAATAAGGAATTACAGACCAGTTAGCCTGACATCAATTTCTGGGAAAAAAGTTAGAATCAAAGAAATTATAGCAAGACATGCAGAAAATCAGAATTGGATATTTCAAAGTTAACAAGGTTTGCTGAAAGGAAAATTGAGTATTACAAATCTAATATGGTGTTTGCAAATGTAATTAGCAGGGTCGGTAAGGGTGATGGCTGGGGAAAACAATGAATGCAGTATATCTGGATTCTAAAAAGCTGTGCAAAAATTGAGTGAAAAGAAATATTACTAAATGATTTAAACGACTACTAAAGGATTTAGGTATTTGTGGGAAGGAAAGAAAGTTAACATGCAGGTAGGAAGGAAAATTGTATATTGTTAATGAGTGAAAGAGTAAGGATAGTTAGACATAACTGTACAGGAATTTAATAGGATCACAACGGGAATATTTACCCTGTATGTCTCCATATACAAGTTAAAATATACTCAATTTGAGGACAATCCAGTGTAAATTCACTACATTGTTTCCTGGTTCCTTTAATAAAAATAGATTTGGGTAGAAAAAGCCATAATTCTCTGATATTAAGACAAATATGGGGCGATCTTGAAAAGCACGATTTTGAGTGTTTTGAGAAGATACATGCTGAGAGACTCCATCTGTTGCCTGAAAAGTTTAAACTTAGGGGAAACATTCTCCAAAAATAAATGGCAATTGACAATTTAGGACCGAGGTAGGGAAATATTTCTGCACTATTAGACTGGCAAATCTTTAACTCCCAACCTGTGGATGGTTACCCAGTACATTCATGGCTAATATCAATAGTTTTTTGGGCTCAGGTGCTATCAAAAAGCAGGTGGACCAGGCAAGAGAATGGATGTGAAGCAGAAGATCAGCCATGATCTAATGGGAAAAAATATTTCAAAGTCGCTGTGTGTTTGAAAATACAATTTGGCATAGTCAATGTTGATAATATCATCTATCAAGAAAGGTAGTAAGGGTACAGCATTATCACTGACTGCTGATAAAAAACTTTGTCAATGGTGTAGGAAAAGGAGTGAAACCAGAATTCAATGATTATGTATTTGTTGACTTTGAATGCTTTTCTTTAATCTAATGTTGAATTGTTTAATACTTAATCCATTCAATAACAAGTGAGCTGTGCATATTCATAATGGAAGAACATTTTCTGCAACCCTCATTTTACACAGAAATTAGGTCAATTATTTTGGGGACTGATACTAAGCTTGAGATTTTCACATTTATACACACAAATGCTAAAGTCCTGAATCTGCTTACTGGCCTACATTGGCCATTCCTGAATGTATGTATGCAGGACTCAAGATAGAGTCTAGCAGCAGAGTCTAAAATTGGAATAAGAAAGACATTCTTATTTGCAGCAGCACAACAGGTTTGTAAACACAGTACTCAATAGATACCAAAATAAGCAAACAAAAAAAAAAATGAAGTTCAATAAAATCCCGATGTAGTGCAAAACAAAAGCCCAAAGTGCAACCAAGGCAATTTATAGTTCAAAGTTTAATTGATGTGTGTAGTATTCAATAGCCTGATAGTTTATGCTTCTTCGGAAGAAGATGTTTCTGAACCGGGAAGTCATGGATATCAGACTGCTATACTTTCTTCCCGATAGCAGAAGTGAAATGAGAGCATAGCCAGGGTGGTGCGATTCCATGATTTTACTTGCTGCCTTTTTGAGGTAGGGCCTCCTGTAGATTCCCTTTGATGTGGGAAGACCAGTACCCGTAATGGGTAAAATACAAACCTTTACAACCTTTACAAAACACTGGTTTGACCTCAACTGAAATAATGTGTCCTTTTCTGGGTGCTACGCTATAGGAAAAATGTGAAGGCTTTGGTAAGGTTACAGAAGTGATTTACTAAAATGGTTATGGGAAATAGAGACTTCAGTTATGTGGATAGACGGGAGAAGCTGGGGCAGCTTTGCTTCAAACAGTGGTGCTTGTGAGGAGATCTGATGGCGGGGCCTGTGTGCAAGGGCCTGCAGCTGTGGCGGGGCCTGAATGCAATCACATCTTACAAGGCGAAATCAGAAGGCAGCTCAAATGTCGGCGAAACATCACTCCCTGATGAGCTCAATGCGTTTTACGCACGCTTTGATAGGGAGAACACCGATGTGCCTTCCCGAGCCCCCATTCGCTGTGATGGTATTTCAGTCTCAGTCACAGAGGCCGACGTCAGGAAATCCTTCAGAGGGGTGAACCCTCGAAAAGCGCCTGGACCTGATGGTATACCTAGTCGTGTTCTAAAAACCTGTGTGGACCAACAGGCTGGAGTTTTTACGGACATTTTCAACTTCTCACTTCTGAGGTCTGAGGTTCCCACCTGCTTCAAATTATACCAGTGCCCAAGAAGAGCAAGGTGACGTGTCTCAATGACTATCGACCTGTGGCACTAACGCCTGTGGTGATGAAGTGCTTCGCGAGGTTCATCATGGCGCAAATCAACTCTTACCTCGACAAAAACCTGGACCCACTGCAGTTCGCTTACCGCCACAGCAGATCAACGGTGGATGCGATCTCGCTGGCTCTCCACTCCGCTCTGGACCACTTGGACAACAAAAACTCATATGTCAGACTGTTATTCATCGATTACAGCTCGGCATTTAAAACTATCATCTCCTCCAAGCTGGTTACCAAACTCGCAGAACTGGGTCTCTGCTCATCCCTCTGCAATTGGATCCTCGACTTCCTAATTCACGGACCACAGTCTGTTCGTAATGGTGGAAATGTGTCAGACTCGATAACAATCAGCACGGGAAACCTCAAGGCTGCGTGCTCAGCCCCCTGCTGTACTCACTCTATACTCATGACTGCGTAGCCGGTCATAGTGCGAACCCCATCATCAAGTTCGTTGATGACACCACTGTTGTGGGACGTATCACTGATGGGGATGAGTCGGAGTACAGAAGAGAGATTGAGCAACTGTCCATATGGTGCCAGCACAATAACCTGGCCCTCAACACCAGCAAACCCAAGGAACTGATTGTGGATTTTGGAAGGAGTAGGATGGGGAGCCACAGTCCCGTTTATATCAATGGGTCGATGGTTGAACGGGTCAAGAGCTTCAAATTCCTGGGCGTGCACATCTGTGAAGATCTTTCCTGGTCTGAGAACACTGATGCAATTATCAAGAAAGCACATCAGTGCCTCTACTTCCTGAGAAGATTACGGAGAGTCGGTTTGTCAAGGAGAACTCTCTCTAACTTCTACAGGTGCACAGTAGAGAGCTTGCTGACCGGTTGCATCATGGCTTGGTTCGGCAACTTGAACGCCCTGGATAGGAAAACACTACAAAAAGTAGTAAGCACTGCCCAGTCCATCATCGGCTCTGACCTTCCTTCCATCGAGGGGATTTATCGCAGTCGCTGCCTCAAAAAGGCTGGCAGTATCATCAAAGACCCACACCATCCTGGCCACACACTCATCTCCCTGCTACCTTCAGGTAGAAGGTACAGGAGCCTGAAGACTGCAACAACCAGGTTCAGGAATAGCTACTTCCCAACAGCCATCAGGCTATTAAACCTGGCTCCGACAAAACTCTGAACATTAATAACCCATTATCTGTTATTTGCACTTAATCAGTTTATTTATTCATGTATGTATATATGTATATAATGGTATATGGACACGCTGATCTGTTTTGTAGTCAATGCTTACTATGTCCTGTTGTGCTGAAGCAAAGCAAGAATTTCATTGTCCTGTCAGGGACACATGACAATAAACTCACTTGAACTTGAATTCATTCTTCACATAAGAGAACAATTATTGTCATGCAACATACTTGTAGCTGTAAGGGCGTTACGTGTAAATCTAAGCACAGAAATTCCCTGGGGGCACAAGTATAGGATTTCACAGCTTCACAATATCTGAGTCTGGACAATATGTTATCTCATCTCTCTCGATTCAATTATGCTAAAAGTGATGCACACTGTCGGAGTCTTTTCACATGGGCATAGAAAGCTTTGAAGAGGCACCCAACCATTGTGGAAATAGTTGTCCATCTGTAGTGGTCTGATGGGACTGAATAGTGGGAAATTGAGCATCTGTGATATTATTTAAAGACAATCTGCAACCTTGAAAGGGGAAGTAACTTCTAACATTGTGAGTTATAGTGGATGAAATAGCTAAGGCATGCTATTGAAACCTCAGTGGTCAAGTACAATGCTGGCAATCAAAACTAAACTTAATTAGAGAGCAATCTTGAACTATAAATCATATACCTGCTGTTTTGCCACAGCAACATTCTAGATTGTTGCCAAGATCCTAACGTGAAGGATGGCTGAACATTGGTCTTACCCGGTTCAGAACCTACTCAGCAAGGCTATTGATTAGCATGATGTTTAAAACCAACAGTGAGATCTGTCTCAAGGAACTTGGCTGGTACTGATTACAAATTCCATGGGTTAATAGAACCCCGCACTACACTGATGGTGCACAGAGTTGGACCTCTGTCTGTGGTTGGTTTGGATGGTAGACAAGTAGCTGTTGGATGCAAGACATTGTCATACAATGGCAACATTGTTCACCATTATGATAACAGCTCCAATCCCCCCTTTCCTATATCAGAATAAACGCTGTGGATATTTTTAAGGCAGATAGATAGATTCTTGATTAGTACGGGTGTCAGAGGTTATGGAGAGAAGGCAGCAGAAAGGGGCTAGGAGGGAGAAATAGATCAGCCATGATTGAATGGCGGAGTAGACGATGGACCGAATGGCCTAATTATACTCCAATTCCTTATCCTTACGAGCGACGTTGCATTAGATTGGGTGCCTAGGTTGGGGGACTAGTCAAGGGGAAGCTGGTGATATAATGTGTGACATAGTTATAAAAACAGAAAGTTTTATAATTATGAATAGAGAATGGAAAAGGGCTGGATAGATATTGAGTGCAACAAAAATGTCCATCAACTTTTCCTCTACTCAGACCTCCAAATCTTAATCACCTCTAATTCACCTCTCTACTATCTACATCACTAACAATCCAGATTTAGCCAATTTCATTTGAATGACCCGCAAATACCTGCCATAAACTGTCCTTTGAAAGTGTTTTTTCTGGCACCATTTAATATATGGGCCCGCATATGAAGTGAAATGAACTTCAAGTAGTTTGCTGTTCCGGCTAAAATGATCTGGGGCTCTCTAGGATGCAGAGGAAGGTGTTGAAAGTGGTATGGGCGATGGTTCCTCATGTACAAGCTTACAGAGGAAGGTGCTGCAAAGGATATGTTCACTTAGCGACATCCTGCTCAATACACCAATCACCATTAATAATTATCACCTTCTTCCTGGTGCCTCTCATGCAAGCATTGGACATGTAACACCTGCATTTTAACTTCTTCCCTTCCCATTATTAAATGCCAGATACTTATTCCAGTTTAAACAGTAATTTATTATTTACTATTCTTAAAATTAAGAATACTAATTTCATAGATAATAATGTAATCATTTCTGCAATTGGGAGATCACAAACAAATTGGGAGATCGCCCTGCGGAACATCTCTTAATGCTTTGTATGTGAGCTTCCAATAAATCGTTACTTCACTTCACAATTCCACTCTGATACTTCTAACAGTCTTCTGGACTACATTATGTACTTATAAATCTCGAGAATGGTCGAAATCTCAACAGGTCATAAACAAGGATTAATTTAGTGTTGTATTGGTTTATTATTGTCACGTACTGAGATGCAGCGAAAACCGTTGTATGTTATCCAGTCAAATCATATCACACACAAGTACAATCAAGCCATGCATAACTACAACAGGTAGTGCAAAGAGAAAATTAACCAGAGTGCAGATAAATAAAAAGTGCAAAGGAGGTAAATTGTAAGAGAAGGACTACACCCTTAGATTATGAGAAGTCCGTTCCATAATCAAATAATAGCGGAAAGGTTATTTATTGGTCACATACGCCAATTGGTGTAGTGAAATGCTTCTTGCCAATGCAGCACATAAAAAAAGAATACAGACATAACAATAATAAAGAGATTTAAACATAAAAAACATCAAAAGAAGCTGTTCCTCATTGTAATGGCATGTGTTTTCAAACTTTGGTATATTCTGTATCTTTTGTTCTTCTGCTTGGCAGGAGAGGGGAGAAAAGAGAAGAGAGAATAACTGGGGTGTGAATGGTCCTTGAATATGTTGGCTGCTTTCGCGTGGCAGCTTGAAGTGTAGATGGAGTCGGTTGGAGGGGAAAGCTGGTTTGCATGATAGACTCTGCAATTTTTTGCCATCTTGGCTAGAGCAATTGACAAACCAAGTCATGAGGCAGCCCAATAGGATGCTTTCTCCGATGTATCTGTAGAAATTGGTGAGTCATTGGATACATGCCAAATGTATTTTGTCTTCTGGGGAAGTAGAGGTGTTGGTGAGCTTTCAATATGCTTGGACCAGGATGAATTAATGTTGATATTTACACCAAGCAACTTGTAGCTCTCAACCACCACCACTTCAGCACCATTGATGCTGACCACCCTATTTCCTGAAGTCAATTATTAGATCCTTTGTTGGCAATGGGGGAGGTTGTTGGCTTGCTATCATATTACTAAATTCTCTGTATCCTTCCTATACTCTGTCTCATCATTGTTTGAAATCCAGCCAACTCTGGATGTGTCATCTACCAACTTGTAAATGGAGTTAGAGCCGAAATTGGTCGCATAATCATTGAGTGTATTGGGAGTATAATATGGGGCGATGAGCACATCGTTGCCGGACACCAATGCTGAGAATTACTGTGGAGACTGTTTTATCTCTATCTTTGTCGTTTATAGATCAGGAACTTGAAAATCTAGTGCAGTTGGGGTTGATGAGTCTTAGATGTTTGGAGACCTGTTTGTTTGGAATTATGGTGCTGAAGGTGGATGTATAGTCAATAAATAGGATGGATGAGTCCTTATTTTCCGGATGGTCCAGTGATGAGTGCCGAGCCGGAAAGATAACGTCTGCCATGGATCTGTGGCAACAAAAGGGGAATTGCAGTGGATCAAGGCTGTGTGGGTGGCTGGAGATGATATATGCCATGACCAGCTACTTGAAGCACTTCATGATAATGTCACGGCCACTGGATGGTAATCTTTTATATACTTTATCTTACTTTTCTTTGGCAGCAAGTTGAGACTCGCCCGTAAAGCAGATGGAATCATCAGAATGGAATAGGGAGAGGTTAAATATGTCCTTGAATGGAATAGGGAGAGGTTAAATATGTCTGTGAGTGGAATAGGGAGGTTAAATATTTCCGTGAATGGAATAGGGGGAGATTAAATATGTCTGTGAATGGAATAGGGAGAGGTTAAATACATCTGTGTCTATTGCTGTCAGCTGGCCCATGGAGGTTATGGGCCATGGAGCCCCATGGTTCTGGGACAGACAGTGGCGCAGTGGTAGAGATGCTGCCTTACAGCGCCAGAGACCCAGGTTCGATCCTGACCTCAGGTGCTGCCTGTACAGAGTTTGTACCTTCTCCTGTGACGATGTGGATTTTCCATGGGTTATCCGGTTTTCTCTCACTCCAAAGACCTACAGGTTTGTAGGTTAATTGGCTTTAGTAAAATTGTAAATTGTTCCTAGTGTGTAGGATAGTGCTAGTATACAGGGATCGCTGGTCGGCATGACTCGGTGGGCCGAAGGGTCTGTTTACCTGCTATATCACTAAACTAAACTAAACATGGCTGAGAACTCCATCCAGGCCAGTTCACAGGTTCACTCTTAGGAAATGTAATGATGACCCTAGGCTGTCGGGGTGAGTGGCATCATTCCACCAAACCTCTGTTCCAAGTGAGCATAGAATGCACTCTCATTGAGGAGGGATGCATTGTTGCCAGCAATGCTGCCCGACCTCTTGTAGCCCATACAAGCCTTGCCACACTCCACGAGTGTCCATATGGTTATGCTGAGATTCTGGGTTGGCTCAGAATTCCTTCTTGGCGTCTTTGATTGCATTGCAAAAGTCAAATATAGATATCTTGTACCACTTGGGATCAATTGTCTTGAATGCCTCAGACTTGGACTTCAACCAGGAGTGGACCTCAGTTAATCCATGGTTCCCAGTTGGGGAACACTCAGACCAGCTTTGGCACACAGTCTCCATGTACTTACAGCAATGCCATACTTATTTAAGTTGGCCACAGAGACCTTAAATATGGATAGTCTACCGACTCAATGCAGTCACAAAGGATTTCATCTGTTTTCTCAGACCAACCTTCGTTAAGGCAGCAAAATGTGGATACACGGATGAAGTGTACTGACCCAAAATGTCATCTATCCGTGTTCTCCAGAGATGCTGCCTGACCCGCTGAGTTACTCCAGCATTTGTGTCTTGTTTTATTAAGGCAGCAGTTTTTGGCAATGATTCCACATTGATTCATCTTGATTCACCTTTAGTTCTTCATACCACATTACCACCATTGCCATTTATTCTGCTGTTTTCTATCAGAGACTTTTCCCTTTGTCTGCCTCCCCAACGCACATTTTCCTGTCTTTGGTGTTTAAAAATGTACATCTCAAGCTTCTAACAAAAGGATTCTGACTAAAAACATGAACCAGTTTGATCTTTCAGAGATAATGTCAGTTTCCCAGCATTTTCTGTTTTGATTTGATCATCAGCATTTGCTTTAGTTTGATTTTGAGAGTACAAGATAGAAACAAATTAAATTAAAAGGTGGTCGTCTCTAAAGTTAGTTCCCAATTCAATGTCCCAAATAATTAAATCACCTCTGGCAAAAGCAAAAATTCGGAACCAAAAAACAAGTAATTTTGTCAAAGCTAAATTGCAGAAACTGATGTCTCCTTCAACGACCCATAGAAAAATAAATAAATCAATAGAAAATAATATGGAGCTTGAGGTAGTGTATGCTGGGGAGGAAACACAGCAGCTTGTTAATAGCTTGTCCAGGAAACTGTTACCTGACCTGCTCTGCCCTGGCTCTCTTGAGGACAGAATAAACTGCTGCTCTAATCAGTGATGAACTCTTTTGTTCTCCCAGGGGAAGCTGTAGATATGGTAAAACATTTCCAGATAATGAGAATTGTAATGACAAAGGGAGCAATAACGAAGGATGTGGATGAATCCAACAGTTTAGCAGCAGACAGTAAGACTTTAGTTGAAAAACAAAGGGGAAGGTATTCTGGAGTATTATCTTGGATTTTGGCTCAATGTGAATATGAGAGAATATGAGAAAGCTATGCAATAAGTTCAGCCAGGAATTTATTGCTACACTCCTCTGACCTATTTATAAAAAATACATTAAAGACACATAACTGGCAGTGAAATACACATTTTGTTGGATGGTTTTCAGATTAAGAGGTGTGAAATCTGTAATAGCAGCATGACTATGCTGAAGGGATGAAATTGGGATGTCAGGTCTTGAATAGGTTTGGGATGTCTGCTGCTTCTTTGAACAATGACATTCATCTTTCCCTACCACGTCTGTTATCTAAGAGGTGACAAGGCTAAGATAGGACTAGCCAATGTGAAGTTCCTTCAATCTTGACTCTTAGAGGAATCCAATGGGGAATCAGTAGTTGTGTCAGGGCATTTCAGCAAAAGGAGACCATAGCAAAATATAGATGGCAACGGAGGCCCGGATCCCTCACAAAAGAAAATTTGAACAAATATCAGTCAGCAATTTAGCTCCATTCACAAATTTACTGAGATAAGGGACTCTGATCTCGAAGAAGCAGTTGTGCTGGGCTTTTGAAATGCATTGGGGTAGACCGGTATTCCGACTGCCAGAGGCATCCATAATTCATGTATTTCAGGGATGTACCCTTGTTACTGATGGAATGATGCAGCAGATTCTGGGTAACTGTATTCTGATACATACTCCAGGAGTTTCTCCTGCCCACCTCCTTATTGATTGTTGTAATCGTGTATTGTCTTTCCACTGACTGGATAGGACACAACAAAAGCTTTTCACTATACCTCGGTACACATGACAATAAATAAAAAATGAACTGATTTTCACCCTGATAACATCCATAATTATATGTATCTTAGACTCGGTGCGCTTTATGTAATCATTGACATTCACTGCGAAAGACCAAATGGTGAGTGCAGTAATGGACTCCGTTCATGGAGCCCAATTTACACCAACTTGCGTTTTAATTTAGGGAATTTTTAAGAACTACTCCAAATCCAATTCCCTTCTGAACATCTCCAAATTGCATCCAAAATGGAATAAACACAAATCCTTCCATGCATGAAATCCAAGACCTCCATTAGGAAACAGCTCTTCATGTTTGCACTAACATAATTTAAAGAATTACATTGTAATTATCATATCATGTTTTATCAACAAAATTGAATGAAGGAAACCCGTCGACCATCGCCTTCATTCTTTGTGCTCTTGTAGTGATATAACACCAGTAAAATAAATGCCCAGGAGCTCAGCTCTTCCTCCAAAGAGAGTTGGAAATGCTTTTACATTCTCTCATTAAATAACTAAATATGTTGGCTTGTTCCCGTGGGAACACTATGAACACCAGTGTATGCCAAAGACCAGTATATCATAATGAGTACGTTTAATTTCTGGGAAGTCTCTATATTATCCCACCATCCATCTGAAGCATATAAATGTATCATCATTTATTTCTGTCTGTCCATCTGTCTGTCTATTGGGTACTAAAGTCTCATCTTGTTTGTTTGTTTGTTCCCGAAACTCTTAAAAACTGTACACGACAGCACAACATTTTTAGGCCCAGCTTACTCATCATTGTCCTGCGGTGTGCAGGATCAATTTTTGTTCAGATTTATGTTATATTTTACAAGTTATTGACATTTAAAGCTTAAATTAACTTAAAACAACACCCCCACTTGCCGGCCACATCTGCGCAGTTGGGGGAGATCCGTCAGTCGTGTCACAATTGAAAATGGCACTGGTGACACGGTAGTGACTCAAAATGACGCTGTCTCGCTGCGTATGCGCAGTGGGCCGGTATCTGTGCGTGCGCGGTTTGGGCCTTTGCCTATTTTCAGATCAACATTTTTTTTTGCCTGGCCTCACAACGGGGACCCAACGGCTCCACGGGTACGTTTTGTTCTATTTTACAAACGGCTCCATGGGTCCACTATTCACTTTATTAACTTTAACTTAATTTCTGCCGTCAACGGCACAACTTTGAACGCGGCAGTTGCACCTGCGCAGTGCGGGCCCATCAGCCGTGCATGCGTAGATTGGTGGAATATTCCGTTGGAGGAACGGGACCCAACGGGTCCGCGCTTAGTCTAGTCCTTTATAAAAATGATCAAAAAACGTACGTTAAGATTTCACCATTCTATCAAGGAAATCTAATTTCAAGTATCTAAATAAACTTTAAAATAGTAATAGATACAATTAAATATCAGGAATAACTTTATTGCTCCAATAGCTTAGTTAGGTGCATATTCTCTAATATGAAAGCAAAGCAAACAGACCAGCAAGGTTTGTGACATGTTCAGTGCTTTCTGCCAGGAACAATGAAGGTGGGAGTAAGCCAAAAGCACCCTGGGCTTCTATTCTAGATCCTTATAGAAACATAAAATTCTTAAATAATTAGACAGGTTAGATGCAGGAAAAACATTCCTGATGTTGGGAGAGTCCAGAACCAGAGGTCACAGTTTAAGAATAAGGGCTAGGCTATTTAGGACTGAGATGAGGAAAATTATTTAACCACAGAGTTATGAATCTGTGGAATTCTCTGCCACAGAAAGCAGTGGAGGCCAATTCACTGGATGTTTTCAAAGTTAGATTTAGCTCTTAGGGCTAAAGGAATCAAGGGATATGGGGAAAAAAAGCAGGAACAGGGTACTGATTTTAGATGATCAGCCATGATCATATTGAATGGTGGTGCTGGTTCGATGGGCCGAATGGCTTACTCCTGCACATATTATTCTATGTTTCTATCCTCATCAGTGAAGAGATACCCAGTTGTGATGAACCATGCTTATGGAATAATATTTTTCTAATATTTATGGTCAAACTTGCACATTGAGGATACCAAAATGCATACCTTCACCTTCAGAAAATTGGATGGGGATAATAGAAAAGCAAATGTCCAGAAATATCAGTCACGGGAGGAAAAGCAAAATGTTGTCGTGGCATTTTATCATGGGGGTAGAATTCTCAGCTAACAACACGATTAAATCATAGTACTAAAGGGGGGGCTCGTGCAGTGGCCTTATTCTGGACACAAATCCCTGCAATTCTGTGATTCCTATCACAATAGCTAATTACACTCAATGTGACATTACTGTCACACATTTTGTTCTGTCAGTGAGGCTCTCTCTTTGAAACAACATCCTGAAAGCCAAAACATCAAAGCAAAAGTAATAGCCAGATTATTTACGTAAACTCTTATTACCACTGGATTTCAGCTAACCTCTGAACAATGCTCAAAGTAGGCCAACAGTGCGTTTGGGCAACAGATTAGGCAAGTACTTGTGCCTGATGCAACCATGCAAATGGCTCACAACCCAGCACACAGCTGATTGCAATAAGCGAGTTCGGTATTCCGAAAAACGCAAGGAATCATGTGATTTGTCAAAGGTCACAAGCAATAAAAACTCTCGGCAGCTTTTAAAATTATAAGCATTGATAAGCAGGGATGGGAGCCGCAGCATGAGAGAACCAGTGATTATATATCTAGATTCTCAAGAAGCACTTGATAAGATACAACAGGGAAGTTTACTACAAATTCAATGGAGTTAGAAACAGTGGCACGGACAGAGTATTGGTTAATGAGGAAAAATAGAACAGGAATCAATGAGCATTTTTAGGGTGTTACAGAGTTCAGTTCTAGGCCCTCAGTAAATAACATTTAAAGTTATAAATTAGCTAAAAAACATACTCATCTGACAAAAGCCAAGTGGGAAATTTAGTTGTGCAGAGGTATCAAAGCATCTGCAAAGAGGTATAGACAGATTAAGTGGGTTGACAAGAACATGGCAAATGAAGCATGTAGGAATATGTGATGCTAAGAACAAAGTTGTAGCCTCACAGCATGAAAGCAGGCCCTCTGGAGCCCTCTGTGCCAAGTATTAAGTAACCATTTATACTAATCCTACACTAACCTACTTTATTCTCCTCAGATTTTCATAAATTCTCTCATTTTCTACCACTCACCTACACACTCTAGGCAATTTACAGTGGCCAATTAACCTATCAACCTGTACATTTTTGGGACGTGGAAGGAAACTGGAGCATCTGAAGGTAGCATAAACTCTCAGAATGTGCAATCACCACACAGACAGCTCAACCTTGGACCCAAGCTGTTGAACAAGAGGGGCAGCAGTTTTGCTAGGTGTGCTACTGTGCCACCCCACAGCATATTTGGTAAGAAGAAAAAACAGAATGAGGAGAAAGTAGTCAATATTTGTGCATGGAGGGAACTTCATGCACTGAATGCAGAAATCTGCGGGTATTATATGCAATTAGAAACGATAATGGTCAGGCTTCTTAGAATTTTATACAAGTTTGATCTCTGTACCCAAAGAGGATGACAACCACCTTGGAATCAGTGCAATGTAGATTCACTGACTTCACTTCAAGACTAAGGTGGTTATCCTGTGAGGAGTGATTGAGTTTCAGCTGAGTTAGTAATTTAAATTGTGAATTACCTAGAGCCCTGTACTCTGTAACAACCTGAAACTTGGCCTTAACCACCTTCTATTTCATGTTTTCTTATGTTCCAATATACTAATTCCATTGAAACATATAACCTTAACCCTGTGTACCTGAGGCATACAGCACATTTAGGTAACAGATCGCATTTTTGGGATCCAAATCTGTAACCTTCCTGGAATATAAGATTCAATTACCAATGATTACATTTCACACGCACATTCATTAAACACTAACTAGCAACTGCCTTGATGCCATGTGAATGATTGTCTGGCATCAAGTCACAACTTCCCCCTATCTTAACAGTAGATTATTGAAGACATCTCTGCTCTCTGTAATTGCCTCCATCCCACTGGCCACCATCTGGCCCATCTCATGATGTTCAATCTTGAACTGATTATAAAAAATTGCATCACCAAGTCAGTTACTTTTATTTCCACAAGTTTCCAATCTCAGCTCCCCTCAATATGTAAACTTTTATACCTACCGCATTATAATATTTGACCACTCTCCTCAGAGGTTTGCAACTAACCTCTCTATCATGCATAAACTCAAGATGCTTTAAGCTCTCCGACAACCATCTTATCCTGCATGTGGTTCCGCTTGTTCACTCATCTACATGGCTGCCAATTCTCTGGCTTATTAAATTCCAATTGCTCACTTCCACCCTTGTGCATCTATGGCCTCAGTCCAACCTTTATCTGACAGCCCTATAACACTTCTGATCCATTGCCACTGGACAGGGTGTTTATGAATCACTGAACTGTAAGTTATTAGGAAAGTCAACAGTATGTTGGACTTTATTACATGATCATTTGAATGCAAGAGGCAATATGTTCCAATTATATAGACACCAGTTGAGATTTTGTTTTGAGTATTGTGTATTAATATGGATTTCCTACCTATGGATATTGGGAGAGGGCCATCAGACTGATCCCCAGAATGGTGAGTTTGTCAAAAGAGGTGAGAAAAAGCAGACTGGGCTTATACTGTTGGTTTGGAAGAATGAGCAGTGATCTCAGTGACACACACAAAATTCAAATGGTTTGACAGGATATACAGTAAATGGAGCTAATGCGATGTGACTAATGTATCCAAAACCCAGTGAAAATAAGGGATTGGACTTTCAGGGTATGGGGAGAAGAAGTGGATAATGATTTTTTTTTTAAATTCTCTACTCAAGAGGCCTGTGAATCAGTGATAGAATATAGCCAAGTTAGATACAAGTAGATTTTTAAATATTATGAAAATCAAGGTATATGGGGTCAATGGAAGAACGTACTGAGATAGAAGACTAGTTGGCATTTTGTTGAATCAAAATTTCAACCGCAATGGACCGAGTGGCCTACTCACGACCCTATTTCTTATGTTGTTACCGTCTCTCATTTATTCCCTATGTCTTAATATGCCACTATTACATAATGGGATAAACATCCCTATGTGGCACTCTCTCCACCTGTGAAAATCATTTCAAAATCAACACCTGTGACAAAATGTTTTGGCCACTTTTCTTAAATTCCCTTCTGTGATTCAAGAGATATCCAACTCTTAAAGCAGCACACAAAACCTTGTCATAGATGCTATTGGAATGGTTTACCAATGTAGGAAAATGTGATTGTTGATAATACAATTGACTTTTAAAAATCCTTTCAATCCCATTATCTCAAATTTCTGAATAATACTCCTGACTTGAAATTCTAACTGGAATAAATGCCCGTGCTTTGAAGGTGTTACGATCCTAGAAAACTACTTGATTTGTTATTTTCCGGAAACCAAAAGCGATAACAAAAATTAACAAAATTTGCTGTTTCTAATGAATTTTGTGCTACTGTAGTTATTTCTTTCTCACATAAATTCCATGAGATCAAAAATTTATCCTGCATCTCAATTTCTGTTGCCAGTGATTTCTGAACTTTGTAAGGGCAAATTTCCATTAACCGAACTGCCGTAATATATTGAAGGACAGCTGTGTAGTCATTGCCATACTGTTATACTCAACTGGTAAAAAAATAAACCGGCTACAGAGGTAAATGTGTCTGTATTTTCCTTCATGTCCAGACTTGAAATTTTGCAATGTACCTCTCAATCATAGAAAAGAGCTTTCAGGTGAGAAAGAACAGCTGAGTTATTTGCCATAGATGTTGGGGGTCAGTGCAGTTCTCCTATCGTGAAAATAAATTGGTGATTTTAGTGATTAGGGTGCAGGTAAAGAATAGTACAAAGAAGGGTGGTGAGTGCTTTTGGTACCTGACTAACATTCCATACTACCATGTCATTCCATACTACCATGTTAGATTTGTGTACACTGCAAATACAGATTTTAATATAATGTGCTGCAAAGAAATGAAACATTTCTGCAAGTCATAAAATGGAATTCACATAAAACTAAAAACAAAACATGCTTTCATTATTATTAATTTTTTATTTCAATTTTGTGCTTGGGGGCTTATTTTTACTATGCCGATTATGCATATTTTCTGCATATTTCCATGGTTAGTTCTTCCATTAATAGCTCTCTTGATTAAAAATTGTTTAACAGCTCATACTCAAGATGGAAGTCCATATAGATTATATCCTGTCACTTGTAAACACAGTAGGTGGCTTTGCAATATAATTAATTCATTTAGCAAACTGAGGCCCAAAGTGAGATTTACCTCTTACAAAAGCTATGTTAT
Source organism: Okamejei kenojei (assembly GCA_035221665.1). Classification (NCBI taxonomy): domain Eukaryota; kingdom Metazoa; phylum Chordata; class Chondrichthyes; order Rajiformes; family Rajidae; genus Okamejei; species Okamejei kenojei. Next base: position 22,981,565 of record CM069140.1, on the reverse strand, counting down.
TCTATGTAACCCTTATTAAAAACACTTGAAATGAGGCTGCATGAATTTGCAGGATCTATCCACTAGGTGGCAATCCTGAACATGTTTCTCAAAAGTCATCGAACCACTGATTGTCATTCATTCCTTTGTACAGTAGCTGAGATATCGAAATATCAAAAAATGGATTTACCGTATATGCAAACATTTCCAAATATGGAAAATCCTAGATTTCAAATATAAATACACAAATCTGAGCTGGAAGCTATACCTCTGCAACAACTGCAGAATTTTCCAACCTTAACAAAGTGCTTTTAGAACCAGTTAAACCCCATCCCAGGATTACTAAATGTTAAGGAGATTGAACATCTGTGAATTTCAATATTTTCAACATAATTCAAATGCTCTTACTAAAGGAGAAATAGTATTAAACAATTGAAATTAATTAAAAAATTAGAACAATTACAAACAATACTTTAAAATCACATTTAAATATATACATTATCTTGCATGTAGACCTACCTTTACTTTTTTAGTTTAGTTTATTACATATACCGAGATACAATGAAAAACTTAGTTGCAGTGGAAAGTCTATACAAGATTACAATCAAGCCATCCAAAATTGCCACTTCCAACTACAACTATTGGGGCTGTTTAACTATGATTGGTTAATTTGACGCAGTTCATATCAGATGCTTTCAACCAATGCTGGGAGATTAGTAAAGGTTTGTTCACTGGCATGGTGAAACTGCCGTATGAGGATAGATTAAATCGATTATATATGTATTTAGAGTATTTAGAAAAACAGGAGGGCATCTAATTAAAACTAATTCTGACAGGGCTAGGTACAAGGGACACGGGAAGCATATTTCCTCCATCCAGAATGAGGACTTACAGTCTCAGATTTCGGGACAAGAAGTTTAGGTGACGTTGAAGTGAGAAGTAACATCTCATCTCAGATTGATTAATCTGTAGGATTTGGCATTAAAGAAGGCAAGAGGCGGTATTCAATATTTTTAAAGTCGTCAACTACATTTACAGCCTCAAAAGACATCAAGGGGAATATGGATCGGGCTGGGGATTAATGAGCCATGATTATATTAAATGTGTTCAAAGGGTTGAATAGCCTATTCCTGCTATTTTCTATGTTGATGCTTCTGCACAGGGCAATTTGAGGTGTCAGACAGTAGATTAGATATAGATATCATCATATACACCAGGCTGCAACAAAAATCCTACTTCACATTGAGCTCACAGCGTAAACAGTATCAGAGAGTAATAATAAAAACAACAGCGTGCAAAACAGCAGAATGTTGCAACATTGTCATGCAAAAGAACAAGTTGAGTAAAATAATATCTTCTTCTTCTTGCGTGTGGCGTGCACAGCCTAAAGTTGTAGGACAACTTGTTCTATTTGATCTTATTTGATTGTGCACACCAGGTTGATTGCATTCATCGAAACAAGGAAGGTTGCAATCTCCCACCCCAGCAAATGAATATGAAAGTGTTAACAGAACTACCAATGAGATAGAGTTAGAATCACAGCATTTCCAGGAATAGGGTGTGAAAGTGGTTCAGGAGTTGGATACTAGTGGGGAACAAGCTTATCTTTCATTTTAAGGGCTAGGTTAACATCATGACACAAAATTCTCAACATTTTTCCTGAATGTCATCTCATCGTTGATGTAGGTCCAGCCGCCAACAGTGATATCATCGGCCAGCTTAAAAATAGGGTTGGCATTGTACTTGGCCACACAAGAAGTCATGGACTCAGCACACAACCTTGAGGGGTACCAATACTGAGGATCAGGCTGGAAGAAATGTTATGGCCAATTCTAACCGACTGAGGTCTGCCGGTCAACAAGTGCAGAAGCCAGCTGCAAATGGAGGTACTGATCATTGTAAAGTATTCAATTAATATTTCCACCATATCCCTATAGTTCCCCTGGCCAATGCTTTAACATTGTCAATCAATAGTACTGCATAATTGTGACAGATCCCACATATTTGAAACAGTATTTCTCACGGTCTATATTATTTTCCCCATTATCCTTTGAAACTGCTCGAATGGACACGGAGTCAGGGGATATGGGGAGAAGGCAGGAACGGGGTACTGATTGGGGATGATCAGCCATGATCACATTGAACGGCGGTGCTGGCTCGAAGGGCCAAATGGCCTACTCCTGCACCTATTGTCTGTTGTCTATTGTCTATTGACGCCTTAGTTTCTAAGCTGCCTGTTTTTACTTTATTAATTTTCTTCAATTAGAACATTTTTGGTTACATATTATTTGTTTTTGTATGTGACCAGGTCGCCATCACCTTGCCACACCTCTTCCTTCCAGTTTAAAAAATATTCGCCTTGACATTAATTAACTTCTATAAATGTTAATACTTGCATTCAATATCACTTCTACCACCATTGTTGAATTATACAATTTATCCATTTCAATATCATATTTTTTCACTTCTAAATTCTAGTACAAAGTTGTAGATTCTAGTACAAGTACTAGATTCTCAATTCTTTTGGTTATACAGTAAAACTCCATGAATTGGCATCTGATTATTTGGTATCTGCTTCACTCATTGGACTGTATTGTGAACCAAAGGTTCAGAGTGAAAGTGGGAATGTTCAGTCAGAGCTGGGGTCCTGGACTGTGGGCTGTGTATGAGGACGGAGGCAGGGTTAGGGTCCTCATCATCAGGAATCAGGAGCATGGGAAGTCTTGTGGCTTGTGCCCGGGTTTGGAATGCTTGTATATTTTCCACTCTCTTTAAACTCACCGGAAAGGGAAAATGTATCATATTATTGTACACTATGTTAAATAAAAGAGTATTGGAGTATTAATAGGTGTTAAATGCAATGATACAGAACATCTCTTGGAACTAGATAATATTTATTTTGGTGTTTATCAGGAAGTCAAAAGTTTATTGTTCGTTTAAATTGCTCGTTAATTGGCACTGACATGAAGATTAATTTACCTCGTCTACTCATGCATCTCTGTATCTGCTGTGGGAAGAACATCAAGAAAATAAAATCAATTTTATTTCTCTCTCTCTCTCTCGGTCACTTAATTGTGATTCCTGCTAGAAAATGAATATGCAAAAATGGTTGGAATCAGGGCTGTGCTCAGGGTTTATATGTTTCACGGTAACTCTACTTAAAGTCTAAAATAATGCATGAAGGTAACTTGGATGAGGTGTGAAATGGCTGGCACAAAGTGTGTTATGGGCCTGTCCCATTTTGACGATTTTTTAGGCGACTGGACTGTCGCCACGTGGTCGCTGGGGTGTCGCCTGTTTGGTCGTAGGTAGTCTCCTCAGTCGCCCAAAGAGTCGTAGCGTCTTTCTGGTCGCCGCTGGATTTTCAACATGTTGAAAAATTTTCGGAGACAGTCGGCAACAGTGGGTTTGATGCAAATGATGTAGCTTGACTTCTCCTGACATCGGTGCTGTCATAGTTGTCGCCAGGTTAACGTAGGTTGTCGCCAGGTTAGCATTGGTTATCGCCAGGTGATGTAGGTTGTCGCCGGTGTTGACTTCGTTTTTTTTGTTGTGAAAGTAATGATTCTATTTAAAATTTTATGTCGAAGGGGGGGGTCCAGTCGCCAGTTTTTCGGCGACCTGCTACGACTATGACAGTCGCCGGCAGTTGCCTAAAATAGCCTAAGTGGGACAGGACTATTACTTTCTTCCAAACATATTTGCCGTTGGTTGTTGGGACAAAAAATGAGAAAGCCCTTGCATTTGGAAAGATAGCAGCATCATCATTGAGCATCTAGTTGCTTGTTTGCTTTGCTTTACCTCGGGCTATGTCTTGACTGAGCCACTTCAACAACTTTTACCATTTGCTTTCTCCCGAGAGCCAGGAACAGTTAAAGTATATGCTTTAATTTGCTTTTATATTACTTTGAGCCTTTTGATGGTGTCAGGTTAATAATGGAGTTTTTTTTTTCATTGAAAAATGGTAGTTATTAATAGATCTCTCAGCAAATATGTACTTTTGGTCTAAGAAACCCGAATAACATCTGTTTTATATTATTTACTATTATTCCAAATTGCAACAATCTTCTGCACAGACCGTGTTCAAAACCCTCAAGTAGTTCCCATTACCTTTTATTGTTTTAAAGAAGCATTCATTGTAAGCCTACATTAAAAAAAAATAGGAATTAAATGTTTCAGCCACAAAACTATTGGAAATTTACGTTAAACAGAATTGCATTGTGTTTTCCGGATGGAGACAGGCCACTAGATTCCATAGCTGTTTACTAGTATTTGATGTCCATATAAGTCTCCTTCCAACAATTTACCTGACTCAAAACTTATTTTGCCTTCATATTCATATCGAGGTTTCCCTTAAATTTATCTATGCTATTCAATTTCACCAGTCAGTAGTAATTTACACATTCTCAAAATTCCCTTTTAGATTTTTTTTAGTTAGTCAGGTTGTTTGTTACACTATCAAATCTGTTACAGTGTGAGGACTAGCTGTGAGAAGTTAAAAGTAAAGCATTACATATTGCGGAGTTGGGAATAGATGAAAGAATCAGAACAACACAGCATAAACGGAAGTCATTAGAAGTTTTAGAGGTCATTACAGCCTATGCCAATTTCTCAAAGATCAATCTGGCTGGTACCATTCCAAACCCCATTCTTGCTGCCTTGTTTTTTTTTTGTCCTTTTCAAGGACATTCATTTTTTAAAGTTATTACTGAATTAATTTTTTTATCCATAATTTCATACCCGACCCCGTGGTCTCCCTTCTCCCTACTTCTCTAGTTTTCTCCAGTCCTGTGACCTTCTTCGATTTCTGTATCCCGATTCCAGAATTTGTTTATTCCACCTTGGCTGCTGAACCTTCTCTTCTGGTCCCTAACTCAAGAATTCCATCCCTAAACCTCTTTTTCTTCTTTAAATTATTTGATATCTATTCCTTCAACCTAATTTTTGGTAATCTTCCTTAATATTTCCTTATGCGTCTTGACATTAGGCTTTTGTCCATTAATTATCATATGAAATGCATACGGACTTTTTTGGTTACATTACAGTTGCTGTATAAACATAAGATATAGTTGTTGCTATTATTGTTGAATCTGCTCTCATGACCTCTTCGAGCAATGCATACAACAGTTCTCCACACTTCTCCCCTTCCCCCCCTCACTCAGTTAACAGCTTTACTATCAGGAGAATGTTTCTTCCACTTTACCGTACCAAAGCCGTACCTTAAATCTTTAATCGTCAGTGTTCCAAGAAGAAAAATTCCAGATTCTGTCTTCACATAACCAAGTCCTCCCAATCTTAGTGTCAGTCAAATAAATGATCCCAACAAGATCTACAAGTCAAAATATCCTTCCTCAGGTGTGTTGACCAGATATGGTTAAAACAAAACAAAGTTATTGTGCCAATACATACACTATTTTTTTCAGCTGGTTCCCCACTTAATGGATAAATTAAATGCCTTACAATACACTGATGAGGCATGTACACCGAGATTCAATGGTGTGTTGTCCAGAGACAACAACTTGGTTATCCTTACTGCATGGGTTAAATAGATTTGCAGATCAGTTTTTAAGAAATGGGTACAATTTGGGAGTTCACCAAAGGATCTGTTCAAGATCAAGAATTTCCACTAGTTTGTGTCTAGCAGTGACTGGATGTAACATAGGCAGCAGGATATGTGTTATTTTTTAAAGCTTTAAATGAAGGATGGTTCCTGGTATGAGAAGGGCTGCAAATGCTAATCAACCATATGTAACATTCTATGTGATTTCATTTCCTCTGTGCACTAAACTTTAGTGAACATATTAGCTCACTCTTGTTAAACCCTGTCTGTACTTTTTAATGGATTAATGACAGTTAAAATATTGCCAATGGGGATTTAACAAGAATGTAATAGGCAATGCATTTTATTATCTTTTCTGCCAATTTCCATGGTCTATACATGACTCCACCTCAGGTGTTCACAACCAATATCCATTACAAACCTGTACAAGTCCACAGGCTCCACAGGTACTTCAGCAAAATCCCTCCTTCCAGAGTTTCTCCTAGTTTTTCGCTGTTGTATTTGCTGATGATGAGACTTTGCACACCAATACCTTAGATGTCTTCCTTAACCATGGCCTCCAATGGTCTTAACCATTGACAGGGCTTTGAACCGCAATCCTCTACTTCTTGCACCTCTGCTCCAACCCAGCCTGAACAAGCATTGGGATGCAGTTTCCCTTGTCCTCACTAGCCTCTTCTTTCAAAGCATCATCTTTGGTAATTTCCATCATTTTTAACAAGGTTCCACCACCAGGCACATCTTCCACCCCTCACACCACCAGCCAAAGTCTCATCATCAGCAAATACTCAGCAGGTCAGGCAACATCTGTGGAAGGAATTGAACAGACACTTTTCATGTCAGAACCCTTCTTCAGACTGAGCGTAAATGCTGCTTCATCCCCTGAGTTCCTCAAGCACTTTGGCTTTTGTTCATGATTCCAGCATCTGCAAACTCTAGTGTCTCCATTTATGGCACTGACTTGTTTTTTTTTTCTCCCTCTCTCTCCATTGGTGCTGTGATCTACTGGGTATTTACAGCATTCTCTTTTGTTTCAGGATTTTAGTAATGCATCTCATGATGTCAGCATGTTCTTTAGTTCCCTTTCTCTCTCTCTGTCATGTACTAACTAGAGGGCACAAAATAATTACACTACTTGGACAACCTTGGACTCCATCTGGTGATAGATACTCTCCTTGTTCTTTCCACCTCTCCACCCCACCCCCAACTTTAAACATGCTTATTTTTGTACTTTTCCAGTACTGATGAAGAGCCAGTATCCTGAAAAGTTGAATTTGTTTATACTCCCATGGATGCTGCCTGGCCTGCTGAGTGTTTCTAAAATTTTATCTCTTTTGTTTCGGATTTGCAGTATCCAGCATTTTGCTTCCATTGAAACGAGCACTTGGAAAAAGGGACATCCCTTTGTAATATTTTAAATGTCCATTATCTTCTTTGAGTATGATAAAGGAGCAATGATGAGGTGAGTAGGTTGAAATTATCCAAATTGCACTTACCAAAAATCAAAATTATGCCCAGAAACACATCTACCTAGTTTAATTAAGAAGTTTAATTTAGTTTAAGAAGGGTCTCAACCTGAAACGTCACCCATTCCTTCTCTCCAGAGATGCTGCCTGTCCAGCTGAGTTACTTGAGCTACAGTATTTTGTGTCGACCCTCAATTTAAACCAGCATTTGCAGTTCTTCCCTACATACCTAGTTATTTGGTAGTTTAAAAGGAGTATGATATATTATTGAGAAAGTATCACTCATGTATATTGCTCCTTTCATCAAGGACGTAAAATATTGTTCCCTTTCATTTTTAGCTCTTTTCTTGCAATCCCTCACAGTTTTGTGCAGATCATGACACTCAGTAAAAAAGTGCTTCCTTGGTCAGATAGGAACATGAGCTAAGAAACAGAAGACAGAAGACATCATCTTGTCTGAAGAAGGGTCTTGACCTGAAAAGTCACCCATTCCTTCTCTCCAGAGATACTGCCTGTCCTGCTGAGTTACTCCAGCAGTTTGTGTCTACCTTTGATTTAAACCAGCAACTACAGTTCTTTCCTACATACCTAGTTTAATTCTCAATTTCATTATATTAAGAATCAATAACTTAATTGTGTTCTTTAGAGACCATCACTTGTTGACTGCAAGGAGCATCAAAGGCAATTTGTGGGGATGGTGCAAATCTGGAGTTCTATAAAAATGTAACCTATGGATGTAGGTAGCGATAGATGTATTGCCTGTAAAAACTAAGTGAGCAACTTAGAGGTGAAAAGGTTTCAGAGTTTTCCAAATGCCAGAATCATGTCTCTGGAAACCAATAACAGCACATAACATGCTCTACCACAATGTCCCATCTTGCAGTTTATCTAATTCTAACTATGCACCATTAGTTTCTGTATTTTCTTTCTCTCTTTATTGTTCTTTTACCCAATGACTGTTGAACTTGAACAACCATCTTAATTACCAGTAAATACATCCAGAAGAACAAATTTACATTGGAGAGTTGGAATCAAAACAATGAAAAAGGCTTTTAATAAAGTTTATATACTTATAAAGAAATCCCTTGCCACATTAAAATACCAGTGACTGCAAAATCGGACTCTGCTTTTTGTCTTGATGAGACAAACTAATGACTTGTTCCTAATTGGCAACCTCTCCTTTTGCCCCTCACAGAACAAAGTAAGGCACATGGAATAGAAAGGTCTAAGAGACGGTTATCTTAATAGCCAAGCAAAATAATACGATATTCGCATAAACTAGATGACAACAATAACCCATCCTCCCCTTCTTTTGAGAAATAAAGTCCTTTTCATGTACTAGCAAAACTGTAATTTCTCTTGATGCATGCAAATCATGAATTTTTGATGATTATTTTATTTTATTAGACACTATTCTCTCACTGTCATTTGGACATTTTGTTCTATTTTTCCTCTTTTACATTGTCTCTGAATAAGTATTACTATGGGTCATCCTTATTACTCTCTCCATTTGAAATAAGGGATACTTGTAACATCTGACTACTCTCTCCATTTGAAATAAGGGATACTTGTAACACCTGACTAACATCTTGATAGAGGTGCATATTCCACATTTAATTGTAAAGGCTGAATCTCAGAAGAAACTTGTGCTAGATTAATTAAAGATGAGGATTGGTGAGTACCTTGTGAAGGAAGAAGCCCACGGCTGAATGGCACAGTCAGGTATGTCAGGTGTGAGCCATGTCTCTCTGAAACATAGCATACAACAGTCTCTCATTTCTTTGAGCTCCTCTACGATAATCCTCAACAGTGGAGCTCCATAAGAATGCGTTCTCAGCTCCCATCTTTACGCCTTCTACACCCACGACTGTGCAGCCATGTACAAATCTAATTCAATATACAAATTCGCAGACAACACCACCATTGTGGGTTGGATATCAAATAATGATGAGACAGAATACAGGAAGGAGATTGAGAAACTTATGTCCTGGAGTCGAGACAACAATATTTCTCTTAATATGAGCAAGACAAAGGAGATAGTGATCGACTTCAGCAAGTGTAGCAGTACACATACCCATGTGTGCATTGAAGCTGCCAAAGTTGAGATGGTTGAAAACTTCAAATTTTTAGGAGTAAATTTCAACAACTTCTCCTGGACTACCCATGTTGCAGCAATGGCCAAGAAAGCACACCAACACTTCTACTTCATTAGACAATAGACAATATGTGCAGGAGTAGACCTTTAGGCCCTTTGATCCAGCACTGCCATTCACTGTGATCATGGCTGTTCATCCACAATCAGTATCCCGTTCCTGCCTTTGCCCCATATCCTTCGACTCCACTATCTCTAAGAGCTCTATCTAAATCTCTCTTGAAAGCATTCAGAGAATTGGCCTCCACTGCCTTCTGAGGCAGAGAATTCTACAGATTCATAACTCTGGGTGAAAAAGTGTTTCCTCATCTCCTTTCTAAATGGCCTACCCCTTATTCTTAAACTGTGGCCCCTGGTTCTGGACTCCCCCACATCGGGAACATGTTTCCTGCCTCTAGCATATTCAATCCTTTAATAATCTTATATGTTTCAACAAGATCCCCTCTCATCCTTCTAAATTCCTGAGTATACAAGCCTAGTCGCTCCATTCTTTCAACATATGACAGTTCCGCCATCCCAGGAATTAACCTCGTGAACCTCCATCCTTGTGAACCTCGTAAAGAAGGCTTAGGAAGTTCGGCACGTCCCCAATAACTTTCACCAACTTCTACAGATATGCCGCAAAAAGCTTCTTATCGAAATGAATCACGACCTGGTCTGGGAATAACACTGCAAGAAATTGCAAAGAGTGGTGGATGTAGCCCAGACCATCACGCAAAACAACTTCCATTCCATTGACTCTATCTACAATTCATGCTGCCGCAGCAAAGCCACCAGAATTACCAAGGACTCAAACTGCGCACTCCCTCTTTCCCCCTTTCCTATTAGGCAAGAGGTACAAAGGTTTGAAATCACACACTCAAGATTTGGGAACAGTTTCTTCCCAGCTGTTATCAGGCAGCTGAATGGATCTCTCAACAGTTAAAGTGTGGTCCCAACAACTCTCACCAGCCTCTACAGATTTGCCGCAGAAAGCATTTTATTGGGATGCATCCCAGCATGGCTTGAGAACAGCTCCATCCAAGACTGCAAAAAAAATTGCAGAGAATTGCGGACGCAATCCAGACCATCACCCAAATCTGAAGAAAGGTCTTGACCTGAAACGTCACCCGTTCCTTCTCTCCAGAGATGTTGCCTGTCCCGCTGAGTTACTACAGCATGGTCACCAGCATTATCAAGGACGAGTCGCTACCTGGCAACTCTTTCTTCTTCCCTTTCCCCATCAAGCAAAAGGTATAGAAGTGTGAGAAAGCACACCTCCAGATTCAGCGACAGTTTCTTCCCAGCTGTTATCAGGCAATTGAATCATCCTACCATAACTAGAGAGAATTGTGAACTACCGTCTACCTCATTGGAGACCCTTGGACTATCCTTGATCAGACTTTACATAACTTTATCTTGCACTAAAAACGTTATTCACATTATTCCATTTATGATATATCTGTACACTGTGGATCGCTCGATCATGTATTGTCTTCCCGCTGACTGGTTAGCACCCAACAAAAGCTTTTCACTGTACCTCGGTACACAGGACAATAAACTAAACTAACTAACTAAAAAACATTTGGCATTGACTTCAACATAGTATATCTGAAAACAAACCTTCTGGAGAGTTTAAGATAAACTTTCATACAACTTTAAAGGAAATAAAACATTTTTGTAGAAGGATGCGAAGCCAGGACAAAAACCCTGCATTATTTGATGAAAGGTGAAGTCAACCTACCTTTCCAAATTCTCTTAGTGTGTGTGTCTGCAACGGGAGGCCTGTCTCCTTTGTTTCTCTCAGAAGAGCTGAAGGAAAAACACAAGATGCATGCACTTGAAACTGAAATGAAGTACACATTGCAAAATATTGAAACATTTTAACCAATGCACTAATTAGTACAAGACAAATTGTATAGATGCAATATAAATATTATTTTCAAAAAAAATCTGAAATAACCTGATAAACCATCCAAAGCTAAAGCACTGCTGCATATAAGCTATGTAAGTACTGAATTATATTCTTACTGTGGCAAGAAATGTAATATATTATGGAGATACTCAGATAGACCTTTAACTTATAGCCCAGATCAAGTGTTAGGAATGCACCACATTTTACACATCTGACAATTTGCGATTCCACAATGGAATGAAAACATAGAATTCATTTAATATATATCATGACATCAGCGGAGACAATTGAGATGCAGTTGCAGGAATTTTGAGCAAAAAACAAATTGCTGGAAGAACTTAGTGGGTCACCTGCAAAACATTGTCTTCCTATTTCCCTCCAGAGATGCTGCCTAACCTACTGAAATCCTCCAGCAGTTTGTTTTTTTGCTTAGAATTCCAGCATCTGGGTCAGGTGACATCTCTGGAGGAAATTGGACAGACAATGTTTCTCAGATTACCCACTGAGTTCCTCCCGCAGTTTTTTGCTCTTCGCATCAACGTCAATTTTGTGTCATGGCTCAGTTTAGGTTCAGGTTTATTATGGTCATGTGTAAAAAGATAGAGTGAAAAATGGTGTTGTGCATACTATCCAATCAAAATCAGATAATACTATACATATTCACGATCAAGCCAAACTCAAGTACAGTAGTAGGCCCCCCTCGGTCATGACTGACCATGGGTGATGCATCCTAGTTTGCAGGTGATGTGTGGTCGGATGCAAGCCTGGGTGATGTCTTATGGAGGACAGGCTGTTGCCCATGCAGCATGTCCCCCCTCTCCACGTCCCTGATCGATCCAAAGGAACAGCAGGGCCGTGACAGTTTGGCACCAGTGCCGTTGCAGGAGCTGCCAGAGCGAGGCTGTAGACAATGACGGACTGCCTTAGGGGCTCCGACTCCGGATTTTCTTGAGTTTACTCCAGGAGCCTTTTCCATGATTGGATGTGGCCACAAGGCAGTGGAGGTTTTAAATTAGAGTTTTCCCTCTCCTAGATGGACTGCCTTCCCAGGCTGACAAGCCCCATCTGCCCGAGACTCATGGGGGCGGGAACTCAAGTACAATAGGCAGAGTAAATGGAAAAATACAGAGTGCAGAATATAGTTCTCAGCATTGTCGTGCAATTGTGCCAGAGACAAAGTCAATTTTTGACAATATTTTCAGATCATTGGTTCTACTGACTCCTGATATCTTGAGCAAGAACAGCAACCTCAATGGGCTGTTTGCTGATTCCTTTCAGAAGATTAATGACATATCGTTCAGTACAAGCTAGGATAAGGATGGTTAAAAGGGAAATCACCAAAAAAAAAGTAATCATCCGGAGGAGACTTTCAGATAACAACAGTTCCTGTCACAGCTACAAATCTGCTCGTACGAACATGTAATTTTACAAGATGATTCACAATTGCAGAGACAAACATCACTGATACATGGGGGAAAAAACCGCCTGCAAGTCAAGTTTAAGGAGGTGGGGATATCTAAAGGAAAATGTCACAAAGATAGGGATAAAATTTAGTGAATTAAGAAATAAATGAGCGAGGATAAAAGGAACTCAAAAAGAGCAAAAATTAATCTGCAAATAAGTGATTACATGGTGCAGCATTCAGCGTCATGTTGGCTGTTGAAGTTGAGAGGGGGAAATGAGTACTTGAAGACCAAGAATGATCTCTGTCATGAATGAAATATGGCTGGTCTCCAGCAGTAACTTCAAAGTACTGGAGATATATCACCTATATTGCCTCCACAAAATCCTCCAAATCCATTGTCAGGTTTGTGAACCAATGGCAACATCTTCCCCAAGACCAACAAGCATGTGGAGCCATTCTAATTACAGGGATCCAACTCTGATGAACAGGCTATGTAATTCCTATGTCCAGCACCAGACTCCTGAAGTAGACACTGTACTCCAAGCTCCGCTACATCAAGACATTAGCAGGTGGACAGAGGAAATGATTTAAGAATGCTCTCCAAACCTCCAAATGTCTTCACTGCCATGGGAATATTTTGCCCATGACCACTCAAAATGGAGATGTTGTATTTGGAATGGCATAGTTAACCTTTAGTCCCTCTAACAGAATACTTCCGGCTTGGGAGCTGGTAAGTACCTGCAAAGTCAGTGGCCCCGGCCTGGGAGTGGCCAGGGAAGATGCGAGTCAGCAGCGGAGTCGATGGACCTGGCCTTTGAGTAGTGGGGAGGTTGTGTGTGTTGGTGCTGTGTCTTCCAATGGCGATGGTGTCACGGGTCTTATACAAGTGGCGATCAGGCACGTGGCGTGATCTGGCGGTGAAGCCTCCATCTTCGGGCAATCGGGAGCATGGCTGGGTTGGGGAGTTGATGGAGCACGCGGTCTGGAGGCAGACAAGGATTCAAGCCAACTAGGATGTGCCATGGCAAGTCTGTCAGGCTGACCTCTGCCGTACTGAGCCCAGGGACCAGCTCTCCTCATACCTCTCCTCATTCCGACCATGTTACAATTTTCTCCCCCCTACTACACGCAGTGTGAAGAAAGGCCCCAACCTGAAACATCGTCTGTCCATGTCCTCTAGAGATGCTGCCTGACCACTGAGTTACTCCAGCACTTTGTGTCTTTTTTTGTAAACTAGCAATTGCATTTCCTTGTGTCTAAGTTTCATTCAAGAACTGAAGCTGTAAAATAATTATACTGCTTTGTGTTCGCTGTGATGTCTGCATATTGTATTAATGTAGCTCATCATTACAACGGAATTTCACAATTCAGAATTGCTACAATGTGATAGTGCTGAAGAAGACAAAATATATATAGTCAATATGCCATAATGCCAAAATTGTAAAAGTAATTACTCACTAAAAAGTGTACAGTATCCAGATTGCAATGTTCAATCTTGTTAATATCAGTTATTTCTAAAATGTTAAGTATTTATCATCCTGGGATCACTAAAATAAATGACATAAAATATTTATTATTCCCAAATGACCAATATACTGGTTTTATATGTTGCTAACAGAGCACTATTTTATGAACCCATTTTATTAAAATTATTGGAAGATTGTGCAACTTACTGTTTTCTTTCAATAATTTTCCACCTCCTGCAGAATGCAAAAATTCATAGGAAAAGATGTAGGGCATTCAGTCTGCTCCATTGTGTAAATACTTTGTAAATTCACACTCCCTGCTTTCCTCCATATTTTCCATAACCATAATTTCCAAGTAAATATAATTTTTAAACATTTCATGTCGACCATTGCTGCCTTCTCGGACACTTCTTCTTATAAGCCTTTGTCAGAGGATATTTATTTGAAAGTTGCTTTATCTGAGATTTAAGTGGATAAAGTAGGTATGTTGCCTCAGTGGATGTACCCTTCAATATGGTAGAGAGTGCTGACGTGACATTCTCCCCGAATACTAGAGCAACTACTCCACTTCTAATACCTCCCTCTCTGTCCCATCCATAACATTGAAGCACTGGAACATTGAGCTGCAGTCCTGTCCCTCTCACAACCAAGTTCCCTTAATGGCCACAACATCATAGTTCTGTTGGCAAAACACTCAGTTCCCAGGTGATAGAGAGAAAACAGGCGAGAGACCTGTTACATTAACTCCAATAATGCTCAAGAAATTTGTTACAAATCAGGATACATCAACCCGTTTGATTAGTACCCAATCTGCCACCTAAACATGCATGGCCCCCATCACTGGCACATCATCTACTTGTCTAGACTTCTCTCACAGCATACATTTGCAAGCTGCATCACAAAAAAATAAGGGCCTCATGTGTGGAGGACAACAATAACTATTTGTTGCATCATAGAATGGTTCAGTAACCCAAATGCCTACGATGGAAGGAGGCTGTGAAAAGTGGTCGACATTGCCTGGCCCATCAGCGGTATTGACCTCCCCACCATTGAAGGGAAGCACCTTAAGAAGTGCCTTGAGAAGGCAGCTAATATCAAAGATCCACAGCACACTAGCCATGCTCTCATTTTGCTGCTACTATCAGTAAGAAGGTACACAAGTCCAACAACTGCTATGTCCAGGTTCAATAACAGCTTCTTCCCATCAACAATCAGGTTTCAGAACCACACGTCACAACCTTAACCACGATCCTACCTCAGCAACAAACTACTATAGAATTTGCGTAGATCATTCTACATACTTCACTATTATGGTCTGGTAGCTAACATAACTGATCATATATTGTATTATTGTTCATCGTATTCTTATTTCTAGTGTGGTTGCATTAAGGTGCCTGTAAAGCTGTATCAAGTAAGAATATCACTGTTTGTTCCTGATACATATGACAGTTAAACACTCTTTCCCCTTGCCAAGTCTGACGGAAATATATCACTTTTCCTTCATTGTCACCGAGTCGGTCTTGCAACACTCTCTCCAAGATGACAAGTGAAGGTACTCCCACAGCACTGCACCAGCGTACTGCCATTTCCCAAATGTAATTACAAATAGGTAATAAATGCAGGATTGCCAGAAGCACTCAAGATCCCATAAACCAATTTTTAAAAAAAATTGAACTTTTGGTCCTCCATGTAGTTTGGGATTTTCTGAACTTCCTCTAACGCACTCAAGTGAATGTCTGCTGCCAGCTGGAGCCACAAAAAAATGAGGCTGAAGAGAGCAGTCCTCGCGTCTGGATACAATTTCTTCTAGCTGAGTTTATGGGATGCACAGAGCGACACAGCCAAGAATCTTCCAATGGGGCTTGCACTGACTCCCAAAATATTGTTGGGGATGGTAATAGGTGATTGTAATATGGGTATTCCTCCATGACATTGTTGCTCTTGACCTTTCCAGTGATAGAGCTGTGATTTGACTGAATGACATGCAAGCAGAAATTTTTCAAAGTATCCTGTACATGTGGAAAATGTAAACCAATACCAATATTGTATCCACTGCAACATACTAACGCACTATGAATGCAAATTAACGTATTCTGTTTCCTGACGAAATAATATTAATTATTTTGATGTTTAATTTGCCATATTTGATGATATATTTATTTTATCATCAGCTTTTCCTGCATTATGCTGAATCCTTGCACAGGATATGGATGTAAGCTACCACCATTTTATTCAATTACATTTTTTTGTAATGCTGATAACTTTCAAGAGGACAATTTTAACTTTATATTGTTGCACAAAATAACAGGAGATAGAAATGTAGATTTACACCTTAGATAATTTTCTTTCCCACGCATCCAAATTATGAGGTTCACCGCTCAGAACATATAAAGGGATATTTATCCTCACGTGGTTGCACTATTGGCTGATTTCAGCAGTTCAAATGGGTAGTCAAGGAGCAGCATCTCATCAATGAAATCTTTCTTGGAACACAAGCAATATCTACTTACTTGTTACAGGACCTTTAGTAGGTACGTTGTTGTCTTCATTGGGGTAATCCCTGCAACATAAAGAAAGTATTAATGGCCTTATCATCCAGTTCTTTAAGCAGGTGGCCTGGTTTTACTGAAAAGTACATGGACCAATTTATTTACCAAAACCAAAATGTAATTCTTTAACAATCCAATAATCCGTGTTAAATACACTCATAGTGCAGATACCAACTTTCTTCCTGCATTATATTATAAATAAGTTAAAAGTCATAATAAGGTACTTGTGACTTTTTACAATGCTTGTAATCTCTTTTTGTTCCAGTCACCAGGACACTGTATTGAAGACTCAACAATCAAAAGTAATTTCTCATGGTCCATTCAATTTTCAAAGGTACATTTACACTTGTACACAGTACAAAACCTATAGGACACATTATGAATAAATAACAAAACTCTTTGGGGACGACCCGATGGTAATGTCCATCGGGTGGCGCTACCGCAGTGGCTGCCTCGCCAGCAGCTCGTCAGACTTTTTGCCTTTTTTGTTATTTTTAGTGTGTCTAAATGTATATTTTAATGTTTCTTAGTATGTCTTATGTGGGGAGTGGTGGCGGGGAATAGGGGGAAACCTTTTTTCAGTCACCTACCTGGACGGAGATGAGTCGTTTCTCCATGTCGCATCTTTGCCCCCCTCGCGGCCTAAGAACTGGATTGGCGTGGCCTTTCTGACCAGAGACCAGCCCAGGCGCAGCACAGAATTACCATCCCGGAGCCTGGGATCCTTGTCGAGGATCGCCAGTGTTGACGCTCCAGAGTGTTGGGCCTGCTGACTTTAACATCGTGGAGCTGTGGTTTGCGGAGCTTCTAGCCGCAGGCGCGGCGCTGACTTTAACATCGGGGAGCCTGGGATCTTTTGCCGAGGATCGCCAGTGTTGGTGCTCTGTCCAGCGATGCCTGTGGACTTTATTATCGGAAGCCGTGGTCTCCGGTAAGAAGCCGATTCAGGAACTCCAAGCAGTAGAGTGTGTGTTCTGATCCCTCCCGATGTCGGAGTTCCAATCATCCCGACGAGAGGGCCTGTACATCGGGCCGTCCATAGCGGCAACTACGGAGGGTTCATGGGCCCAACCACAGGTGAACAAAGGAGGAAGATTGACTGAACTTTATTGCCTTCCATCACAGTGAGAAATGTTGATTCCGCTGTGGTGGATGTTTATGTTAAATTCTACTGTGTATTGTGTTCTTTTTATTCGTATGGCTGTATTGGAACTCAAATTTCACTGTCCCAATTGGTGCATGTGACAATAAATGTGAACTGGAACTGTTATTCATCATTTCCTGAACAACACAGCAAAATGTTTTCAATAATCATCAGTTAACTACCAGCCAACATCGCCAACGAGAAGCTTTCACTTCCAAACGGCAACATTTATAATGGAGGACAACTGCACAATATCTGCAATATTTGGAATGAAAGTTTGGGGCAGTCTCTTATTTGCTACAGCCATTCACTATTAGCAATAACATAAAAAGGAATTTGACTTCACCTTAAAGATTGGTAGTTTACCTAAAAAAAAAATCCTTCGTTCAAAGTTCTGGTAACGTGTACAATCTTATTGTGCAGGAATCCAACTTGCGACAATGTTTGCTGTAATTTCAAATACAGCAATATTTTGATTCATTTATACTTATGAGGCATGTGTGTTAATGAATCAAAAATTGGTCCAAGCAGGAGTGATTATTTCAATTGGCAGATTGTAAGGATTGCTTAGAATTTCCTGGAAGCATTGAATGGCACATATTCATTGCTAATCTATCCATTAAGTGTTAATTCATTTTTAATGCATCAAGATTTTTCAGATGTTCCTTTCCTTCAAATGAATGAAGCTGCAAAATCTGCACCAAATTTAACATGGACTAAGAGCAGTAGGCAGATTCCCTTGCAAAACTGCTGCAAACTGTGTCTCGCAAAATTTTTATTCTAACTGTACCTCGCCCCACTTGTGCATGTGACAATAAACCAGACTCGACTTAGACTCTACAAGGTCAACATGAACGTGCAGTGGGGGAAATCATCAAACACTCATCAGGAAATCCTATACTTTATTGCACTTGAGAATGGGATCCTGCAGCTTTTCTGACACTTAAGGAATGAATGCTTACAGTTCCACATTTAGGTGCTGGTGTTTCTCAGGAAAATACAGCCCATCAAGCTTTTAATAGTGTATTTTTTCACGAAAGACAATTTTTGCAGAGGGATAAAATATCATTAAGAGTAATTCCTACGCATGTTCTTTGATGAGTAAACAGAAGGAGTTGATAAGTAAAATGCAGTTGATTTATGTGGATTTTTAAATAATATTCTACATAATTCTTACCAAAATTGAACCTCATACAGAAAAGGTAGTAGTTGCTTGAATATAAAACTGACTTTGTGAAGGAAATAAGCAGAATTGTAAAAGGATGTTTTTCCAACTTGAGAGAGAAAGACAGATACATTTTACTAAATATGGTGCCAGCTGTTTTTTGATATACAGTAAACCCTCTATTTAACGCACCCCTGATTAACCGATTTTGGCTATAGGACGGACCTGCCGACCCCATACCAGCTCCCACCGCCTCCCTTCCACTTACAGCCTCGGCTTCCAAAGTCACCCCCAGCTCGCAAGGTGCACCAGCTAACTAGCTAACTATTTCACTGATACCTTATGAGAATAGTTATAGTGTTATAGCATTAAGATAATTTTCTGGTCATCTCTATTTTCTGTGCACTCATGAAGCAAATGCAAAATCTGAACGCAACAACACAGTTCCAAATATAGTTAATAGTATCCTGAAGGCAATTAGTTCAAAAACCATAGCTTACCTTTCCGACAGTTTTCTTAAAAAGGTTCAATCTTGGGCTGCTTTTGGGAGAGGTTTGTTTTCTGCATTTGTCTGTTGCAAATGTTTGATAAATTGTACAGCATTGTACTCTGCCGTCATGAATCATTTGTGTAGATGAGACCAAACAGATAATTCAGCCTTCTGGAATGAGGGCTTGCAAAATTCTGAGTAAAATTCAAGTACATTTAAGCACTGCAATGTATTTCCAAGTCAACAGAAAATACAAGCAATACTCGGTGTCTAAACAACTGTGGAGAGAGCAACCAAATTAATGAAGTCTCTCAGTGCACAGATACTGACTGATCAGCTGTGTAGTATAAACATCCTTTGTTTTCCAAATTTCTGATGCCTACTATATCTCACTTCTACATTAGGTTTATTTCTATTTCACAAAGTGATTAGGATCGGGATCGAAGATTTGTTACAAAAACAGTACTCAGAACTTTTCATTGTATTCTAATGAATTATGCTGATAATAAACCATTTGATGCAGAGCATAATACAATTCTGGCTAGTAATCTTTTGGTACTTAGTACACACCATGTCAGATTATGGAACTGGAAGTGGCCTCAGACAAAGTGAAACTGAAAAAAAAAGTTTAAGGAAAACATTAAAACTTAAGAATTTTCCACAAGATGATGTTTCAATCATACAAAGTACATTTTCTTTGCTACAGTGGTCGTTTAATAGCAATTATAATTTACCATGCTATAAATTTTGCATACTTCCTGGCAAATTTAATGGTTGCATTTCTCAACTTCTTTTCTACAATGTGTTTCAATAACAAGGCACCCATACAGGACAGATCAGGCTACGGCTAACTGATTTTATTCTTTAACCCTTCGCAACTGGGCCTTTGCAACTTGATGTCCAATTTTTTCCATAACAAGAGTATATAATTAAGAAACCATAATTTCTTAATTAAAGATCCAGTGGGGCTCAGTGGACCAAGCGCAGGTGTTCAGCGAAACAGTTGCCGTGTTCACGCTTGGTCGGACCAATTTCCAGGAAGCCACGTTGTGAAAACAGCAGATAATGTTAGAGTAGCTGCACGTGAACCTCTGTCTTACCTGGAAGAACTGCTGGGGTCGCTGGATGGAGGCGAGGTAAGATGTATAGCTCAGGTGTTATATCTCCTGCGGTTGCAAGGGAAAGTACCTAGGGCGAGGGTGACTTGGGTGGGGACCAAAGAGCTGCAGAAGATGGAAAGGGGTGGAGATGGGACAATGTGACTGGTGGATAGACTGGTGACTGGTGGATAAAGAAATCTGGTATAAGCTTACAAATGGAAAATCATGCTTAACAAAATTAATGGAGATTTTTCTGCATTAATTTGTATAATATTTGTACAATACGTTGGTGAGACTACACTTGGAATATTGTGTCCAATTGTGGTCATCCTGATATAAAAAATGATGCCATTAAGGTGGAATCAAGGGTTTGAATTATAAGGAGAGGTTGGGCAGGCCGAAGGAGCCTATTCTGTGGAGCATAGGAAACAAGACCCAGGGCTACGGAATCAAAAACTAGAGGGCATAGGGTGAAGGTGAGAGGGGAAAGATTTAAAAGGAATCCGAGAAGCAATATTTTCATGCAGGTATGTGTTTGGAACAAGCTGCCAGGCAAATACAATAATGACATTTAAAATACATTTGAACAGTACATTGATAGGAAAGGTTTAAACAGATACGGGTCAAATGGGAGTAGCTTAGATGGGGGCCTTGGTCAGCATTGGCAAGTTATGCCAAAGTGCCTGTTTCCATGCTGTATGACTATGACCATAATGACAAGGGAGAATCAGGAGATGTGATATATTATTTTTCAGAAAAAGGAACACTTAGGTGCAGGAAGCAGTTAGGAAGATAGTTAAAGACAGTCAAGATGGTTTACAAGAATTACAACTGGATCTTCATCAGTTGGGCAAGTAGAGTGAAGAATGGCTCATGGAGTTTAGTCCCGATAAATATGAAGTATTCCATTTTGAGGATTCACATTAGGGCAGGATCTACATAATGAATGGCAGGGCCATGGGGAATGTTGTAGAATACAGAGATCTAGGCATATATAGTTCCCTGAAAATGGCATCACAGGTAGTTAGGATGGTGAAGAAGGCCTTTGGTATGTTGGTATTCATCAGTCAGGGAATTAAATATATAAGTTACAATGTCATGTTATGGTCATACAAGACGTTGGTGAGCTCCTGGCTTAAGAAAGATGCCATTCAGCTGGAAAGAATGCAGAGAAGATTTATGATATATTTATGATTTATTTATGTTGCAAGGACTCGAGGGCCCGAGCTATAGGGAGAGGTTGGGCAGGCCAGGACTTTATTCACTGGAGTGTAGAGGGCTGCAGGGGGTGATTGTATAGAGGTGTATAGATCATGAGGGGAATTGATAGGGTGAATGGTCAGTGTTCTCAAGGTACAGGAAACAAGAATTAGTGGACATAGTTTTAAGGTGAGTTAATTAAGATTAAAAAAAAACAACTTTTTCCACACAAAGGGAGTTGGGTATATGGAATGAAGCAGCAGATGAAGTAGTTGAGGCTGGTAAATTAACAACATTTAAAATACATTTGTACAGATACATGGATAGAAAAAGTTTAGAGAGATATGGGCCAGGCAGACAAATGGCATCAGTTTAGATGAGGTATGTTGCTTGGCATGGATGAATTGGACTGAAGGGCCTGTTTCCATGCTGTATCATTCTAGGATTTGACTACAGGAGCATGGGGATTTGCTGTAGCTATGGAGGATGTTGGTGAGACCCTCACTGAGTTATGTATGCAGTGTTGGTCTCCCTATCCGAGGAAAGCTGCTCCTGCTCGGGCCAGTGCAACAAAAAATATTTGACTGATTCCAAGGTTGACATACT
Organism: Okamejei kenojei; assembly: GCA_035221665.1. Classification (NCBI taxonomy): domain Eukaryota; kingdom Metazoa; phylum Chordata; class Chondrichthyes; order Rajiformes; family Rajidae; genus Okamejei; species Okamejei kenojei. The sequence continues at coordinate 22,959,389 of CM069140.1, read as the reverse complement.
TGGAGAGGTTAGTTGAACTCAGCATATATTCACCGGAGTTTAGATGAATGACATGGGAGCTCATAGGAATCTACTAAGTTCTAAGATGACTATAGGGAATAGATACACGAGGATGTTCCTGATAGTTGGCCTTAGGATAAGGGGCACACTGTTTAAAAACAAAATCATGAGAAATCTTTTCTCCCTGAGGTTGTTGTACCGGTTAAAATCTCTACTGCAAAAGGTAATGGAAGCCAAGTCATTACATATATTTATAAAGAGGTAGATATTATTTCCAAAACTAAATAAATCAGGTGAAATAGGAACAAAGTTTGAACAGGGCATTGAAACGAATGATCTGCCATGATCAAATGGAGCACGCCCGAAAGGTCAAATCATAATCATAATCTTAATTTATTAGCCAAGTATGTTTTGCAACATATGAGGAATTTGATTTGCCTTAGTCATACCAATAAAAAGCAACAGAACATACAAAATACATTTTACCATGAACATCCACCACAGTGACTCCTCCACATTCCTCACTGTGAAAAATAGTTCAATCTCCTTCAAAGAGTTCAAATGGCTCCTATTTTATATGTATTCTTGTTTCTTTCAATTATCTTTATGAAGTTGAATACTTACTGGGAACCCGAGGACATTTATCAATCACGTTAGGAGACTAATGGACTGAAATAACTTGGGGTTGAGTCCTGGTTTGTTTGAATTGAACCATTCTTGTATACCATGGTGAAGCTGGTCACCAGCAATAATCAACACTGATAAACAAAATTCCTTCCCTAATCCTGCATGATACTCCTACCAGACATCTCTTTGTACACTTAGATCCTGAATTCCCACCAACTGTTCTGCACCGTAAATGGCTTGTACCGAGCTTGTAGAACTGCCTGCAGTGCGATTACCCACACAATACACCAAGTTCGGAATCCTACAATTCCTCTTTTATTAATCTATTAATCCTAGGATATGCCTCAGTATTCCAGGAACCTTCTACCTTACACAATGTCAAAGTAACTTCCACACAAATGCACATCTCTATTTTATTACTGTTTCAGAGAATCATTGTGTTACCAGATAAACCTTGCACAACTTGAATTTCCAATATACTTTACAAAATCTGAAGCTTTTTATTAAAGCACACATCCATGAAATTACTATAATTCACCTACTAATATATAAATATGCTTCATTTCTTCTTTGGTCTATATGGTAGATTATCACATATTACCTGCATCATATGAGCCCCTGAATTTAGTCCCTATTTCCTCTCTCAAAAGCAACTGCAACCAGAATGTAAGGACGACATTCCTTCATAAAAGAGAAATTGTTGCAGCTCAAAGCTGCTCTGATGGCATATTGTAAAGAAACAATGGTTTGTCAGGAATCGACTGATCCTATGATTTGCCTGGATAACAACGTAAACTAAGGATGTCAGTATACGTGACATTAATAAACCAATGCTATTTGTCTAAAGAATAAAATGGGCAGTGGGCAGGTGTTATAGACCTGCATGGGAAGGTAGACGCTTCCGCCCCCACGAGTCTCAGGCAGATGGGGCTCGTCAGCCTGGGAAGACAGTCCAACTAGGAGAGGGAAAACTCTGATTTAAAACCTCCACTGCCTTGTGGTCATATCCAGTCATGGAAAAGGCTCAAGACAATCCGGAGTCGGAGCAGTTCGTCATTGTCTACAACCTCGCTCTGGCAGCTCCTGCGACGGCGCTGTTACAAAACTAACGGTCCTGCTGTTCCTTTGGATCGATCAGCGACATGGACGTGCTGCATGGACAACAGCCTGTCCTCCATATGACATCCCCCAGGTTTGCATCCCACCAGGATGCATCACCCATGGTCAGTCATGACCGAGGGGGGCCTACTATAAAATACTAAATATCTACAATCTTTAAAGAAGCCCTTTGATTTAATTACACACATTTTTGTAAAAAATTGTTTTATATTTCTCTAAAAGCCAATAATATGTTTAATCAATTGTAAAAGTTTATATATTTGAAGAATTGCTGATTCAGCTTGTCTGTGTTTGGTCCAACTGGTCTTGGGGTCAGGTGGGTGGCCAGCATACATCATCACTTATTAATTACTGCCACGTTAAAAATTGGAAGATGAGCAACGGGGTTAGTCGGAGAGAGGATCATGCAGTTTAAATCTGCCTGGCTTCTGGCTAGAAACTAAACTATAATCTGCTCTCTGATAATAATAATTCATAATTAATAATGTTACCTTTGAAGAAATATTTATTGTGTACTTTTGTAAGAAAGCAGGACACTGAATCTGGAATTTTATCATCCAACGAGCTAGTAGAAGGCATGCAGGCCTGAAACAGCCCAGCAAATGTGTCAAATTATAAAATACTGGGACATGGTGCGCAGTCACACACTGAGCTAAACATTTTAATTAATTTGAAAGTTTTCCAGGTTCCCCTAATTACTCCAGACATGACTTCCTACCACGAATAATGTACACATCAGTGAATCCTCTAATGTTGCAAACAGAATTTAATTAAAGTATGTCCATCATCTGCATATATTCTGCATTATATCTTACCATACTGAATCGCAACAATTTTCTGTAGAGCATTAGTGATCTAGTTACAAAAAAGCTATTATTCTACTTCTCTCATAGTGCTCATAATCCTATTTAGAATTTCTACCCTTGTAATATTTTTATTAATGCTTGTCAAAAGATAGAATTTAAAACATTGGGAATGTCACATTAGCTCATGATATTCAGTATACGATAATTACACCCACAATTTTCATGTTTCACTTATTACAAATCCAAGAATGTCTGAGGTTTCTCAGCTACTAAACACAGAAATACTCAGAGAAAAGGAAACAGACAGAAAACAATGTTGGCAAACATCAATTATTTTATTTTTGCAGTAACGTTGAATGTCTCCAATTTTATTGCCAACCATTACAGCATTGTCATGTTTTAATAATATTTAAATAACAGGCTATAAATTTGATTTTCAAAGCAATAATTAAAGTATTAGAAATGATAATTGGAGATGTTTACAAGGATTGCAAAATGTGAAATTTCAATAATGGTTAGGCAGATGAATGAGCAGAAACTAAGAGGTTTAACATGCTTTAAAAAAAACAGGAATATTAAATGTGGATCTAGCAGGAAAGGTGCCCTTTGATCCCCAGTTCTGTTCCCAGTGAACGGGCAGCGACTTCAAAAACGGAACATCCTTAATCTTTGCTCAATGTGGACAAATACCTTAACTCAGTGAACAATATTAAATACAGCATGCCAAGTGTGAAATTACCTCCTTGGATCTTCGCTGCTGAGAATTTACTCAATTTTATATTAGTTTTCTGGTTTCTGTAGTTGTGCACCTATCTCCCTACACAGTCTAGTCTACTCTGTTCCAGAATTCGGTCCCCACCAAGGTTGTTGCACAAACATTTTTTTGGCAACAGTAAATCATTTCAATCCTGTTGTGTAACTTCTTATTGCACACATGTGATTTAGCTACAATCCCTTAAAAATTAGATTTTAATTTATTTCTATCCTGTTTATAAATTGTGACTGCAATGGGGATGGGGTTGGGGAGATCTTGGCTTTGTGATTGGGAGATCTTGCCTGACAAATCTGCTGGAATTCTTTGAAGAAGTAAATATCAGGGCAGACAAGCTACTAACTCACTCCAATGCCAACCCACCAATGAAAAATGTGCGTGATCTCCCAACTTGCCCTTTTTGAAGTGAACAAGTAATTTCTTAATTCAGATGCAGCAAGTTAGATACATGGTGGTATTTCATTGGTTGAGGTGTTTGGAATCACAATCTCAAAATAACAAATAAGCCATTTAGGAATGTGTGGAGGAATATCTTTTCACTTAGAGGGTGAATCTTTGGAATTCTCTACCTAGGAGGGCTGTGCAGGCTCAATGATTGAGTTCCTTTGGATATTAAGGGAATCAAGATCATGAGGATAATGCAGGAAAATTGTGCTGAAGTAAAAAAATAATCAGCTATGATCTTGATGAATGGTGCGGTGGGCTCAAAGGGCCAACTTGCTTGCTTCTGCTCCCAGTTCTTATGCAACTCTGGCCAATTTTATCCTTCTCAGTTCAGAAAAGTTGAAAATTGTGTCCTATTGCCTCCAGTCAATCAGCCAACTCAGCCATAAATGAATATAGTTTTTCCTGGTCATTATATTTCAATTAATGCATTATTGTACTACCCATTGGGGAAATCAAGAATCAACTATTAGAAGAAGCAACTCAAAAGCTACAGTGTATGTTATATGTTATGCAGAGCAAGTACTACTGGAAAGATGTAAAAGTTACAGTTTAAACTTTATGCCCTGAAGAGATTAGTAAACCATTAGGGATTTGTTCCTATGGTTTAAAACAACATTGGAATGATGCTTTCAATTAATTACAACGAGAAACAGTTAGCAATTGAGGAACAGCCACAAACCCTGCAGATTGTTAGCAGCGGAATCATGATTACAAATAAAACCAGCCTCAAGCCTGATGTTAATTAGGATGGAGTGAACTTAAGCAGGCTAAGTGAATAGTTGAGGGAGAGAAATGGACATGCAATGAGGTTACAGGTGCAGAGCAAGGTTTGTATATTTGCTCATGGGTGGCAAGTGACCTCTGCAAAGCTACATGAGTTGACAAATGCCCACCATGAGAAGATAGCGGTCTGCCTTAAACTGCTGCAGATCTTGTGGTCATGGTACTCCCTCACTGAAATGACAATGAGAACAAATGTGGTCACAATATCAAACCCCCACTTGCTCAGGGAGCCCTGCAGATTGAATGAGTTGCAGCTTGATGTAGAACCACTAAAGTCTAAACCTACAATAATTTTCCTTCAGCAGAGAGCCAAACTTTTAATTGAAATTCCAATGTCTTCACAAATTCATTAGTGCATAGTATATATTCATCAAATGACAGTGATTGAGCCATACAATTATGGGCTCATACAGCAGAGAAAAAGCCCACTTGGCCCAGCATCTCCATGCGTTCTAGCAAGTGCCTATCTAAACTAAATCTATTCTTTACCCAAGCACCTCAAATCTATTCTTTACCCATGTCCTGCACCTCCTCTCTTCCAACTTTCTTACTCCCTATTCTCCCCATCACAATTAATTTGAAGAAGGGCCCCATGCCACATACAGTGCATTCAGAAAGCGCTCAGACCCCTTCACTTTTTCCAAATGTTGTTACGTTACAGCCTTATTCTAAAATGGATTAATTTTTTTTTCCAAATGTTGTGTGTGTGTGTGTGTGTGTGTGTGTGTGTGTGTGTGTGTGTGTGTGTGTGTGTGTGTGTGTGTGTGTGTGTGTGTGTGTGTGTGTGTGTGTGTGTGTGTGTGTGTGTGTGTGTGTGTGCGTGTGTGCGTGTGTCGCTCTGTCAGTCGCCATTCCAGTTTGCGGTTTTTCAGGCGAGTGCCGCGAGCTTGGAGGTCGCAGGCAGTCCGCTGAAAAGTCGCCTAAGTGGGACATGCCCTTTAGCATTCTAAACCTTTCCTAACCATGCACCTGTCCAAATGTCTTTTAAATGTTGTTATAGTACCTGCCTCAACTGCCCACTCTAGCATCTTGTTCCATATACCCAGCTCACTCTGTGTAAAAAGTTGTCCCTCAAGTTTCTATTAAATGTTTCCCCTCTCACCTCTGTCCTCTGTCCTTGATTCCCCTACTCTGGGTAATTGACTTTGTGCATCGACCCAATCTATTTCTCTCATGATTTTGTACACCTTTGTAAGATCACCCCTCATCCTCCTGCATGGAGGAATAAAGCTAGCCTTCCCAATCTCTCCCTATAACTCAAGGCCTCAAATACTGCATGCAACATTCTTGTAAATCTTCTCTGCACTCTTTCCAGCTTAACAGCATATTTCTTATAGCAGGATGACCAAAATTGAACACATTAATCCAAATGTGAACTTATCATGTCCTGTACAACTGTAAAATAGCATCCTAACTTCTATACCCAATACCCTGCTGATGAAGACCGATGTGCCAAAATTCTTCTTAACCACCTATTGACCTGTGATGGAACATTTGAGGAACCATGTACCTTAACTCTTAGATCCCTCTGCACTACAACACTCCCCAGAGCCATGCCATTCACTGTGCAGGTCCTGCCCTGGTTTGAATTCCCAAAATGCAACACATCGTACCTCACTGCATTAAACTGCACTTAACTCTATTCCTCAGCCCACTTGCCTAAGTGATCAAGAACCTGCTGCAATTGTTGATATATATTTAATAGGAGCAGGAATAGGATTCCATCAAATCTGCCTCACCATTCAAAATGATCATGGCAGGTCTGCCAGAGATCTCATCTCCTTTTCTGTGCCTGTTCCTCATCTTCCCCAATTCCCCTATAATTCAAAATGTATCTACTGCTTCTTTAAATACCTACAATGATCTCATCTCAACAATCCTTCAGGATAGAGAATTCTAGATATTCACCAACCTCATGAGAAAAAGTTCCTATCACAACACATTAGTTTTAAATGTCTGAGCAAAAAAAAACTTCCTGAAGTCGATGACCAGCTCCTTCATTTTTCTGACATTGATGGAGAGGTTTGTGTCTTGACACAATGTTAGAAGCACTGTAACTCTTTCCTGTACTCTGCCTTATTGCTCTAGATCCAATCCCCCACTGTGGTGTCAATACAAACCTGTAATGAAGTTAGAGCAAATATTGGTGCACTGTCATGTGTGTCCAAGCAATATCATTGAATCATCGAGTATAGTAAACATTTGAGATGGGGGTACCCTTGGGGGCGATTGGTGTTGAGAATTATCATGGAGAATGCTTTGTAGCCTACTCTTACATTACAGTCTATTGGTTAGAAAGTCAAGGCTCCAGTTGCAGATGAGAGGTATGAGTCCTAAATCCAGGAGTTTGGAGATGAGTTTGGTCTGGAATTATTGTGTTGAAGGTGGAGCAATAGTCAATACATTTTAGTCTGACTTATATGCCCTGTTATCCAGACAGTCCAAGAATAAGTGTAGGGCCATGGAAATGGCATCTGCTGTGGACCTATTGCATACGCATTGCCTCCATACAATTCTAATAATACTTCCCCATTTATAAACTCTACCTCTCATGCAATAATGCCCACTAAATGATTTGCCTTCTTAACCACTTGCTGTACCGACATGGAATTTTTAAAATCTGTTATTCACAAGAACATCTCGATCCCTCTATGCTTTCCTCATCTGCAAACAAGTAATGCAATGATGTGAGCTCTGTCAGAAGATCTGAAAGAAATTGTACATAATACTTCACCATGTATAGGAGCAATCTTAGCTCTGCTATATTCTTATGCTTAGGCATCATAGTAATGCCATCTATTTCCTTTGTTGGAATACCATTGACATTGACCTTCAAGCCAAGGTGCATCGATTCTCAATATAACAATGTGGTTTGCTTTGCTTCAACTTCACTGTCAGCTCGCATAACGCACTGAATGCTGCCTCTGCGATCAGCAGATTTTTCTCTTCTGCGCTCATCGCAGCCAACATATTACCATAGTAACAAAAGCAATTGATCTACTGCTTGCAAAATTCTCTCCATACTGACCTGGAAAGCCTTAGAAGATGTGACTCATAATATGTAGTGAATATAACAAATCTATAACTGGTGGCCTTTTTGCATGTTGATAGCAAAATACTATTGACTATTTTCATAATATTTAATCGTACATACAAATGGGAGGTCTCATTTTGTGACTACCTTTGATCCTATTAACTCTCTGCACAATCTGCAAACTGGGTAGAGAATGTCATTCATCATCTATAACTTGACTTTGTAAGAGCCATAGACTCTCACCAATTGCCCTGCACAAACAGTATTGGAAGGCATAGTCACCTTGCTTGATTTTTTACAAGCATGCAGTTTTCTAAACAACGTGAAGTACTGGAAAAAACCTCTAATGGCACGTGCAGGTCACAGGAAAAACCTTAGTTCCACAACTATGGCAAAACTGCCTCTTATGGATCACCCCACTTCGCAAACTGTACTGGCAGTAGGAAGGGAACACAGCCATGGACACAATGTATGAGTTGAACAGGTCAAGGGCAAGATTCTGGATAAATCCCTTTGACCTAATCTTAAACATCTGTTTGATCTGTACTTTCAATGACTCTAGAATGTTCCATTTCATCCCTTCCTCCATTATTCTTCTAAAAGTAGCATTGACTTATTAAGGTTCCAATTGTAATTACTCACACCACCTAAATTCTGCAGGGTACCTTTGTATCTACTCAATGTTTTTTTCTAAAACATGGGCCATGCATGAGGACACTGTTGATTTCAAAGGTTAAGGGCAGTGTGCGGTACAGAGAGCCTTTAGATTAGTATAGTTTAGAGAAACAGCACGGAAACAGATCCTATGCCCCACGGAGTCCGCACTGACCAGCGATCCCCGCACATTAACACTATCCTATGCATACCAGGGACAATTTACACATATACCAAGCCAATTAACCTACAAACCTGTGCGTCTTTGGATTGTGGGAGGAAACTGAAGATCTCGGAGAAAACCCACGCAGGTCACAGGGAAAACGTACAAACTCCATACAGACAACATCTGTAGCAAGGATCTACCCCGGGTCTCTGGCGTTGCAAGCGCTGTAAGGCAGCAACTCTGCTACTGCTACTTAAAGTCTTTCTTTAAAGACTGCAAGAGATGGAAAATGTGTTTTAAAGACATTACAATAGACGGTCCCATCTGCTTGCATCTATGTATTTTGTTTCACCCCTCATCTTTTACTCTCTGATCATTAGTAATGGTTGGAAACAATGGGAAAGACTCTGTTATGCAGCATTTAATGTGTCTTATCTTTGCTCTCTGCCTTGCTAATTAAATACTGCTTGATCAGATTCAGGTGTGTTTATTGCCATATACACCAGGGTGCAATCAAATAAAATTTCATAAGGTAAGCAGTACATTAAATACAACAATAATCACGGCGCCTAAACAGCAGAAATGGTGCAAAGATTTCAGTGCAATCAGAAGTAGTGCAAAAAGAATACCAAAATACACCATGAAATAACCAAATGAGGCAGATTTAAGAGTAGGAATACGTGACAACATAAAACCCCTGTCTCACGGTGCGAGTTGACCCACGAGTGACCCCGAGTTTTCACTCGCGGTAGTCACGTACAATTAACGTAGTGGGAACGTCGGAACTCGCGCGAGCAACTTATCGACTCGTGGCACTAACGGCAGGTACTCGGGTAACTTGTTAACTTGTGAAAAAAATCAAACATGTTTGATTTTTTCCACGAGTCAAATTAACTGTTCAAGTTAAAAATGGAAACATTTAAACTCGTTGCAATAACGTAGTGGCCCGTGCGTTTGCCTTAGTGTCTCGTGAGTCTACCGTGGGAACTTTCTTAATCTGTTCGTTCGCTCGAGTAAAGACTGAACCAAAGATAGACACAAAATGCTGGAGTAATTACATGTGGTTAAGTTACGTGTGGCTCCGGGAGGTAAAGAGGCATGAGAAATATAAATGCTGAAATACGCGTGGATCAATGCGGAGTATTCAGAGCTAAAAGTTGCAATGAAATGAGATTGAACAAGACGACTTTGACACGAAAAGCTGGAGTAACTCAGCAGGACAGGCAGCAGGAGAGAAGGAAAAATGCAAAAAAAATGAAACTATCGCCAGGGAAAATCGAGAACTTCTTGGCTCCCTTCGCCTCAGACCTAAACGCAGCGATCCCCCCTTGTCTGTGTTATGTGTGTCAACATGCATTCATTCCTGAATTCAGAGAAAAAGGCGAATGTATTACCCCCCTCCCCCCCGGAAACAAACTGAATCCACGTTTCCCAAGCACCAGTCCGAAGAAGGGTCTCAACCCGAAACGTCACCCATCCCTTTTCTCCAGAGATGCTGCCTGTCCCGTGAGTTACTCCAGCTTTTTGTGTCTATTTTTCCCAAACACTCGTTAGAATCAAGAAGCCATCTCTTGGGCTTTATGTATGAGAACCATCTCCACTTTCAGGTTTTTTCTGGAGGGATTAAAGCTAATTAGATGTGTGGAACAAACTAAAAATGCAAAACTGGAAATAAAATTAAGTTTGTCTAAATATCAAACGCGTATGCATTGCAATTTGCAGCGGAGACAGTGGATAGAAAGTATTCAGTAGCGCGCACTCCACACACACATATGTCCTACTTCCCGCTGTTAAATTACTATTTGCTTTCAGTGTTTTTGTTTTATCTCTTCTTATATTCCAGCTGGAGCTGTATTTTCACCGACTCGCCAACCCCCGCCCCCCCCTCCCCAAACTCGAGATCTTGGAATTCGCAAGTTTTGGTCTTAAAAAATAACAACATTTTTAGTTAATCGGTCGAAGGCTGTGGATTGGCGAGAGATTTAGATTTGAAATGCAGGGGGATGATATTTCGCGGAGTTACCCAGCAGTAGGCAACCCAGGAACCACGCAAATGTGTGTGTGTATATATATCTATATCTATACCTATATATATAATATATGTGTGTGTGTGTGTGTGTGTGTGTGTGTGTGTGTGTGTGTGTGTGTGTGTGTGTGTGTGTGTGTGTGTGTGTGTGTGTGTGTATATATATATGTGTATATATATATATATATATATATATAATATATATATATATATATATATATATATATATATATATATATATTATGTATATATTGTGTGTGTGCGTGTGCGTGTGTGTGTGCGTGTGTGTGTGTATAAAATGAGAGAGAGAGAGAGAATATATATAGAATATATATAGAATATATATTCGGCCCTTCGAGCCTGCACCGCCATTCAATATGATCATTGCTGATCATCCAACTCAGTATCCTGTACCTGCCTTCTCTCCATACCCCCTGATCCCTTTAGCCACAAGGGCCACATCTAACTATCTCTTAAATATAGCCAATTAACTGGCTTCAACTACCTTCTGTGGCAGAGAATTCCACAGATTCACCACTCTCACAATTGCAGTATATATAATATATATATATGTATTTGTAGTATAATATGTATATACATATTATATATACTATATATATTGCAATTCCAACCCCGAAGCAATTGAGAGGCGATTTCTTGGGGCCATGTAATTTAACGTGTGTCTTTGCTTTTAAAAGTGAAGCTGTTTAATTGTTTACGCTGCGCCGTGTTTCGTGTTGGGGAGAGTGCTGCTGTTACAATGCTTTCGATTCTATTCTGCCCTTCCCCTTCCACAGAAAAATGCCTAAATTTGTCTTTGTGCCCGCTCTCCTGGGAGCAATCCAAACCAGGGGAACAATGAACCCTCAGAGGCTTCGCGTTCCTTGCTCCTATATATGGACCTCGCTCGCTCGCAACTGTATGAACGCTCGATCAACCAGGCATCGGCCAACACGGAGGCCTGATTACTGAAAACAAAGTAAACTTGTACCAGACCTCATCATCTTCCTGGGTACACAAAAAGCTGGAGAAACTCAGCGGGTGCAGCAGCATCTAAGGAGCGAAGGAGATAGGCGACGTTTCGGGTCGAGACCCTTCTTCTAGACTTCAGTCTCATCATCTTCCTTCCGCCCACCCGTAACCACGGCACCACACTTTCAACAGAAACCTTAATATTTAAAGAATATATTATGGGACATTGGATTGTCTGAAGAAGGGTCCCAAGCAGAAACACCGTGTGTGTGTGTGTCTGTGTGTGTGTCTGTGTGTGTGTCTGTGTCTGTGTGTGTGTCTGTGTCTGTGTCTGTGTCTGTGTCTGTGTCTGTGTCTGTGTCTGTGTCTGTGTCTGTGTCTGTGTCTGCTGTCAGGTCCCGGCGGCCGCTCAAAGTCAGTCACCCGAGCTGCTTCCTTCCTCGGAAGTGGCGGCCAGTTCTGCTGTCCGTGCCCGGAGCGCTGCGGCAGCCACCCAAGCTAATTCACTCCCCGGCCACAATAAAACCATATAACAATGACAGCACAGAAACAGGCCATCTCTGCCCTTTTACTCCGTGCCGAACACCAACTCTCACCTCTCTACCTGCACTCAAACCGGAGCGTGGCAAGTGGGTTACTGACCCCAATCCCCTCCTTCACAACGCCAGACTCCCCAAATACTATGAACTGAGCTCTCCCCCCACCCCGGGAAATACAGTATTTAAAAACATAAAGCACCAAGAAATGCACTTACCACGTTATTGGTTACTGGAGGGTGCGCATTTTCCCTTTGTAGGTCATATCAATAGATGCGGCCGCGCTGTAACTCAAAGCCACAGGATCGAGATGTCTTCTTTAACATTGTTGCTTTATTAAAACTTATCTTCATTCACGGTTGGCTCAAGAATAACGGGAGAGGAACTTGGTAACTCGGGAGAGGAAGTTGGAACATCGCAGGAATGACATACCCGTGGGAACTCGGTTAAACACTTGATCATAAGCTTGAAGTCTCGTACACAACCACGAGTCTTTCACTCGGGGTACCTCGTGGGTCAACTCGCACCGTGAGACAGGGCCATAAGAAAAGCAACTGTGAAACAGGGGATTGAATCAGCAGTCTGAAAACACTAAGGAAGAAGCAAGTCTGGATGTCTGTGCTTTCAAAGTCCTGTAATTTTTCATAGAAGATAGTGGAGAAAGGGAATAGCCAGGGTGGCAGGTATCCTTAACGATACTTCTCACCTTCCGAATGTAATTCACCTTGAATAATATAGATATATACTTTTTCAGGCACGTTAGCGCATAAGAATTTAATTGTTCTTGTATGTATCTGGTATATATGACAAATAAACATTCTTGAACAATTAAATAATAAATGTGTGTATATTCTTTCTACCAAGGTTATATGTGCCCATAGGCAATTTAGTGACTCTTGATCTGTACCGAGTTAACAAATCCAAGTTGTTCCTAAATTTGGATTCAGAGACCACTGGATAATAGTGAGGGAGGAATTTACTAATATATCTGCTCTGAGTCCCATCAAGTGATTTGTGGTAAAATATATATATTGAAAGGATGAGCGAAAATAGGATAAATTTAAATTAGGGGTGATCTGAAATAATTGTCAGTTAATGAATTACTTAGATTCAGTGTTATGGAGTTGAGAGTACGAGTTCAAATCCAAACAAAGTTCATTGCAAATGACTCCGAAAAATATGAACACTGCTTTAAACGCTCCCTAGCTCAATAAATGATCTTGAAACAAAGGAACATACCACACAATCTACCTAGTTAATAATGTCTTCACCCTCTTCGACATGCTCTAGAGAACTAAGAATGTGTTTTTAAGAATGTATTATCCAAGATGCATGTACCAGGTTTAAATGTCTGGCAATACAGCTCTTAATTCTCCCTTGGCCTCTGTAAAACTGCAGTGTGCCTTTGAGTCAGCATGCACAGGAAGCAATTAGATAAAGTGCTCACATTGCTTCTGGCAAGGAAAGTCAAAATATAATAAAAGGTTTAAAATGCAATTTAACATAATTCATTATTATAATATTGCAAAGTATAATGAATGCTAGTTCATTTCAGGCAATTGAATCTTCTCTATTAAATTAGATTAGGGGTTCTATTGGAAGCTGCCAAAATAAAATAACTAAGTGTTTAATTTTCAGTGCAGATTTGCAGAAAAACTCTTTGAAATAAACATAGTTCCTCAGAGATAGAATATATTTTTGAAATTTTAGCACTTCTGAGGCAATTTTGCAATCTGCTTACCACCAGTGTAAGTCGTAAAATCAGTCTCAAATTGCCATTGGCAACCATTAAACCGAATGAACCATTAAATGTAGACTCTGCTTTCCTGAGTTTTCAGTTTGCTATTGTCCCCAGGCAAGACTTCCTATGGTTTTTTAAAAAAATTCCTGCAAAAGAGAACTGGCCCAAATGAGGAGCAGAGCACGAGTTATCTGTTCTCACCGAATAATAAGTTTTAACCTTTAGAACTGAAATGAAATTCCCACTCTGCACTCATAATCATAATAATAATTTATTAGCCAAGTATGTTTTGCAACGTACGAGGAATTTGATTTGCCATACAGTCATACTAATAAAGAGTAACAAGACACCCAAATAAATTTTTACCATAAACATCCACCAAAGCGACTCCACCATATTTCTCACTGTGATGGAAGGCAAAGTGATATTCCTAATTGCCAACCCAGTTTAAAAAGGTTATCTTAAAGCAATTTAAATGAAACCAAATAACAATTCAGCGCATTGAATAAAAGGCCTTTGTTTTCTCTCTCGTTGATTAATATCGGCAGTCAGGACTGAGAAAAGATGAAGGAAGGATGTTTTACTGGCAAGAACAGAGCTTCAAGCTTTAGTGTTGTCTCTATCGCTGCAAAACCTTTAAGAGAAGGTTACAATAGGTTTGGCAGATCCTCATTTCAAGGGTTCAAATACCTGGAAGGCAGAACTGACAGTTGATAGTTTACTTAGAGATAAGTGAGCTCATTGAGGTACATAAAATTTTAAATCGCACATTTAGATACACTGAATAAGGAATGTTATTTGCCAACCACTCATTGCGATGATACATAAACGTTATAGTAAGAATTCATTTTAACACAATAATTTAAAAAAAAATTACTCCAAGTTTGATAAATGATCCAGGAGAAGAGGACAAAGGGATTAAGATTCCAGTGAGACAGATGACATATTAGGATAGGATCAAAGGAATGCATAACATTTTCACTCAATTATTCTAACTGACTGGCCTCTCCTTTCTACTCTCCATAAACGTTGTCATAGAAAGGTTTGAAGCCTGTGTCCTAACACACAAGTCGCCTGATTTAGTCAATCTTGTGCTTGCTAATCCACATAGGGCCCTACATAAGCAATTCTTTGATCTTAAATTTCTTATCCTTGCTTTCCAATCCCCTCATTGTTTTACCCCTCCCAATCTCTGCTATTTCCTCCAGCTCCATAATTCTCCGAGATTCCAAAATGCCTCCAATTCTAAACTTTTAATCACCTCCAAATTTAATTGTTTCACTTCTGATGGTCATATTTTCAACTGCCAAAGCCCTAAACTAAGGAATGACCTTCCTATTTGTATCAGACACTCTGCCTGTTTCTGTCTTGTAATAACAACCCTGTAAAACACATGCAATAGACTGCAATAGTAAAAGACCTAAATGGATGCACATTTTGAGAATGTGTTCAAAACTCAGATCGAAAGACAGCATATTGAAAAATTCAGTCCAACCTTCTTTACCATTTTAATCAATGACAGATTAAATATTTGTCATGATTATTGTGGCTTATTGTGGCCACAGAAAACAGACCAAGGTATATTTTAAACATTTACATTATCCTAATACTACATTTTTGCGATTCTTATTTATTAGCTTTGCCTTTTCTTTGACAATGTTTTGTTACGCACGTTGCATAATGTTGGGTGGCAATGTTTAATGCTCTAAATTATTATTTGGTTGGGCAATATCACACCAATGTGTAACTTTGCTAACCGCTTTAGAAAACCTCAATTGCTTTGAAAATTAACTAATTGGAACTTGCCTTAATTTGTTTGTTTAGCAATGACATACTGCCCCATGTGCTGTTTGCACAAAACGTCCTTGCATCACATAGCTGTTAAAAAGCTGCTGAAGATAGTGCTGAGGGCAAAGGTTTTCACCCACGCTGGACTACACATTACGTGTTGATGCTGACTAACAATCCTTCATTTCCACTCAGTCTATTGTTTGCCCAAGGTTAATTTAGAAAGTCATTCATAACATTCTCACTCTTATGTTGGAGATGGGCTACTTCAATGAGGTGATTGATTTAGCCCTTCCCACTGTTTGTTTGTTATTTTTTTGCACAAAGTCCGCGAGCACTGCCACTTTTAATTTCACTGCACATCTTGTATGTGTATGTGACGAATAAACTTGACTTGACTTGACTCCAGCAAAGATTGCCACCACTAAAGCTTAATATTTATTCTGCTACTTCAGTGAACCTAAATGCACATGCCTGCCTAGCTAAACGGAGGTAAAACAGAAAGCAATTATATTTTACATGAGTATCATCAACTGCGATAATACGATGACTTGTCTTGCAGCATTTCTTTCTTTGATCACAGCAACAACAGTCCCATTAGTTTATTTTAGATTTTATTTCGGAGTCACGTGAGTGACTACGTGAAGACCCCGTCCAGCACGCATGCGCGACATTAGCGTTCATGCAGTGCACCCGCGACGAACGGGAGTTCATGGCGCTCCCGTTACAATTTGAAAGTCGGGCCGACAGGTAAGTGTTTTACCGTGGCCTTGTGTATTTTCTCTGTGGACTGCTTTGTGTTCCACGAAGAATGAGCAAGACCAGAGGAAAGAAATCTGTAGCTCGCCCCCGTTCGTCTCCCGTTGAGGAGTGTTCTTTGGAGAGGGGGGCAAGAGGCGGCAGGATTGACTACAGAGCCGAGCCCATCACAGCTAGTGCAGCCTGAGCAGTGGGCTGGAGGTACCTGCAGCCAGAACCGGGCAGTAGTATCCGACGATTCGGATGAAGATGACTCACCGCTCGAGAGTGGCAAAGGCAGCCGCCTAAGCTGAATGGAACGGCTTAGAGCGGCTAAGCTGATAGAGCAGCAGCAGACTCGCCAAGAGAGCTCAGGCAATCCCGCAGTGCCCTTTACGGCACTGACCATTGCTTCACCTTCTATAGAATTGGCAACCAGGTCTGGGCTGGTCAAGAAGAGGGGTCGCTGGCTGAAGATGTCCGGAGTACGCAGTGTGTACAGGATCAGGAAGAGCTGCTGGGTGTGGTCAACCGCTACGTGGCCATTCCACGAGCGGGTCGGCCTTTAGAGCCGAAACTTGCAGCCGGCATTGACCACCTGTCCTCAAAACCACTACAAGAACGGGTGGTCAATGAGGCTCTTGAATTATAAATAGCCCCAGAAAATTGTACATCATTGAATGTACCCAGCTGTAAACAGCCAAATTTGGAGACATTTGGGGCAGAACATCAGGAACCTGGAGTTGAAGCTCCAGAAGACCCTAAAACTCCTGACAGCAGGAATAACATCATATGCTTGGTCCATAGATGGTGTGGACATCACCACAAATCAGCAAGATACATTAGCTCTGCTGTGCACCACTCAATATGAGATTAACAATTTACGGAAGGAAATCATCAAGCCTGCCCTCAACCCTAAGTTTGCAGGACTTTGCAAAACACCGGGTTCAGAACCTCCAATTCTGCTATTTGGAAAGGACCTTCCAAAAAAGGTGAAAGAGCTGGAGGAAGAGTCCAAGACCTTTGGTCTCGTGAGGGCAGGTTTGGGACCGAGCAGACCTAACAAACCCAGGCGGCAGTACCCCACGGCGTCCACCAGTCGTCGACTAACATATGGGACTGGTGAAAGCATGGGGTCCGCAACCATTCCCCGTAAGCCTTTTTCAGGCCAGGGCCCAGAGCGGACCCCATGGAAAATGCACCACCCCCAACATCAACAGCAACATCAACAGCAGCCCTCTACAGCCCAGCAGACACCTCATCATCCAGTGAAGAGGCAGAAGAAGCACCAGTAACCATGGAGGTAGGTGGGTCTGGTTCCTCTCAGCATATGAGCAGTAGGGGCTCTATACTAACAGGGGGGAGATTGCACTTGTTTATGGATACATGGGAGTCTATCACTAATGACAAATATATACTCAGCAGCATTCATGGCTATAAAATTGACTTTGTTCATGAAAACATGCCACCAGTTCAGCATATACCCCAAAGGGTATTCACCCTCTTAGTCAAAGAGAAACAAGAAGGTCAAGCTGAACTGATGAGGCTACTAGCAAAAGGTGTCATTGAAAGAACAAAACGTGAACCTTTGGAATTTGTGTCTAATATTTTCACTAAAACTAAAAAAGATGGTGGATGTCGCATCATCATTGACTTAACTTCTTTAAACGAGTCTGTTAAGTATATACATTTCAAGATGGAAACTTTTGAAACAGTCAGACAATTGATTTCTAGAGGGTACTTTCTGGTAAGCATTGAGTTAAAAGATGCCTACTACTCAGTACCCATACACAAGGAGCATCGTAAATACCTAAAGGTTAACTGGAGGAAACAGCTATGGAAATTTAAAGCCTTACCAAATGGGCTAACCTCAGCTCCAAGGTTGTTCACAAAAATCTTAAAACCTGCCTTGGCATTATTGAGGAAACAAAAGCATATAGTCATGGCGTAGTTATACGAGATTTTAATAGTAGGGAAAACTTTGGAGACAGCCATTTTGGCAGTAGCAGCCACCAAACGTTTGTTTGAAACTTTGGGGTTTGTCATACATCCAGATAAATCTAATTTGACACCGTCCACAACCATGGACTATCTTGGATTTACGATTGACACTATTCGCATGATTGTAACTCTGCCGAAGGGGAAAGCATCAGAGTTGGCACAATCATGCAACGAACTAATGGTTAATCATCAGCCAACCATACGGCAGGTAGCTAGTGTCATTGGGAAAATGCTAGCAGCCTTTCCAGCTGTACAATTTGGGCCTTTGCACTATCAAAATTTACAAAGAGCAAAAGTGCACGCACTAAAGAAAAACGCAGGTCACTTTGACCGAGCTATGAATTTAACTGCTGAATCCATTCCAGAGTTACAATGGTGGACAAGGAACATTAGGCTTAGTTCCAGTCCCATAATAATCACCAACCCAGTATTAACCATTCAAACGGATGCCAGTGCTTTGGGCTGGGGAGCAACTAACATGCAATCCAGCACAGGGGACAGATGGACTAATTTTGAATCATCTTGCCTACAGACACGGGGTATTAACTACTTAGAAATGTTGGGTGCGTTTTATGGTTTAAAAGCATATTCATCTAATACGCATCACGCACATGTCCGGTTGCAATTAGATAATACCACGGTGATGGTTTATATCAACCACATGGGTGGTGTAAAGTCGATATTATGTGACAGTTTGGTCAACCTAATCTGGCAATGGTGTGTCGAAAGACATATTTGGTTATCAGCAACTTACCTACCAGGTAAGCAAAAAACAGTGGCAGACACCAGGTCACACAAATTTAACGATAACATTGAATGGATGTTAAATCCCAAAGTATTTGCTGAAATTACAAAGCAATATGGCACACCAGATATCGATCTATTTGCATCCAGGCTGAATCACCAGGTACCAACGTATGTCGCTTGGGAACCAGACCCTGAGGCAGCAGCAGTTGATGCATTCATGCTGCATTGGGGGAAAATGTTCTTTTATGCTTTTCCTCCCTTCTGCCTCATCAGTCGGGTATTATGCAAGATTCAATTGGATTCCTCTTCAGGAATCTTGATAATACCCGACTGGCCTACACAACCATGGTTCCCAGTGGCCCTTGACATGGCTGTCGAAACACCGTTGGAATTCCCCAGCAGTCCAGTATTATTAATCCACCCAGTGTCAGACATTAGTTACCCGTGCCATGACAGAGTCAATCTCCTGGCTTGCAGATTCTAAAAAGACCTCTACTGGGCCTGGGACTGTCTGGGGACGCCATCAACATGATGACCGCATCCCACCGGGAGTCCACCAGGGACAATACCTGACCAACATAAGGAAATGGGAACGGTATTGCTCCAAAACAGGAATTACCTACACAACAGCAACAGCTACCAGTGTTGTGGAGTTCCTGGTTGGATTACAACAGGATGGACTCAGCTACAGCGCCATCAATATAGCCAGGAGTGCATTGTCAGCCTATTTGGTTCCAGCAGCAGGACAACAGACTTTGGGGTCCCATCCACTGGTGGTCAAAATCATGAAGGGTATTTTTAACACTAATTCCCCCAGACCAAGTTACACTCAGATCTGGGATGTCAGCATTGTGCTGACGTACCTTAGGGGATGGCCACCACCCAGGTCACTCACGCTGGAACAACTTACCCTGAAATCAGTCATGCTCATGGCACTAGTGTCAGCTCAAAGGGTACAGTCCCTCCACCTTCTGAGGCTGGACAGCATCACAGAGTCATTGGACTGTATCACATTCCATATTCAGGGTCTGGTCAAACAAACTAGACCAGGAACCACGCCTCCAGTCATGGAGTTCCGGGCATATTCCTCTGACCCACGGCTGTGTGCCAAGACCCATCTCGCCATTTACATAGACACAACCTACAATTTAAGAGGGAGAGAAAAAGCCTTATGGATAAGCCACAAGAAGCCCCATGGTCAGGTGACGAGCCAAACCATTTCAAGGTGGCGCAAGCAGGTGCTTAAGTCCACGGGAGTCAACACTAATGTTTACAAATCTCACTCCACCAGGGCTGCATCTACGTCGGCGGCTAGGCGAATGGACGTGCCTATGGGCCATATTCTGGCCAGAGCTGGATGGTCCTTGGAAAGAACTTTCCAAAGGTTTTATAATAAGCCGCTGGCAGAACCTGCTCCATTTGCAGACAGAATTTTAGAGTCTGCAGATAATATTTAATTTAAGCCTGGGGGAGCTCTCTGTTTTTTGTTGTTATTAATAAACCTTTTTTGTTCACAAACAGGTTATTGTTGATTGTGATAACATACTTCCTCCCTCAAAGGTCTTCAGACAGTGAGTGAAGCATGAGCTGGTACATGGTTCGGAATCACAGAGCTTTGAAGTCTTTACGTAGTCACTCACGTGACTCCGAAATAAAATAGTAAGATTAAATGAGAACTTACCAGTTCAAAGTTTGATCTGTATTTTATGAGGAGTTACGATGAGGGATTACGTGCCCTCCGCTCCCACCCTCTATTATACAGATCAACTGGTAATTAAGTTCTTATTTTTTCTTTACTATATTTATTTCAGTCGTTTGTGTTTTTTCTGTGAATCCACACCGCTGCTTTGAAGAATGTCGCGCATGCGTGCTGGACGGGGTCTTCACGTAATTCCTCATCGTAACTCCTCATAAAATACAGATCAAACTTTGAACTGGTAAGTTCTCATTTAATCTTACTATTAGACAATACAGCTTGGAAATAGACCATTTTGCCCACCACATCTACACCGACCATCGATCACCCATTCACATGAGTTCTATGTATCTCACTTTCTCATCCACTCCCTACACACTATAGAGAACATTTAACCTACAACCGCACGTTTTTGGAAAGTGGAAGGAAACCAGAGCACCTGAAGAGAACTCACGCAGTCATAGGGAGAACGTGCAAACTCACACAAGCAGCGCTCAAGGTCAAGATCGAACCCAGTGCTCTGGTACTGTGAAGCAGCAGCTCTACTTGCTTGAATGGATCTCTACCAAATTCCATGTTTTAAGGATCACGACCCGAACGTCACTCATCCATGTTCACCATAGATGATGCCTGACCCACTGAGTTACTCTAGCACTTTATGAGTCTTTTATTTAAAAAAAAATCAAATTTAAACTTTGTTTATAAAGTGAGTGGTAGGGAGGCCAGGATTAGTCATTTTTCTTTACCTTTTCTTATTGACTTTTATACAGCATGCGGGATACCTGTAACCTTTTGGCAAGTCAGAACACATTAAGATTTCATGGCTACAAAGTAAGACATCAAACCCCTCCCTGGAAGGGACTGTGATCCAGAACAATATCACAGCAGGGAATATGCATCCTGAATGTTCTTTACTCATCTGGGCCACTTAAAAATTAACAAAGGAAATAATTGAATGGTAAACACAAGTCAGGATTCATTCACAAATAAATTGGTGAAGTGATTTTGCAGTCTCATCCCTGTCGATTGCTGGCATATATTCGCAACTGTGCATATTGTCTAACTGGCACACATTGCCATGTTAGGCCAACCACTTGAACCCACTATCTCAGGGGGCTTAACCCTTGGTAAAAGCCTTGATCTAAGGTTTCCGGCAGAAATATCAAAATCAATCATAAAAAAAGACCCCTTATTGTTGAACTCACTACAGACATACAGTGCCCTCCATAATGTTTGAGACAAAGATCCATCATTTATTTATTTGCCTCTGTACTCCACAATTTGAGATTTGTAATAGAAAAAAATTACATGTAGTTAAGGTGCACATTGTCAGATTTTAATAAAGGTCATTTTTATACATTTTGGTTTCACCATGTAGAAATTACAGCAGTGTTTATACATAGTCCCCCCATTTCAGCGCTCCATAATGTTTGGGGGACAGCAATTTATTGTAAATGAAAGTAGTCATGTTTCGTATTTTGTTGCATATCCTTTGCATGCAATGACTGCTTGAAGTCTGCGATTCATGGACATCACCAGTTGCTGGGTGTCTTCTTTGGTGATGCTCTGCGAGGCCTGTATTACAGCCATCTTTAGCTTATGCTTGTTTTTGAGGGCTAGTCCCCTTCAGTTTTCTCTTCAGCATATAAAAGGCATGTTCAATTGGGTTCAAATCGGATGATTGACTGGGCCACTCAGGAATTGACCATTTTTTAGCTTTGCAAAACTCCTTTGTTGTTTTAGCAGTATGTTTGGGTTCATTGTCATGCTGTAGAATGAACCGCCGGCCATTGAGTTTTGAGGCATTTAGAAACATAGAAAATAGGTGCAGGAGAAGGCCATTCGGCTCTTCAAGCCAGCACCGCCATTCATTGTGATCATGGCTGATCGTCCGCTATCAATAACCCGTGCCTGCCTTCTCCCCATATCCCTTGACTCCACTAGCCCTTAGAGCTCTATCCAACTCTCTCTTAAATCCATCCAGTGATTTGGCCTCCACTGCCTTCTGTGGCAGGGAACTCCATAAATTCACAACTCTCTGGGTAAAAAAGTTTTTTTCTCAGCTCAGTCTTAAATTACCTCCCCTTTATTCTAAGACTGTGGCCCCTGGTTCTGGACTCACCCAACATTGGGAACATTTTTCCTGCATCTAGCTTGTCCAGTCCTTTTATAATTTTATATGTTTCTATAACTTCCCCCCTCATCCTTCTAAACTCCAGTGAATACAAGCCTAGCCTTTTCAATCTTTCCTCATATGACAGTCCCGCCATCCCAGGGATTAATCTCGTGAACCTATGCTGCACTGCCTCAATCGTAAGGATGTCCTTCCTAAAATTAGGAGACCAAAACTGTGCACAATACTCCAGATGTGGTCTCACCAGAGCCCTATACAACTGCAGAAGAACCTCTTTACTCCTGTACTGAAATCCTCTTGTTATGAAGGCCAACATTCCATTAGCTTTCTTCACTGCCTGCTGTACCACGCCAACGTTCAGTGATCGGTGTACAAGGACACCCAGGTCTCGCTGTACCTCTCCCTTACCTAACCTAACCCCATTGAGATAATAATCTGCCCCCTTGTTTTTGCCGCCAAAGTGGATAACCTCACATTTAGCTATATTATACTGCATCTGCCCACTCACTCAACATGTCCAGGTCCCCCTGCAACCTCCTAACATCCTCTTCACAGTTCACACTGCCACCCAGCTTTGTGTCATCTGCAAACTTGCTAGTGTTGCTCCTAATTCCCTCTTTCAAATCATTTATATATATGGTAAACAGTTGCGGCCCCAACACCGAGCCTTGCGGCACTCCACTCGCCACTGCCTGCCATTCTGAAAAGGACCCGTTCACTCCTACTCTTTGCTTCCGGCCTGCCAACCAATTTTCTATCCATGTCAACACCCTACCCCCAATACCATGTGCTCTAATTTTAGTCACCAGTCTCCCATGCGGGACCTTATCAAAGGCTTTCTGAAAGTCTAGATACACTACATCCACTGGCACCCCTTCATCCATTTTACTTGTCACATCCTCAAAAAATTCCAGAAGATTAGTCAAGCATGATTTCCCTTTCATAAATCCATGTTGACTTGGACTAATCCTTTTACTGCTATCCAAATGCTCCATTAATACCTCTTTAATAATTGACTCCAGCATCTTTCCCACCACCGAAGTCAGGCTAACTACTTTCTTGAAAAGTGGGACAACATTAGCTATCCTCCAATCCACAGGAACTGATCCTGAATCTATTAAACATTGGAAAATGATCACCAATGCGTCCACTATTTCTAGAGCCACCTCCCTGAGGACTCTGGGATGCAGACCATCAGGCCCAGGGGATTTATCATCCTTCAGTCCCATTAGCCTACCCAATACTATTTCTCGCCTAATGAAAATTTATTTCAGTTCTTCTACCTTAGATCTTCTGTCCTCCAGTACATCTGGGAGATTGGTTGTGTTCTCCTTAGTGAAGACGGAAGTGAAGTACCTATTCAACTCTTCTGCCATTTCCTTGTTGCCCATAATTATTTCACCCGTGTCTGCCTTCAAGGGACCCACATTTGACTTTGCTTCTCTTTTTCCCTTCACATATCTAAAGAAGCTTTTACTGTCCTTCTTTATATTCCTGGCCAGCTTCCCCTCGTACCTCATCTTTTCAGCCCGTATTGCCCGTATTTTCTTTTAGTTTGATTCTATCCCTGACCCCCGTTGTCAGCCACAGTTGCCTCCTACTCCCCTTAGAATCTTTCTTCCTTTTTGGAATGAAATGATCCTGCGTCTTCCGGATTATGCCCAGAGATTCCTGCCATTGCTGTTCCATTCCTGTCATTCCTGTTAGGATCCCTTTCCAGTCTACTTTGGCCAGCTCCCCTCTCATGCCTTCATAGTCCCCTTTGTTCAACTGCATCACTGCCACTTCCGATTTAACGTTCTCCTTCTCAAATTGCAGATCAAAACAAATCATATTATGATCACTATCTCCACGCAATTCCTTTACCTCGAGTTCTCTTATCATATCTGGTTCATTGGACAACACTAAATCCAGAATTGTCTTTTCTCTGGTCGGCTCCATTACAAGCTGCTCTAAGAATCCATCTCGGAGGCATTCTACAAACTCTCTATCTTGGGGTCCTGAACCAACCTGATTTTCCCAGTCTACCTGCATATTGAAATCCCCCATCACCACAGTGGCATTCCCTTTGTTACCTGCCAGTTTTAACTCCTGCTGCAACTTACACCCTACATCCGGGCTACTATTTGGGGGTCTGTAAATAACACCAATTAGTGTCTTCTTGCCTTTACAATTCCTCAACTCAATCCATAGTGACTCTACCTCGTCAGTCCGTATGTCTTCCCTTGCAAGGGATTGAATTCCATCCCTCACCAGCAGAACTACCCCCCTCCTCTGCCCACCTGCCTGTCCTTTCTATAGGATGTATAACCCTGAATATTAAGTTCCCAGGCCCGATCCTCCTGCAGCCACGTCTCAGTAATCCCTACAATGTCATATCTACCAACCTCTAACTGAGCCTCAAGCTCATTTGTTTGAACGAGCAGATAGGATGTGCCTATACACTTCAGAATTGCTACTACCATCAGCAGTTGTATCATCAATGAAGATCAGTGAGCCAGTACCTTCTGCAGCCATACATGCCCAGGCCATAACACACCCACCACCGTGTTTCACTGATGAGGTGGTATGCTTTGGATCTTCGCCAGTTCCTTCTTTCCCTCATACTTTGCTGTTGCTATCACTCTGATATAAATTAATCTTCATCTCATCTGTCCACAAGATCTTTTTCCAGAACTGTGGTTGCTCTTTCATGTACTTCTTGGCAAACTGTAACCCAACCATCCTATTTATGTGGCTAACCAGTGGTTTGCATCTTGCAGTGTAGCCTCTGTATTTCCGTTCATGAAGTCTTCTGCGAACAATGGTCATTGTCAAATCCACACTTGACTCCTGAAGAGTGCTTCTGATCTGTCGGTGTGTGGGGGGTTTTCTTTATTATAGAAAGAATCCTTCTGTCATCAGCTGTGAAGGTCTTCCTTGGCCTACCAGTCCCTTTGCGATTAGTAAGCTCACCAGTGCTCTCTTTCATCTTAATGATGTTCCAAACAGTTGATTTTGGTAAGCCTAAGGTTTGGCTGATGACTATAACAGTTTTATTCTTGTTTCTCAGTCTCATAATGGTTTCTTTAACTTTAATTTGCACAACTTTGGTCCTCATGTTGATAAACAGCAATAAACGTTTCCAAAGGTGATGGAAGACTGGAGGAAAAACTAGGTGCTGAGAGCAATCTTATTACCTGCATTAAGAAGGCAATTAAACACATCTGAGTAATTACAAACGCCTGTGAAGCCACATGTCTCAAATATTGTGGGGGTGACTATGTATAAGCACAGCTGTAATTTCAACATGGTGAAACCAAAATGTATAAAAATAACCTTGAATAACACATGTGATTTTTTTTAAAATCACAATACTCAAATTGTGGAGTACAGAGGCAAATAAATAAATGATGGGTCTTTGTTCCAAACATTATGGAGGGCACTTTACTTAAAACCAGCCCTCTAATCAAAATGAACTGTGAACTAAGGTACTTAGGTAAACATTCTTCAGATTACTGCCATATCGAATCTGCATGAGACATTTTGCAAGTAGGAATTGTTTCCTTTGTGTGCATCCTTCTACAAAGCTCTGCCAGTAACATGCTATTTAAGTGCTGTCTGGAAAATGATGTCATTGAGGATACAAGAAAGGCCTGTGGGGATTTGAGGGTCAGAAAAAGCGGTATCAGTTTCTCCTGACTTGGTAATTCTATACTCACATCAATATCAGTTTTATTCCCCTTTTTATCTGATGACTAAAATGCTGGAATTAGTAATGAATATCAATAATCCTCTTATATTCTTCAGACACTCCTGCTCATTAAATGTTACACTGATGGTAGAATCATTTCACTTTCATCCTGTTTATTGAGGATCTTCTTGCCTTTTTTCTTTTTTTCTGCTAGTGTACTTGCATAATGTAAGAATATAATCTAAGCAAAGTACAGGATGAAGCAGTAGAGTGATATATGTAAAGCATAAACAATGCAGGTGCTGGAAATGTAATAAAAGGTATGGAAAAAGATACATTGGAAAATATTCAGGTCAGGCTATACCCATGAAATGAACAAATACACTGTTTCAGTTGTGACGACTTTACAAACATGAGAATCAATGCCTAAAATATTTATCAAATAGACTTTCCATTGATACTGCATAACCTGCTAAGAGATAACAGAAAGTCTCAGACCTTTATAACATATGTCTGAAGGTAATGCATATTATTATTCTAGTATTGGCTTTTCAAAAACATTCTCTTTAATGCAGCATATTTTAACATTCCTGAATTTTCTAAACATAACAAAACAAAAATAACACATGAATTGGTGGAAAACATGAGTTTGTCTGCGATAAGACTTCTGAAGTTCAAATCCCTCCAAAATGGAGGGGAATAAGGCTTTTATCAATCAATAATCAAACCTTTGGTCAAACTACCCTGGTGATTAGCAAAGTCTGATGATAGAATAACAAAAAGAGATTTCAAGTCAATGATATTTTACCGAATCTAAGATCTATCTTATGAATAATAATGAATGGATGAATGATACTTTATTGTCACAAACACCTAGGTATAGTGAAATGGTTTGTTTTGCAGACAACCTAGGCAGCACACAAATATTGTCACGTTTTGGCTCCAACAAAGTTACAAAAGTACCGAACAGTCCTGTCTACTGCCTGCCACCGCACGTGGCAGCTGCCCCCTCCCCTTCCTGCCAGTTCCCCCTTCATTCTCGGCAGCCCTCCACTTGCCCCTCTTCAGTTCTCGTCCTCCCCATTGCTCTCGTGGGTCCACCTCGCTCTCTGCTGTGTGGTTCCAGTCAACGTCAGCGGATCGGGACTGATTCTGAGTCGGCGGTGGGCGAGCCGAGCCTATTGGGCGAGTCCTCCACCATTGGTCTGCGGCAGGTGAGTGCTCAGTCATCGGACCACGGCGATGAGCCGGGATTGCTTGCCGGGAGTGTCCCACACGCTGCTTGCCGGGAGTATGTGAAGGGTTTTGAGATATTTTTGAGGTGCAACACAGTGTTCACTAACTGAATTACCAACATGAGGCGATATCTTCAACTGTACAATTAAATCAAAAAAAGTCACTCAACTCAAAAAAGTTACTCAAATTTTCTTGAGATATCATTAGTGTCAGAACATAAGATTGCTTTGTGCATTTTGGTTTAAGAGGACTGGGGTTGGAGTCTATTCAAGAGAACATCCTAGTAATTAGAATGAGAGTCAGTTACACTGAGTCTGATGGAGATTTAGCTTTCACAATTGCAATGAAAATGTAACCAAATGTGGACTACCATGGTGATATAGTTTTGATATAGCATGTGCTAAAATGCAAAGGCTATTCTGTGAGTGAGGAAGGGTGTGGGAGGTTTAATTTAGAGATATGGCGTGGAAACAGGCCCTTCAGCCCATCAAGTCTGCGCTGACCAACGATCACCAGCGCATTCGTTCTATGTTATCCCAGTTTAGCATCCAATACAGCAGGGAAAATTTACAGAAGCCAATAAACCTAAAAACTGCACGCCTTTGGAAGGTGGGAGGAAACCGGAGATCTGGAGAAAGCCCACACGGTCACAGGGAGAACGTACGAACTCCATACCAACATCACGGGTTGTCAGGATTAAATCAGAGTCACTGGTACTGTAAGACTGCGGCTCTGCGCCTTTGCGCCGCCCCACACGGTGGAGGGCTGGGATCAATGAAAGTGCAGGGAATTATTTCCATACATTCCTATACCATATTACACACAGTCTCACTATTACAAAAAGACAAGATACAGAAAATCAATGGGAGATGACAAAGTTAAAATCCTTATAAACACTTTGTATTTATCAATGATATAGAAAATCCCATCTTGAAGGCATCAACTCAGAAAGGCACAGGTGAGGAGATCATAGGGATGGGTTTTTAACAGCATTGTTAACTTGGTTTCATCAGGTAGGAGCACAAGCACTGATCCCTATGTTCTATGTTACGGAATGGTTTAAAATCATAAAGGATTTCAAAGTATGTTTCAATGAACTGGAAAGCATATTGAACAATAACAGGATTGCTCAAAATCAATGCTGCCCACAGCTGAATTGTCTGGCAATACTCACTAGCACTGAATGAGTGCTCACTTGGCTAATGGGATCTATGAAATCTTATCTTGGTATTAGTACCTCCAGGAAGGAAGGAAGCCCAGAAGCTGCTTAATTGGCCGCCATTTTTGAATTATTTATCTCCCTGAGCACATTCCCTCTTAAACCGCTTAGTACCTACCATAAATGAATGAATCTTGAGTCGATTTGTTGATTTCTCTGTTATTGCGCCAAAAAACAATTATGATGCTTTTCGTTCATCTTTCAATTGTGACCAAGGAAAAAGGAAAGCCTCTAATCATAAAAATATATATTTTCTTTCCTTGGAAGGATGCAATTCCAACTCTTTTCCCCTGTTTAATGCAATATCTGTAAATATAGGAATGCTTGTGATGATATGCAACTGAATGCTATACATATTTAGATTGCTGTTTCATGAAATGTTTAAATAGTGAAAATACTGATTTCACTTGTGAGATCAATTTTAAAATCAAAATCATCTGTTGTGACAACTCATCCCTCTTATTTATGGATTACAGATTAAACATTATTAGAAAGAGAATGTACATATCTCAGGTAGGCAGAGGAAGAAAGGGAAGGCTTTAGGACCCTCATGGTGGGGGATGGAGGTGTAGACTGACTGGACATCCATGGTGAAGATGACGGAATGGGGACCCAGAAAACGGAGGTCATGGAGGCGACAAAGAGCGTGTGAGGCAGGGCTGCCAACATTGCGTGAAAGTCGGAAGTGAGAAATTGTGAAGACCAAGCCCGAGGGAGCGTAGCGACCTGGGGGTGGGGGGTTGGGGTGTGGGAGGAGGGTGTGTCCCCTCCCATTGGTACTGAACTTTTGCACTTTTCAGCTTGAAATTGTGCAATATGGTGCGTACTGTAGAGAGTCTTTTAACTTACACTTGAATGCAATATATATGCTTTAAATTGGATTAGCTATGAATGAGGTTAGAGTAAATTACATTCTACAGTAGAGCCCAGGCTCTGATCAACAGGTGCAGCACATGAATGATCTTAGTGTATTGATGTATGGAAATCAGATTATAATCAAGCACTTGGCCCATGTTGACCAACCTGGGTCTCACTGCACACCTGGTACTACTCCTGGCCCTGACTCCTGTTGCATACCTTCTCTCATTCCTGTCCCCGAGTCCAGCCTTACACCTGGCCCCCTATTCTACCCTGATCATAGCTGCTTACCTGCTTAGGATCCCAGTGCTGAACACTCCCCTGGTCCCAGCTTTGACTGCACACCCAGTACTATTCCAGACCTTGACTCTGGATGCAAACTTGGCCTTGCTCCTAGCCCCTTTGCACTGACAATATATCTGGCCCACACATAAAGCCCCATATCTGACCCCCTGAACTTAACCTATTACATTCAAGTCCACAAGTGCTTATCTAATGCAGTAATCCTTTATGGGGCACTTCACAGACCAAATTATGGATAACAACATTTGCTACATTCATTGGCTTCCTTGTTATCTAACATGCTAGTTACTTTGTCAAAGAAGTCATCAATTGGTTGAACACAATTCCCATCCATAAAATTAAACTCACTCAGCTGTATGTATTCTGATGCAATTTATTTCATTTTCGTAACAAACTGTCCTGAAGTCATTTTCACCCCCAATATTTTCAGTATTTTGCTGTCTTCCTCTCAGCTGGGACTTTTCTGAAATGCAAAGTCCAATAACTGTATATGTTAGCAATATTATTCTATTAACTGTGATCTTGAGAGTACATAATATTTTCTCTGGTATTCATAACACAACAATGATAAAAATGTTTGTTTTGATTGCACCTACCAACATCCATACATTATTACATTACAGTTAATATGTACCAAGGGCAAATTTTTGTTCCAATGCTCCCCATTCCCAATTACTTTTACATTGAAGTGATTGAAATCCAAGTGAAGTTTAAATGGCATCAAAGAAGTAAAACATCCAGAATGGATGATATTCATTATGTGGTTGGTTGGGGTCAGTATCAGCACAATTACTATATTAAACTTTGAATCTTCAGAGTCCTGGTTCAAGCTAAAACTAACTACAAATAATAATCTCCTCACACATTTCCCTGCAAGTATCTCTGTCACTTCTTTAAAATATCCCCTTTCTTTGAACAAGCTCTTAAATATAGCATCTGAATCAGTTTCCATCTGATTATACTCCTTGAGGATGTTCATCAATGTGTTGAATTAATAAAACAACGAAATTGGGGACATTTCTATTCAACCTGTCAAAGGAAGTGGGGGGGGTTAGAAATAGGCAGTGAGGTAAACAAACATAATAATTGAGTGGCAAATGACAATAGTGCGACCTTCCCAATATTTAAGGAAGGAAATAATGAGTTATCAGGGCTGTATTTTGTGACAGACAGCCTGACACCTTGCATGTCATTTTAATATTACACTTATCCCATCCCCCTGGATATTCCGGATTAATAAATTAAGGTTTTGTCAACTAATTACAAATCAGGCTAATTACAAATCAATAACATTAGCCAACTCCAAAACATGAAGCGCTGAGCATTGGGATCCAGACATCACAGACAACTGGCCTCAGTTCCCCGCTCACATCTGGCAGTGTTCTCCGTCTGAACCAGGGGCTGCGGAGCATTTTCGAAAGCGGGGAGGCTGAGCGATCACTGATCACTGGCCTTAGGAAGTGGAGCAGCCGAGTGGGGAGAGGGTGTGGAAGAAGGGAATCCCCCATCCCAGGGTAGGAAATTTTTGAAATTTGATGTATTAAAATCATGTTTTAGTGCATTGTAGAAGTATGATTTCAATGTTTTTTTATGAAGTATTTTTAAGGGGTAACTTTATCCACACAAAGGGTGGTGGGTGTATGGAACAAGCTGCCAGAGGAGGTAGGAGGCAGGGACCATCCCATTTAAGAAACAGTTGGACTGATATATGGATAGGACAGGTTTGGAAGTATGGACCAAAAGCAGGTAGTGTAGCCGGGACATGTTGGCGGGTGTGGGCAAGTTGCACCGATGCACCCGTTTTCACACTGTATCACTCTATGACTACATTATACCTCCAATGAATGCTTCAAAATCAAGTGATCGAGTTTTATTGCCATATACTCAAGCATAGAAACATAGAAAATAGATGCAAGAATAGGCCATCGGCCCTTCGAGCCAGCACTGCCATTCAGTATGATCATGGCTATTTATCTAAAATCAGTACCTCTTTCCAGGTTTTTTTCCCCATATCCCTTGATTTCGTTAGCCCCAAGAATTAAATGCAACTCTCTCTTGAAAACATCCAGTGAATGGTCTGCACTGCCTTCTGTGGCAGAGAATTCCACAGATTCACAACTCTCTGCATGAAGAAGGTTTGTCCTCATCTCAGTCCTAACTGCCCCCCCCCCCCTTATCCTTAAACTGTGACCCCTGGTTCTGAACTCCCCCAACATCGGGAACATTTTTTCTGCAGTTACAGTAAGTGAAAATCGAGCAGGCAAGCAGGATGCTCCTACTCCAAACACCCCCATTTGAAGTCCACTATCTTCCACCGTTTCAACCCAGTGGTTGGTACTTACTTCCAGCAGCCACTGGTTGTCCTCCAGGATGCACCGAGCCGCAGCCTGATCCATGCCGGTCACCTGGGCGAATTTGGCACAGAGCCTCTTACGTCAGCGGCGCAACGCTTCCGACACCTTGCACTGAGGCTGCTCCATGACCGGAGCTGCAGTGAGCGACTCGCCAGCCCGGCAAACACTCGCCAGCCCCGCTCCCCGTCCACATCTGTCCCCGCCACTGCTTCTGATTCCAACACCCATGGCCCATGCAGTTGATATGAGTTTTGAAATTTTCATTGATCACAGAATTTCTTACGACCGAGCATGAGAAATTTGTGATCAGCGTGAGAATTTGGCGAAATGCGTGATTCTCACGCTTAATGCATGGGAGTTGGCAGCTCTCTCTCTCTCTCTCTCTCCCTCTCTCCCTCTCTCCCTCTCTCCCTCTCTCCCTTTTACTACCCCTCTCTCTCCCATTCTCTCCTTCCTCTTCACCCCCCTCTCTTCCCCTCTCCCTCTTCCCCCCTCACTCTCCTCCCTCCTCTCTGTCTCTCCACTTTCTCTCTTCTCACCCCCTCACTCTCTGCCCCATCTCCCTGTCTTCTTCTCCTCCCCCCCCCCCCCCCCCCCCCCCCCCGCTTCCCTTTGATAGTCTCTGTCCCTTCGGCACAGAGACTCTCACGGCAGCGGCGCAACGCTTCCGACACCTGGGACTCTTGCACTGAAGCTGCTCCATGGCCGGAGCTGCAGCAAGCGATTCGCCAGCCCCGCAAACACTCGCCAGCCCCGGATCCCCCTTCGCATCTGTCTCCACTGCTGCTTGTGCTTCCATCCCTCCCTCAGCCCTGGCTCTCCAACACACGAGGACCATGCAGTTTATCTAACTTTTGAAATTTTCTTTGATCACAGAATTTCTCACCACAGAGTGTGATAAATTTCTGATCAGCGTGAGGGCATGAGAATTTGTGAAAATGCGCGATTCTCACGCTCAAAGTGTGAGAGTTGGCAGCCCTGGTGTGAGGTGCCTTGGACATAGGTAAGGAGGGATTTAACCATGGGGGGTAGGATGGAGTCGAGGTATGTGGAAATATGTATGGTGGGACACGAACAAGCAGAAACAATGGATTTTGGGGAGAAGGTAAAATCGGGCCGTGCTGGGCTGGGGAACGAGTCTTGGGAGGGCATGGAGCCGGAAGTGATGATGCCTGTGATAGTGTTTGAGATAATGGCCTGGTGTTCGTCTATGGGGTCATGGTCCAGGGATAAGTAGGAGGAGGTGTCTGAGAGTTGGCACCTGGCCTCAGACAACGCGCCAGACCACCACGGCACCTCCCTTGTCGGCTGCTTTGATCACCAAGTCTGGGTTGTTGCAGAGTGAGTGAGGGCTGTACGTTCAGGGGGGAGAGGTTAGAGTGGGAAAGGGGTGTGGATAAGTTGAGGCGGTTGATGTGCCGCCGGCAGTTTAAAATAAAAAGGTCTAAAGTAGGTAGATGGCCATGAGGGGGAGTCCAAGAGGAGGGGATCCGTAGGAAATGGGTCATCACTAGGGGGTGAGGACTCCTTCCCATGGAAAAACGCATGGAGGCGACGAAACAAGAGCCCCACATCTTGGCGGATGCGGAATTCATTGATGTGGAGACGGAGGTGAACAAAGGTGAGGCCTCTGCTGAGGACAGACCGTTCGGTATCAGAGAGGGGGAGGTCAGGGGGGATGGTGAACACACTGCAAGAATGGCGGTTGGGGCCGGAGGAAGGCAGGTGAGTGGACGGAGGCCGAGGCGATGTCTGGTAGGGGGTGGTGGGTGGTCAGGGAGGAGGGGGGTATGAGGACTATAGTGTGTGTGGGGAGGAGCTGGGGTCACATGGTTTGAGGGGGAAGGGGAAGACCCAATGGAATGAGCACTGAGGTTCCCTGTGTTAGAGGGGGAGCACTAGGACCCAGCACAGTCAGATTTCATGGTGTGAGACTCTGCAGCGTGGAGACTTCAGGCCCGGTGCTGAGCCTAGGACTCAGGTAAGGTGACGGCTGCGGCGTGCTGGAGGACGGTGGTGTGGCGAGGGTCGGTAGAGTCAATGGTGGAGGCACGCGGGGAGTGTAGTCTGGGTCAGCGGGCAAAACGTAGGAAGTCCCGGTCAGCTGATGGCTGGTGAGGCGGTGAGGATCGGCAGTCCCGGTGAGACGGCGGAGATCGGTAGTCCCAGTGAGGCAGCGAGGTTTGACCCAAAACGTCACCTATTCCTTTGCTCCATAGATGCTGCCTCACCCGCTGAGTTCTCTCCAGCATTTTTAACTACCTTCGATTTGTCCAGCATCTGCAGTTCCTTCTTAAACATTTTATACATATATTACAGGACACTTTACATCTTATATGCCAAATGTGCTAACATATATTTTTACTAGAATTTATTTTCAGATCTGTCATAGAAACAGGCCCTTTAGCCCAACTTCCCCACGCCGAGCAAGGTGCTGACCGACTAGTCCCACCTGCCTGCATTTGCCTATTATCCCTCTAAAGGTTTCCTATCCATGTACCTGTTGAAATGTTAATGAAACCTGGTTATAGTCTGCTAGAATTATCTCCTCTGGCAGCTCGTTCATATACCTATCACACTCTCTGTGGAAAAGGTTGCCCCTCAGGTTCCGATTAAATCTTTTCCCCTCACCTTAATTACTATTAAAGATCAAAGCAGATTTAGCAATGTAATTTGTGTAACAATGTAAATTGACATGTTTAATGTCAAGCCTTACAATAATACTCCCTCCGTCATTTTTATTAATAAAGTACACAAGATAATGCCTTTATTTAATAAATGTAAGACACAAAGTGCTGGGGTAATTCGGCAAGTGAGGCAGGATCTCTGGAGAGTGTGGATAGGTGACACTCCAGGTCAGGACCCTTCTTCAGACTGATTGTGGTGGGAGGGGATTGGCGGATTGATGCAGGTGAGGGGTGAGAGGCTGATAGGCAGATAATTGGACAAAGGCCAGTTACAAAAGGTGGGAGATAAGGATAGAAGTGTGAATCCAGAGGTAGGTTTTCCATTCTAGGATATTCAAGATGTCCTCTATCTGGACTCTCCTAGTGGCAGCATGCTGTAAAGGTTGTAACTTTGTTTGCTCCGTTAACTTTTAACTTCTTGCTTACCACTCTTTCAATGTTACTTGTTATTAATTGATTTCAAGGCATGGTCTAACCTTTTTTAAAGTGTTGATAACACTTTTATACATTTCAATCATGTAAAGGATGGAGACAAGAGGGAAAAGAGCTTCTCCAAGGAAGGAGCATGGGGAAGGCGCAGCTTCTGACACTGGTATCTTAGAAGCAATATTGAAAATGAACGATGAAATGAAAAATGAATTGAAAACAAGATTTTGCATGATTTTGGAAGAAATGATGAAAGGAATTTTGAGCAAATTGAAGGAAGTTGATTATGACAAGCTGATTATGTTACAAGATGAATCTCATGAACAGAAGGAACAAATTGATAACTTGCAAACCTTTAGCCATGAAAGAGATTTGAAGATTGAAAAACTGAACAGAAAATGTATGAAAATACTCGGGCACTCCAGCAATACAAGATTAAAAATGTGGATCTGGAAAACAGAAGCCGTTGACTGAATTTGCGAATTGTTGGTTTGCCTGAAGGTCAAGAAGGGGATAATGTTATAAAATATGCCTCCAAAATGATCAAGGAAACTTTCAACACCGAGCACTATGAAAATCTTCCAATTTTGGATAGCGCACACAGGATCTGGAAGAAATCTGGTCTCCAAGATAAACCGAGAGATTTGATTGTTCGGTTTCACTTCTTCCAGATGAAGGAGAATATCCTCCAAGCAGCAAAAAAGTTGGGCATGGTTGAATATGAAGGATGCAAGTTTCGGCTTGTTCCCGATTACAGCTGTGAGCTTTTTGAATTGAGAAAGCCTTTCCATAATGTAATGTCTGAGTTGTTTAAGAAACAGTTGCACCCCGCCTTGCTTTATCCAGCTAGACTGTGTATATGACTTCAATGGTAACAATCGATTTTTTAACAATCCTCAAGACGCTTCCAGCTTTCTGGAGGCTTATGAGGGTGAAGCCACGACGGGGAGCTACTGATAGTTGATTAAGTTACAATTGGAGATTTATTGTTCCTATTTTGACAATATATCGTTTAGTAAATGATTAAGAATTTAATTGGATGAGTTGTTCTTTAATTACTTTTTAGAATTTTAGTATGATGGTGTCAAACAACAACTTTTACCTTCACTAAGATACTGTTAATTTAATGTAATGGTATTATATTAATTTTTAAGATCTTCTTTGTTAGCTTTTCTATTTTTTAAATCAAAGGAATTTTTTCCCTGTCTTTCGGCAAACAAAGTGAATGCAGTTCTTGTTTTTCATATTTCGACCTTGGATAAATAATTATGAAGTAGCTCGTCTTCCACAGTTAATATCTATTTCTTAACCATAACATTAATTTTGTTTTGGCTATTGAGTGGTTAATATGCCTTTTTACGTTGGGGTGCTGACATTAGGAGAGATGGGGGTAGGGAAGGAATTAGGTAGTGTACTGACTGTCTACTGGTCAGTTTCAGCTTTGCATGGGTGGGGGGGGTCTTTCGCTTGTAGCTTAGTTTTTTTTCCTATCTGGGCAGAATTTGAACTACAAAAATGTCTGAAATGTCGTCACTTCTGGCTCCGCCTTAAATTCTTCTCCTTCCAGTATCATGAGCTGTTATACTTTAAGAAATTAACCCTTTACATTCCACATGAGTTTTCCAAACAATATGGATAAAGTTATTCCTTTATTTCATGGAATGTGAATGGTTTGAACCATCCCATTAAGAGAATTTTTTTTTAAAAAGTTCTTCGCAGACTAAATGCTCAGATTATCTTTGTTCAGGAAACTCATGTAAGGAAAGATGACAATCAACGAATTTTTAAATTTTGGAGAGGACAGCAGTGTCATTCAAATTCACAGGCTAAGGTGAATGGAGTTTCTATTTTTATTGACTCCTCAATTTTGTTTGTTCATTATGAAACAATTTCTGATTCATATGGTAGATTTTTGATGATTACTGGGTGTTCTTCATAACTAAAAAGTTGTTACGGTGAATTTTTATGCACCTAATATTGATCACCCTGAGTTTTTTTAAACAGTTAATCGCTTCCTTTCCTAATTTAAATGAACATCTTTTAATAATGGGTGGAGATTTTAACTGTTGTTTGAACCCCTCGATGGACAGATCTGCATCTGATCATGTGCTTCCAAATAAATCAGCTAGTTTTATCAATTATTTTTTACTTGACTCTGGAATGTTAGAAGTCTGGAAATTCCTACACCCAAATGACAAAGAATTTTCTTTTTTCTCTCATGTATATCATAGTTACTCTAGGATTGACTACTTTATAATAGATTCTCGGCTAGTTTCATCGGTCACTGAGTGTGAGTACGATGCAATTGCTATTTCTGATCATGCATCATTGAAACTATCAATGAAACTATCCGATTCCAAATTTAGTGCTAAACAATGGCGATTTAATACTACTTTGCTTCAAGATTTAAATTTTGTTAATTTTATTAAAGATCAGTTGCTTTTTTCTTCTTAACAAATTCTACTGAAGAAATATCCAATTGTGTCGTCTGGGATGCTTTTAAGGCGTATATATTCATGGACAAATTATTTCATACTCCGCGGGATTAAAAACTCAAAATGAAATACGTATATTGGCTGATGAGATTGAAGAAATTGATAAAAAATATTCAAAAGTTCCTAGTCTAGAGCTCTATAAGAATAGAGTTGAACTCCAATTGAGACATGATTTGTTATTAGTATCACTGATAGAGAATCAGTTACTTAAAACCAAAAGTCAATTGTATATACATGGTGATAAATCTGGTTAATTACTCATCAATCAGTTGAAAGCTGTGTCAGCCAAACGTCAGATTACTAAAGTGAGTAAACGGGATGGTACATTGACTGTAGACCCTGATGAAATTAATAAATCCTTTCAGGAATTTTATACCTCCCTATACCAATCAGAATTTCCTACTGATTCCAATATAATGCATGAGTTTTTAAAGAAACTGAACTTGCCAAATTTACCACATAATGAGTCTCTGTTGTTAGATGAACCCATCATGGAGGAGGAAATACAGAAAGCAATCCTTTCGATGAATTCTGGTAAAGCTCCAGGTTTAGATGGGTTTACAGTAGAATTTTTAAAGTATTTCTCAAGTGTACTGTTTCCCTGGCTATGCAAGGTTTTTAAAAGAAGCCTTTTTAATGAATAGATTACCACAATCCTTTTATGTAGCATCTATTTCTTTAATTCTTAAAAAAAATAAAGATCGTACTGAAGTGACATCATATAGACCTATATCACTGTTAAATGTAGATTCCAAAATTCTTTCCAAAATATTAGTTATGAGATTGGAAAATATTTTAACGCAAATTATTTCTGAAGATCAGACAGGTTTTATTAAAAATTGTTACTCATACTTTAATGTTAAGAGATCAATGAATATCGTACATACAGCGTCAAATAAAGCTTCAGAATGTGTAATTTCACTTGATGCTGAGAAGGCGTTAGATAGAGTAGAATGCCCTCCACTCCGCTCTGGACTACTTGGACAACAAAAACTCATATGTCAGGCTGTTATTCATCGATTACAGCTCGGCATTTAACACAATCATCTCCTCCAAGCTGGTTACCAAAGTCGCAGAACTGTGTCTCTGCGCATCCCTCTGCAAATGTATCCTCGACTTCCTAATTCACAGACCACAGTCTGTTCGTATTGGTGGAAATGTGTCAGCCTCGATAACAATCAGCACGGGAGCACCCCAAGGATGTGTGCTCAGCCCCCTGCTATACTCACTCTATACTCATGACTGCTTAGCCAGTCACAGTGCGAACTCCATCATCAAGTTCACTGACGACACGACTGTTGTGGGACGTATCACTGATGGGAGTCATAGAGTATGGAAGAGAGATCGAGCAACTGTCCATATGGTGTCAGCACAATAACCTGGCCCTCAACACCAGCAAAACCAAGGAACTGATTGTGGACTTTGGAAGGAGTAGGATGGGCTCCCACAGTCCCATTTATATCAATGGTTGAAAGGGTCAAGAGCTTCAAATTCCTGGGCGTGCACATCTCTGAAGATCTTTCCTAGTCCGAGAACACAAATTCAATTATCAAGAAAGCACATCAGCACCTCTGCTTCCTGAGATGATTACAGAGAGTCGGTTTGTCAAGGAGGACTCTTTCTAACCTCTACAGGTGCACAGTAGAGAGCATGCTGACCGGTTGCATCATGGCTTGGTTCGGCAACTTGAGCGCCCTGGAGTGGAAGACTTCAAAACGTAGTAAACACTGCCCAGTCCATCATCGGCTCTGACCTTCCTTCCATCGAGGGGATCTATCGCAGTCGCTGCCTCAAAAAGGCTGGCAGTATCATCAAAGACCCACACCACCCTGGCCACACACTCATCTCCCTGCTAGCTTCAGGTAGAATCATAGAATCATAGAAAATAGGTGCAGGAGTAGGCCATTCGGCCCTTCGAGCCTGCACCGCCATTCAATATAATCATGGCTGATCGTCCAACTCAGTATCCTGTACCTGCCTTCTCCCCATACCCCCTGATCCCTTTAGCCACAAGGGCCACATCTAACTCCCTCTTAAATATAGCCAATGAACTGGCCTCAACTACCTTCTGTGGCAGAGAATTCCGCAGACTCACCACTC
Organism: Okamejei kenojei; assembly: GCA_035221665.1. Lineage (NCBI taxonomy): Eukaryota > Metazoa > Chordata > Chondrichthyes > Rajiformes > Rajidae > Okamejei > Okamejei kenojei. Next base: position 22,919,251 of record CM069140.1, on the reverse strand, counting down.
TGTGAAAAAAGATCTTTTCATCTCGGTCCTAAAAGACTTCCCCCTTATCTTTAAACTGTGACCCCTTGTTCTGGAGTTCCCCAACATCGGGAACAATCTTCCTGCATCTAGCCTTTCCAACCCCTTAAGAATTTTGTAAGCTTCTATAAGATCCCCCCTGAATCTCCTAAATTCCAGCGAGTACAAGCCGAGTCTATCCAGTCTTTCTTCATATGGAAGTCCTGCCATCCCAGGAATCAGTCTGGTGAACCTTCTCTGTACTCCCTCTATGGCAAGAATGTATTTCCTCAGATTAGGAGACCAAAACTGTACGCAATATTCCAGGTGTGGCCTCACCAAGACGCTGTACAACTGCAGTAGAACCTCCCTGCTCTTGTACTCAAATCCTTTTGCTATGAATGCCAACATACCATTCGCTTTCTTCACAGCCTGCTGCACCTGCATGCCTACTTTCAATGACTGGTGTACCATGCCACCCAGGTCTCGTTGCATCTCCCCTTTTCCTAATCGGCCACCATTCAGATAATAATCTACCCTCCTGTTTTTGCCGCCAAAGTGGATAACCTCACATTTATCCACATTATACTGCATCTGCCGTGCATTTGCCCACTCACCCAACCTATCCAAGTCACCTTGCAGCCTCCTAGCATCTTCCTCACAGCTAACACTACTCCCCAGCTTCGTGTCATCCGCAAACTTGGAGATGTTGCATTCAATTCCCTCATCTAGATCATTAATATATATTGTAAATAGCTGGGGTCCCAGCACTGAGCTTTGCGGTACCCCACTAGTCACTGCCTGCCATTCTGAAAATGACCCGTTTACTCCTACTCTTTGCTTCCTGTCTGTCAGCCAGTTCTCTATCCACATCAATACTGACCTCCCAAGGTCCCAATAAGTTTGTATGCTAATCTCTTATGTGGGACCTTGTCGAAAGCCTTCTGAAAGTCCAGATATAACACATCCACAGGTTCTCCCTTATCCACTCTACTAGTTACATCCTCAAAAAAATTCTATAAGATTCGTCAGACATGATTTACCTTTCATAAATCCATGCTGACTTTGTCCAATGATTTCACCAGTTTCCAAATGTGCTGCTATCCCATCTTTAATAACTGACTCTAGCATTTTCCCACTACCGATATTAGACTAATTGGTCTGTTATTCCATGTTTTCTCTCTCCCTCCCTTTTTAAGGTAGAAGGCACAGGAGCCTGAAGACTGCAACAACCAGCAACATCAAGAATAGCTACTTCCCCACAGCCATCAGGCTATTAAACCTGGCTTGGACAAAAACTCTGATTATTAATAACCCATTATCTGTTATTTGCACTATCAATTTATTATTCATGTGTGTATATATTTATATTATGGTATATGGACACACTGATCTGTTTTGTAGTAAATGCCTACTATGTTCTGTGTGCTGAAGCAAAGCAAGAATTTCATTGTCCTATCAGAGACACATGACAATAAACTCACTTGACTTGATATTATTGACTCCAAAATGTATTCAATATATATATATATATATGAATAAATTTTGGAGTCAATAATATCAAGTCAATTCAAGTGAGTTTATTGTCATCCATAAACTCTGCCATATATATCAGAATAAAAACTCCAAACTAAGTAAAAAATACTTACAGAAATCAAAAAAAGACGGTGGTTTGGCATTGCCAAACCTTAGATTCTACTATTGGGCAGTTAATGTTTGCTATCTAACGTTTTGGACAAAAGATTTAGAAGATACCCAGTGCCCAGGATGGATTAATCTTGAACATGATTCTATGCAAGGGCTATCATTGGCTTCTATTCTAGGGGCCTCGTTACCTTTTACAATTACGAGATTGAATAAATATACGACTAACCCAATAATAAGACATACACTCTGAATATGGTTTTAATTTCATAAGTTTTTTGGATTGAATGATTTTATTTTATCGAGTCCTATCACATCTAATTTTTTCTTCCAACCTTCTAGTACTGATCAAGCCTTTCTGTTATGGAAGAGGAAGGGATTAGTAGCTTTTCGTGATTTGTTTTTGGATGGTTGTTTTATGTCTTTTGAACAACTCTCCAATAAATAATCTACCTAACTTACATTTCTTAAGATATTTACAAATTAGACATTTTTTGAGGGCTACTGTGCCCTTTTTTCTGTTACGACATCAAACCGAAATTTTGGAAAAAATGTTACATTTGAACCCTTATCAGGGCTTAATAATTACAATGAGTTGATTTTGAAATTTAAAAAAAGATACATTTGATAAAATTAAGAATGACTGGGAAAGAAAACTTCAAATTTCTCTATCTATAGAGAAATGGGAGAGGATTCTTCAATTAGTTAATACTTCCTCAATATGTGCAAGACACGCTTTGATACAATTCAAGGTGGTTCACAGAGCTCATATGTCAAAAGATAAGTTCGCTCGTTTTTATGGTCATATAAATCCTTCCTGTGACAGATGTAATTCTCAAGTGGCCTCATTGACACATATGATTTGGTCTTGCACAGTTTTGGAAAAATATTGGAAATACATTTTTGATACTATTTCTGTAGTTTTAGGTATTGAATTACAACCTCATCCTATTACTTCAATTTTTGGGTTACCAATGTTAGATTTTTTTTATCTGTCCCGTTCTGCCCATCGGCTTATTGTTTTTACCACATTAATTGCCAGAAGATCTATTTTATTTAAATGGAAAGACTATACTCCTCCGACCACACTCCATTTGTACTCTGAAACAATATCATGTTTAAATTTAGAAAAAAATTAGGAGTGACATTGTTGAACCCTTGGTTAAATTTGATAGGACTTGGGGAAGATTTATTCAACATTTTCATACAACATAAATTGTCCCCTCTCCAACTGTTATAATAATTATTTTACCTTTATATGGTGGAAGGGACTTGACGACAAACAGGGACTTAAATTGTTGAAATTCTTTGCAGCCCAGATTCAATATTGCCTTTTTTTTTAAGTTTAGGGGGGTTTTATTTTTTTGTTTTTTCTCTTTTCTTCTTATTTTTTTCTTTTTAACTTTTTGTTTTTATACATATAAACTCTTTTAAACACTTAACTATATTTACATAGAGACCGGGAGGTTTATATTCAATGTGTATTTTGACACTAGACTCATATTTAGGTTATACCTGTTATTAATTGCAGTCGGGAGACCCGGATGGTAGTTTGCCTCCCTGGTGCCAGGGTCTCGCATGTGTCGGAACGTGTCCAAAAGATTCTGAAAAGGGAGGGAGAGGAGCCTGATGTTGTGGTACACATGACAAAAAGAGACGAGGTCCTGAAGGGAGAATTTAGGGAGTTGGGGTTAAAGTTAAGGAGAAGGACCAAAAGGGTAACGATTTCAGGATTACTGCCTGTGCCGCGTGACAGTGAGAGTAGGAATGGAATGAGGTGAAGGATAAATGCATGGCTGAGGGACTGGTGCAGTGGGCAGGGATTCAAGTTTCTTGATCACTGGGACCTCTTTTGGGGAAGGCATGATCTGTACAAAAAGGACGGGTTGCACTTGAACCTGAGGGGGACCAATATCCTGGCAGGGATATTTGCAAAGGCTACTGGGGAGACTTTAAACTAGAAAGGCTGGGGGGAGGGACTCGGGTAGAGGGGGCTAGGGGACAGGGTGTAGGGCAAGAGGCAAAAAAGGGAAGCACTCGGACCCAAAATGTAGGCGAGAAAGAGGAAAAAGATATTAGACAGAGAATAAGGGATGGTGGGTTTCTAAAATGTGTATATTTTAATGCTAGGAGCATTGTAAGAAAGGTGGATGAACTTAGAGCCTGGATTGACACCTGTGGCAATCAGTGAAACATGGTTGCAGGACGGCTGTGATTGAAAACTAAATATTCCAGGATTTCATTGCTTCAGGTGTGATAGAATTGGAGGGACCAGAGGTGGAGGTGTTGCATTGCTTGTCAGAGAGGATATTACAGCAGTGCTTTGGCAGGATAGATTAGAGGGCTCGTCTATGGAGGCTATTTGGGTGGAACTGAGAAGTGGGAACGGTGTAGCAACACTTTAAGGGGTGTATTATAGACCGCCAAATGGGGAGCGAGAATTGGAAGAGCAAATATGTAAGAAGATAGCAGATATTAGTAGTAAGAACAAGGTAGTGATTGTGGGAGATTTCAATTTTCCAAAAATAGACTGGGAAACACATTCTGTAAATGGCTGGATGGTTTGGAGTTTGTAAAATGTGTGCAGGATAGTTTTTTTGCAGCAGTACATAGAGGTATCAACCAGAGAAGGGGCAGTGCTGGACCTCCTGTTAGGAAATGAGGCAGGTCAGGTGACGGAGGTATGCGTTGGTGAGCACTTCGGGACCAGTGATCACAATACCATTAGTTTCAATATAATTATGGAGACAGTCAGAACTGGACCTAGGGTGGAAATTTTTGATTGGAGAAAGGCTAACTTTGAGGGAATGCGTAAGGATTTAAAAGCAGTGAATTGGGACACTTTGTTTTATGGGAAGGATGTAGAAGAGAAATGGAGGACATTTAAAGGGGAAATTGTAAGAGTACAGAATCTTTATGTCCCTGTCAGGTTGAAAGGAAATAGTAAAAATTGGAAAGAGCCATGGTTTTCAAGGGAAATTGGACACTTGTTTCGAAAAAAGAGAGATATCTACAATAATTATAGAAGGCATGGAGTAAATGAGGTGCTAGAGGAGTATAAAGAATGTAAAAAGAATCTTAAGAAAGAAATTAGGAAGGCTAAAAGAAGATATGAGGTTGCTTTGGCAAGAAAGGTGAAAGTAAATCCAAAGGGTTTCTACAGCTATATTAATAGCAAAAGGATAACGAGGGATAAAATTGGACCATTAGAGAGCCAGAATGGACAGCTATCTGCAGAGCCAAAAGAGATGGGGGAGATATTGAACAATTTCTTTTCTTCGGTATTCACCAAGGAGAAGGATATTGAACTCTGTGAGGTAAGGGAAAAAAGTAGTGTAGCTATGGAAACTATGAGATACAAAGAGGAGGAAGTACCGACAAGTTTGAAACAATATAAAAGTGGATAAGTCTCCAGGTCCTGACAGGATATTCCCTAGGACATTGAGGGAAGTTAGTGTAGAAATAGCAGGAGCTATGACAGAAATATTTCAAATGTCATTAGAAACGGGAATAGTGCCGGAGGATTGGCGTACTGCGCATGTTGTTCCATTGTTTAAAAAGGGTTCAAAGAATAAACCTAGCAATTATAGACCTGATAGTTTGACGTCAGTGGTGGGCAAATTAATGGAAAGGATACTTAGAGATAATATACATAAGCATCTGAATAAACAGGGTCTGATCAGGAACAGTCAACATGGATTTGTGCCTGGAAGGTCATGTTTGACAAACCTTCTTGAATTTTTTGAAGTGGTTACTAGGGAAAATGATGAGGGTAAAGCAGTGGATGTTGTCTATATGGATTTCAGTAAGGCCTTTGACAAGGTTCCCCATGGAAGGTTGGTTAAGAAGGTTCAATCTTTGGGTGTTAATGGCGGAGTAGCAAGATGGATTTAACAGTGGCTGAATGGGAGATGTCAGAGAGTAATGGTGGATGGCTGTTTGTCAGGTTGAAAGCCGGTGACCAGTGGGGTGCCTCAGGGATCTGTGTTGGGTCCACTGTTGTTTGTCATGTACATCAATGATCTGGATGATGGGGTGGAAAATTGGATAAGTAAGTATGCAGATGATACTAAGATAGGTGGCGTTGTGGATAATGAAGTAGATTTTCAAAGTCTACAGAGAGATTTGGGCCATTTGGAAAAATGGGCTGAAAGATGGCAGATGGAGTTTAATGCTGGTGAGTGTGAAGTGCTACATCTTGGCAGGACAAATCAAAATAGGACGTACATGGTAAATGGTAGGGAATTGAGGAATGCTGTGGAACAGAGAGATCTAGGAATAACTGTGCATAGTCCCCTGAAGGTGGAATCGCATGTAGATATGGTGGTAAAGAAAGCCTTTGGTGTGCTGGCCTTTATAAATCAGAGCATTGAATATAGGGGTAGGGAAGTAATGTTAAAATTGTACAAGGCATTGGTAAGACCAATTCTGTAGTATGGTGTACAATTTTGGTCGCCTAATTATAGGAAGGATGTCAACAAAATAGAAAGAGTACAGAGGAGATTTACTAGAATGTTGCCAGGGTTCCAGCAACTATGTTACAGAGAAAGGTTTGAACAAGTTAGGTCTTTATTCTTTGGAGCGCAGAAGGTTAAGGGGGGACTTGATTGAGGTCTTTAAAATGATGAAAGGGATTGACAGAGTTGACGTGGATAAGCTTTTCCCATTGAGAGTAGGGAAGATTCAAACAAGAGGGCATGACATGAGAATTAAGGGACAGAAGTTTAGGGGTAACGCGAGGGGGAACTTCTTTACTCAGAGGGTGGTGGCAGTGTGGAATGAGCTTCCAGCAGAAGTGGTGGAGGCAGGATCGATTTTAACATTTAAAAGTAAAGTGGATAGGTATATGGACGGAAGGAAGGAAGGGGTATGGTCTGAGTGCCGGTAGATGGGACTAGGGGAAGACAAATGGTCGGCACGGACTGGAAGGGCCGAGAGGGCCTGTTTCCGTGCTGTAATGGTTATAATGTAACCCTGATCCCTATGTATCAATATCATTGTTATGTTTATCTTTTTTTTGTCTTGTTTTTGCTTTTGAAAAAAGCTAATAAAAAGATCTTAAAAGAAAGAAAGATGTCCTCTATCTTTAGTAAATGTTATTTGTCCCCTGCTGTCATAGGTGGATCACTCACTTGTATATCCTCTGTTTAGTTTAGTTTGGAGACACTGCATGGAAACAGGCCCTTCGGCCCACCGAGTCTGCACGTTAACACACTAGGGACAATTTACACTTCTACCAAGCCAATTCGCCTACATTACTGTACGTCTTTAGAATGTGGGAGGAAGTCGAAGATCTCGGAGAAAACCCACGCGGTCACGGGGAGAAGGTGCAAACTTAGTACAGACAGCACCAGTAGTCGGGATCGAACCCGGATCTCCAGTGTTGCAAGCGATCTACTGCTACACCACCGTGCTTCCCTCCGTCTCCCATAGTACTGCTCATGCACACCCTCTTCCCAGATGCAACAGGGATATAGTTCCCCTGGTCCTCACCTTCACTCCACCAGCCTCTGCATCCAGCACATTACCCTCCAACATTTTCATCTCCTCCAACACATTCCCACCAAATAAATATTTGATATTACACAAAATCTTCTATTATGTTACCCAAAAGGAGAAACTCAGTGAGCATCCAGGCTCAACTCAATGCAGTAAGGGGCAGCACCAGTTTAAATACAAAGACTTATACAAATGCAAAGAACATTGGAAATCCTCCAGGCAAAATTAAATGTATATACTTAATCAACAAAATATATTAAATAAGTATAAGAGGTGCACAAAAGACATCAAAATAAAACTTGCTAGCAATTATCATTATTTTGGAAATACATTCATAAAATCAGAGATTGGTGCACTTAAAATAGTTAATGCAGATTGTATGCAAATGAAATACTTTGGAAATGAATAAAATACCATTGGTGAAAGGGAAACTGAATAAAAATTGACAACCGATACCCCTCAGAATAAAGTTCACCCCAATCCCTGACACTGTCTGATTGATCTTACTGATTGTTAGTACTACAGATCAGTACTGGGCTGTCAGGCTGTAAACATATAACAATGATTTAAATCAATCTGCATTTCCTAATTTGCAGACAGCATCATGTCATAATCATAAGAGTACTTTATTAGCCAAGTATGTTTTACAACATACGAGGAATTTGTCGGGAATAAGTTCAATGGATAGAGCCAAAAGATATAGAGAGACGCAGAAAGGTTAAGTAAATGAATGAAACCATGCCAGATGGAGATCATTCTCTTAAAAATGTGGGGCAATCCATTTTTGATCTGGGGAAGATAAAAATCTGATAAAGGTCAATTAAAACATTTTCTTCATGGGGAAAGATTAAAAACTGGAGAAACCATGCGATGTATGCATCCCAGTACATAAATCACTTGGGTATAGATATAAAAATCTAATAAAAATAAGCATGAAAGCTTATATTCAAACATGAAAGCTTTACATTAAAAAATGATGCTCCATTTAAAATAAGAGTTGATGCAAGGTCTTTGATCTGAAATGTTAACTTTGTTTGGCTCCCCTGACCCACTGAGTATTGCCATTATTCACAGTTTTTACTCAAGAAACATGGTTTTGAAGAGTCAACAATGATGATTCTTCCCCAAAATGACAGCAGACCATAGAGTGCTAAATTATAGGATTGCATAAACGTATCCAGAACTCTCACAAATTCAGAATTATAAAAAGTTATTTGATTAAGAAAAGATAATAATAATAGATAAGGCCGCTAGGATAATTGCACTGGGTGGATACAAGAAAATACTTTGCAAAGCTACTAAGAAACTGAATTTCAAAGGCATGGAGTTGAGCAAAAATATTTTTTAAACTGGTTCGGGGAAAGATGTAGAGAGTAGGGATTACTGGCAGATTCTCACAATGTTTACCTATGAGCAGCTCAGATCTCCAGGGCTGTGTTGTGTGAGTGGTTCTATTGACTGCCTATTAGTCATTTGGAAAAAAAAAAGCTAGAATGAGTTATGTCAAAATGCAGCTGAAACTCAAATGGCAAAAAACTATGAGAGTCCGATGAAGGAAAGGACAGATTTTAAACTGCAGAAATAATTATTTAAAATATCCCTAGCATCATGTTTTCAGAAAGCTAGTTTTGTAATATAAAGAATACTTCGACATTTTATCTTTATTTCTTGCTTTGTTGCCAAATTATTGATTTCTATGAGCAACTGTACACTGAGTAGGGATTTAGTTTCATATGACATTAAAAGCAGCATGGAAATGACTAACAAATTCTGTTCATGTGGATTAGAAACGCCATCGTGTACTGATTGTGTTGAATATCCCATTTTTTCAATAAAACCTCTGTCATTCTATTAATATCAATAGAAATGAAAACTGATTGGTGTCTATAATAGATACACAATCTAAAATGCTAGATTTATGCTGTATTAGCAAATTAAAAATCAACCTCGTCATTTTTCCTTGGCTGGAACTTCCAACCAGGAAATATTCAAAAAGACTTGTGGAAATGCATTCAAAACGTTTTTTTTTTAAACTTTGAAATGAATATGATACAAATCGGTTCTTTCTAAAGACCATTTAAGGGTGAAGTTATTAGAAGATTCAATGTGGAATATTATTTCAAATTCTTATTGAATCATTACGCCATTTTGGGATTGAGTTACTTTATGGCTCCTTTATATAAAAAACAAAGAAATAAAGCATAAAGTAATTCTTCTAAACATGTTCAAGTTAAATCAGCTGGTTGCCTTTGTAATGGTAACAGAACAAAATATGTTTTATGCATTGCATCCACATTTCTGCAACTGTTACATTCAGTGTCCTGGTTATATTTTCTGTAGATAATTGGGAGAGAATTAGTATTAATTAAGGACAAAATCAATGGTAATGTCAGTCGCTCAAGTGATTAATCAGAGGAAGAAATTCAGCAGAATAGCCTAACTTATGGATGAAATATTATCATTGCACTCATACCAAAATGCTTCTGCAAGTAACAAGTTTGTTTGTCTTCCATTATAATTAAACCCATAAAATGAAGATAAATTATGTGGGACAATGGTCTTAATTACTGCAGGGACATTTTAAAGCACAAGCCAAATCAAATCAATCCAGCAATTGCACTCAGCTGAACAAACCAATCCCCACATCAAATACAAAATCAACACCAGAGTAAACATGTTTGTCACTGGTCAAAAGTGTCCAGTAGAGTCAAAGGTTGAGAAGAACAGCTGTTATATTACAGCTAATGTTACATTAGTGTTAAAGTCAAGACGTAATCTTCCAGATTACTATTCCCATGATGTCAAAATTATGGCCATTTCCCGACATCATCTTGCCTTTCCTCCTTTAGCCATGGTTTATACTCAGCTCCCTTCCTCTTTTCAACCTTGGGAGTGTAACATAGAACCTTGGCAATAACATAGAAATAGTTTTTTCTTCTAAGTTTCTGGGTAAATTGTAACACACATCAAAGCCATATATTATGGTAGATTATATAACACCTTTGTGTATTTATAGTCTTGATTTCTCCTTTAAAATTACATTTGGAAATCAAAACCGACACTTGTTCTGCCCTGTGTTTTGGTTCTTGAGAATGAACTGGGTAAACTAAAGGAAAATAATCTCTGCGGGAAGTGCTGCTCCAGATTTTCTTCCTGGTATAAAACACCATTCCAACCTTTCAGGGAGGTGTCACTTTTCCTTCATGAGGTTTGATTATTACTCTCCAAAGGGCAGTTATACTAAATATTACTTATTGAAGTAGCGTACCAACTATTTCAAATGTTCAACTTTGAAATGACCTTTAATACATTCCATTATAAATTAATCAATTATGATTCCCTCCAGCACTTCCATGAAATTCTGAGGAACGAAGGCATAAGTAGCCTTAAATGTACAACCTGACAGAGTTGCATGGGGAAATTGTACCGTGCATGTACTTATTGTGTTTTTTTAAATTCATCCCGGAGGCTTTTGGACATGGGGTAATCAAAAGCAAGACTATTATGAGACAAGCTACCGCATGCAACCTCCCAGAAAGAGAGAAGGGGGTAAATTCTACCACAGGAATGAACAGCCAGGGACTGCAGCAAAGCCCTTGGATCGCTGCCGAAATCACAATCTGGAAACTGGAACCACACGAAACATGGACATCATTCCAATGACTTTCAATCGCCAGAGGCTGGATGGAGGCAACGTTCAAACCGACTTCTCCGCTGTTGCGTTGATTTTTTTAAAAAAAGAAACGTGCTTACCTTTCCACGCTGCGTTTCCAAGTTTCATCCTCTTTCCAAGCCCAATCCATTCCCCGGGCTGTCAGCGTGGAATGTATTCTTGCGGCATCCGGAGAACGGAGGTGTGTTAATCCATCTGGTACCATTGGTGGAGGATGGGGTGGGGAATATGCATGGCCAGGCGCTGGTGGAGGAGCTGGGGGCACGGCTTGTGTGTGAGAGTGTGTGCAGCTGTCATGAGCGAGGCGCGCACACGTGCGGGCGGGCGGGCGGGCGCGCGCTCCCCGGGCTTCGCTCTGCCCGCCCGATGGTCACAGCTGTCTGCGCGCCCCCGCAAGCGGCGGGCAGGTGGGCAATGAAACACCCTCACTCTCCGCCTGCCTTAGGAAGATCAGCCCACCACTCACCGAAACTCAGGGATACCTGACCATCAGTAACTAAGACGCAACACATACATCAGAATATATATATATATATATCATATTATTGATTATTACTCCTTACAGAGCAATTGTACAAAATAACAAGTGTTACTTATTGAGGTAGTATACTAACTATTTCAAATGTTCACAGCTATGGTATATTTCAAGGGATTATTTACATAATTAACTTGTTTGCAAGCCGGACCGTATTATATATATATGGTCCATCTTGCAAACAAGTTAATTTATTTACATAGTCCCTTGAAATGTACCATAGCTGTGAACATTTGAAATAGTTAGCATACTACCTCAATAAGTAATACTTTTATTATTTTGTACAATTTCGCTTTAGGGAGTAATAATCAAGCCCCGTGAGGGACAAGTGAGATCTCTGTGAAAGGTTGGAATGGTGTGTTATACCAGGAAGAAAATCTGGAGGGGGACTTGCTGCAGAGATGTGTTGAAAGGGAAGGGTCTCGACCCGAAACATATCCTTGTTCTCCAGACAGTTCTCCTTTTGCTGCCTGTCCCACCGAGTAACTCCAGCACCTTGTTGTGTCCTTTTCTGTAGCTACGAAATCCCTTTAGTAATGTCAGATAGTGTTTTATTGTGCCCATACGGCGTACCAACACCTCTAATGTTAAGAACTATTTTTTTCACATTTTTAACGTGTTGATTTTATACATTTGTGTTATTTCTTAAATTAGAGGTTGATTTGACACAAAATCATAACAAAGAAGAGGGGTATATTGATGAAAACATTGATACATTTAGATTTTTTTTTAATGGATACTAGACTAAGTGAGACCCATTGCGTCCCAGCATCACACGGGAGGGCTGGTCCCCGAACGCAATATTCCACATCTCCACCAATTCCAATATTGGTGGGCAGTGTTGGGGGGGGGGGCTTTCTGGAGCACTAGTAAGAATGTTGTGGGCTGAAGGGACTGGTTTCCAGAGAGCTAGTATGGACATTGTAGGCCGAATGGATTCTTGGGCTGGCGGCTCAGTCACTCAAGCCTGTTGTGCTGACAGCTCACTCACGGCTGGTGGGCTGGCAGTTCACTCACGGCTATTCCTTGAAATTCCATTTCAAGCAGGGTGCAAGGCCACCAAATTCAAGTGCAGTTTCTTACCACTTCAAGCAGGGTGCAAGGCCACCAAATTTAAGTGCAGTTTCATACCATTTCAAGCAGGGTGCAAGGCCACTAAAGACAGCGAGTCGTGACATCCCCCTCTTCCATCTTGCAGAGACTGAGCCACGTCCACACGTCTGGGTTTTATAGTCCCTCCCCCCTCCCACCAGAAGGGGGCGTGGCCTTCATGGCATGATTGACAGGAGAGGGAATCTCAACATTTTTTAAACACTAATAACTCTTTTATTTTTCATCGATGGGAAATATCCTCGCCACCCGATGAGCGGAGGGAGACCCTGAGTAAGATGGCCAAACATCACAGCCGTACGTGGTAGCGTTCTTTCTAAAATCAATATAAAGCACAAACTGGAAGTGGTCAAGATTAGACTTTTAATTATATAGAAGGCAAGTCAACTTTAATTAGGCAAGGCAACTTTAATTAGGCAAGGCAACTTTAATTAGGCAACACAGCTTTAGCATTTCCAAACCAAAGGCAACACAGCTTTCGTATTACTAAACCAAAGGCAACACAGTTTTATCATTTCCAAACCAAAGGCAACACAGCTTTATCATTTCCAAACCAAAGGCAACACAGCTTTAGCATTTACAAACTATATTTTCAAACCACATTAAGGGCACTGACAGGTCAGTAAAACCACTCACAGTTTAGTAGACATCTGTTCAGTGTTATGCACAGCTCAGACTGAGAGACGTGATCCTCTCGCTCCCCCATCTTGCAGAGACTGACTGAGGCACTCAATACTTCCGGGTTTTATAGTCCCTCCGGAAGGGGTGTGGCCTTCAGGAGAGAGAATCTCAACATTTTTTAAACACTAATAACTCTTTTATTTTTCATCGAATGGCAAACTTTTTTTTTAATCACTTGTACCCACCTAGCACTTGCAGGCTTTGGCCTGCCCCCAACTCTCTTTTCCAGCTTTCTCCCCCCTCCTATCCCCATTCCCATCAGTTTGAAGAAAGATCCCAATGCAAAAATCAACTGTCCATTCTCTTCACAGATGCGGCCTGACCCACTGAGTCCCTCCAGCCTTTTGTGGTTTGCTCAAGATTGCATCAGATGATCCTGACTTCTACACTACAATAACCCTCATAATAAAGACCAACATTCCATCATTACTAACCACTTGCTGCAATGTGCGAGCCACGCCTTCGTGTTTCATGTCGTCAGGTCCTCAGATTTACAACATTTTGCCATTTGTTGTTTCATTCTTTTCAAATGATAATTTTCTTTTCATTCTTTTTTTCAGAATGGATACTCTCACATATTCCCGTAGTAAATTTCAACCATCCATTAAAATTCCGACATTTTGCCCACATGCTTAACCTATCGATATAATTCTCAGAAATAGTTAACTCACCTGTATTTGTATCATCAGCAATTCTGACTAATTACACTCCATTTTCCCATTCAAGTGATTAGTATGGACCGTATATTGTTGAAAAGTCAGCATTGATCCCCTTGTCATCCCATTTATTCCTAATTGCCAATCCAAAAGTGACGCTTTTATCATAACTCCTTGTTTTCCGTTGTTAGCCAAACCCCTTTCTATGTTAATATATTGCCCTGAACCCATGTGCTCCTGTGTATTAACAATTTATGTGAAACCCCATTCAATGCCAACTCATAATCCAAATAAACTACATCTATTTAGGTGAAGGATAAATAGATGTAGTTCATTTGGATTATATAAACTATCCAAGTTTATATTGGATTATTATAATATAGACTTTATCCATAGCATAGAAACGGGATCCTCAACCCACCTCTTCTACTAAGACCAAATACACTAATACTTATTATTATATTATTTTCCTTACATTTCCATCCACTCTGATCATCACACCCCATACAAATTCTCTCACTTGCCTACAATATAATGGCAATTTAAGCACTTATTAGAACTTAGTTTTAAAATGAACCCTCAACCCTATTTCCTTTATATGTTTAATTATCAGGAAATGCACCAGACACTAACGCATTTCCATTTCACTCACACCTTGTTCACAAAGCCATGTTATTGCAACTCACTTTTTCCTTTACTAATAAAAAAGATCTGTTGCCAAAATGCCCATGTTGAGCATAACATTTCAAAGTAAACAACAGATCATAAGCAGGTACTTATTTAAACTATTTGGGCTTATTAACAAAGCTCAATGGGCCTCTTAACTTTCAATAAAATCTATTACAGTGTGTATAGTCTTAACATGAAACATAAGAAACTCATATTGTGTAGTTTATTCTAAGCCTTTTAAAGAGTGCCTTTGTTGCAGCCAGAGTTGGTCATGATTTTAGAATCATACAGCACAGAAACAGGTCTTTCAGTCCAACTTGTCCATGCCGACCAGGATGCTCCATCTACGTTAGTCCCACCCCGCTACATTTGGCCCATAATGCTCTAAACTTTTCCTATCCATGTACCTTTCTAAATGCCATTTAAATGTTGCTATAGTACCTGCCTCAACTTCCTCCTCTGGCAGCTTGTTCCATATACCCATCTCCCTCTGTGTGAAAAAACGTTCCATGCAGGTTTCTATTAAATCTACCGCTCTTTCCTTAAACCTATGTCCTCTGGTTCTTGATTCCTGTGCTCTGGGGAAAAGACTTGGTGCATTCTCCCTGTTCATTCCCTTCATGACGTTATACATCTCTACAATTTATACATCTCTACATCAGCCTCATTTGATGCAAGAAGAGTCCTAGGAACATCATTGTAAATCTTCATTGCAGTCTTTCCAGATTAATGACATCCTTCCGCTAGCAGGTTGCCAAACTTAAACACAATATTCCAAATGCAGACTCACCAATGTCTTGTACAACTAATACATAACATCCCAACTTCTATACTGAATACATTGTCTAGTGAAGGCCAATGTACCGAAAGCCTTCTTGACCTGGGACTCCATCGGAAGTTCAGCATGTCCCCAACAACTCTCACCAACTTCTACAGACGTGCCGTAGAAACATTTTATTGGGATGCATCACGGCATGGTTTGGGAAGAGCTCCATCCCAGACTGCAAGAAATTGCAGAGAATTGTGGACGCAGTCCAGACCATCACACACCCAACCTCCCTTCCATTTACTCCATTTACACCTCACGCTACCTCGGCAAGGTCACCAGCATAATCAAGGATGAGTCTTACCCTGGTCATTCCCTCTTCTCCCCTATCCCCAGGCAAGTGGAATGTACATGAAGACGTTTGCCTCCGGATTCAGGTATCGCTTCTTCCCAGCTGTGATCAATTGAACCATCCTAAGCACAACTGGAGAGCAGTCCTGAGCTGTTATCTACTTCATTGGAGGCCCTCTAACTATCTTTCATCGTCCCTCACTAGACTTTATCTTGCACTAAACGTTATTCCCTTTATCACGATTCTGTACATTGTGGATGGCTCAATTGTAATCATATATAGTCTTTCCGCTGACTAGTTAACACACAACAAAGGCAATTTACTGTACACATGACAATATACTAAATTAAACTATGTATCTGTAGTTCTAGATTCCTCTGTTCTACAATACTTTCCAGGGCCCTACCACTATGCAGGTTTGACTTTCTAAAATCAATTATCTGCGTTAAACTCCAGTAGCCATTCTTCAACCTACATGCCCTGCTGATAAAGTTCCTGCTGTAATTTTTGATAACAATCTTCACTCTCTACGATACCACCCACTTCAGTGTTGTCTGCAAACTTACCAATCGTGCCATGTACATTCTCATCTAAATCATTGATATAAACCACAAATGGCAATGGTCCTAGGACTGATCCCAGAGGCACACCATTAGTCACAGCCCTCCAGCCCAAAAATCAAATTTCCACCATCACCCTCTGCTTCTTTCCATGAAGCCTTTCTGTGAATTCTCTAGCCATTCAGCTAACTCTCCACGGATCCCATTTGATCTATTCTTTGAGTGCAGCTGACCATTTGAAACTTAATCATAAGTCTTGCTGAAGTCTATGGCTTTGCCCTCGTTAAACTTTTTGATTACTTCAAATAACTCACATCAGATTGTAGACACAATCTCCCACACAAAAAACCATGCTGACTATCCCTGAACAGTCCCTCTCTATCCAAATGCAGATATATGTTATCCCTCAGAATCCTTTCCAGTAAATTGTATACCACAGATGTTAGGCTCACTGGTTTATAGTTCCCAGGCTTTTCTATGCAGCCCTTTTAAATAGAAGCACAACATTAGCCACCCTTCAATCTTCCGGCTTCTCACCCATGTCTAATGACGATGATTCATATATCTCTGCCAGAGCTCCTGCAATTTCATCTAGAGCTTCACACAGTGTGCTTGGATATATCTGCTTAAGCCCAGAAGATTTATCTACCTTCATATACCTTAGGATGTCCACCATCTCCCCCACAATGATATGGACTGTCCTCAAGGCATCTCCATTAACTGTCTTGAGTTCCCCAGTGTTCATGTCTTTCCCCCCCCCCCTGGTAAAAACAGAGGAGAAATACTCATTAAGGACCTTGCCCATCACTGATGGCTTTACACAAAGTTGATCACTTTGGTTTCTGAGGGTGCCTATCTATCTCTAGCTATCCTCTTTGCCTTATTGTTATTAAAACCTCTTTGGATTCTCCTTAATATTATCTGCCAGAGATATTTCATGCCCCTTATCGCCCTATTGATTTCCTTCTTAAATATGCTCTTCATTCCCCAAAACTCATCCTAGGATACACTTGATCGTAGCTGCCTATACCTGGCCCATGCCTCCTTTTTTTCTAACCAGAGCCTCAATTTCTCTCATTATCCAGGCTTCCTTACTCACACCTGCTTTGCCCTTCGCTCTAACAGGCACATGCATGCCCTGAACTCTTGTCATCACACTTTTAAAAGTATCGCACTTTCCAAACATTCCTTTGCCTGCAAACAATCTATTCCAATCAACTTGAGTGAATTCCTGTCCAATACCATTAAAGTTAACTTTGGCCCAATTCAGAATTTTAACTTTGGGCCTGCTCTTTTTTTATACACATAATTATTTTAAAGCTAATAGAACTGATATCACTGGTCCTAAAAGGCTCACCCATTGCCACTTCATGAACTGCTTGTCCCAATTTCCTTAGAGTAAATGGCATTTGCCCCCTTCCATTTGCCCCCTTCATTGTAGGCCCTCTAGATGTTGCCTGAGGAATCTTCCCTGAACACACTGGACAAATTCCACCTTTTTCTAAAGCCTTAGCACTATGACAGTCCCAATCTATATTGTGAAAGTTAAAATCCCTCACTATGATAACCCTATTAGTCTTGCAGCTGCTTGCAATATCCCAGCATGTTTGTCCTTCTAATTCCGGTTGACTATTTGGAGTCCTATAATATACACAAACAAGATGATCATTCCCTTTTCATTTCTTAGCTCCACCGATACAACCACATTGGACAAACCATCAGTAATGTCATTGTGGACTACTGCCATTACATTCTCTTAATCAATAAAGCACCACACCCTCTTCTTTTATCCCCGCCTCTATTTTGCCTATAGCACCCATACCTTGGAACATTAAGCTGCCAGACCTGTCCCTCTCTTAGCTAGATTTCCACCATGGCCACAACGTCCCAGTCGCATTTACCTATCCATGCCCTGTCACATACACAATGCTAAAAGTTACAGTAGTTGTTTACAATCAATATTATGTCCAATTATTTGTTACTGAAAATTTGTACTTGGATACCAAGTTTGCCTTAAATCCTTCACTTTGGCAATGATGACTGTCTCATCACAAGTCAAGAGTCAAACGTGTTTTATCATCAAAAGCCCCGAAACGAAACAATTAAATTCTTAATTGCAGCAGCACAACAGATATATATAAAATAGTACTCATATAACTATAATAAACAATTTAAAAATAAGTTTGATCATTTTATTGTCCGACCACACCCAGCTGAGTTCCTTGCAGGCCTTTTTATGTTGCATGTGACTAGATTTGGTGACCAAACTACTAATGACCTAATTTTCGAAGTAAACTACTGTAATTAACACAATTGCTGGAATCTTGAGCAAATCACACAGTGCTGGATCAACAGTGAATCAGGCAGAACCTGTAGAGAGAATGGACAGGTTCTGACCTGAAATGTTGCCTGGGACTAATGTCGATTCCTGCTAGTTACTTCTGAAAGCACAACATTTCACACTGCAGATTAGGTTGCAAATATTCTGCCTACTGGTATTATTGTGGACAAGCAGCACACCCTCCTAAAGATTAAATAAATATATACCAAGGAATATGAATGCATTCAAGAATAGTTCAAGCAACAACGCTGAAAAAGGTCACCTGTTCTATTCCCTCTAGATCTTACCTCAACAATATTTATTGGCGTGATCTTCTATTCCCTTTTCTGCCCTCCATCTGTACAATTTAATTCAGTCGTTCCCCTTGGAAGCAAGTTTTAATCTCAACAATAAAACATATATACAAACAGTCATGAATTCCCCAACAGATTTTTTTATTACTGTCTTATATTGATGGCTCAATTTTCTGATGTTATCCTTGTAAATTTTTTCTGTACCTTCACCGTCATCTTAATAGCCTTTTGTAATATGGCAACCAGAATTATAGATATTACTACAAATGTGGTCCCATCAAGATTTGATGCGCGCTTTCTGTATCCTTGTGTTATCACAGAATTGAGGGCGGCATGGTGGCACAGCAGTAGAGCTACTGCCTTTCAGCGCCAGATACCAGGGTTTGATCCTGACTACGGGTGCTGGTCTATAGGGAATTTGTACGTGCTCCCTGTGGCCTGCTTGGGTTTTATCCGAGATCTTTGGTTTCCTCCACCACTCCAAAGAAAAGACGTACAGGTTTGTAGGTTAATTAGCTTGGTGTAAATGTAAATTGTCCTTAGTGTGCATAGGTTAGCATTAGTGTGTGGGGATCGCTGGTCGACGTGGACTCGGTGGGCCGAAGGGCCTGTTTCTGCGCCGTATTTCTAAATCAAACTAAGCTAAAATCCTTTTTCTCGATGGCAAGAGCGGAATGCTAGCATGCCCAGGGTGGTGCAGGTTTTTTTTGAGGCAGCGTCTTCTGTTAATCCCTTTGATGGTGGGGAGGTCAGAACCTGTGATAGACTGGGCTGTGTCTGCCACTCTTTGTTTCCTCTGTTCCTGGGCATTTGAGTTGCCGAACCAGGCCACGATGCAACTAGTCAGTATGTTATCTACCGTACCCCACGAGAAGATAGATTACGCATGTTTCATGTCTCAGTCCAGACCTAGAAAAATAGAGAGAAATCAAACAGATAGAAACCTGCAATGGAGATAAGTGAATCGGAAAGATAAGCAATCCTGCACTTTGAATTCATCATATTCCAGTCTAAACTGCTTCAAGCATTAGCGGGCTCATGGGATACAGTTCCAACGTCTGACCATCTGGTTATTTAACTAATAGCATGGTCCCTGGACCTTTTCAATTTTTTGGATATTCCCAGAGGCTTTGTTCCTAAATTTCCATTATAAAACAACCACTTGGAAAATATTGAAATACAATGACCAATCCAGTATTCTTTGGAAGCAGAATTTGATGAAAAATGTTGATGGATTCATTTTAATGGGTATAAACTAGGTGTTTCTTATGTGGATACTTGCATAAACATTTAATCTGGAGATCCAACCAGAGTTACTTCAAAGCAGTTTTATCCAAAGGGGTAGTAATTTTAAAGAAATATTAAAATAGATAATCATTCAGCACCTGTAATTGAGCTGCATGACAATACAATTGTATTTTCCTTATAATGTTTCTTAATATGTTTCTAACCCCAGAGAAATGTTGATGGATTGGAGAGATATGAAGTGTTATATTTCGTTAATATGGTCCGAGAACACTGGTGCAATTATTAAGAAAGCACATCTTAACGGAGATTACGGAGAGTCGGTATGTCAAGGAGGACTCTCTCTAACTTCTACAGGTGCACAGTAGAGAGCATGCTGACCGGTTGCATCATGGCTTAGTTCGGCAACTTGAGCGCCCAGGAGCGGAAAAGACTAGAAAAAGTAATAAACACTGCCCAGTCCATCATCGGCTCTGACCTCCCTACCATCGAGGGGATCTATCGCAGTCGATGCCTCAAAAAGGCTGGCAGCATCATCAAGGGCCCACACCATCCTGGCCACACACTAATCTCCCCACTACCTTCAGGTAGAAGGCACAGGAGCCTGAAGACTGCAACGTCCAGGTTCAGAAATAGCTGCTTCCCCACAGCCATCAGGCTATTAAACTCAACTGAAACAAATCTCTGAACACTAATAGACCATTATCTATTTAAGTGCACTTTATCAGCTTATTTATTGATATGTGTATATATTTATAGAATGGTATATGGACTCATTGATATGATATGTTCTGTATTTGTGCCTATTATATTCCGTTGTACTGATGCAAAGCAAGAATTTCATTGTCCTATCTGGGACATATGACAAAAAACTCTCCTGACTTGACTTGACTTGACTTGATGTTTCAACAGCATCTGCACTTCAGAAAGCAATTTATTGCATGGACCTAGTTAAGATATTCTGGCAGTGTATTCCATATAAGTGTATAATATGTTAAAGCCTTTACTTTGCCTGCTTGCCATGCGGATGTGTTGGCGTAGGAAGGAACTACAGGTGCTGGTTTAAATCGAAGATAGACACAAAAAGCTGGAGTAACTCAGCGGGACAAGCAGCATCTCTGGGGAGAAGGAATGGGTAACGTTTTGTCTAGACCATTCTTCAGACTAGTTATGGAAAAGGTAAATGGGAGATATAAACGATGATGTAGGGAGATAAGAGAACAATGAATGAAAGATATGCAAAAAAGTAACAATGATAAAGGAAACAGGCCATTGCTAGCTGTTTGTTGGGTGAAAGCAAGAAGCTGGTGCGACGGGTGAGGGAGGGATAGAGAGAGTGGGAATGTCGGGGTTCCTTGATGTGTTGATGACTACAAGGCAGTCAGGTCGGGGTTTATGGTTTTCGCTGTAGCCATACAGTTGACCGACAGCTTCAAAAGTAAACAAGTATAACACAATCCAAGTCAGTGATTCAATTTCAACTGGAGACTGCTTTTAAAGTCAATGTTATTTTAGGAAGCAATAGAGTGAGAAGTAGCTTCATTTTCCCTCAATCACTTTTAAAAGGGAAAGAGGTTTACACAGTTTAAGAGGAGTTTTTGATTACCCTATTTTAAATAATTGTTTAATAGAGTTATATATAATCATTTTTTATTTTAACAAATTTGCTAATCTCATCTTTAATGTTAATATTGATACTTTTTTCTCTCTATTCTCCATCTCTGTGCAAAACTCTTCTTTGCTTTTCACATTACTATGGAGTTGGGCTCTTCAGTTATAAAACCTCATGCCGAAAGCCTCTTCTCAAATGTATACTTTAAGAAATATTCCTTAAAATCCAACCATTCATATTTTGGGCTTGACCAAACTTGCCCCACCTATCTACGAGTTTCTTAATTGGCATCTTATTTATGTGAAACTTCATGGGAAAGTTAAATAATTCATCTTAATATAAGCTGTTAGTAAAGGGGAGATCTTGCCTGACAGATCTGGTGGGATTCTTTGTGGAAGTAAATAGCAGGAGAGACAAAGGAGAGTCAGTGGATGTTCTTTATCTTAATTTTCAGAAGGCTTTTGATAAGGTGCCACAAATGCGGCAGATGGAAGATGAGAAGAAGAAGAGAGCCTATGGTATTAGAGGGAAGATACTAGCATGGATAGAAAGTTGGCTGAATGGCAGAAGGCAAAGAGTGGGAATGAAGGGGGCTTTTTCTGGTTGGCTGCCAGTGACAAGTGGTGTACTGCAGGAGTTGATGCTGGGTGGCTACTCTTCACGTTGTAATTGCATTTGATACAAAGATAGGTGGAGGGGCAGGTAGTGTGGAGAAACCAAGGATTCCGCAGAAGGATTTGGACAGTTTGGGTGTGGGCTAAGATGTGGGAGATGGAATACAGCATAGCAAAGAGTGGAGTCATGAATTTGGTAGTAGGAATAAAAGAGCAGACTATTTTCTAAATGGGTTGAGGATTCAGAAATCGGAAGTACAATGTGACTTGGCAGTGCTGGTGCAGGATTCCTAAAAAGTTAATTTGCAAGTTAAATTGATAGTAAGGAAGGCAAATGCAATGTTAGCATTTATTTTGAGAGGACTAGAGCATAAAAACAGGGATGTAATGCTGAGGCTTTATAAGGCATTGGTCAGATCACACCGAGTATTGTGAGCAGTTTCAGGCCCTATACTTGTGGAAGAAAGTGCTGGCATTGGAGAGGATCCAGAGGTGGTTTATGAGAATGAACCAGGAGATGATTGGGTTAATCGATGATGAACATTTGATGGCATTGGGCCTATACTCGCTGAAGTTTAGAAAGATGTAGGGGGACTTCATTGAAACTTACTGAATAGTGAATGGCCTGGATAGAGTGGATGCGGAGAGGATGTTTCCACAAGTAGGAGAGTCTGGGACCAGAGGGCATAGCCTCAGAATAAAAGGAGGTGAGAAGGAATTTATTTTATCAGAGGGTGGTGAATCCGTGGAATTCATTGCCACAGATGACTGTGGAGGCCAAGTCATTCGGTATTTTTAAGGTGGGGATTGACTGCTTGTAGATTAGTAAGGGTGTTAAGGGTTATGGGGGAGAAGGCAGCTAAGTGGAGTTGAGCGGGAAAGATAGATTGTCTATGATTGAATGGTGAGTGGACTCGATGGGCCAAATGGCCTAATTCTGCTCCCATGACTTAATGAATTTATGAACTCAATGAATGTCTCACCAGCTTAGATACCATGCATATAAGTAAAATGTTACCTTCAAAATAATGTAAAATAATCAGCTGTGAATCGCAACATTAAATCTGTGCACTAATTTAATTATATTTGCGTTACTAAAGGAAAGCTACTAAAATAAATCTCGTCCAAACATATGGATTGCCGGGAGGAAAAGACTGATTTTCAAACGAAAATTAGAAGGTGCACCCAGTTTAATGTAACCTGTTTTACAATGATCAAATTACTCAAATAGAACTTGAAGTTCTATATTCTTACACTAATTTTGTTTTGGTTCATTTCATCTAAGTGTTGGTACAGATACAAGTTGGGTTTGGATAACGAAATAAGTTTCTACTACAACAACAAGCAAGTGAATGCAGCCGATGTCAAGTGATTCACAGTACAAGTTGGGACAGGCACAAGCTTTTACAAATCAGGGTGTGTAATAGAATCATTTCACGTAATAGAATTATGCCCTGTAATTAAGTACAGACTGTTTTATAGTTTGTGCCATGAATGCTTAATCAAGCCCTGTCTTGCAATGATAGTTATTAAAAACAATTTCAAAACTCAGAAATGATTTTGGGTGGACAGAAAATGGAATGTTATTTTCAGTAACTTTATTTTCAGTAACTTCATTGTGGCCCTGAGAACGAAGGGACTGAGCCAGCTGTACTTTTTGAGAAGTACAACGTCTGCAGTAAGATCCTGCAGATGTTCTACCAATCGGTGGTAGCCAGTGCCATGGTGTGTGCTTCGCTGTTGTGTGCTGGGGCAGCAGGGCGAAGGCTGCTCCCACGCAAACATGATTAACAAACTCATCAGGAAGGCTGGTTCTGTCCTGGGGGTGGAGTTAGATTCATGGGAGATGGCCTTGGAGGGGAGGATGCTCCTCATCTGGCGAAGCATCTTGGACAATACAGCTCTTCCCCTCCAGTCACACACTAGTCAACCTGAGGAGTACCTTTAGCAACAGACTGGTTACACCAAGAAGCAGTACAGAACGCCACAGGAGATCCTCCTTCCCTATGGCTATCAAACTGTACAATTCATCCCCCCTTCTGTCGTGGGCTAGAATGACTTCCCTACCGACCTCCCCCCCCCCCCCCCTCCCCCCCCCCCCTCCCCAATCTTTGCACAATCCCGATCCCTTTCCACTCGTCACTATAATTTCATGTTTCATGTATCTTACGTTTTATGACTGCTGGCAGATCAATTCCCTGTCTGGGATAAATTAAATTCTATCGTATCGTATGGTATCGGAATGTACATTGAAGGCGAACATTGGCAATTCTTCCAGCAATTGTGAACATTGGAGATCCTCCCTCGATATTTGCAACACATTGATACTAGACTGAACTCACCCTCCTGACCTGTTGACAGGATCTATTATTTTGCAACACATGATCAAGTTGTTGCAGGTCTTTTCTCTACCAACAGGTTTGGTAAGTAAGTACCTAATCCTTTTAGATTTACATTGTTCAACAGCGAGGTCTTTCTCAGGATTTTGGGTATTAGCTAAATGTCTTGTCCAAACATTTGCAGACCATTTTCTATGTAAATGTACAGCTGTACTAAATTCATGAAGTAGTTTGAATCAGTGGAAAATGGGGAGGTATGAATTGGAAAAAAGGTGAAAGGTCTCCACTTATTCAAAGAATCGCAAAAGCCAAACACTCATTGTCCAATTAGTTCTCTATTTTTTCAGAGATGGTTTGGAAACTGTCCTTGGACGCAGCAAGCCATGCCGACCACTGTTCACCCGCTCACTGTTCACCCGTCATGCTCTATGTCATCCCACTTTGCGCACCTATTCCCTAAACACAAGGAGCAATTTACAAAAGCCAATAAACCTTCAAACACACACATCGTTAGGATGTGGGAGGAAACTGGAGCAACCAGAGAAAACCGCATGTCAAAGGGAGAACATGCAAACTCCACACAGACAACACCCAAGGTCAGGATCAAATCCGGGTCTCAGGCACTGTAAGGCAAAAGCACTACCAACTGCACTACCGTGCTGCCCATTTCTATGTAAAATAATAGTATTGGCAATCATCTTGATTATCTCTTCAATATTCTCGTTAAAATAAATCCAAATTACGCTAAAAACGCTATCTGATAGAATTTCTTGATTCCTTGATTCTTGAGGGACTCAACTGGACAGTTTATCAAGTTTTATAGAAAAATTGTTGATAAAAGATTAAGACTAAAATTATAAATAGTTGGAATTCAGAATGGATTAAAAGCAAATTGTAAGATAAAATCCAATATGAACCCATTCAAGAAGATATATTGGTGGAAATTTCTGCTCAGCATGACATTTTTGGAGGTTGGTGCAGTAAACTGCCAATAAGCCAGTATATAATTCTTTACAAATCCTGTGATTGGAGATGGGGGTTCAGAGTGTAGGAGGGGTGTACGGTGAGATCAGGGGTCTGGAGTTTGGCTAAGTGTTTGCCATGTAGGAACAGCGTAACACTGTAAAAATACGGCAATGTACCACTAGAGAGCAGTTTGATGGAGGAGCCACTCAGAAGAGATCACTGCTCTCATTGTACAGTGAGATGCTATTAGCAGAGCCAACTACTGCTTTCAGTAGATACAGGAGTGCAACCCATAAGAAGAATGCATCTCTCCAGGCGAAAAGTCGTACTGTGGTATGCACCTAGTTGTCCTGCATGACAGGGAGAAACTGCATGTCAGCTGTCTTGCACAAGCCCACAGATACCATGCATGAGAAGAACAAGTAGGAACATGTGTAGGAAGGAAGTGCAGATGCTGGTTTAAACCAATGATAGACACAAAGTGCTGGAGTAACTCAGCAGGACAGATGCTGCCTGTCCCGCTGAGTTACTCCAGCACGTTGTCTCTTAGAATAAAGGGGAGGTCATTTAAGACTGAGGTGAGAAAAAACGTTTTCACCCAGAGAGTTGTGAATTTATGGAATTCCCTCCCACAGAGGGCAGTGGAGGCCAAGTCACTGGATGGATTTAAGAGAGGGTTAGATAGAGCTCTAGGGGCTAGTGGAGTCAAGGGATATGGGGAGAAAGCAGGCACGGGTTATTGATAGGAGACGATCAGCCATGATCACAATGAATGGCGGTGTTGGCTCAAAGGGCCAAATGGCCTCCTCCTGCACCTATTTTCTATGTTTCTATGTTTCTAAGCAGGAACGTGTCTCCCCTCTGCAGGAGCAGTGACATTGCAACCCTTTGCCCTATACCAACTTACACTGTTCTTCATAGTGAGCAGCATCCAGATCTAACTGCAGAGAGAACTGGGAAAAATAATTAAGACAGTAGAGACTTGCATTTCAGGATCTTAGTCAGTTCAGCTCCACAATGGTCCAGTAGTTTAAGTGACAGCAGATTGTTGTCACCAAGACTTGCATAGTTTGCAGGGCTTTGGATAAGGGGAGCACCATGACATGATACAAGGATTCAAAACTCATCAATAAAATAATGAAGTTAAAAGTTCAGACACAAATGTTAACATGATCAATTTTCATGATTAGAATTTTGTTACGATATGTGATTAAATCATAATAACTTTTGTACTTCTGAATCTTGTAGTACTTTTTCTGATGCAAGTATATCCTTTCATAAATATGAAGAGCAAACCTGTACACAGTCTTCCAGGTACATTCTCACCTGCATTTCATAACATGGGTTCCTCAGTTCCCTGTGTACCACAGCTTTTAAATAAGAACGTATTTCATTCTTCCTTCCAAATGGATATCCGCACATTTTCTCATGTTATATTCCATCTGCCAACTCACTTACTTGCTCACTTACTTGGCCACACTCATATCACCCAATCTCAGCAGTGTCTCTTTAAGAAGAAATAAAAGTGTCTCCGAAACGTCGCCTATCTCCTTCGCTCCTTAGATGCTGCTGCACCCGCTGAGTTTCTCCAGCCTTTTGTGTACCCTATGAAGAAAATGTGTTGGCCGGTGTGGACTCGGTGGGACGAAGGGCCTATTTCCACATTGTATCTCTAAACTAAACCAAACTAACATATACACTTTATAGTGAACACAGTAAACTTAGAGAGAACATGGAAAAATGGGCCCAGTTGTATTTTGTCGACCCATCATTTATTATCAGCCTCCTTTTGACTGGGAAAGACGACAATCGTCAAACAATTCAATTTACTCCAAAGGCAGAAGAAAGTTGATTTTGTTGGATGCAATAAAGACTGTGGATCCTGGAAATATCTAACCCGTAATAATGAAGACATGCTCCTAGTCTTGCATTTATCCACTTTATTCCAGTCCACATGCAGATTTGCATCTGCCCTTAAATATAGAAAATAGACTGGCCTTATGCATTCCACAAAATCCAGCCTCTTCCTGTCATTCCATCTCGAGTCATTCGTAGGGTACCATCAAAATATAACCAGACAACAGTGATTGAAGGAGGCAGCTTGCCTGTAACTTCATGAATGGTAATCAGAGGTCAGCAATTAATACACGCCTTGCTTGGAATGCTTGGGTGCTTGGATGCTTGGAAATGGCAAATAGTTAATGACCACAATGCCTTGTATTCCCCATTGCTGATTCAGAATAATTATAGGTGCATTTTTCAGATAACTTTTATATTGTGCATGATGCTTTTGCACATATAGTTTTGTTTATCTCTGACTTGTTACTCAAGTTTTGAGTTTTACATAGGACATACAGATTCAATGTTTCTTAGAAATGTCAAGTTACCCAGTGATGTTGAATACAACAAATAAAAATGATGGCTGATGTAAAGTAATCTACCAAAATAGGTAGAGATAATAAAGTTCTATTTATGTTTCTAATTCTTATCTTTGGATTTGCTCTATTTCAATTATCTATTGGCTCAGAAGAGCTGCCTCAGTGTTGTTCTCTTGATTATGGATAAATCCTAAACTTTAACCTATTCTCACAATCCTGTGATACACACAACATACCAAGGAGATTGACTAAACACGTGCGCCCCGTGAGATTCTTAACTATGCAGCCAAATAACTTAGGAAGCTTTGACATTCCTGCACTGGGGAAAATCTACTTCCGTCTTTCTCACCATTAATTAGCGGCTCAACCACTTCTCAAGCTCACTGCTGCAAAGGAGTTTTGACCCTGATTCACACGTGAAGTGATTCTTTGAATGCTTCATTGTTCCCATCTCTACTGGGATCCCACTATTGAACAAGCACATCCAAAAATGGATACAGTCATTGTTTCTCACAAGACAGATTTTATGGAGTTTGTAATTTTAATTAGGGGAATGAATTGCCCAATAATCAGTATAGGATGGATCATTACCTATTGAAAGAAAAGATGCACGTGACATAGAAAACATAGAAAATAGGTGCAGGAGGAGGCCATTCGGCCCTTCGAGCCAGCACCGCCAGACCTGAAAACAACTTTCTATTCAGCAACTTCACCTGAATAGATAGGAAGCCCATGGGAAGTGGGGAAAACAGAAAGTACAGAGAAACATACCATGTACAAAAAAAAGATAAGAAAAAAATAGCAGCAATGAGGTGAGGAAGAAAATATAAATTCAAATATTTATGTCCAAATTGTGGTTGTTTATCCTGTACCATGTCAATGGTATAACAAAAGAAAATTTAATGTGGTTAACTGCAGCATCCTTTAGAAACAATGGGATTTAGTATGAAATCTTGAGTAAAATACTTCTATTTCACTGATCATCAAAACCCGTTCCTGCTTTCTCCCCATATCCCTTGATTCTGTTAGCCCTATGACCTATATCTAACTCTCTCTTGAATACAATAAGCAATTTGGAATAAGAATCTGGAGGCTGGAACTTTGAGAGCAGAGACAAAGATGGGAACGAAGGTTTCTAAAGTGCAGCCCAACAATATGATGATTTACTTTGGCAAAAATCAGAGGCAACACGTAAGAAAATATTTGACCACGAGGAATCCATGAGTCATTAAACTGAAGAGAAGTTAGTGCAGAAGCCAATGAAGAGCCTCTTCAGATAGTGCTTTTTAAGGGCATAATCTCACGAAAAAACTAAATAGTGAAAATATTCCATACCACATATAAAGTGGCAAGAGAAAAACAAAGCTTCCATAATTTTGAATCGGAGACTAATTTATCAGAACTAAACATAGTTGAAGTGGGCTACGTTTTTCATACAACTAATTCATGAATCAACATCACGAGTCACATTAGTGGTGAAATGAGAGCGAAACTGACGAAAGAACTGGCCAAAAAGTGCAATTTTGTTGATAATTTATGGGTCAACAACTCTAAGCAACAAATGTACCCTGGTTGTTTATGTTCTTACTTGTGTGGTAGAGAGTGGAATTAACTTGCCAGTGAATTCATTTTTGGACGTGGTTGAACTTAAAAATGTAACTGCAAGAGGAATTTTTGATTTGCTACACAAATGGCTTCAGCCTTATGCTATTACCAGAGGACGGCTTGAAAAGTGATTTAGTTTGTGTTGTGTGTGCCAGTGCAGTCATTGTGCTAGAATGTATAGGACTTGAGAAGCTATGGAGGGAAAAATTCCATCTGTAATAAATTGGCACTGTGCTAAGTTAGATTAGAACAGTCGGTGGCTGACACAGTAAAATAAACATCTGGAATGAACAGATTTAAAGTATTCATTGACAAGTTATATGTATTGGATCATGCTTCACTGAAAAACAGCAGAGAACTGCAAATGTGCACAAACTTGTTGGAGGTCTGGCTGTTGAAAATAGGTTAAATACTGAACACGGGATGGGTGGCAACCAGTTTTTGTTCTGTTTCAGCATTTTGGGAAAACAACAAAATGCTGGTGCAAAATATTGAACAAAGACAGAGAGTATCTTTTGCAAAACCAAAAAGACATATCCACATGCAAGGGTTTACTGCAAAAGACCATGTCCACAGAATTTGTGACAGACTTGGACTTGATGTGACACTCTCCATGAAATGTCAGGCTTAAGTATGGGAATGTAAGACCAGAACATGGATTTGTACAGAGCAAATCAAATGCTAAAAACTTTCATTCAAGTTTGCAAGGAAATGTGAGTGACACCAGGTTCACATTATGAAATGGCCACCCATTTGTTCCAAATGCTTCTGTACAAAACTACGGGAATTAGTCAAAAACAGGTTCCTCGAGTGAGAAGATGCTAAGTTTGCACAGTGGGCACACATACTTGATCAAAAACAATGGTCTGTCAGCATTCAAGGCCTGATATTTGGTGAATGGAAGTTGGAAACCTGTCTAAACTGCTTCAACTACCGAAAAAGGAGATCATTTGTGCAAGTATCTGATAGAAAACAAGTTCACGGAAAAGGAGCTGCCTCTGAAACACACTCTGAGCAAAATTTCTTCAAGTGAGTGTGAACAGGGATGTTCGCAATTGAACCAAATCACCATCCTAATCAGAGCATCACTGCTGATGAAATTTGGTCTGCACTTCTATTCCTTAGATTAGTTGGCCCACCTCTGCCACTCTTTGACTCCATGAGATGGTTAATTCATGATTACTTTTAGGAAGATGATAGATATCAACAGCATGGAACAAAGTTGTGAGATTGCTTTTGATGGCAACAACATTTGAAATTTTCTGTCATAAAAACTCAATTTGGCAAATTTTTTGGTGTATGTTATTTTAATAACATGTTTAATTTTTACCAGGTGTTGATTTTATACTCTATAGGAGGCATATTAATGGATATAATTGTTGATAAACATTGCTTCATTTTTAATTGATATGCATACAAAACGTTTTTTATCTACAAAAAAGGACTGATGTGCAGGATCCTGCGAAACCTACAAATGAGACAACCAGTTCTAATCTTTAGAGGTATTTTCCTTCTCAACGAGGTTGCATTGCCATTTCTGTGGAATATTGTGATTTTTAGGTTGCAAGTATAATCATTAGGGAAGTCACACACAAATCAATTCATCTTTCTCAACTTTGATTCCATTCCTCATAAATAAATGGATTCATATTGGACATCTTTACTCTCCATGTATTTTATAATAGTTATTTTAATGGGTATCTTCTGTATATTTGCAGTATATGGGATCTAGTCTCACATACCCATTTGGCATCAGTGCATTGAATCTGCTTACTGCACCAAAGCCAAACATGATAGATACAAATAAATTGTGTTAAGATAGATTGTGGTTTATATGAAAAACAAGTTATTAATAATATCACAATTCAGCAGATGCATTGCATGATTTCCCATCATACTTGATAATGTATTCCATGACTTTCACGCTAAGAAAACAAATAAAAATGCCCTTGTATAATCACCTTATCACAACAATTGGAAATATTCCAAAACACTTCACTCAGATCATGTGATTTTGAAGAATGATTGCTTGCATTACAAAGGCATACACAGCAGCAATAATAGAATCATATGCAATGATTCTTTCTAATCCCAACATTCACGAATGGCAATGTGGTCAGTTAATCCACTTTCAGTGATTATAGTTGGCACAAGAATGTTTTGTAGAATACTGGGAGAATTTCTTGTGTTGTGAACATAATGTCTTGGCACTCTTCACATCCATCTGAGTCACTTGTGTGGGCAGATGTGCTTTTGTGTGAAAATAGCAGTTTCTCTCCATGTTCCAACTGTACATGACAGCCTAAATTCTAAGCTTTTTTTTGTGAGAATGTCTTTTCCTTCCTGATAATTGTTTCTTGAATGCACAGCAACATAATGGTAATTATTAATACTGATTTAAAGTTCACACCTTATTGTAATTTGTCATCCAATTTACATTTGAGTCTGAATCATTGCTGTTTTAATGCAATATATTGCTGAAATGGTGTAACGAGCTAGTATCTAATGCAAAAATCTTTAAAGAGAAATTTGACTTCATAATGACTTTAAACATGGGATTGACCTCAGTTCAGATCTATCTCTACGGATACTTTTATCACAAATATACGATTAGAAATCATAAATCTTTCCAAATATAAAAGAGTCATAGCATTACACAGCATCAAAACAATCCCATTGACACAATAGATCCATGCCAACCAAGTTGCCAATCTGAACTTGTTCTATGTTCCTTCAATTTCCTTCCAAAACTTTCCTATATGTACTGGTGATGGCCTGGAGAGACTGCTGACCGGAGGAAATACACCCCACCGGGGCTGGCATGCTAGCTCCTCATGCCAGCAGGATCCATCGCTAATCAACGTTTTGGATCCACTCATCTATTGCTACGAAAAAGACAGGACGAAGAATACCCCTTGAGTCTGCGAGAGCAGGGGCGCAAGATGACTCATCGACAGACCACGCGGTAACAGACCTAGGAACGGAATCGACTTTGAATAAGACAACTAGCACAGCAATTGACAGAGCAGCAGCATCAGCAGGACAAAAGCTACGAAGCTGCATCTGTGGCTGGGAAAAGATAACATCAGATAAGGGTCTCAAGATCCACCAGGGCAGGAAAAAGTGCCTGAAAGAGCTTGGTGAGGGGCCTTGCATTGACCATTACTTTCTAAGAGGTAGGCCAAATCCGTCGAGTGAAGCCCAGTGGCAGGATAACCACCACAGTCCACAGGGTATCAGCACCCCAGGCGAAGCTCAACCAAGTACAGTCCCACCAACGGACACGAGTCCAGAGCCCAACCAGCCACAGTCAGTGGTAGAGAGGAAGATGGAAGGCAAAAAGGCTCAAATCTTGTGGCCTAAATCCTGCCAGAGGAAAGAGTGGGAGACCATTAACACTGACCTCGTCCATTTTCTGGAAGGATTGAAGGGATGTGTGGAAAGAAAACTGGAGAAGATGGGAGACACCATATACAACTATGGGGCGGAGAGATTTGGGGTGAATGTCATGAAACAGAGGACACAGAAGGAACCAGCACTCCAGTACATGTCCAGTAGGCAGCAGGAGATCAAAAGACTGGTGAAAGAAAGGAGGCAGCTGAGAAAACAGTGGAGGAAGGCCACAGAGGCAGAAAGGAAAGGACTCGAGGCACTGCAGGCAGAAATAAAGCAGCGCCTGGCAATCCTGCGGAGCAGAATGCCTGAGAAAGCAACACAAGAAGAAAGAACGGGCGAGGACAAGTTTCTACAGAGATCCGTATAAGTTTGTCAAAGGCCTCTTTGTCAAGGAGAAGAGCGGGATCCTGAGAGTACCAGTAAGGGAACTGAGGAAGACGTACTCTGACAACCTGAGGCATGAGCCAGTCACCATTCCAGATGACATGCCACCTATCCACCCACCTGAGCACCAGATGGACCTAAGGCCTCCTACATGGAAGGAGGTGGAGAACACAGTCAAACGGGCAAGAACAGCATCAGCCCCAGGGCCCAATGGCATTCCATACAGGCTCTATAAGAACACCCCTGGTGCCCTGAAATACCTTTGGAAGTTAATGAAAGTGGCATGGGGGAAAGGAATCATACATAAGGCATGGTGAAGGGCAGGAGGGATCTTAATTCCCAAAGAAAATAACTCCTCAACCATTAGCCAATTCATAGAACCATACAAAATAGGTGCAGGAGGAGGCCATTCAGCCCTTCAAGCCAGCACCGCCATTCATTGTGATCATGGCTGATCGTAGAACTTTCCGCCAGATCAGCCTTCTGAATGTGGAAGGAAAGGTCTTCTTTGGTGTTGTGGCCCAAAGACTCTCAGCATTTTTGCGGAGCAACAACTTCATTGACTCGGCAGTGCAGAAAGCAGGGGCACGTGGTTTCTCAGGATATTTGGAACATGCAAACATCATCTGGCACCAGATACAAACTGCCAAGAAGGAAAAGAGAGATCTGGATGTGGTTTTCTTAGATCTTGCCAATGCCTTTGGTTCGGTACCCCATGAGACTCTTTGGGCAGCTTTTAACTTCATTCAGGTCCTAGAGGTCATCACTTCCAGGACCTCCAGTTCTGCGTCACAACACAGGACAACACCACCGCCTGGCAGCACCTTGAGGTAGGCATAATGGCAGGCTGTACCATTTCTCACCTGGTTTTCACCATGGCAATGGAGCTTATCATTCGAGCATCACAATGGGTGGTCGGAGGGGAACGCTTGAAGAGTGGGCTGCGACTTCCTCCAATCAGGGCGTACATGGATGACATGACCACAATAACAACAACAAAAGCATGCACCAAACGCCTGCTGGATAAACTCCAGGAAAACATCAAATGGGCACGAATGGAGATTAAACCCAGCAAATCCTGCAGTGTTTCCATCATCAAAGGCCAGCTCACTGATGAAAGGTTCCGCATCAATAACGAGACAATACCAACTATCCTGGAGAAGCCGGTCAAAAGCCTCGGGCGATGGTACATCGCATACCTCAAGGATGCAGAGCAGGTGGAACAACTCAGGCAGGATACAATCAGTGGCCTCAAGCAAATCAACAATACTGCTCTCCCAGGGAAGTTGAAGCTTTGGTGCCTTCAATTCGGTCTACTGCCCCGACTCATGTGGCCAATTACCATCTACGTGGTCACTTTATCCCATGTCAACCAGCTGGAGAGACTGGTGAACTCACAAGTGAGGAAGTGGCTTGGGCTACCGAGATGCCTCAGCAGCATAGGGCTCTATGGGAATGGAGCCCTCCCACTGCCAGTCTCAAGCCTGGTGGAGGAATCCAAACGTGCCAAAGTGAGACTGGACATGACACAAACCGAATCCCGGGACCCAATAGGTGTCGCTCCAACCCTAGCAACAGGGAAGAAATGGACTCCAGCAACAGTGGTACTGGATGCAAAATCTGCCCTCCAACACCGGGACATAGTGGGCTATGCCCAACAAGGCCGAGGGGGCTTTGGCTTGGGAGCAATGAAACCTATTTGGCAAAAGGCTCCTCCAGCTGAACGTCGGCACCTGGTGGTGGAGGAGGTGCGCCACCAGGAAGAAGCAGCCAGGTGTGCCAAAGCCATATCCCAAGCCAAACAAGGCCGCTGGATGACGTGGGATGGCGTTGAGAGGAGGAAGATCACATGGAGAGAGCTGTGGACCATGGAGTCAAATAGGTTGAGCTTCATTATCAGAGCCACATATGACGTCCTTCCCTCTCCCACAAATCAAAATCTTTGGTTGGGAGAGGGTGCAGCCTGCCCCCTGTGTGCAGTTCCAGCAAACCTCAAGCACATCCTGGTCGGTTGTAAGATCAGCCTAACACAAGGCAGATACACCTGGTGACACAACCAGGTGCTGAGGTGTTTGGCCGCTGAACTCGAGTGCAAGAGAGTTACCACTAATGCCATGCCTATCAATATCCAGAAAACATTCCCGCAAATACCATCCTTCATCCGGGAAGGAGAGAAACGGAGGACTAATACCTCGCCTCAGAACTCATGCCCACTGAGCGCAGCCAGAGACTGGGAAATGCGTGTTGACTTAGGCCAGAGGCTTTCGTTCCCAGTTGAAATAGCAGCTACCAACCTGCGACCAGACCTCGTTCTCTGGTCCAACTCCTGTCGCCGTGTTTTCATCATTGAGCTGACGGTCCCATGGGAGGAGGCTGTGGACGAGGCTTATGAAAGAAAAAGGTTTTGATATTCAAACCTTGCAGCAGAGGCAGAGGAGAAAAGTTGGAGTGTAAGTGTGTGTCCAGTGGAGGTGGGATGCAGGGGCTTTGTAGCCAGTTCCGCCGCAAGGCTCCTGAGGGAAGTAGGAGTCAGAGGGCTGGCACAAAGGAGGGCAATAAAATAACTTGCCAATGCCGCCAAATGGAGTAGTCACTGGCTGTGGCTGAAGAGGAAAGATGCTGTCTGGGCTGCCACGTGACCATCTAGAGGCTAACCATCAGACACACACCTAGGTCTGATCACCCTGCGGTGGGCCGGCCTCGACTGAGGTTGTCTTGTGATAAAAGGCCGAAACACCCAGTGACGTTGAGGTACACAACTGAAGAGTGTCTGATTGGTAGCAAAATCCCCTCGTGGTCATCCCCGAGAATACCAAATGTCAATTGTAGTGAAAAACCTTAGGGATTGTAACATCCAGTTCTACTAATCACTTACGTTTCATTTGAATGTTCTAGTTGTAGCTGCATCAACCACTTCCTCTGGCAGCTGGTTCCATATATCCACCACCCTCTCTGTAAAAATGTTGTGCCCTTTAAATATTTCCCCTCTCACCTTAAACCTATGCCC
This sequence comes from Okamejei kenojei, assembly GCA_035221665.1. Classification (NCBI taxonomy): domain Eukaryota; kingdom Metazoa; phylum Chordata; class Chondrichthyes; order Rajiformes; family Rajidae; genus Okamejei; species Okamejei kenojei. The sequence goes on along the minus strand of CM069140.1, from coordinate 22,882,929 downwards.
ACTAGTTTTAATCTTCTTTACTGAGAAACAAACTGTGACCATTCACCTTCTCTTTGCCCCTCATGATTTTATACACTTCTATAAGATCACCACTCAGCCTCATGGGTTCCAGGGACAAAAGCGCCAGCCCATCCATTGTCTCCTAATAACTCAAGCCCTCCAGTCCCGGTAACACCCTTGTGAATCTTTCCTTAATGCGAAAAAGTGCACAAAAATGTTTTAAAATATCTCTTCCATTTGCATACTTATTCAAATTGAGGTGGGAGGTTACATATATTTTTTGATTAAAGGATATTCTAGAGGATATATGGTCTAAAATATTTTCAACTAAACTTTGTCCTACAATTCCAGGGATCAGTTGTTTTTAAGTTCAACTAATTCACGACTTCTAACTTAGTATCTCAATTTAAGTCAAGTTGAGTTTTTTGTCTCATGTACTGTAAGTATGGTGAGGTGCACGTAAAACCTTTCTTGCAGCAGCATCACAGGCACAGAGACTCAGACAAAACAAATTATATAGAAATTACTTATAAATTCTACAAGACAAATAAAGAGGAAACAATAGGGGAAAATCAATGACCATAAGCAATATCAGATACAGATACAAATGAACAGTGATTGGTGCTGGACCTTTGCTATTTGTGATATATATTAATAACTTAGATGTGAATGTAGGCGGAATGATAGGTAAGTTTGCAGATGACATGAAAATCAATGGTGTGATGCTTAGTGAGGAAGGCTGTCTAAAGCTACAGCCCATAAATAAATTGGAAAGTTGGGCAGAGCGATGGAATTTAATCATGACTGTCGAGGGGGTGCCGTTGAGTATGGCTGCGCAGCCTGCAGCTGTCCGTCCTTTCACCATTTAAATTTTTTGAATACATATTTTTTTATTAGAGTATTTAGACAGTGGATTAGCAAACATATATTATGATAGAAAATTTAATGTTCAACAAGCATACATTATTAATATTATCAGTTGTATCATTTTGACTCTAATAGTGTTTTTTTTATAGAGGAGAGCAGTAAGAAAAATAGAATAATAATCTATATCAAAGAAGAAAATTATAAAGAAAGGAATAATTTACTATTAATACATCGTAGGAGATAAGATCAAAGAATATAAGATATAACTTTTCATCTATTCCTAAATCCAAGTTTCAGTTAGGGTTCCCTGCCGAACCATTCCACCCTTTTAAGTAATCAATGAAGAAGACCATGTTCTAACAAAAACTTCTTGTTTGTCCAATAAGGCAAATCTGATTCTTTCCAGGTGTAGGGTCTCCGACATTTCCATAATCCACATTTTAATTGTGGGGGATATAGGGCCTTTCCAAAATTTTAATATTAATTTCTTCCCAATTATTATACTGTAGTCTAGGAAATTTCTTTGGCTTGTTGTAAGGGTTAAACTTTGTTCTGATGTTTCAAGTATTATTAATTTTGGGTCCGGATCCAGTTTAGTATTAATAACTTCAGAAGTTATTTTAAAAAATCTCAGTCCAGAAATTCTTAATTTTTATACAATTTGCAAAAGTATGTGTTAAATTAGCCTCTAGATGTTGACATTTATCGCAGGTAGACGATATTTGTGGGAAGATTCTATTTAGTTTAACTTTGGAATAATGTAATCTATGTAAAAACTTTAAATTGTATTAGAGCGTGTCTGGAATTTAGCGAGCATTGATGTATGTATTGTAAACTTTTATCCCATAAATCTTTCGTTATGGATTGATTTATTTCATTTTCCCATGTGTGTCTATATGATTCGTTGATGGTATCTCACTATCTAAAAGGGTGTTGTAAATATAAGTTATTAATTTTTCTGTATTAGGATGTTTATTCAGACATTCATCTAAGATTTCTGGTTCCCTATTCCTATAATCTTGTGTATTTGACCTAACATAATCTCTGAGTTGTAAGTATCGAAAAAAATTATTTGAGTATAACCCATAAATCTGTTGCAGTTCTTGAAATGAGAGATAAGTGCCTTTTTTGTAAAGGTGTTCCACCCTTTTGATTCCATAGTTTTTTCCATTGTATAAAGCCTTTATCTAGTATGGAAGGTTTGAATAAGGATTATTTACAATACGGAGGTAGAGTGGTATATTGTCCAGTTTTAGAGCCTTTTTAAGTTGTTTCCAGATTCGTATACCACTATATATTATAGGGTTTTCCACATTAAGTTTTTTTGTGCAATTTTGTCGGTGCAGATATAATCGAACCGATTGCAAAAGGTAGACAGTCCTCCTTTTCCATCCTTAACCATTCTAGTTGTTGATGCATTTCTTCCAGCCAAAAATTCATGTTTTTAATATAAAACTGCCCAGAAATAGAACAAAAAGTTTGGTAGAGCTAAACCTCCATTAATCTTTTATTTACATAAATGTTTTTTATTTATTCTATGATTCTTGTAGTCCCAGATGAAACTTGTAAACAGTGGAGTCTACTTTAAAAAAAAAAGATTTTGGAATATATATCAAGGATGGATTGAAATAGGTACAATAATTGCGGTAGAAAATCATTTTTATAGCATTAATTCTACGAACATTGAGATAGGAAGGTTTTCCAGTATTGAATATTTCTTATTTAGTTTATTCATTAAAGGTGGAAAATTTGATTTAAATTAAAGAGCTATACCCCTTAGTTACATAAATACTAAATATTAAATTTTTCGTCAACTATTTTAAAAGGTGATGTTGTAGTATATGTATATTATGATCCGTTATTGACTGATTTCGCTTTTATTCCAATGATTCTATATCCTGAGAAAATGACCGAATTGAGTTATTAGATTTAATAAATTTGGAATGCTAATTTCCGGCTTTGTAATATATATTAGTACATCATCTGCTTATAGGGAAATTTCATTGTTGTATCTTTAGTATTGTACCATGTATTTAGGAATTAGATCTGACATTTTCTGCAAGCGGTTTCAATTGCTAAAGCGAATAATAATGGAGATAAGAGATCCTTGTCTACAACTCTGGAAAGGATTAATATTTAGTTTGATAAACATTTGAATTTGTTTAGTATTTAAGCTGTTTGGGGTTAAGAATATAACAATTTATAAACCCTATGGCGGCTTAGGTTACTTCTCTCCCAATTGATATTTTTCCATCACTGAAAATAAATATGGCCCATTTCTACTTGATCAAAGGCTTTTTCAGCAATCTTAGCGATTTAATTGCTAGTATACTTCATTAGCAAATTCTGTTTGAAATATATAAATATTATAACAATCGTATTTCTAAGGTTATAAAATGAGTACGTTTATTTAGGGATAAAATAACCTGTTTGATCAGGATTGTATTTCAATTTATTAATTAACTAAGCTCAGTCTATTTGAGAAAGGATCTTAGTTAATATTATTGCTGATCAGTATTTTAATTAGAGCTATTGCATCTATTATGAGGGCCGGGGTCTTCTAGATCCTTATCAAAATTTTAGGATATTCAGTAGTTCTTGTTAGAATTCATTTAATAGTTTCCCGGGAGTTGCTGTTGAGTATAAAACATTGTTTATATCAGTGGTTTGTAGAGTGTGGAGGAAATTCGAATCATAAAAAAAAAATTTTTATAGAAATTTTCAGAGCTTAGGCATCAGGGTCAGACGGCCTTTGTCATTTTTTAAAGATCTAATTGACTCTTTCAATATCTTTGTTGGTTCGTTATTTCATGCTCCTAATAATTCGTTTCTTGCAGAATCTATGCCTTTAAGGTTGCATTTTGTTAAAATGCTTCCATTCCTATTGATTGTTGTTGTCACTTTAGTTGAATAAAGATGTTGATAGTATTGTAAAATTGTCATTCAATATTTCTTTTGGGGGAGGTTAGTTTTTGTCCCCTTTTCTGGATCTAATCTTATGAATCATTTTTTCTCCATCAGTATTTACGAAGCTGGGTCGTGCTCAATAGTTTGGGGGTTTATCACCAAAAATTCAAAATTTAATTGTTTGTATGTTGATAAGTTTTTATATTTGGTCGTAGTCTATTTTATTTAATTTATATTTCAATGTAGCTATTTTATTATGTTTTTATTTTACCAATGAAGGTGTTCTTGCGTTTTTCTATGTCTAATTGTTTAATTCCAATGTTCTGTTTTGTTTAGCTCTATTCTCTTTGTGTAAGAAATGATGCCTGAGAGGAGATTATACCCTCGGTGTAAATGTTTGAAATGTTTCCAGGAGAAGGGAGGAGCAAGAGATTTCGATGGACAATGGTCATTGAATTCGAAGAACATATTAATTCTGTTTTACAAGATATTCAACATACATACCTGTTCTTTTAAAATTTGAGGATTAAGTTCTACATTGTGTATGTTTTCTTGTCCATTCCATTTAGTGGTTAAATCATATAACGTTAATGGGGCATGATCCAAAATTATATAATATGTTATGAGATATGTGTATTTATACGTTATGGAATTAGTTTAGCATCTACTAAGAAATAATCTTATCCTTGAATAAGTTTTATGCATAGATGTGTAAAATGGGAGTATTTCCTCTTCCGGATTTTTGGGTTTTCAATTCTCCAGACATCCTTAATATTGGTATATTATATATGATATGAGTTTAAAAATTCACATTGACAGAGATTTTGACTTTCTCTGTGTGAGGATCTGGTCTAAATATGGATCCAGTGTACAATTTAAATTCTCCCCACATTATTAAATTATTTTGTGTAACATTCCAGAACTAATATTCAGGTCTATCGTCTCTGTGAAAAACCATGCAGGACTATCAAAAATTAGGCCCTATATATATTAATGAGAATCAGTTTTGTTTGAGTTATAATTCGCCTTATATGATATATCTTACCAGTCAGTATCTTCTGTAGGTTGATATATGTTTAAAGGTATACCTTTATGAATTTAGCCATTGGCAATCCTCTAGATTTATGTCGTGATATGAGGAATGATCCGTTTTGGGCAAGTACATTTTGTTTTCTATCTGTAATTGCTCGATTACCTTTTTTAGTTGAGTCTATTGGAGGAAAATTATGTGTCTGTTTTTTGAGGCGGATTTTTAGGTGATGTTGAATACTTTGCCACTTACTGGGTTCAGTAATTCCTTAACATTCTCAACGTGCAAAATGTAATTCCATTCACCCCCAGTGTTCACTATTTAACGTCTTGCATCATGATTAGGGTGGTCTATAATGGAGTAGATGTTCAGCATGTTAAACCAATACCTTACACCTGGATCTCAGATTAGATGCATTTCAGAACTTTTAGTGTTTTGCTTCTCGGTAATCTCCTTGAATAACAATTATCATTCCATTCTAAAAAAAATTATATTGATTATAACAATACTACTACATATAGAAAGAAGTGAGTGGTTTTTGTATGTTAGTGATAATGTGAACGAATCCATTTAATTTTTTAATTATAATATGTAAAACAGTTTTGTTTGGAGGTCTAATCTTCTTTTATGTGGGGGTGGGGGGGGATGGGGAAACCTGCATTTTCTCAGTTCCTACCTGGTCGGAAATATGCGGCTTTTTTCTCGAGCCGTATCTTCCACCCACTTCCTCCCCGGCTACCAACGGGCACTGGTGCGACTCGTTTCCTGCCGGGACCAGCCAGAACATTCAGCATCGGCAGCGTGTGCAGCATTGGAAGCACACATCGTTTTTTACGCGGAAGCGGGCGAATGCTCTTACCCGGGGTCGCCGTGCGGTAAGCTCCGGAGTGCGGGGCCGCCGACTCAAAATCACTGGTCCCGTTGCGGAGCTTTCCAGCCATGGCGGCGCACCTGACTTTTTAAATATCACGTAGTACGGGGAGCTCTCGCCGAGTTCACCGTTTGTCGGGAGCTTCCGAACAGCGCGGCTTTATGGACTTCGAGAGCCGCGGTCTCCTCTGCAACAAAGCGGTCGTTCCAGACACTCCAAGCCGCTGAAGAGTGTTCTACGGACGCCGGAGCTCCATCATACGCGGTGAGGACCTGAGAAACATCGGGGCCACGCACCGTTGCGCGCGACGCGGAGGCCTCAAATAGGCCCCGACCGACCAACAAGTTGAGAGACCTTTCTCTATTTGGAACTTTGGATTTGCTACCTCACAGTGGGGATGTTTTTATCGTTTTATGTTTAAAATTCTTTCTTATAACTGTGGTTGTCTTTAACTTTTTATTTGATGTGCTGCAAATGACAACTCAAATTGTCACTACGCCTGAAATGGTGTTAGTGTGACAATAAATGTCCTTTGTCTTTATCTTAGTATGAGGTAATGCATTGGAATGCACAAAATTTACCAATCTATCTCCAGTCATCCAGCATCTCACCTTAGTCTAATGATGATTCATGTAACTCAGATAAGGCTCCCTGCTCAGAACTGGAGAGCTTCTATCGACCTTCATAAAGCCTTAGGATCATCCATCATCTTCCATCGGACTGTGGTATGACTGAAAATACCCTCAGAAGGCATCTCTCCATGAACTATCCCCGACATTCCCATGTAGTTTTAATTTCGTATACGTTTAGTTTAGAGAAGAAGAAAACAAGACACGGAAACAGACCCTTCGACCCATGGAGTCCGTCCACAGACTACGATCCCCCATATACTTAGCACTAATCTTATACCACTAGGGACAATTTACAATCCTTACTGAAGCCTATTAACCTACAAACGTGTGCATCTTTGGAGTGTGGGAGGAAACCGGAGCACCCGGGGAAAACCCACGCGGTCATTGGGAGAACGTACAAACTCCATGCAGACTGTGGGCACCCCTGGTCAGGATCAAATCTACTGTTGCGCCTTTGTGCCATTGTGCCATCCATTATTGTTCAATTTTTCTCCATGGTAAAATCAGGAGGAATACTCATCGTGGACCTTGCACATCTCTTGCGACTCCATACCACTTTGGTTTCTGAGGGGCCTTATTCTCTTGGTTACTCTTTTTTCCTTAATGCACATAAAATCTCTTTGGATTCTTAAGTAATAGAGTCACTGAGTCATGCAGCTGGCAAATAGTCCACACATGACCACCAATTGGCCATTTACACTATTCCCATTATCTCCACACATTCCCATCAACTGCAGATTCCACCACCGATTCACAGAATTCATATATTTTGAAAGAATGATTGCAAACTTTACCCTGTTGGTCAAAAATCAAGGTTTTAACAGTCCAGTGCATGGTTGATAGGTTCATGTTTATTTGTTGAAGCATAAACCAGCTTTGAGTTCCCTTGCATGCTGAGTTAGCTGATCTTTGCCAAAGTGCAAATCAATAACTGGCCTGAGAATGCCTGTTAGAGAGGGAAAAATTTGTTAAAGTTTCCAACCGTGTGTTTAGCTAACAACCATGCCTGGAAAAGTCCTTGGCTGAGGATTTCATCAATACATCATAGATGGAAGATAAGAGTGCTTAAAACGTAGTTTGAAATAATGTTCTTACAAATGCTATGATATCCTGAAAATATTTAAAATATTGTAAGTGGCTCCCTATATCTCTCTACCTTGGAATGTCTCCAGTCTTAAAAATCTGTTCAACTTACCAATTTGATCGTCCTAGCTTTTGACTGGTTTATAGTGCCAGCAAAGTGCAAATTATTGTATTGTGTGTACTAAATCATTGGATTACTAAACTTACAAAATTTAGATCACAGTTACTTCATGTGTTTCATGTTATGTTGCAAGATAATCTTGATTGGTTCCATTTTAATAGCCCAATTTCAAGAGTACCTACATAGGAGGTAATGGATAAAGGACAGCTGGTTTCTAACAGGAATGCATAGAACCTTAGGTGATATAAAAATAAAGTAACTAGTCTGTAGCGCAGCTGTACAGTTGCTGCCTTACAACACCAGACCCAGGTTTGAACCGGACTACAGGTGCTGTCTGGATGGACCTGTAAACTGTCCCAGTGTGTAGGATACTGCTAGTGTACGGGGGTGATTGCTGGTCGGCGCGACTCCGTGGGCCAAAGGGCTTGTTTCCGCACTGTACGTCTAAAATAAACTAAAGAAATCAATTGTCGTAGAAAAAATACACCAGAAGTTATTTCATAATAACAAACTGAAATTGGAAAGCGCCATAAGTTAAGTTAGGCTGAACACAGGTTGTGTGTAGGAGTATCATTATTTGATTATTGATGGTAAACACTCACAAACGTCATAATAGCAACACTTGCGCAAGGATATACAGGAGACAAAGAGGGTTACTACATGCATTTATGGTGCCGCCTTGTGGACACACTAAATACAGCTTGTGATGAAGAATTCAATTAGGTTGGGTCTTACTGGCTGGGTTCAGGAAAACTGGATCTTTATGAAAAATGCACATTTTAAAAATACACCTCAATCTATGTGAATATGTAAGCTGCAGGAGTGATTCCTCAATGCTATGTTCAAAACAAAGTCTACTGCTAGTCACTATATGCAAAATCCAGACCATGTCAATCATAACCTATATCCTGGTCATCCACTGTCAACTAAATCCATTGGCAACATTTGCTCACCTCACTATTTTCCTTCCCTACCCCCTTTGAAAATGTATCCACGTCACTGTATCACAAGCCCAGCCCTGAAGTTCTGTTCACCAAGTTTTTGTTGGTACAGTTTACCTGAAGACTCAATCATTCTGCCTATTGCCATGCCCAGTTTCTTAATCCCAATTCCACTACATGCTATGTATTCTCTGCATCATCCTCATCACCTCTCTCAGATTACCTCCATCCTTGCCAACTACTGCCCATCCAAATTTGTTTGTATCTCAGAAAGTGTTTGAATATTTGAGTCAGTCATTTCCAGAACTGAAAGATTCCAATCAGGTGTACAGAATTACTTTGGCACTAAAAGATGTTGCATCATAATTCCTAATGATAGCCTGTGTGATTGTGACAAACATAATCTATGGTTGGAAGGAATGGGAGACATTTCGAGTCTCGACCCGAAGCGTCACCAATTCCTTCTCTCCAGAGATGCTGCCTGTCCTGCTGAGTTACTCCAGCTTTTTGTGTCTCCCTCCTACCAGAAACATTAACTCTGTTACACAGACACTACCAGAACCGCTCCTTACACAAGGCTTCTGTGTATTCCTGATGCACAGCCTCAAGGTTCTACATACTAAACCAAACCCCCCTTCTCCACTTTGAGCAGTCCTGGATCAGAGGTTCCCAGGAATCAATACAGATGTTGCATTTCCTCAAGGGAGCTCTGAACATATCCTAGAATATGTTTTCTTTGTCCACTGGTAATCTCCCAAACCAGAGCTTGGAATATGGTGGTTAGGAGCCTGTAAATTATGTGATCAGCCCAATGTAGCCAACAATATAACTAAGCCTCAGTTTTGGGTCATTACCCTAGGAGAGACACTGAAGTTGTTCTCATATCCTTATTTGGAGGATTTTGAGGACGCAGCATTTTTGGATTTTTTTCCAGCACCTTCAATGCCAACTGATATATTCCAAGTGTTAGAGGCATATATGTGAGCAGTTATCACCAGTAGTTTTTTATCTGATGTCTTGATTTTCAAGTACCGTTTAACTTAACCATCAAAGGTAGTGTTGACACATTAGAGGCATTGGTGAATTTCATCACCAATATCTGCCATTAGTCAAGATAAAGTCAAAGTTTTAAAAGATTTTGTTGTGGATCATTAGTTTGGAGGTCAATGTGACGCAGCAGGGGCAGCCTAGTAAAGTGGCACCTTGGATGTCATGTGTAAGGCCCGTCGTCTCCTATGTTTCAGTGAATGAGTCGACAATGTTTTGTAGCCTGGACTCTGACCTTGCACAAACATAAACATAATCTGCATACTGCAGCCCAACTACCGAGGATCAGGTAACTTTGGTTTTAGAATGAAGTCACTGTAGGTTGAACAATTTGCCATTAATTCTGAAGATTAACTCCCCTCCCACTGGCGGCTTGTTGGAGATGAAAAGGATTGAGAAAAGTGTTGTTAAACTGACAATCGACATCGTTTGACATCGACCATCACTGAGATAGATTCTACTGTGAATCTTTTGATGACTATCATGGCTTCCATTGACCTATGATATGTCCTCATTAAGGAACACCTAAATTAATTAAATTTCCATTCTCTCCTCCCTAGCATAATCAATTCCTATCTTTGCAAACCCCTGACAGTTCCATTAAACAAGAACGTGGAAGATTCATCGGGAGATCTCTTTCCTCTCTCAAACTGTCTCCAGATATCCACATACCTCTATCTGAAGAAGGGTCTCGAACCGAAACGTCACCCATTCCTTCTCTGCAGAGATGCTGCCTGTCCCGCTAAGTTACTCCAGCTTTTTGTGTCTCCCTCTATCACAATACGCTCCTTGTGATCTGGCACCAACCATTGACAATGTTATGCGGGGGTCATCCTGCTCTCAAAAAACTTCTGCAAGCTGAGCCGTGATGGACAAATGCATTCCAATGTTTATATCAGGGTCTCATGGGGTCACTAGGTGAATAGGGAGAGAATGGATTATTTTGGATCCATGTCTAAAGGAAGATACTACTGACAAATCTTTGTATTCACTATTCTATGCACACAATTTCTGTACTGCACTCGGAAAAGGACACCTGCATTATTATAAAGTTGCCTTTGGATTAAAACTGCATATGGTCATAAAAATATTACAGTTTGATAACTCAGCAATTCTCTTGTCTGAGCTGCTTATGCTGTGTTTTCAGATTTCACCAGATGTTTTATGTTTTTTATACAGCACTTGGAAGTGAATGCTTTCAAATTAATAATGCTCCCTCCAGAACCGTTTAAAATTTAAAAATGATCCTGAATTGTAAGTGACTTGTGCCTGGGGAGCGCAGCAAGCCGTGCTTGAGTGCAGACAGTTCAGCTGCCTTTTTACTCCTTAACCACTGTGTGCGGATGGTCTAGTCTTAAACATTCTCTGAGTACAGAGGTATTATCTGTACTAGCTGTGGTCTATAGCGTGTGCTTAAAAGTTCACCAATGTCAAATTTGAACATCCTGTCCAGAAGTGTATGAATGGTATTTCCTCTCTAATCAGATCCTAATATTCTTTTCTTTTGCATGTATACTTCTCGAAGCTCTTCAAAAGCAGACCAAGGAAACACTTAGCAAGTCGAAGCTAGATATTAATCATCTTGCATTTAAAACTTGATTAATTTGGCAGCTTTTGCTGAACTTGGCTGCTTGCCTTTGCTTTTTTTTAAAAAATCATTCCCTGTTCACAACCATTGGAAACCAGAGTTGGTGAATGTGTGGTGACAATTAATTGTTTAAAGAGGCCAAGGTATTCTTTATTTTTCATAGTCCAAGAGAAAATAGCATTAAAGAATTAACATTCATATTCAGCTCTTGTTGGTCTCGGTGTCTCTCTTTTAACTTTTTTCCCTTTATCTGAAAAAAATGATTAATATATCCTAAAATATCACACATTTTCTTATTCAAGGACAAATGAAAAGTGTAAGAGCCCTGTTAAGCACTACAGTATAAGTTCCTTTCTACAAACCTCTATGGACTCAAGGAGCCTTGAACTTTGTTTAGATCCAAGAGTCATGCAGTTTTTGAGGTGGTTCCTCTCACTGTATTTACATACAGTTCCATGCATTCGATGTTGGATGTCCATATATCTTCTGCTAATTTGACACTATCAAGAGTAATGAGGAGTTTGCTATAATGATTATCTCATGACAAAGGATTAATTGTATTCATATTAATAGTAAAATATCTTCTGGACTATATAGAAATTGATATATTTGGATCATATGTGTCATGCAATAAAAGTGCAAGGCACTCTTTGGAGCACAGGGAAATTGTAGAACATTTTCCTGCTTTACTGTCACATATATCCCCTCTATTTTTTAAATTCTGCATCTCTTTGTTTAATCCCTTCATTACTTTACTCTCCCTTTGTCAATAGTCACCTACATTCTGACAAGCATCCACCATCTGAATATCCCCTGATTCTCCCCTCCCCTTCATTCCGTGCCACATCACCGGGAGAGATTGCACCTTTAGTTACATCTATTCAGAAAATTCATTCAAGACTTTCCCTGAAATCTATTTCTTTGACCAGGTTTTTTTGGTACTCCTCCTAATATGTAATTCAACAAATTGTGCCTAATTAAACTACTGTGAAGTGCTGCAATCAATTATTTTATATTATGGCATTATCAGGTTTAGAGGATGCTTATGTCATTACAGGATGGTACAGAGCTCACATTATAACCTAGCTGTAAAGGATCTCTTCTCATTACAGTATAACTATAGAGGGCATTTTCTGCATTGCAGAATAATCATACGGGGAGATTTTCTGCTGTAAATGTGAACTGGGATGACATTCACTGCATGAGGAGCACCTTCAGCAACAGACTGGCTCCACCAAGATGCAGTATAGAACGCCACAGGAGAAACTTCTTTCCTGTTGTTATTAAACTATACAACTCCTCCCCCTTCTGCCGAGGAGTGGACTGACTCTCTCCACACCCACCCCCCCCCCCACCCCCCCACACACATTCTTTGCACATCCCCAATCCTATCCATTCGTCACTTTAATTTAATCTTGTGTTTTCTGACTGGCAGATTAATTTCCATCTTGGGATAAATAAAGTTCTATCGTATCGTATGAGAGGACAGTGTAGTGGGCTCACTCTGAATTAGAGAATTATATAGATCACACTCCTTGTGTTCAAGTCCAAAGGAATTGTCAAGATTTTCCTCACAAAAAGCCTTATAAGCACTAGAGATCGTTAATATTTTTTAAAATCTTTTAAAATTGAGTTAGTTAACTACCTCCACTATTAACAAAGAATATGGACTTGGGATACTTCCCAATTGTTTTTGAAAATGTAAGATCCGTATATTCTTGGGTTAACTGGGTAATTTTGACTTCCTTCTCAATACATCGGTTATTGATAGTCAACTAGCTATGATCGCTGTTGGTGGTCCAAAACCTTCTCCTTTTTCTAGGACTACAGGCTCCAATCATTTTCACTGATAACTGAACCACAGAACCAACTATCTGAGGCTGGAACTTACCTGCTGTCCTTGCCATGAGGTTTCTCCGTTCATAGACTGGCCACAGGGTGGAGCTTTCCACCTTTGCAGTGCAGATGAGCCTAAAGGGTCAATTATCTGACTGCAGACTCATCTCATGCTGCCAAAAGTTAGGGTGGAGATTTTGTTTAAAGAGGATTTTCACATTATTGCTATGTCAGCTGAAGTCATTGCAAAAACCTCATCCCTACCCCCACCGTTTTGAAGGCTAAGTTTCCGTTTTCAGGGAACCTCACACTGTGCACAATATGTAAAGAGGAACAACCTATTCCAGATCTGTCGTTTACTTCAGTCATTACTCTGTAGGCTAGGACGAGTTTTACATACTGTCAAATACTAAACACAACCTTATAAAAGAATGTATGAAAGAATGCAAGTGTGGTGTTTATTTTCTAAGTAAATATCCATTCATTGTATCGTGTAATCTATGTCAAGAAACAGTATAAGTTTCCAATGAAGGGAAAGGTCATGAACCAGGTGCAACTCATTCTTTCTAACTTATATTTAAATTTTCTGACACAAGTGAAACTAAACTAGAGTTTAAAGAACTATGTGGCATATTTATAACACATTTTAAACAGGAATCTTTACAGTATTTAAGGGTTTAAGCTAGCCCTGTAGTCAACTTTCACTGCCCTAACTGACGTTTAACTATGCAAAGAGCCTCAAGTCTGGGGTAGTAATCTTATCAATCCTTAACACCGATGATGCAGCCACCTCAGTCATCACAGTCCTTTGTCCAAAACATTCTCCCTTTTCAAGAACTACAAGCTCCAATCATTTTCACTGATAAATGAACCAAAGAGCCAAGTGTTGATATAGTTTTGAAGATGACCCAGGATTCACAAAAGTAACCCCAATGTTTCCCTTCTCTGCTGGGATACTCCCCTCTTCCACTGCTCAGACTTAATTTGCTAGTGGCCATCTCAGTCCACGTTTATGTCTTCATCTGGTTGCCACATCTCCTAGTTTGCTGACCAAATTAAGGAGACAAGGAGGTCAAAGTCAAAAGGGCATCTTTGCCTTTATTATGGTCTGATCACTTGATTCTCAACTAGACCATCACCCAGATGTCAAAAATCAACAACAGCCATTAGGGGTCATCCGAAAGCAACTCATATTGAATCCTGACCATTTCCTTCATTTACTGTGGAAACAGACATTGCCACTCAACAATGCTTTTTCCATATGGCATGCTGAAGTCAGCACTGTCCCCACCCTGTCTGTTGCAATTGGCCTCCTGAGATCAGCATTTCAACAATGGCCAATTTTTTTCGCCATTTCTAGCAATTGATTACATAGCACACACTAATGGCTGGCTATACTGAATTTGTTTAGGCAATGTTGTTGAATACACAGTATATACAGTACGCGCACCATGTAACTAAACGAGGATCTTAAATCCAAATCACAAGAACTAGAACATGATGAAATTACATAAAAACACCCCAGAGATGTTGTACTGTCCTTCTGTAACAATCTGTGCTGTTGTTAAAGATGAGCGCTTGGCAGGATATAATCACCCAGGAGAGGGAATGCTTGTGGATACTTTTCTTTAAATCTCACATTCAGGAAACATATTCCTTAATTTTTAAATGAATTCTTGGTTAGTGTGTTTTGTTGATATTTATGGCCTGAGCATAATTGTTCAGATAGGGTGGTAGTGATGATCCTGAGCCATGGCAGTCCATGTGACAAAGTGGTACCCAAACATTGCCATACAGGGAATTGCAAGATTTAGATCCAGCAATAATAAAGGAAAATGGGGAAAAAAAGGAAATATAGACAATTATGGAAGATCCTGGACAAGCTAAGCCCTGATGACTCCTCACAACTTCATTTAGATAACATTGAGGTTAGGTTTGACTCATGCTCACTGGATTTAGCAATTGAAGACCCACTTTACTCAATCTATTTATCAGAGGAAATATGCATGGCTGGAGATTGAAATTATTTGAGATGATGGTAACTAGACCCATCAGGTAACATCAGTGGAGATTCAAAATGGTATACAATTCAGTAGAAACACCGATATTTAAAGAGGCTTTAAATATGTCTTTGACACTTTCTCTCAGGAAGGTGTAGCAATGATACTTTGGAGAAACTCTCTTCAATGTTACAACCACATTTATTTACAACCTTCATGGAAAGCTTTGACCCGTGATAGAGTAAATGATTTGTGCTTCATCTTTGCTTCTCTCCCACTTCGTGGTGTTGTGGTACATTTTTGCAAAACCCTAGCCTAAGTGGCTATTTTTCATGCATCAGCTTTGATAATACATTGGGGCAGCCACTAGGACCCAAGAGACATTTCAATGCATTTGCACAATTTTCCAGAATAAATATAAGAATTCCTTCTCAAAATCCCGCAGGCTCTTTCAAAGCAGTATGGTGTCAACCAATTGTTGGAGCAACTTACATCTTATTTATGACTTATGCTTAAGGAATGTCGACTAACCAGATAGTGGAAAATGCATTGAGTTACCATTCATTTCCAGAATCTAGATTTTAAATACAATACAGAGTAATGAGATAAATCATTTTATTTGTCTACTGTAAGAGAATGTCCTGATATATTCTTGACTGGTCACCAGAACAACCCAGTGTTGGAAAAGGGTAGTTTGCACACTGCACAGTATTCATCTCTAGTGAGGATTCAAGAACAATGTTGGGAAAAAGTTGCAAGAGCTCAGCATCTAACAATGCCATAGTTGTCAGCTTGCTGACTGTGTTGAACAACAATCTTGCTCTCACCATTAGCAATCCCAAGGAACTAACTGTTGACCAGGAAGGGAAAGCAGAGGGTCCATGAACATGTCATTATCGGCGGAATGGTGGTGGTGAGAGTCAACAGCTTCGTGTTTCTGGCTGTGCACATCTCTGCAGATCCTGGGTCCAGCACATTGATGCAATCACAAAGAAAGCTCATCTGCACGTCCATCTCTTCAGAGGTCTGACATTCAGCATGCTGTGAGTACTCTATCGAGCTTCTCTAGGTGTAAGGTGGAGAGCATACTGACTGGTTGCATGGCGGCCTGGTTCAGTAACTCGAACACCCAAGAAGGAAGGAGGCTGCAGAAAGCCCATCACGGATATTGCATGGTCCATCACGGATATTGACCTCCCCACCATCAAAAGGATCTTCAAGAGGCGCTGCCCCAGTAAGGCAGCTAATATTATTAAAGATCCAGAGCAGTTTCTGAGTATAACTGATAATTTATTGTAATATCGCTTACCGTGCATGTATTTGTTGTGTTGTTGCATTAATGTGCCTATAAAGCTACAGCTAGTAAGAATGTAATTGTTCTCTTTCTGGTGACAATTAAACACTTGAAAAAGGATTCCATCTTCAAGATGGAAAAATGATTCTAATACTAGGAATGTCACGACTCAAAGACACAATTTAGAAAAAAATTAACAGGTATAGTATATTTACAGCATAATCTACAGAATGTTATCTTTTACAAAGTAGTGGTAACAGTAAAATCAGATGTGTGGAGAATTAATAATAATAAATACATTCATTTTGGGAGCTAATAAACATGTAGGTTTAATCTGTGGGAAGACTGAATAAAATGGATTCACATATAAAGATCTATATTTAATATATCTATATTTAATCTCTTTTAATAATTCACACAATATGATCAGTGATTTACACTACCACAGGATATGCATATTTGATCCTTTCCCTCCAAGTAAATGTGATTTAGCCAATCCCAATGAAATGCCGAGAAATTGAAGATTTTCAACGTACATTTTCTCAGATAGGACTGACCACACCTGTTGGTAGATTTAATCTTTAAATTTCTGAGTTATGTTGGTCAGTATAAACTCATTAATTCCATTATTCTTAGCAGCCTGTTAATGTTTTGCCATATTTGGTTAATTACCCAATACGGATCGCTCAGGAAACTCCTGCAGGAATGGGTCACATGGAGCAACTGGAGCCTGGTTGGCAATGAGTACACAAAGGGAAATTCATCGCATTCTTCCTGGCCCCACAGAGGATCACCATCAGTGCTCAGATATATTGCATATCACAATATTGAAGTGGCAGAGTTCTGTAGGAAGTCAGCTTTTTAGTTTTGAACAAACTGTGCAGTGTTTTATTTGCAAGAAAGCCAGCTACCAACACAGTTAATCATATAAACGATGTCCTGTGTCTTACTGGACTTTTATGTGTTTGACAAAATGCCATCGGCATCTAA
Organism: Okamejei kenojei; assembly: GCA_035221665.1. Taxonomy (NCBI): domain Eukaryota; kingdom Metazoa; phylum Chordata; class Chondrichthyes; order Rajiformes; family Rajidae; genus Okamejei; species Okamejei kenojei. Next base: position 22,865,722 of record CM069140.1, on the reverse strand, counting down.
TGTTCTCGCCAGATGGGCAAAGTCTGTAGAATCTCATGTGCTTGAATTTCAAGTTCAAATGAAGTGAAACTCTTGCAGATTTTTCATTTACCTTTTTGTAAATTGTGTACTTTTCCCCCTCAGGATTCCAACTCTTGCCAGACCATGGTTTCACCAGTGCCATTGCCTTTGTGATATCTCATCTAAATATATTTTTGACTAGCAGGAGTAGGCAATTTCCCAGCATGGACAAGTTGGGCTGAATGGCCTGTTTCTGTTCGATACTCAGTAATGACTTTAAAAATATTATGCAGTTTGTGTCAATAAGATACTTTACATCAGAGGCCACCATCCCCACAGAAGTCCGAACATGTAGATTTTGGTATAGTGTAGAATCCCTCTCTTATTCTCCCATTTCTCCAACCTGGGGAAACCAGATAATTCACCAGCTGACAAACAATTCAATCTCGCACCTTCCTGGTCAATGTGGATCAGACCACATCAGTTTAGTGATGAAAACGCTGATCCATATGGCAGCCATTATATATTTTTGGAAAATGAATATGTTTTACATGGTTTGTTGTGACTTTGACTTTTGAAACTACACCCCTATTAGCACAGCAGATGTGGATGTCTGGCATACTGCTTTCAATATAGAGTGTCCTCATTTTTAACTGAAATTCAACTATTTTACTACATTTCCATTGTTCTGGTTTCCAGATTAACTATATTATTTACAGGAGAGAACATCTCCTAATAGAGCACTGAAACCATGGAAAATATGTCAAATTTCTATTGTTCAAGGTAGTATGTGTGTGGGCATCATGGAACACTTTGTGTTTAAGAAGGAACTGCAGATGCTGGAAAATCGAAGGATGAAAAAATGCTGGAAAAACTTGGTGAGTGAGGCAGCAACTATGGAGCGAAGGAAATAGGCGACATTTCGGGTCAAGACCCTTCTTCAGACTTTATGTAATGTGAAAAATGTCTGACCCTGATTTCAACAGTTTACCTCGTCGTTGCTTCTGATTGCCCAACCAAGTCAATAGAATCTGTAATTTATTCTTGCTATTTATACGACTTCTTCATCTGCAGGATAACCAAAATATATATTTTGGAATATGTAGTTTGGTTTGTGCTTTATGTGGGTAGGTCGATGGGCATTGTATCAAATTCATAGGTGTGCACATCTACAGTATCAGGTGTGGCTATGAGGTTTGACTTTTTTTTTCATGATCTTTGGCTTCATGAGCCTTTCATAGAGATATTTTCATACCTAGCTTGAATATTATGGGTTCCATTCTCTTTCTAGGACTTGAGCACAAATACCTATGCTTTCACACTAGTGAAGTACTGAGGGACAGTTGTAATTTTGGAATAAATCTGGTCTCTCAAATGAACCTATTATACTATTTTTTTGAAATAGCAAGACTTTTATCTTCAGTTGCCAATGCTAATCCATCAAGTAATATTTCAAAAATTTGTCTTGAAATTCATCATCAATCTAGCACAAAATGTACAATGTAATTTCTTAGCCCATTATTTATTGAAGTCGATGGATTTTTGGAAAGACATGGCAATGCATTGATGCAATAAGAGCAGGCTACAATACAGAGCTGCCCAAATAGCAGTACAACCTCAATTGGCCAATTCCTGCTAGAGTGAGCCAAAGAAGAAAGCAACATGTTCGAGGAATAGAGAGAAACATGGGAGCATTGCAGACAGATTGTAGTAATTTCATTGGTGTAACTTCCAAAGTGTTTGCAGTGTACGCCCAAAGAGGCGGGTTTTGCCAATTAAATGTATTTTGACATGGAGAAAGTTACTGTGGTGGCCATAGACAGTATTGCACAGGAACAGGTCCTTTTGCACACAATATCTGGGCTGAACGTGATGTCAAGATAATCTAATCTTATCTGCTTGTATCCATATCACCTGCAGTCCCTGCATTCCATGTGCCTATATAAAAGCTCTTAAACACCACAATATTATGTCGGTATCCAATACCACCCTTGGCAGCCTGTTCCAGGCACCCAGCTCCTCTGTGTAAAACACTTGCCCCGCACATCTCCTTTAAACTTTACCTCTCATACCTTAAAACTATGCCCTGTAGTTTTTGACATTTCCTCCCTGGGAGAAAGGTTCTGACTGTCTGCCCTTTCTATGACTCTCAAAATTGTATACACTTCTCTTTGGTGTCCCCTCAATCTCATGGGAGGACTGTTTAGTAGGTTGATAACAGTGGAGAAGAAACCCGTCCTGAATTTGGTGGCACATACTTTCAGGTTTTTGTATCTTTTGCCAAAAGCGAGAGGTGAGACGATACATTAACCCAATCATACAGGGATCATTCTCGTAAACCTCCTTTGGACGCTCTCCAATGCCAGCACATCCTTCTTCAGATACGGGGCGCAAAACTGCTCACAATTCTCCAAATGTGGTCTGACCAGTGCCTAATAAAGCCTCTGCATTACATCCCATTTTTTTTTACTTGAGTCTTTAAATAAATGCTAACATTGAAATTTCCTTCCTATCAACAGTCACCCTTAGCTTCCCTCCATTAAACCAAATTTGGATCTAATTTGAAGCCACTTTTCCTTGGATCCTGCAAGCTATCACTTTTTCAACCAATCTGCCAAGACCATGTGAGCAGGAACGGTTTTAAGAAAATCCTGATATCTCCTTTCAATGTATAAAACAAACGGTGTGTTGAGTGACAATGGAGCCCAGATAAACACATCATCACTCCACGTATATTATTCCACCAGGCAGTTCCACTCACATTCCTTTTTTGAGAAATCTTGATTCAAGCATGATCCTAATTAACGCATAACCTTTATTTCCTGAAAGTTTTTCATTTTCCATGGCTTGGGGTTTATTAACATCCTCAAACACAACAGTACCAGCTCATAGAAACATAGAAAGTAGGTGCAGGAGTAGGCCATTCGGCCCTTCGAGCCAGCACCACCATTCAATACAATCATGGCTGATCATCCAGAACTTTCAAGACCTGCCCTGACAATGGGATACAGCACATAGTAAATTATGTTTACTGCAATATACACAGAAACACTTAGCATACCACATTGTAATGTGCCAGGGAGACCCAAGAGACTGTAGATGCTGGATTCTGAAGCAGAAAATCTCTACTGGTGAAACTAAGTAAGTCAAGCAGCATCTGTGAAGGCAGATGGATGGTTGATGCTTCAGATCGAGACCCAGCAAGAGACCCTGCATTGTAATGTACTGTATTTGAAACAAATTAAAATACTTATGCTGAAATTTACTAGAACAATTTTGAGTCTCCATCATCAGTACAGCCACACTTGGGACTTTGATAATCGTGAAGGTAATTGACCATCCTTTCACTCACCTGATGTTCTCACTGGCTCTCTGTCTCCCGCAGTGATTGAAAGATGCACACTCCCATTTATGGTAACCAATCTCTCCAGCCACCATTCCACATAATAGTGATAACAAATCTTGCTAGTGATGTCCCTACAGTAACCCTCCCACCCCATCCAACATCCCCCCATCCAACATCACTCCCCATCCAATACCACCCCCGTCCAACACCACCCCCCCCATCCTACACCACCCCCCGTCCGACACCACCCCCCCGTCTGACACCACCCCCCCCGTCCTACACCATTCCCCCGTCCGACTCCAACCCCCCCGTCCGTCATCACCCCCGTCCGTCATCATCCCCGTCCGTCATCACCCCCGGTCCGTCATCATCCCGTCCAACACCACCCCCATCCGACACTACCCCCGTCCAACCTGCACTGTCTGGCCTAACTGCTTCCCAGCCTATTTCTAACCCTCGGGCAGACAGCCTGTGAATTGGCTGCCTATCAAGTGGGAAACACCTTGAGATCGTTTATATTGCAATTAAATTTGAGAGGACCTGTGGGAAACTATTGCAACACCTCAATTTACTTCCTGGTTCTGAGTCCATTGATTCTCAAATACAAATATTTCTGAAAAGTCTTAAATTGTGCCAAGGTCAGCTCAAATTGGATGCAGTATAAGACTAATGTCACTCCCTGCTTTTTGTACATAGTTCAAGTGTTTCATTTTCCTTTCAGTGATACCATAGACTCTGTACCTGGGTCAACAAGCAGCAAAATATGATGCTGATGAAAAGACTGGAATGCACATGTGTAAATGTATAGCACATGGTAAATAAATTTGGTGAGCTGCAGGCTCAAATAAAGATCCAGCTCAAATAATGGGGAAAAAAAAGGTCATAAAAATGGTAACAATATATTCAGAAAAGACGGGAGAAAGAAAAGAAGCAATGATGGTATTGATTAAATATCACACTACAAAAAAATGGGTGATGCACTTTGGTTTAAAAACAGAATCTATTCGGTCAGAAGAAAAGTGGTCCCATTATATTTTCCTCACAAAATTCTAGGCACTCAAGTAAAGAAAACCGAGGAAAGACGGTTTCAGACAGATTGCTGAATGAAGCAAATGAATTATAGTGGTAATAATGGGAGATTTGATTTATTCAAACGTACTTGAGGAAATTAAAAATATAAGAGGAAAGTGAGTGAATAGTTGTTCAAATTAATGCAAGCCTTCTTGATTAATATGTTTAGCAGTGTGTTTAGCATTGCTGCCAATGTAATGGTAAAGGAAGTACGAGACTTGGTGCTACAGAATGAAGAGTGTTCGGTTGGTGGAGGAAGAAGTTGGCAAACAATGACCACAGCAGGTTTCGAGTCTTTATTTAGACCATAAGACCATAAGACATAGGAGCAGATTTAGGTCATTCAGCCCATCAGGTCAGCTCTGCCATTTGATCATGGTTGATCTATTTTTCCCACTCAACCACATTCTCCTGCCTTCTCCCCACAACGTATGATGCCCTTGCTAATTAAGAACCTATCAATCTCCACTTAAAAAACACAGATTCACCATCCTCTGGCTAAAGAAATATCAAGGAGAAATCAAATCAATATTTTAAAATTGTGTTTTCCTTGTCCACCTTATATACTCTACCGTAAAAGGATTAATTTTAGTTTGTCTAGAAGTGATAAGGCCCTGGTGAATTAGAATAAAAAAAATAATCAGCATTGATCATCATTGACCAGAACTGAAGAACAGGAGGACTTCAAAAATAGAATGGTACAAATGCAGAATTAATTCATCTTACGGGGAGAAATAAATAATTGCATGGATCAGAATGAAGTATAAAATCAAGTTAATTTCAAAACCTACAGGGATAATCTGAAAACGCAGTGAAAAGGTAGACAGAGGTAAATGAGTCATCTACTTATTTTACATAATTGGAAACCTAAAACATTTTTATAAATGTAAATGTGATAGGCAGTTGAATAATTTGATTCGTGACCTGAAAGTCTGATTTGCAGAGCAGATTTTGTATCTGTTTTATTGGATGTTGCCAATAAGGAAGAAATGGTTGAGAAATTGGAAAGGATAAAAATGGATAAAGAGGAAATAATGGAAAAGGTTGCAGTGCCCAAAATGAAAAAGTTCCCAGTGTAAGGTAGATTTATTCAAAGGTGCTAAAACAGATACAAAAGCTGCTGAAAGTACAAAGATAAATTGTATCGGCTCTGGCCATAAAGTTCAATTTCTTCTTGATTGTAAGAAAAGGTTTAGATACCTTAAACTAAAATAAAAATGATTTGGAATATAGAAAAAGATATAGGTTAACAATGAAGCCAAACTGAATGTTGAAGATAAATATGCTTAAATAATCAGTGATTTTTTTGGGAAAGTAATGAAAAGCTTAGATAATATCATATGATAAATATGAAAAGGGCTTTGAAAGATCTTTTGCTGAAGTTTCAAGTAAAGGACATCAAATTGAGGTCCATATAATGCAGGAAAGATTTTTATAGCTAAGGGACACAAAATATAAAAATGGTGAGTAGCCTATTTCAGAAGGAAGTATGCAGTCCTTTCCCTATGCATTAGAGTTGCAACCATTGCATTTTTTTGGAATGTATATTCAAGACTTGGATCACTAAACTGGGCATATTTTCAATGTGTGATATAATTCTTCACGGAAGATTAGCAAACTTGAGGAAGTAATTGGCCGATGATTTAAAGCAGGGAAGTAAGAAGTGATTTAATTTTGCATGCAGTCTGAGGAGAGGGATTTAAAACTAAATATTCATTCCATCCACCATTGCTCACTCTGGCTGTGATTTGTGCCACCTTTCTAATTCACTGCTGCCTCTTGTCAAAAATACTCTGAGACCAAACGTGAACTCTTCCACCAAGAAGACCAAGGGAACATGATTATCTAAATCACACACCACCCTGACTGAGCTCTGACAGTCTGGTGATGGAGTCGAATGACTGAAGCTTGTGCACAATTACATTAACCACCGTACCTACTCTTTCAGCCACTGTTATTTTGTTTCCTCATTCTTCATTCGTCCTTCTTCTGTGTTGTAGATGTTCCAACCCTCAAACCTTAATAAAAACAGTCAATCTGTAGCAGATTCTTTCATGATTTTGGACACATCTATCAAATTTCACAATAAACGTATCTGCCTGAAAGAGCTTCTCTTTATGTAACCAAAGCCTTTTGATTCCAAGTATCATTCTAATAAATCTCCTCTGCATCTCCATTAATGCCTTTACATTGAGGTGTTGATGGTTGAACACAATGCTCTGTGTTTGGCGAGCATATCAATTTTTCTTCTGTACTCCATGTTAATAAAGTAAAGGGTACACAAAAGGCTGGAGAAACTTAGCGGGTGCAGCAGCATCTCAGGAGCGAAGGAGATAGGCGACTTTTCGGGTCGAGACCCTTCTTCAGACTAATAAAGTAAAGAATTGCTTTGGCCCAGTTAAAAGTTCCTTCAATTTGTTTATCTTCAAAGATCTGTGTTTTTTTAATCATTTACTCTGGAACCAATGAAGTCACTTGGCTTCATGTGAAAGAATGGCAAGAAAATTACTTCCTAATTGCCTCATACTGTTTTCTCTCTCAGCAGATGAGTCAGTTCTACTCTACAAGAATCTCTGAAAGTAGCTGAGGCACAAAATGTCCTCCAAATGGAGAATTTCAATACCCAAACCCAACATGCACCGTAGCACCATCTCTAAATGAGATGATCAGCCTGCAGGGTACAACAGTGAGATTGGTCTTTCAATAATTGGTGAATGAACCAAGCAAGAATAAAATAATAATCTTGTCCTCATCAATCCTCTGCTGTAGATGAACACAAAATGCTGGAGTAACTTAGTGGGTCAGGCAACATCTCCTCCGGAGAGTTACTTGAGTTGAGTTACTCCACACTTTGTGTTTAGTTTAGTTTAGAGATACAACGTGGAAACAGGCCCTTTGGCCCACCCAGTCTGCACGACCAGAGATCCCCACACATTAACACTATCCTACACACACTAGGGACAATTTACATTTATACCAAGCCAATTAACCTACAAAGCTGTATGTCTTTGGAGTGTGGGAGGAAACCGAACATCTCAGCGGAAACCGACGCAGGTCATGGGAAGAGCATACAAACTCCGTACAGACAAGCGCACGTAGTCAGGATTGAACCTGGGTCTCTGGCACTGTAAGGCAGCAACTCTACCGCTGTGCCACCGTGCCCCCCAAGATTCCACCATCTGTACTTCCTTGCGTCTCCATCTATTGTAGATGTATTGCTAAATGATCCCACAACCAATGAAACAGATCAAACGATCTGTAATTCTACCACATATCATTGTGAATGCTGATGGACATCTCAACAGCTGACGGAAACACGCAGCTCAATATACATAACTGACCTCAACAATGGTGAACAAACAAGGAACTGCAAATGCGGGTTTACACAAAAGGACTCAAAGTGCTGGAGTAACTCAGCGGGTCAGGCAGCATTGCTGGAGAACATGGACAGGTGAAGTTCCGAGTTGGGACCACTCTTTGATCTGAAAATGTGTTCCAGCCTGAATGTCACCTATCCACGCCTGACCCGCTGGATTACTCTAGCACCCTTAACAAGGGTGAAGAAAGCATGAGAGTGTCAAAGGAACTATCTGGCCTATAATATCCTTTTGCCTCGCCCCCTTCTTAAACATTTGTGATTTTCTAGTCCTCTGGAACATTACTGACTCCAGTAAAAGATCACTAATAATGTCTTCACAATCTCTACGGCCATCTGTTTCAGAACCCTGGTGTGTAGACCATCTGGTCCAGATGATTTATTCACCTTCAGACTGAACAGCTTCTCAAACACCTTCTCCTCAGTAATAGTGACTGCATTCACTTTTGCCCCCTGACCCTATTGCATTTCTAGTATGTTGCTGGTGTTTTCCACTGTGAATTCAGTGAAAAGTGTGTTCAGTTTATCTGCCATTTCCTTGTTCCCCATTACTTTCTTTGCTGCAAAAATCAAATTATTTGTTTTGCATACGATCCAGTAAAATCATACTGTGCTTTAATGTACCTAGGTATATAGGTACATGTGACAGCACAGTATTATCATCATCATCATCAATGCTACTTCTCCAGCTTCACTTTGCAATGGTCCAATGTCCACTCTTCCCTCTCTTTTACTCTTTATGTATCCTTGTTTATATTTTGGTGAGCTTACCATATTTCATCGTTTTACTTTTTCAGTTGCTTTCTGTTTGTTTCTAAAATAGTCTCAATCTTCCAGCATCCTGCTATTCATTGGCGTATAATATACCTTCTCTTTTGCTTTTATACTGTCTTTGGCTTCCTTTGTCAGCCACCGTAGCTTCATTCTCTTCTGAGTATGCAGTATGTTTCTTCCTCTTTGGGATGATAAGATCTTGCATCTTCTAAATTACTCCCAGAAATTCCTGCCATTGCTGCTCCCCCATCATTCCTGTTAGGATTCCCTTCCAATCAACTTTAGCCAGTTCCTCCCTCATGCGTCTGTAGCTACCTTTACTCAACAGTAATGCCGATACATCCAATTTCAGCATCTCACTCTCAAACTTGGGTTGAACTATATCATATTGTGATGACTACCGCCTAGGGGTCCCTTCACCTTAAGCTCTATAAACAAGTCTAGTTTACTACACAACACCAAATCCAGAACTGCATTTTTCCTAGTGAGCTTGACCACTAGCTGCTCCAAGAAACCATCCCATAGGCACTTTACAAATTCCTTCTCTTGGAATCCAGTGCCAACCTAATTTTCCCAGTCGACTTACACATTGAAATCTCCCATGACCACTGCAACATTACCATTTTTATATGCCTTTTCTGTTTCCAGAAGAAATGCAAGTTGGCACTAGATTACAATAAATATTTTTTCAATCTTTTAAGGATGCTGTGTTCCACTGTGAAGACTGACATAAAAATGTATTCAGTTTATCCGCCATTTCTTTGTTTCCCAATACTTTTTTTCTTCCAAAGAACATATTATTTGTTTTGCACACATTACTTTCTTCATCTCACTCTCTGTTGTAATTAGAGCCAGTGGGTTTCTTTGATTGAATAAGTAAAATGTTTTTTCATGGGACTTATAACTGTGTTCTTGAGATCACATCATATATATTTCTCCCAACTGCTTTCCTTCTTGTTCCCTTTGAAGTAAATTAGATTGCAAGCGTAATGCAAGTTAGAAATAAGGCGCTGTGAGGATTTTTATTTCTTACTTATCCAGCTTATTGCTATCTATCTATTTTAAATATAAATGTTATGACCAAATCAAGGAATATGTCCATTAAGTACTAAACCAGTTAGGAATATTATTTTCTTGGCAATTAATTTAATACATTTCCATCCAAAGTAAATTATTATTGTGAACTATGAAATTTGGATTAATTCTTAAGTCTGGCAACTGGTTACTTGGACATTGTCGTGCAGCTTCTATTTCATTTTAATTCGCTTGGTCCGGCTATAGTCAAAATCTGATTATTCCCAACAACATCCAGCCAATATGTCTTCACTTAATGGCAAACTTTCAAGTTAAGCAGTTATAAAATGGAAAGAATCAAAATGAATTTACAGATCACTCTTCATATCCATAGCATAATACAAAGAGCATTACAAGCAATACATTATTTATGAAACTAAATATTTTGTTGAATAATCATTTAACACAAAACTGAAATAAATTAGGGTAGGTTTGCATATTGTTCTGTGGGCTAGTCCATGGTTCTAGGTGATCCCCAGTTGTTTCTAGATACAGAAAATGCATAGGAAAGGAATAGGAAAAGACCATATTAAAGTAAGTGATATAGGAGTCTGGCTGACAACTTGTAGGATGCAGACAAAATTACAAAGTCGGGTATGAGATGTTTTCTTTTAGTTGGAGCAGACTTAATTACAATTAGATACTGATTCAAAACTGATGTACAAAAATAATGAACAATTTTCTGGGTAATTCTTGAATAAGAGCTTAAATATTACTTTTTCTAATTTTCTTTAATAAAGTAAGTCGTAATTCCTTTCCAATATGCTGTGAAATTTCTATTAAGAGCACTTAACCAATTGAATCTTAGTTTCTGTATTAAACGTTGATTAAACTTTTTTTTGCATGTGCAGTTTTACATGAGGTATATATTCCCCCATTTGTTTAGTTACAAAGAAAATGCACGGCCATGCTTCATGCTTTAGACATTGAATCGCTATGGTTGTAAGCAAAAATATATCTCTGGGAATTTCTGCCTTGTTCTTCTGTTAATTCTTTTCTAATTTGAGAAATTACTTTTCAAAACTCCAACTGACTCTTTTAATGCTTGATGCTTGAGTTTATTGTGAAAATAATAGCCCTAGAAGAGTTCATTTGCCGTTGCATGAGGGAATCAATGGATATAGCGACAGGAATGGCAAGTGCAGATGTTGTAGAAGAATTAGCAATGTTGCTATTTGAATGGTGGATCAGGATTGGAAAAATTGATACAGCGTACTCCTGCTTTTTCTCAGGCTTGTTGGAGAACCACCAATGTGCATAAAGACTGGACTATAAATTTAAATTGAAAGGCTGAACCCAGAAAGACATTTGAGATGGGAGTAGAAGGAGTGGACTGTTTAATAGTTAAATATACATATATAATAAATGTGAAAGAATCGCTTCACTTTACATTGAGAGTCTAGAGCAAGGGTGGTCTGGAATATTAGACTAGAAAGTGGCATGTTTAAGATGTCTGGAATATTTTTCTTCATGCTATGCAATAAATGCAAGGAATGCAGTTACTTTTTAGAGGGCTGTACAATGGCGCAGTAGTGGAGCTGCTGCCACACTGTGCCTGAGACCCGGGTTCCATCCTGACCTTAGGTGCTGTCAGTGAGGAGTTTTCACATTCTCACTGTAATCGAGTGGATTTCCTCAAGGTGCCCCGCTTCCTCCTACATCCGAAAGTCACTTGGGCTTGTAGTTAACTTGTCACCGTGTAAAATTAACTCTAATGTGTAACGAGTGGTTGAGAAAGTGGGATAACATAGAACTAGGGTGAATGAATGCGCCAATGGTCAGTGTGGGCTCAGTGGGCCAAAGTGCCTGATCTCATGTTGTATCTCTAAAGTAAACTAAACTAGTATAGACAAAAATGCTGGAGAAACTCAGCGGGTGAGGTAGCATCTATGGAGCGAAGGAATAGGCGATGTTTCAGGTCGAGACCCTTCTTCAGACTGATGTGGGGTGGGGGGGAAGAAAGGAAGAGACAGAGACAATAGGCTGTGGGAGAGCTGGGAAGGGGAGGGGAAGGATGGAGAATGCAAGGACTACTTGAAATTGCAGGTCAATGTTCATACCGCTGGGGTGTAAACTACCCAAACAAAATTTGAGGAGCTGCTCCTCCAATTTGTGGTGGGCCTCACTCTGGCCATGGAGGCCCAGGACAGAAAGGTCAGATTCAGAATGGGAGGGGTAGTTGAAGTGCTGAGCCACCAGGAGATCAGGTTGGTTATTCCGAACTGAGCGGAGGTGTTGGGCGAAGTGATCGCCAAGCCTGTGCTTGGTCTCACCGATGTAGAGCAGTTGACACCTGGAACAGCGGATGCAATAGACGAGGTTGGAGGAAGGGCAGGTGAACCTGTGTCTCATGTGAAAAGACTGCTTGGGTCCTTGGATAGAGTCGAGGGGGGAGGTAAAGCGACAAGTGTAGCATTTCCTGCGGTTGCAAGGGAAAGTACCAGGGGAGGGGGTGGTTTGGGTGGGACGGAACAAATTGACCAGGGAGTTACGGAGGGAGTGGTCTCTGTGGAAAGCAGAAAGGGGAGGAGATGGGAAGATGTGGTGAGTGGTGGGATCCTGATGGAGGTGGCGAAAATGTTGGAGGATTATCTGTTATATGTGACGGCTGGTAGGGTGGAAGGTGAGGACAAGGGGGACAGCCCTTGTTACGAGTGGGGGGATGGGGAGTGAGAGCAGAGCTACGGGATATAGAGGAGACCCTGGTGAGAGCCTCATCTATAGTCAAAGAGGAGAACCCGTGTTCCCTAAAGAATGAGGACATCTCCGATGCCCTGGTTTGGAACACCTCATCCTGGGTGCAGATGTGGCGTAGACAGAGGAATTGGGAGTAGGGGATGGAGTCCTTACAGGAAGCAGGGTGGGAAGAAGTAGTCCAGATAGCCATGGGAGTCAGTGGGTTTGTAGTAGATGTCGGCCTGTAGTCTGTTACCTAGGATGGAGATGGTGAGGTCTAGAAACGGTAGGGAGATGTCGGAAATGGTCCAGGTGAATTTGAATGCCGGATGGAAGTTAGATGTGAAATGGATTAAGTCAGTGAGTTCTGCATAGGTGCAGGAGGTGGCACCAATGCAGTCGTCAATGTAGCGGAGGTAGAGTTCAGGCATAGGGCCATGGTAAGCCTCGAACAAGGATTGTTTGATGTACCTTACAAAGAAGCAGGCAGAGCTGGTGCCCATAGCTACGCCTTGGATTTGGAATGTGATATTGGATATTGGATGTGAGAATCTTGAAGTCATGTGAGGAAAATGCTGCAAAAATGTGCAGTTAAATGGTAAGTCATCCAATTTTAACCATAACAGAGATGTTTGGAATCAAAATTCATTGATTAGTGTCACTGTTGCAGTGTTGGTTTCTTCTGGGCAGGGTTCCCAAATTCAGCTGGTCCATTTGCTGAAGAAACCTCTCATGTCTCATGTAATAACTGTGTCCTGTTTGGATTACCAGCTGCCAAATCCATTCAAAGCAAAACTTAGCATAAAACCTCAATGGACTCATTCTGTCTGTTTCTATAACCAGTGCTATTGAACAGACCGCTCCAAAAAAAACCCGGACCTTGCATTTCAAAGCTATTTCACGAGGCCTTTCATATGTGTAACACAAGGAAATTTCCAAACAATGACATTAGATTGACGAAAAGGCTCTGCTCAATTGATTTTTAAACCTGTAGCAATGAATTTACATCTATTACAGTATAAAGCCTTTTCAGTTTATTGACAGTGTTTATCAGCAATTAAATCTATATTTCAATTAATTTAAGTTATAATATTATGAGATACTTAAGATGCCATAATTTGCTTTTGTTCAACAGAACATTTATTGTAGTTTTCTTGGATACAAATGCACATATCATTGTCTCCTTAAACCCCTGTCCCACGGTACGAGTTCATTCCAAGAGTTCTACCGAGTTTGCCCTGATTCGAACTCGGAGATTTACGGTAATGGACACTCGTCGGTACTCGGGGCTCTCGTGGACATTTTTCATCATGTTGACAAATCTTCACGAGTCTTCCCGTGCTTACCTGCCATTAGCGAGTCTTCCCGAGTACCTGCGTTAGCATTAAGAGACGTCCCTGAGCTCCGACGTACCCGCTACATTAATTCTCCGTGCTTACCACGAGTTTGATTTTTTTTTAACTCGGGAGAGCTCTTGGAACGAACTCGTACCGTGGGACAGGGCTATAACGGTAATTGCCGCTCGTAGGTACTCGGGGCTCTCGTGGACATTGTACATTCCCTCAGGTACAAACTGCTTACAAGTTCAGCCAGAGAAATGCATTCACTTCTCTGTATTTGACTTGTCTATTAAAAGCCTTGTAAATGCCATCAATATCAAACAGGAAATGCCTCGGGGATAAAGTTAAATCATGTTCAGCTTCCTAGGCCAAATTCTTTTCTAAACTCTTTTCTCTTTGAAGATTAAAGGAGGACCAGTAATACTGCTGTGAAATGAGTCATCATTAGAGTAGATATGGCAGTATCATCAAAGACTCACACCATCCTGGCCACACACTCATCTCCCTGCTACCTTCAGGTAGAAGGTACAGGAGCCTGAAGACTGCAACGACCAGGTTCAGGAATAGCTACTTCCCCACAGCCATCAGGCTATTAAACCTGGCTTGGACAAAACTCTGAACATTAATAACCCATTATCTGTTATTTGCACTTTATCAGTTTCTTTATTCATGTGTGTATATATTTATATAATGGTATATGGACACACTGATCTGTTTTGTAGTCAATGCCTACTATGTTCTGTTGTGCTGAAGCAAAGCAAGTATGTCATTGTCCTATCAGGGACACATGACAATAAACTCACTTGAACTTGAGACATGATAGAACTGGAGAAACTGTGAGAAGGGAATGGAAGTGAGAGAGAAGAAGTGTAGTCATGATAACTATGGGAGTCTGTGGGCCTGTAAAGGAAATTGTTCACTGGCCTATCCCCTGAAATGAGGATAGATACATCAAGAACGGTAAGAGTTAAATATAGTCGATGTAAAAGTGTGGAAACTGGCTGCAAATGTGTTCTGTATGAGACCAGGGGACAGTAGAGCAATCCACATATGGAAGGTGAAGGAAAGGTTCTCCTGTTGGATCGGAACAAGATTGTTCCACAAATCCTACAAAGAACCATGCAAGTTCTCACAGCTACATCTTTAACTTTGAGGATGTCAATGAAGGATGTTAAAAGAAGAAATCGTTCAACGTAGGAACACATTTGGCCTGTTGATGGATGATAGTAGTGGAGAATGTTTTGCCACACATTCATGCATTTCCTGAACTTGCTTCTCATTGTATTTTGGCCAGTGCAATGAAATTATCATGTGATTCGTTACATCATTTTCTATGTCACATGACACGTCCATCACCTAGTTGCAACTAACGACAGGATTTAATTTTGACTGTATGCATGAGGACTGATGTGCAAATGATCAGGACATCATTTGTGTTTAATTCATGGTAAAATGTGGCCACATCTTACTTGTCCAGTTTATATCCAGCACAAAGCTCTCCATCTGTGGAATAGAAGATCTAGTCCAGATGTTGGATTCAATGGGTCACTAGTCAGGTCCTTGTTCAGGTTGTTGTTGCTATGTTATTGAGATCTCTTGTTAATGGAGGTGTATCATGACTTTCTTCACTTGAAACACAAATGGCATGCATTCCACACTGTGATGGATCAGTGCTGATTAGTGTTAATAATTATTATTAATGGAGGAGTCATTATAATCAGGGGTGCACAAAATGCCGGAACTGGAGAAGCACACACACATCTAAGGTGGAGCTAGTGGAGATTATACAGATGAGGATAGACAATTAAATGAAATGATTTGAAAACAAGGAACGAGAATTGTAGTCTTGTTGAAAGTAAACTCAGTTAAATGAACAAAGAAAACCTACTGCTGACAAGAGTACCCAGTAATCTGTGACAAGTCATTGGAGAGCAGTGGGAGCAAAATACTGGGTACTCTGATTTCACAAGGCATTAAACTGTTTAAAATAAATGGGCTAATGCCTTCACCAAAAGAATAAACAGACCATTTTCATATGAATTGGTTACAGCTCCAAATGTATGCTTTCTTTGGTGATGAATGGTGCACTTTAAAGTGCATAGCAATAGATCACTGATAACAAGAGAGTGTTCCACTTTTGGAACAGAGTTTCAGATTTAAATGTTATGCTTGGAAGAAGAATTCTATACTATAGGCTGTGTTGCAGACTCACAGACTTCAAACCTTGAGTTAGGTTTAATGTTGGATCAGGTATAAGAGAGCCATGGCAATATCATGATTCAGTTCCTGATTTCATTAGTTATTTAGTAGTTTAAAAGGAGTATGCTATATTATTGAGAGAAAGTATTACTCATATATTTTGCTCATTCCATCGAGGACGTAAAATATTGTTCCCTTTCATTTTTAGCTCTTTTCTAAATGCAATCCCTCACAGCTTTGTGCAGATCATGTCACTCAGCAAAAAGAGCTTCCTTGTTCAGATAGGAACATGAGAATAAGAAACAGAAGACGTCATCTTGTGTGAAGAAGGGTCTCGACCTGAAACATCACCCATTCCTTCTCTCCAGAGATGCTGCCTGTCCCGCTGAGTTACTCCAGCATTTGTGTCTACCTTCGATTTAAACCAGCATCTGTAGTTCTTTTCTACATATCTAGTTTAATTCTCAGTTTCATTATATTAAGAATCAATAATTCATTGTGTTGTTTAGAGACCATCACTTGTTGACTCCAAGGAGCATCAAAGGTAATTTGTGGGGATGGTGCAAATCTGGAGTTCTATAAAAATGCAACTTATGGATGAAGGTAGTGATAAATGTATAGCCTCTAAAACAATTAAGTGACAGGCTTAGAGGTGAAAATGTTTCAGAGTTTTCCAAATGCCAGAATCATGTCTCTGGAAACCTGTAATAGCACATAACATGCTCTACCACAATGCCCCATCCTGCTGTTTTTCTAATTCTAACAATGCACCATTAGTTTCTGTATTTCTGCATCATCTTGCCCTCTGCACCTGCTCTCCGTTCATGAAGATCACAGCTGATCCTCTCCTCAACGCATTTGTCAGTTTCAGTAATCCTTGATCCCCTTGATGCCCAGAAATCTTCCCATCCATGCTGAATGAACACAACATCTGAGCCTCCACATCCTTTCGGGAAGGGCATTCCAAGGACTCTCACCATGTCATTCCCAAATTTTGCCTATCCTTATTTCCTAAATCGTGACCCTGAACTCTAGACTCCTCTACCAGGAGAAATATTTTCTTCGAACCCACTCTGTCAGCTCTGTCAACTGGTTCGCTATTGTCAATTGCCCTAGTTATAACCTCAAAAACTTCAGTAGACTTGGCAAACATGGTCTCCCCTTTCTTAATCCACATTGACTCTGCCGATTTACTGAGTTCCAGCATTAATGAGAATCCAAAAGTATTCAATGGACATACAATACTAAAAAAAATGTACATGGAAAAAACAAGAACTATTGAGAAAATATGAGAAAAAGACAAAACTTAAACTTCTGCATGGATGTTCATGCTCACAAGTCATAGGAGTAGAATTAAACCATTTGGCCCATCAAATCTGCTCCACCATTCAATCATGGCTGATTTATATTTTACTCTCAATCCCATTCTCCTGCCATTCCCCTGCCTTTGACGCCCCTACTTCTCAACCATCTGTGGCAATGAATTACACAGATTCATAACCCTCAAGCTAGAGAAATTCATCCCTAGGATCATTGTCGTAAACCTCATCTGGACCTCTTCCAAAGCCAGCACATCCTTCTTCAGATATGGGGCTCAAAAACCGCTCAAATACTCCAGCGTTACATCCCTGTTTTATATTCTAGTCCTCTCGAAGTGAATGCTGGAGAGGAAAATGATGCATGGCTCTGGAGAAAGAGCAGGGAGTGGATCTATTAATTTGCTCTGGTAGAGAGCCAGCATAGACACAATGGGGATCGTGGCCTCCTTAGGTACTGTAATCATTCTCTGAGTCCTTCCTACTGAAGTCAGGTTAACTATAATTGTTTTCCTCACTTTTAAATAATGGGTTTATATTACTGCCAATCAGTAGGAACATTCTTGAATCTATCTTTGGAAGATGGCATCCACAACACCGACAATCCCCATTGCTACTTCTGCTAGTCATCAAGTACTATATTATAGAGACATAGATACATAGAAAATAGGAGCAGGAGAAGGCCATTCGGCCCTTCGTGCCAGCACCGCCATTTGATGTGATCATGGCTGATCATCCACAATCAGTACCCCGTTCCTGCATTCTCCCCATATCCCTTGACTCCACTAGCCCTATATAACTCTATATAACTCTCTTTGGAATGCACCCAGTGAGTCAGCCTCCACTGCTTTCTGAGGCAGAGAATTCCACAAGTTCACAACTCTCTGGGTGAAAATGTTTTTCCTCATCTCAGTTCCAGATGGCCTACCCCTTATTTTTAAGCTGTGGCCCCTGGTTCTGGACTCCCCCAACATCAGGAACATGCTTCCTGCATCTAGCATGTCCAATCCCTTAATCATTGTATATGTTTCTATAAGATCCCCTCTCATCCTTCTAAATTCCAGTGCATACAAGCCTAGCCGTTGCATTCTTTCATCAGTCCTGCCATTCTGGGAATTGATTTTGTGAACCTACGCTGCACTTCTTCAATATCAAGAATGTCCTTCCTCAAATTAGGAGACCAAAACTGCACACAATTCTCCAGGTGTGGTCTCACCAGGGCCCTGTACAACTGCAGAAGGTCCTCTTTGCTCCTATACTCAATCCTCTCTTTATGAAGGCCAACATGCCATTAGCTTTCTTCACTGCCTGCTCTACCTGCACTTACTTTCAGTGACTGATGTACAAGGACACTCTGGAAATTGTTTATAACACGGTATATAGTAAATATCAAAATAATATGGTTTTGATTTATTATTGTCATGCATACTGAAATACAGTGGAAAACTTTGATTATACGCTGTCCAGTTAAACCATAATGTACATGAGTATAATCAAACCATACACAATTGTAACAGATAGTGAAAAGAGAAAAATACCAGAGTATTTTCATGGGGTCACCCACAAAACTTAAAATGACCAATTTCAGTTGCTTTTGTAAATACCACAAAAAAATTGTTAACTGATATGTAATTGCTTGTTATAAACAGGATGGGGATGTTTGTAGTGAAAAGAATCAGAACCTACTGCTCCCAATCAATAATCTCGATGAAAAGTGTATTCAGGGATTCTGGATGAAATATAGATATGGGTTAGTGCGCAAATATCCAGCCAGCACTCACTGTCCAGGTCCACAAGTGAAAACAATCATGAAACAAAGTATGAAGTGATGATTGTCTATCTAGAAACCTCTTAAAGGCCACTATTGTCTCTATTTCCACCACCATCTCTGGCAGCCTGTTCCAAGCAATCTATGCAAAAAAACTTGCCCTGAACTTCACCTTTGAACCTTCCTCCTCTCACCTGAAAGCTATGCACTCGAGTATTTGAGATTTCCACCCTGGAAAATAAATTTTGACAGTCTACCTCTCGTCATTTTATACATTTCTATCAGGTCTCCCTTCAATCCAAGTGAGTCCAACCGCTGCTTACAGCTAATTTCCTCTAAACCTCCTCTGCACCCTGTCCTACATATAATGTGGTGACCAGGACTGCACACAATGCTCCAAATGCAGCCTAACCAAGGTTATATTTAAAAAAAAAGGACACAAAGCAGAGTAACTCAACGGGTCAGGCAGCATCATGATGTCAGTGCCAATTTAAATTGCACATCTCTCTCCAATTGTCTATACCTTTCCATTCCCTATGTGAAGTAAAATAGTGGTAATGGTGTATACAACTCCGACTGGATAGGAAGGAGTTCACAACTTATCACAGTAGAATTAGGCCATGCAGCCGATCGAGTACTCTGCCACTGAATCATGGTTGATATCTGCCTCCTAATCCCATTTTCCTGTCTTCTCCCCATAAACTTTGACGACCGTTCTAATCAAGAATTTGCCTATCTCTGCCTTAAAAATATCTACTGACAGTGCCTCCACAGCCCTTTGTGGCAATGAGTTCCACAGATTAACTACCCTCTAACTAAAGAAGTTCCTCCATACCTCCTTTCTTAAAGAGCACCCTTTAATTCTGTGGCTATGATCTCTGGTTCTAACTCTCCCACCAATGGAAACATCCTTTCCACATCCACTCTATCTATGGCTTTCATTATTCTGTAAGTTTGAATGAGGTCCCTCTTAAATCTTCTAAGCTCCAGCCCAGTGCTGTCAAATGCTCATCATGTGCTAACCCACTCATTGCTGGATTCATTCTTGCACATGGAATATGGCAAGTTGACCATTTTGGGGACAGCGAGTAACTCAGTAATGGGCCGGCGAGGGAAGCAGCAAGGGAGCGGTGAGCAGGGCAGTGGGGAGATGCTGAAGGCATTGTAAAGAGTATTGTGGCATTTGGTCTCTTTAAACATGACTAAACATATCTGCACCTATCTGTGTATGGTTCAAGTAAAACACATTTCGTGTGAGTAGTCTTCAGAAATATTTGAATTGTAAATCTTGCTCTCCATGCAAAAGAGTAGTGCTCCATTGCTCTACCCAATATAAATCCCGATGTTATAGCACTTCTGGTTGCCTGTAGTGGCTTCTGTAGACAGTGTACTGCTCCTCGCAGATCTGTTATCAATAAGTGGAAAGAAAAAGCACCAATGTCTAACGAACATTGTCTGCCATGACTTGCCATAATGTTTTTCATGAATCTTCTTAATCTTCAAAGTTGACATCAACATTTCAGCTCTGCTTTTATACATAACTGGATGTATATATTTTAAGTGATTTATTATCCTGTATATATTTAAAATATTTACTAGCATAAGAGAAGCAGTTATGTAAGTAAAGAATGTCAAGACACATCACAAGTAAAGAATTGAATAGATTTTATTGAAATGCAAATTTTAATAATGATGTGTTATTCCATCTGAATTGCACATGGAAATTCAGAGACGAACAGTTTATTCACCTCTGACTGATGTTTGATAATTAAAATTAACAGATTTTTTTCACACAATAAAAACCAAAACAAAATAAAAAACGCTAAAAACTTGAGCTCCACTTGCAGAGGAATTAGCTCTGGCTAATGGCTGTGTTTGTATCCATACATGTTCAAATCCCGACTTGCTACCTGACAAATTTAATTCAAGCAATTAAATAACCTTGGAATAAAAAGAGGTTGTTAATGTCTCTCATGGAAAATAGTTTACCATATTTACCTACAGTGGCTTGCAAAAGTTTTCATACCCCTTGAACTTTTCCACATTTTGTCACATTACAACCACAAACGTAAATGTATTTTATTGGGATTTTATGTGATAGACCAACACAAAGTGGCGCATAATTGTGAAGTGGAAGGAAAATGATACATAGTTTTCAAATTTTTTTACAAATAAAAAACTGAAAAGTGTGGCGTACAAAGGTATTCAGCCCCCCTTACTCTGATACCCCTAAATCAAATCCAGTGCAACCAATTGCCTTCAGAAGTCACCTAATTAGTAAATAGAGTCCACTTGTGTGTAATCTAATCTCAGTATAAATACAGCTGTTCTGTGAAGGCCTCAGAGGTTTGTTAGAGAACATTGGTGAACAAACAGCACCATGAAGCCCAAGGAACACATCAGACAGGTCAGGGATAAAGTTGTGGAGAAGTTTAAAGCAGGGTTAGGTTATAAAAAAAATCCCAAGTTTTGAACATCTCACGGAGCACTGTTCAATCCATCATCTGAAAATGGAAAGAGTATGGCACAACTGCAGACCTACCAAGACATGGCCGTCCACCTAAACTGACAGGCCGGGCAAGGAGAGCATTGATCAGAGAAGCAGCCAAGAGGCCCATGGTAACTCTGGAGGAGCTGCAGAGATCCACAGCTCAGGTGGGAGAATCTGTCCACAGGACAACTATTAGTCGTGCACTCCACAAATCGGGCCTTTATGGAAGAGTGGCGAGAAGAAAGCCATTGTTGAAACAAAGCCATAAGAAGTCCCGTTTGCAGTTTGCCACAAGCCATGTGGGGGACACAGCAAACATGTGGAGGGAGGTGCTCTGATCTGATGAGACCAAAATGGAAGTTTTTGGCCTAAATGCAAAACGCTATGTGTGGCGGAAAACTAACACTACACATCACCCTGAACACACCATCCCCACTGTGAAACATGGTGGTGGCAGCATCTTGCTGTGGGGATGCTTTTCTTCAGCAGGGACAGGGAAGCTGGTCAGAGTTGATGGGAAGATGGATGGAGCCCAATACAGGGCAATCTTGGAAGAAAACCTGTTAGAGTCTGCAAAAGACTTGAGACTGGGGCGGAGGTTCACCTTCCAGCAGGACAACGACCCTAAACATACAGCCAGAGCTACAATGGAATGGTTTAGATCAAAGCATTAGAATGGCCCAGTCAAAGTCCAGACCTAAATCCAATTGAGAATCTCTGGCAAGACTTGAAAATTGTGTTCACAGATGCTCTCCATCCAATCTGACTGAGCTTGAGCTATTTTGCAAAGAATGGGCAAAATTTTCAGCCTCTGGATGTGCAAAGCAGGTAGAGACATACCCCAAAAGACTTGCAGCTGTAATTGCAGCGAAAGGTGTTTCTACAAACTATTGACTCAGGGGGGCAGAATACTTTTGCACGCCACACTTTTCAGTTTTTTATTTGTAATAAAATTTGGAAACCATGTATCATTTTCCTTCCACTTCACAATTATGCACAACTTTGTGTTCGTCTATCACATAAAATCCCAATAAAATACATTTATGTTTGTGGTTGTAACGTGACAAAATGTGGAAAAGTTCGAGGGGTATGAAAACTTTTGCAAGCCACTGTATTCAGGTCTGTTTGTGTTCTAGATCATTCTTGTGGGTTATCCTTAACTAAGCTTAATTTAGGAAAAAACAAACAAGCCACTAATATCATTTAGATCTGGGCCATGAGTTCGGGCTTTGCCAGACATATGTCCATTCTCTAAATGAAGCGATAAATAGCCTCAAGATGTCCCAAAGTATTTTTCATCCAGTGAAGTACTTGTGTCGTGCAGCCACTGTTGTAACATGAGGAAACATGTGGCTAATTTCCTCACAGCAAGTTCTCACAAACAACAATTTGAAAACAACCAGACATCTACTGTGATAATCCTATTTCAAGGATAATTATAAACATTGACCTTGGAAGAACTCTCTATCTATTTTCAACTTATGCCTGGGATTTTTTTTAAAGTTGTGTTTGCGTGGTATCAGGCTTGAAATTGTACTTCAATCCACAGCCTTGATTCTGAAATGGAAATGTTACCATTTAACCAACCTTCACTTACCATTAAATTTGATGTATAAATTGAATTCTGGATTTGTTTTTGAAGTGGCTACAAAAACTGGTTGTGGGGGGCAGTTGATTGCAACTTACATATGGATGTACGTACATCAGGGCATTTGTTCACAGAGTACAAAGTATTCCCAGACTGTGGGACATACCATCATCTGAGGGTACATTTGAATCGCCAAGTTGTCACTAAATCCCACCATCCACCACTGTTGACCTGACTTCTTCAGTCCTCCACTGTTGGACTGACTCTCAATTGATCTACTATTGGACCTGCCTCCCTATCCACCCAACATAGATCTGACATTTACATCCACCCATTGTCGGTCTGACGTCTCCATCCATCCGTTGTTGGATTAGCCTCTTCACTACTGCTGCTCAGAAACGTATCTCTCCGCATTGTGCATGTAGCATGTATGGGTGTTCCTATTGTTCTGCCCTGGAGACTGTTGTTTCCATTTGATAAAAATAAAAGCTCACAAGTCTATTCAATGTGAGATAATATTGAAATACCACTGTTCTGAAGCCGTGCCTTTGCACAGCTGGCAGCTCACAAATCTATTCTCCACTTTAATCTGTCAGTGGTCAATAGAGTGTACCTGCAGGAGTTTGGAGGGATCAGGGCCGGATTTACGTATAAGCTAGACAAGCTTAAGCTTAGGGCCTCGGGATCTCGGGGGGCCTCGGCCCGGTCCACCAAGGTGTATAAAACTTTTGACATATTCGTATTTTCTGAGCATCATCCTTTCAACAGTCAGGAGTGTTCGAGTCGGTGCGCGGCTGCAAGTTTAACAATGTCAGAGCCAGCTCCGACTGTGCCCGACCTGCCTGCTTCAGGGGAGAAGAGATAAGGCTCTGGGCTGGGTAAAGGGTGGGTGGGATCGCGAAGCCACCCACTACGACAGGTGGAATGGTCCTTTCTTTAGTTAACCCTGCTCACAGTCTCTGATGGGGCTGGTTTCCCACCCACCGGGACCTCACACGCTTTTCCCACTGACCCTGGCCACTCCACCGCCCTCCAGCAGCCCGCAGCCATCAACTTACTTGCAGCCTGGACTCAGCACCGGGCCTGATGTTTCCAGCTGCAGATTCCAAATCCCCTGAGTTTGACTGCGCTGGGTCCTAGTGCTAGTCCCCCAACCCTGGTAACCTCAGTGGTTGTTCCACTGGGTCTTCCCCATTCATAGTACAGTCCTCATACCCACCTACCCCCTGACCACCCACCAACCCCCCACCAGACATCGCCTCGGCCTCAGTCCACTCACCTGCCTTCCTCCGGCCCCAACCCCCATCCCTGCCACGTGTTCACAATCCCCCCTGACCTCCCCCTCTCAGATACCGAACGGTCTGTCCGCAGCAGAGGCCTCACCTTTGTCACCCTCTGTCCCCACCTCAATGAGTTCCACACCCGCCACGATTTGGAGCTCTGCTTCCGAGGGCAGTCTTGTGACAATGCTGCCAACATGGCTGGTAAGTACAAGGGTATGCAGCAAAAAATCCTCGAAAAAAACAAATTTGCAAGATGTATTCCATGCGCTGCTCACTCATTAAATTTGATGGGCCGTTCGGCTATTGGAGGGAAGGCAGGTACAGGATACTGAGTTGGATGATCAGCCATGATCATATTGAATGATGGTGCAGGCTCAAAGGGCCGAATGGCCTGCTCCTGCACCTATTTTCTATGTTTCTATGTCTGCAATGAGCATTCTGTGCCTTGAGAGTGACAAACTTAGACAAACAGATCTTGGTGAACTTCTGGATGATTTTGCTATGAAGAAGGCGAGAAAAAAACATTTTTGCTCTTATTGTATTTGTAGTTTCTTTATTTCTTAATATTCCACATTCAATTCAATCGGCCACTTCCTACCGGAGACCGCGGCTCCCAAAGTCCACAGGCTGAGTTGGGCGGAGATTCACGCTGGCGGCCCTCGGCAAAGGGATCCCAGGGCTCCGCGATGTTGAAATCAGAGCGGCCCGAGGCTGGGAGCTCCGCAAACCACAGCTCCATGATGTTGAAGCAGCAGGCCCAACACTCCAGAGCTTCAAACGGCGATCCGGGTAAAGCATTGCCCACTCCGCGATGAATCCAATATGTATTTTAAAACCAACTGTTTAATGACAACATACAGTAGGATCTAAAAGTGTCACACTGTCACTGTCGGGTAGTCATGGTCCTCTAGTCGTTGGAGTGGAGGATTGGGAGGGGGGGGCTCACAAGTGAAATAGCATAGGGCCTCTCTACATCTAAATCCGGCCCTGGGAGGGATGGGACATGAGGGTCGAGAGCGGGCTGAGGGATTGTGGTGTGGAGGCTCTCAAAACAAGGGGAAATGGGGAGAATACATAAGATAGGGAAAAATATTTTGAAATGCACAGAAAATGTTTGAATAGAGGAAGAGTATTAAAATCAACTGCACAGAACAGGTATTTGATTCAATGGTTCAATTATACTTTATGGTACCTAAGTACAGTGAAATGCATACATTTCAGTGATAATCCTACTATACCTTGGGCCCAATCATTCTGAATATGAGAGTGTAAGAGAGTAGACCACACTGAGTCTGTACACAAGCGTTGCTCTGTCTTAGGTGCCATCTTGTACCTTTTAACTCCAGAATTTTGAAATATGTTAGAGTCTTAACCTGGCCGTAAAGACCCATTGTCCTGGCAATGACACTGGGTCATAGTTGCGAGGCTACCCTGGCTAGCTGATGTCTCAATGTCCACCACCGCTGCTGCTACGCAGCTACAGTCTGTGCGTGTTCTTTGCGCTTGACCACTTGGAGCGGCATTTGAGCAGAGAGAGTGCGATAAAGGAGCAGATGGCAGAGAGGGGTGTAAAAGTGAGGACAAAGGACAAAGGCCATTTACTGTCACATACACCAACTGGTGTAGTGAAATTTGTCTTGCCATGCAGCACATAGATAAAGATAAGACATAACATTAAAGAATTTAACATAAAACATAAAAAACATCCCCCCACAATGGTTCCCATTATGAGGGAAGGCACAAAGTCCAGACCCCATCCCCAGTTCACCCATAGTCGGGCCTATTGAGGCCTCCACAGTCGCCGCTATGGGGGCCGATGTTCCAGGCCCTTGGATGCATGGAGATGCATGGAGAAAGGGAAAGGAAGTCAGAGATGCAAAGGAGGTAAAAGTGTCCAAGATACAGTAAATGTCAGGGAGTAGGAACGAAGGAAAAGAGGGAGTCAGATACTGCAATATAGATACATGGAGAGTAAAAAGATAGAAAATAAGGTTAAAAATATCAGATACTGAAACAGTCTCCCAAGTTTGCTTTAAAACGCTGCAATCACTTTTCACACAGCAAGACTGCACAATCTGCAACAAGATAGGAACTTCAATCTGTTTTGATGAAGGGATATGTGTTGGTCAAGAAAATAGAAAGTTACGGCATTGACAAAGTACACATGGTCCAGACTAAATGAAGCTGTTGTACAAAGCATTTTAGAGGAAACCACATCATGAGCACTAAATGTATGGCATGAGATTGGAAAAACCTGCAAGTCGATTGCTACTTCAGCTGGAAGGATCTTCTCTCATCCTGTCCCACATTCCGGGGACCCAAATACTTCTTGTAGCTTTCAGGATTTAGTCTTAAATTGAACAATTCCAGATAACTAGGTTTACCAGTTGTGTCATCATTAGCCAATGCTGATATAGGATCATCCACCTCTAACGTTAGCTCAGCGTTTCGTTCTCCGCAGATGATGCCGGATCTGCTGAGTTTAGTTGAGAGATACAGCATGGAAACAGACTCTTCAGCCCACCAAGTCCGCACCATCGATCACCCATTCACACCAGTTCTACTTATCCTACTTTCACATCCTCTCCCTACACACGAGGGAAAATTTACAGAGGGCAATAAACCTACAATAACCGTAAGTCTTTGGGATGTGGAAGGAAACTCATGCGATCACAGGGAGAACATGCAAACTCCACACAGACAGCAGCTGAGGTCAGGATCGAACCCAGATCTCTGGCACTGTTGGGCAGCAGGTCCTCCAGCTGCACCACTGTGCGACAGCATTCACTTTTGTTTCAGATTACCAACAACTGTTGCATTCTGTCGTTCACAGTTTCATCATGTTTATTTTATTCCTCCTCTCTTTAACTGTCCTCTCATTCATCTGTTAACTCAATGATACTGAAAGCAATTGTGTCACTTGGACAACATTGGCCTCTGTCCAATAACAGACATTCCCTTGGTTCTCACCATACATCACCATTGTTTCAACATAAGACAAGTTTTCTCACTTACAATGGACATTAACCTGAAACATTAACTGTGTTTATCCACAAAAGCTGCCCATAGAGTCATACAGTGTGGAGACAGGCCCTTCAGCCCAACTTGCCCCTACCGATCAACATGTCCCATCTACACTAGTCCCACCTACCTGCGGTTGATGCATATCCCGCTAAACATGTCCTATCCATGTACCTGTCCAAATGTTTCTTAAACATTACAACACTACCTGCCTTAACTATCTCCTCTGACAGCTCGTTCCATACAAGCACCACCCTTTGTGTGAATAAGTTACCCCTCAGGTTCCTATTACAACTTTCTCCCCTCACCTTAAACTTACGTCCAGGAGTGTGTAGGAAGGAACTACAGATGCTGATTCAAACCGAAGATAGACCCAAAAAGCTGCGCCAGGCAGCATCTCTGGAGAGAAGGAATGGGTGATGTTTCGGGTCAACTCCTCTGGTTCTTGATTCCCCTACTCTTGGCAAGAGACTCTTTGCGTCTACCCTATCTACACCTCTCATGATTTTGTACACCTTTATAAGATCACCTCTCATCCTCCTGCACTCCAAGGAATAGAGTCCCAGCCTGCTTAACCTTTCCCTATAGCTCAGGCCCTCGAGTCTTGGCAACATCCTTATAAAACTCACCCTCATCCAACTTGCTAACGATTTCCCGCATTTTCTGTTTCTATTTTACTGAATTGCGGGATCTATCCAAGTGAAGAGGCAGTTTACCGTCTCATCAACAGAGAGCACAGCACATTTTGCATGCCGCACTGAAGTTTCAGCTGAAATGATGTGTTCAAGTTACTGAAATGGAATTGGAATATTTCATGTTCAGATTCACCGGTAGGTTAATTGCCCTCTGTCCTAAATTAAGTTTGCATGAAGGAAAGGGCAATGGGCAGGGAAAGAACAGGTTAGGAATGAAATAGGACGATTGAAACAGGGTACAAAATCGGAAAGATAGATGGAAAAAATAGGCTGAAAATAAGCAGATAGATGTTGGAAATAGTTGATGGGACCAAAGCTGAATACCTGATCCATTTTCCAGAACTCTTCCAAATTCAAATTATTATTTCCACTGCTGATACTTTGTAGAAAGCTTTGCTGAAAATGGAATACTGTGTTTATAAAGTTCAGCAGCAGAAAGGGTAATCCGCACTGTCACAAACATTTGTAGAACTGTTTTTCATTAAATTATAGGACCGTTGTCAATTTTTAAAACTAAATACTTCTGTTACTTCTATTATTTAGTGAATGTTGGAGGAAAATGATGAACAAATAGATTTCCAATGCTATAATATGAAATTGCTCGATGTGTTTGAAAATGGATGAATGGAGAGGGGATTAAGTAAATACTGTACAATTAATAATATAATGGCAAACATGTATGCAGGCAGTGATGAATACACATGTAATTGAAGACAGAGACACAAAAATAATAAAAAACACATAAATAAGAAACACAGCCAGAAATAAATTGAGAGAAATAAAATGAAGACTGAGAGCAATAAAAATAAAAATGATGAACTCATAATAATAACCAGTTATCAGACACCAAAATACAGGAATAGCTGTTATCCGGGTGGCTCTTACATAATGTTGTTATTGACTTAATGGGTTTAAAGCTCAACCTCAATTCCTTAACAGCGAGAAAATATACATTTTTGTCTTTTCTGTCTCCCCTGGAGTTCATAAAAACCAAGTATTCTCAATTTTGTACAAACCACTCGTTTTTCTGTATCTGGATGAATATCCTTGAATTACAGGTCCTCCCCAAGTTTGCCCAATTTTTGTGCACCCCATGCATACAAATGAGCATTTCAGGCATTGAGTCATACAGCCTAGAAATAGGCCAACTCCTATATGCCAGCCAAGATGTCCCATCCAATCTAAAACCATTTGCCCATGTTTGCCTATAATCCTCTAAACCTTTCCCATCCATTTACCTGTCCAAATGTCTTTTAAATGTTGTTGTTGTACCTGCCTCAACTGCTTCCTCTGCAGCTCGTTCCATATACCCACCACTCTTTGTGTGAATAAGGTGCCCCTCAGAATCCTATTAAATCGTTCCCTGGGAGACCAGCAGGATGCTGCAGGGTTACAGGCATCTTATACATGTGGAAACTCAGTACCCAGCAGTATTATTGCATCTTGTGGAGAAATCTGAATGGTTGAGGTAAATTCCTGGTTTAACTCCACAGTGCCTTGCATGGCCCATAATTTCATTAAAATATCTTGCCAGGCAACAGTATTTCCAACTGTTTTGAAGTGGGGGGGGGGGGGGGGGGGGGGGAGTGAGGGGAAAGTATTCTGGGGCAGTAGAAGATATGGGATGGGAGTGCTCTCGCTCATTTGTGATCACTAGTTCTATAATTTGGTATACTGTGAGCAATTTTGGGCACCATATCTGAGGAAGGATTTGCTTGCTCTGGAGAGGGTCCAGAAGAGGTTTACAAGATGATCCAGGAATGAGTCGGTTAACATATGACGAACGTTTGATGGCACTGGGCCTACATTCGCTGGAGTTTAGAAGAATGGGATGAGACCTCATTGAAACATTCAGAATAGTGAAAGGCTTGGATAGATGTGAAGAGGATTTTTCCTCTTTGGGAAAGTCTAGGACTGGAGGTTGTAGCCTCAGAGTTAAAGGACATTATTTTAGGAAGGAGATGAAGAGGAATTTCTTTAGTCAGAAGGTGGTGAACCTGTGGAATTATTTGCCATAGAAGGTTGTGGAGGCAAAGTCAGTGGATAGTTTAAGGCAGAGATAGATAGATTCTTGATTAGTACGGGTGTCAGAGGTCATGGGGAGAAGGCAGGAGAATGGGGGTTAGGAGGGAGGGATAGATCAGCCATGATTGAATGGGGGGGTAGACTTGATGGGCCAAGTGGCCTAATTTTACTCCTGTCACATGATAATATTCGCCGCTAGAATTAAGGGACACACTACCAAATATTTATCACAGCATACAATTTTAGTCCAGAACGTGGATGCCTTCCACCTAACTGAGCATTATAAACGTTAATGCCCATTGATCCTTACCTAACAGACTTTAATGCATAGAGCATTGTTGCAACAAAATATTCAGCAAAATTATTTTGAAAAAGACCCATTTTGCACCAGCAATATTTTCATAATAATTTATTGAAGTATTTCTAGTCAGATATAAACCCACGTCTTTGAGTGCTTGTTTATTGTGCACAAAAGAACCATTTTTCCTTTCAGAATTGGTAAATGTTGTTACAGACATGGCGAGAATAGGAAATCAGATTTGCCTTATCTTGAAAGAAAATGATTGGTCAACAAAAAATAGCCTTACCAAGCTTTTCTATAGAAAAAAAAATGCATTGCTAACAATAACCTTGTCATGGATACAAAATGTAAAATCTGTATAGAAACAATACAATATAACTTTAATACAACACTCAGTTGGGGACTCATGAAAAGTCCCTTAAAAACATACATCAAAGAAATCTTGTAATTGGTCTAGCCAAAGTTTGAAAAATTGTGTCCCAGTATATTAAATCTGGGTTGGAAAACAATTATTTGACAAAACTGGAATATATACTTACTTTTGCCTTTACTTAAAGATCCACAGGGATGTAACGCGTCAGCAATTCTGGCTCTATACAGGTCAAGTATTTGTGCGCGTCAGTGTGTTTAATTAGCCTGTTGCATTGGGATAACCTTGATGTATGTAGTATTCATTCTTGTCCCTTCTTTGCGACCTGATTCTGATGATGTCTGTTTGCAGAGAATGTACGGACCCGTGGTTGCGATAGTCCATAAGGGGCACTCAGTTCACGGTGGGCACCTGATTTCTTTGTAAGCTGTACTCTTTGGCCTTGAGGCGAAGGTTTGCAATACTGTTGGCCATATTCATTCCTTGAGTCGGGCTAGTGGTAGCACAGTTGGAAGAGTAGCTGGCCATTGCACTGCAGGACAAACACACAATGTTGGCGAGCGAGCAACAAAACCCATGCTTTGAAATAGTACCTATTGTATTGTCATTGTTACCATGGACATTTTCAACATGTTTCTAGATCAGTAGGTTTTCTTTATTTACAGAGGCAAATTACAGAGCTAAATTACAAGTGGCATTCAATATTATCAGGATCTATTTCAAGAAAAACGTCCATTGTGGAAAATGGAGATTTAATTATATTCATATTATTTTATTGACAAAGCAAATGCTATCATGTTGCAAGACAAATTGTTCCTTTTAAATTCAGTGCTTTTTGATGCTACCCAGAACCAGCAATAAAATATGGGTCTGAATCTTTACACATAAATAAGCATGCCTCGTAGTTGTGTGTTCATTTAGACCCCAATCAAATGCCTACATGGAACAAGAGAATGACGTTTACAATGCACGCAACTGAGGGCAAGAGGAAGCATTTGAGAGAGATTGTAGGATTCCTAGGACAGCAAAAAGATGTGGTGGCCCACGCATGATCAAGAATTGAATTATAAAGTATTTTACATAGATCACCTTTGTTGCACTATAGTAAGCCCTGAGACTAGATAACTGATTTCTGATGCAAAAAAATTGCAGAAATGCACATAGGAAGGAGCTGGGGAGCTTACTGACTCAACATCCAGTTTTATGGGGGAGGGGAGCTCAAAACATGTTGGAGTCTCAAATACCCTCATCCCATGGAATTTCAAAATGGAAAGCACTGTGGGATCAATATGTGTGAGTCTGATGCAATTTAAATAATGGCCAATTTGCCACAAGCTATAACCTTTGCTTGCATTTACAGGTGTTCGACTTTATCCAATTATCCAATTATTTCACACGACACTCAAATCCTGGCCATTCAATTTTTTTTGTGGAAAGTTTCTTTTTTTTCATAGACCTCTGGCCTGACTCATCCACTACTGATCAAAATGTCTATCTGAGCTAGTACCGTTTGCCTAAACGTCGCCCATATTTCTCTAAATATTTTCTATTCAGGTATTCGTCCAAATGCTAGGAACTCAAAACAACTTAAGAGCAGGGAAAATGTGTAAGAAGGAACTGCAGATGCTGGTTTACACAGAAGATTGACACAAAATGCTGGAGACAAGGAATGGGTGATGTTTCAGGTCGAGATCCTTCATCAGACCCATCTGATGAAGGTCTCCTCCCAAAACATCACCTATTCCTTTTCTCCAGAGATGATGCCTTTCCTGCTGAGTTACTCCAGTATTTTGGGTATATCATAAGAGCAGGGAACTTGTTCTCATGTTAGATCACTGTGAGAAAATGATGCAGGCATCAGATGTGTAAGCAGTAACATTTCCCCCCTTTTAGATCCAAACTTTCTTTAAGGAGCATAACAGAAACCAGAAAAGCTTTGGATCTCGTGGTACCAATCTCCAAGTTGTTTTCTCTAGGAAACACAGCAAAGCTTCCTTATTTTGATTCTTTTTTGCTTTATCTTTACTACCTAAATCTCAACCTATGCCTCTCTCATGCTTAAATAAAGCAGAATCCTACATTCATGAGTCAAATTGCATTGAAGAACAATGCAGGCTCATTATCATCAGATTTTGAGTAAAAGTGTTTAACTTAAAAAGAGCTGATTGATCTTTTGCTAACATTAATTTAACATGCATCACCTCACTCGGTTCAATAATTAGGAATAGACAGATGGAGTGAATGGGCAAGATCATGTCATGTGGAATATAATGTAGGGAAATATGGAATTATTTACTTTGGTGCAAAGGAAAGAAGAGAAGAATAGTGTTTGAATCATGCAAAATTGAGTAATACTGTTATTCAAAGGGTACTATGTGTCCTTCCATGCAAACCACTTAAATGCAACATGTAATTACAGTCAGCAATTAGGACGGTAAATGGTATGTTGGCTTTTACTGAGGGGGTATTTGAGTAACAGAGTAAAAAGATGTATTGCAATTCACCAGGGCTATGATGAGACTGTACACAGAATATTGGGTACAACTTTGGTCTCCCTACCTGAAAAAGAAAACATTTCCATTGAGGGAGTGCAGTGAAGGTTCATTGCAATAGTTCCTGTGATGGCCTGTTTGCTATGTGAGAAGACAATGATTAATCTAGACCTGGTGAAGTCTTTGGAACGTATAAAGTTCTTGCATCTGACACAGTGTGAATGTGGCGAGGATATTTGTCTTGATTGAGGAGCCTAAAACCAGGGGTTACAGTCTCAGACTAAAGGATATGCCATTTTGGACTGAACTGAAGGAAAATGTATGTCTGCGAAGTTGGGAAGTTTCTTCACAAAGGATAGTAAATATTTGGAATTCTCTATCTTGGAAGACTGTGATGACCGAGTCACTGAGTTCATTCAAATATAGAGATTGGTTGTGTATTTATTTTTTTGGGAGTCAAAGGTTAGAGGGATTGTGTGGGAAGATCAGACAGAAGCAGATCAACAGTGATCTTGATGAACAGCAAAGCAGATTCTAAGAGCTAAATGTCTTAGGTACTAATGTAATTTTATGCACTGAAACTGAGATCCACGTAGACCTAATAGGACATATTTCAATACAAGAAATCAACAGAAACCACGGAATTGAAATAACAACCACAAGTAATGCTCTTAACTCATGCAATAGCACAACTTTTTCCTGATTTATAAACCTTCTAAATAATAGCACTGTTGTCCAAGACATAATATTTGCATACAATCTTTACTTCCAATTGAAACTCTATCCTACATCTCATTCTCTACACTTTCATGACTTAAACACAACTCAGAAACAATATAGATTGGCAGGTTGACACAATGGCCAACAATGAACATAAGTGCTTTGGAATTTAATAATTTATATTAGCAGCTAGTGAAAATAATCAGGAATGCACATAATTTGATCATAGGTATACATAAATTATGGAGGACCTAGATATTTCATAGATACCATAATACTTTCCCTGTGTCTTACAGTAAGTTTGGAATAACATTTTTTTGTTCTCAATTGTTACATTTTCAGTTGAATAAATATCTGCTTTATTTACTCAAGGAGCAATTGTAGGTAATAACCATATTTGATTAAAAAAAGAGAGAGAAAGTACAACATGTGTATTTTGTTGTAATCATTTGTGTGCATGTGTTTCTGAGGCAGACAGAGACAGAGGAGAACACAGAGGTAAACAGACAGGCACGAGTTGAACCCTGTTGTTACATGCTCTCTGACAAACCTCAACTACAGTTCTGTAAAATAATAACTGTTGCGTGTTACTGGTTCGTGCTCTTTACATCAAGGTATTATGGGTACAGTGTATATTAATGTGATTGATACATACCTATTGTGTACAGAGGAATTGTGGATGGGATTTATGGAGTCCAATAGGATGTACGGCCAAAGAGACTAGCTGAAGGATAAGGTTGATCCTCAAGTGTATACAGTCTGTTTAGAAAGGTTGTGCACAGAAAATGTGGAAATTACCCTTGATGTACTGGTATAATGTTCTATTGACATCAGATAATTGACAAGGCAATCACTCCAAATTAATAACTTCAGTCTCAAGTGAATAAATACATTTCAGATTGCGTAGCACAGCAATAGAATTAAAACCACAGATTAATGTGCCCATGTCTGTGTTTTCCTATGTGTGGGTGCATCAATGTTCCGATTATCACTCACTATTCTACACACAAAGATCTAATTGAAACTATAGAGTCTAAAGTTCAATAGAAAGCATCCACTCCATTTATGGTTGCTGGGATAATCCAACCTCAGAGAACCATGGACTCTTACTACAAAGAAGGAAGATATTTGGGCCTCTTGCAGTGCCAGCTTTTTGAAATTACAGTCATGCTTCAATTCACATTTTTGGTTTTAATGTGGGCCTGAGTTCCTCATCCTCAGGAACTTGTTTAACCATCTTAAAATCATTAACTGAATCAACTTCCACTATCTCATCATGCTAAGCATTGAAGATCTCAAAGACTTTATGAACAAAGTTTCCTTGTCTCTTTTTTCTGCCAAAGGTTTTTAATCTATGAACACTGGCAATTGATTCACCCAGCAGAAAAAATAGTTTATCTTAAAAAAGCTTTGCATCATATTGAAAGTCTCATTAAAATCTAATCTTAACCTTCTCTGATACAAAGCAAATTTTGTGGGGTTTGCAACTTTTTCTCATAACTGAAGTTCCTCGCCTTGGTAGTGTTTTAATAAACCTCTCCTCTAGTCTATTATATATTTTCTGAAGTGTGCTGCTCAAAATTGCCACAATGCTCCAGCTGATATCTCACCAATGGTTTATAAATCTATGATCTCTTAGCTTTTATGTACTATACCTCTACATTAAGATCCAAGCAGTTGGTATACTTTTGAAATTCCATTAACCTCGCCTATCACCTTTACGAATTTGTGCAAATTGTTTCCCTTCACACTTATTTTTGTAAACCATGCCATTTATTGTTTATTATTTTCCCACGTTATTCCTCCCAAATATGTCTTTATCACCTTGCCGCATTAAGCTTCTTCTACCAAGCTGCTGCCCTGTTCATAACTTTTAAATCATCCAGAAGTGAACAACAGTCATCATAAGTTGTGCATCACCTTCAAACACTGCCTTCTACTCCCAAGTCCAGGTTTATTCAAAGATGAAGAAGAGCAATGGACCTTACATTACCGCAAGCCACCTCCCAGTGTAAAAGTATTCATCTTCCAATACTATCCCCTGCTTTCTGTCTCTGATTCAAATTATATCTCAATAACATCATGTTGCTCTTAATCATATACGCTTCAGTCTTGTTAGTCTCTGTAAAGCTTAGTCAAAATCCTGTATGTACAGGTCATTGTATTATCTATCTCAGCACCTTGATCAGCCTTAACCCAATACCTTAAAGAATTCAATCAACTTAGTCAGATATGATGTGGCTTTAATTCAAACATTTCTTACTTAGCAGTTTATTTTGCCCCAATAAATGATTTCCAATCATATCCTTCATTAAGGGATGGACTTGTAGCTCTCTAAATCCCTGCAAAAATCTAGGATAGATTCTATTCAGACTGGTTGATTTTCCTGTGAAACTCCATTCTTAACCCAATGCATTCTGATAATATAATTACAATACTGTACATGTCCTTCTGTTAAAAAGCTCGCATGTGAGAGACATCGAGTGTTTTTAAGTTACATTTCTTTTCTCCTGTGCATAGTTTTAATTGTGCTGTGTTGGAAGCCAAGATTCAAGGAGCATAGTAGGCAAGTTTATTATTTGGAAGTGGATACCTTAGGGTGGAATTTCCTGCTTATTTTTTTGTCATAAATCCATAGTCTAAAAAATTAATAAACATTAGTTTTTTGGACATGCTTATACTGTACAACACATATGTTGATTCCTGCACCCAATCATTATGAGGAGCTTACACATTTTGAACAGTACTTGTGGAAGTCCTAAAATTAAAGATAAATCAATCATTTCTTCTGATGTGCATGGCAGAACAATTTGGCTTCTCAAGCTTGCTCCAGCATTCTGATGCCGATTTTAACCTCAATTCCACGTTCCCACATTCCTCCAATAATTTTCCACACCTTGCCCATCAGGAATCTATCAACTTATGCCTTAACATATTCCAAGTGGTTCTACAGCTCTTTGACAGAAAGTTGCAAAGACAAGATTTTGAAGAGAAAAACCTTTAGCATCATTTCTATCTGAAATGGGCAAGTCCTTAATTTAGCCAGCATCTCCTACTTCCAGATTCTCCCACAACAGGATATATCCTCTCCAACGTGCAAGACAGTTTCATGAACTTGCGTACTTTATCAAGTCACCTCTGCAGCACATTCAAGCCTAATCTGTCCTCATATGACTACGTGTCCATTTTGGGAGTCAGTCCAATAATCCTTCCCTGTACTGTTTCCAGTGTACAGTCATCCATCCTAATCTAATTAAACAGTGCCTGAGATGTAGTCTCATTAATGCTCTGTATAACATAAGTAAAAAAATACTCTTGCATTAAATTCTGCTGACAACAAAGAGCAACATTAACTTTCTTAATTACTTACTGTATCTGTATTCTAGCCTTTTACAAAACATGCACAAGGCTTTCCTTTACCTTTTGGTGGCCTACTAATCTTTAATCATATGGATAATATGCATTTAGTTTCCTGCCAAAAATAATAATTTCACATATACCAACATTAAAATCTAATTATTGGATCTTTACCCCCTCACCTAATGGATCAAAATACTTTTGTAACCTCCTTACGACTTCTTCACAAATAATATTTACCTATTTTTATGCCATGAATAAATTTAGCAACTACGCCTTCATCCAAAATAGTTATTAAATTGCAAAACGTTGAAATGCCAGCAGAGATTTCTGAGGCATGTCACACATCACATGTTGCCGACGAGAAATAACATATTTTCCTACTCTCTGTTTCTCATTAAGCAGCCTGTTTTATATGTAAGATTCGAAACAAGAGCTCTTATATTCTGCAATAACTTTTGATGCAGCACTTCATCAAAAGCCTTCTGAAAACCTAAGTGCAATATATCCACTGATTCCCCTTTACCCATAGCAGTTTACTTTTTAAAAGTACTCCATTAAATTGGTCAAACACAATTTCCCTCTCACAAAACCTTGTTGAATTTGCCTGATTATCTTAATTTTCCATGTGCCCTGTTGTAATGACTGTAATAACATATTTTAACATTTTCCAATGGCAGATGTTCTTCTGAAATGTTCAAATAATTTTTTTTTTTTTAAGTCCTTGCTGCATTATCCAGTATATTTTATGTTTTGTTAAATATCTTTCACGGCACTTTAAAATTTGGAAAAACTCCAAGACTGCATATCCTTAAGCATTTTTTGCCTAATCCACGCAATGGGATGCGAGTTCCAAGTAATTTTGGGAACAATCATATCCCACAGCAGGTTCCCCCGAAATAGTGGGCATTCCAAAGTATTTATTTATTTTTCTCTGGTTAGAAAACAGAATAGAGAAAAAATAAGGCCTGCGCGTAATAATTACTAATACAGTCTGTACAGACAGGAGGAAAGGAATCTTTCGTCATTAAAATCATAAATTGTGGGGCACATATATAACAAGGTTAAGACAACCCCCAGTGGCAGTGGATTGGCAATAGCACAAATATTACTTTTTCAAATTACTCTATATTGTAGATGGTTTGGGTATGGATTGAATACATTGTAATGAAAATGTTTCAGTTTAATTTATTGCCACGTGTACCGAGGTACAGTGAAAAGATTTTTGTTCAGATGCTGATTATAGGAGAATTATAGGTGATAGACACAAAATGCTGGAGTAACTCAGCGCGGCAAGCAGCATAGCTGGCGAAAAGCAATAGGTGACCCTTCGGGTCGACACCCTTCATCAAATAAGATTATAGGTTGTTATTCATGCACATATTAAAACTCTGCCCTACACTGTTGATCATTTATACAGGAACATTTATATTTTCATGTCTCTGCTGTTTCTTATGTGGATAAACACAATGCCTATTGTAACATCAAACTATAAAAAACAAGTTATTGTCGCATCTATAGTCTGCACATATTTAACAATCATCTACATAAATCGCAAAGTTTAAAATAGCCTAATCTAGTTTACCCAAAATAGCCAGTGTTTCAAGTGCTAATCACTGAAGCTACACAAGTAGGTCATTGTTGTTGTGGCTAGTTTTTTGGTGATTCCCATCACACTTTCTAAATATTTAAGGATAGGATCGGATTAAACTGTGCTGGCCCCCAGTTGCCAAATTTGACCAGCCATTTACAGCCACGGTTAGAATCATAGTGTTATACACACAGAAACAGCCCTTTCAGCCCAACTCATCCATGCTGACTGAGATGCCTATCTGAGCAGTTCTGTTTACCTTTATTTGACCCATATCCCTCTCTTTTCTATCCATGTACCTTCACATATGTTGGGAACTCAAAAAAGAACTAAAAAAAAACATTCTCCTGGTTGATCACAGATAGAATGCGATGCAAGCTTCCGCGTGGATCATGTCAGAATGTATCTTGCTCATACATCAGTGCTTATTGTCCAAGACGTTTCACCAGCACAGTGAAAAAAAGTGCTAATGATTAGTGAATCGAATGCAACATGATATGATTGCACGGAAGTCAAGGGAAAGAATGCATCGCAAAACATTATTAAAGGGAAAATGTGCAAAAATAAAATAAAAATAACTGAACAATAATTGTTTCTAGAAAGTTGTGTTAGTCAGTTCTGGGAGTTTCTCTAAATGCATATCATTCCTTTCTTAATACTGCAATAACTGTGGGGATACTTTATATATTAACTTTACCATTACAAAGGCAAAGTGTTCCATCCTAAATACTGCATTTCTAAAATGTTAAAATTGAGATCTATGTTTCAACTTTCGATAAGATAGGCATAAAAATGGGAGCTTATGAAAATGCTACCCGATTAATTAACTAACAACTTAATTAATTAATTAGGTAGTACTTACATACCTAATTAATGCATATAATGAATTGCTAATTCTTATAATAAGCACATCTTTTTCTAATATTTTTCAGTCCATCCATTATAAATATTGCTGTGTGGAACAGATGTGTGAATAGTTTGAGAGTAAAATGAAGAAGGACCTAATGGTGGAGCATGGAAATCAAAGACTATTGGGGGCACCATCGTGTGGTGAGTTACGAGTTCAGGAGAGTTGAAGCAGAGTGAAAAACATGCTTCTTGTTGCCCACCAGTTACATTCTGCATTTCATTCCCACTCTGACTGGCCTGTGATCTATTGCATTGTCATAATGAGGCCCATTGTAAGCTTGAGAAATAACACTCATTTTAAGTCAGGGCATAGTGCAATCCTCTGGACTCAACCTGTATAAACCTGCTTTCCCTGCATGAGAACTGTCTAGTTCTTCTTTGGGTCAGTCATCTGCAAGATTAGCTCAGAATTATTTTTCATCTTTAGCACTGCCTGATCTACCGGGCATTTCTAACAACACTGCATTTTGCACTTTTTACATTCCTATGTTCATATTCTCCCGCTCCATATAAATATTAGTTCATAGCTTCCGTGTCACTTTTTGTTCATGTTCACTCTCGCTAACTGTCGTCAGTAATCTACGAATGAAGTTACTTCATTAACATATGATTCCCACAGCAACTCTGGCCTCACCCTGTTGGAAATATTCCCCATGTCTTATCCATGCTTCCCCTCCCCTCTTTGCACTTCAAATTCCCGTAAATTTTCTCAATTTTCCAGTTCTGATAGTTTCTTCAATCTGAAAGGTAAATTATACTTTGTGCCCATGGATCCACTGCAGATTGATATTTTGTGTATAATGGATTAATTCCGTAATTGTCAAAATATTCTCTAGTTTTTCTGTGACTATAATGAATCACCAGCCACATTTCTTAACTTCTCACATTATAGACAGAGATTGCAAAAGGGGTTTCCAGCACAGAAGAAGCTCAAAGAATGGAAAACTCAAAATGCTGGGAGAACCCAGTGGATCAGAGAGCATCTGTGGATGGGATGGACAGGTTATAATCCCTCCACAGATGCTGCCTGACCCGCTGAGTTTCTCCAGCACTTTGTGTTTTTCTCGAGATTCCAGCATCTGCAATCTCTTGCGTTTCCTTAAAGAGTGGATGATTTTGTACAATGGAGTTAGTATACAATGGGATGAGTGTAAATGTCCCAAAAGAAAACAGCCACATCTGAGGAAAGTTATAACTTGAGGAAAGGAGGAGACAATGTGGACTAATATAGATAAAGCAAATAGGGTCAAAATACAACTTTAAAATAAAATGAATTAATCCAAACAAAATGCTTTGTTAGATCATATGAGATGGCACTTAATAAACTTTTATCACACTAGAAGGATGGGCTGGATGGAGGCCAATATTTGTTTACAAGGAGAGAAAAGAAACGTCAGATTTGTGGCAGCTGGCTGGTCGGACCCTGCCCCAGATCTAACTCTCAAGTTTCTTTTGATGAAGGAATATTTACTGTTCATGAGTTCATGTGAGGAGAGAAATGAGTAAGTCATATTATCAGTATGTACAGTACGATGCAAGAAAGCAGAATCATTAAAAAAAATTGTTTTGTGCGTTGTGGGCTATAAGGACTACAAGGACACCCCTACTACTCAAAGTGTACATATCCCCCATCTCCCTTGTTGGATTAATCAGAGGACGAGCCACTCCTCTTCTCCCCTCTCCCATCAGGCACACCACCAGATTCTGGGACAGTTTCTTCCCAACTGTTAGCAGGCAACTGAATCATCCTACCACAACCAGAGAGTAGTGCTGAACTACTATCTACTCCTTTGGTGACCCTCGGACTATCTTTGATTGGACGTTACTGGCTTTACCTAGCAACAAATGTTATTCTCTTCTCATGTATCTACACACTGTAAATGGGTCGATTGTAATCATGTCTTGTCTTTCTGTTGACTGGTTAGCACGCAACAAAAGCTTTTCACTGTACCTCGGTACATGTGACAATAAACATGAATAATCAATTTCTACTAGTTTTGGGAAACCTGAATGATTTACTCTTGGGTTGCTAACCAGCTGTAGCAAAAAACTGATGGAATTTTGTGAACCATAAAAACATCATTGGACTAAGCCACATTAAGTGTGATTTTTTTCCCCCGCTCCATTCCAATTAGTATTTACTGATCCTATTGGTAAAATTCTCGAAGCAGGAATTTTATCCGATGTGTGAAAATGAGGTGATCCTGATTAGTAGAAATAAACAGTTTCCCATTGGGAGGTGGTGTTTGAATAATGAGCTGATTCAGTAAGTAATGTGTAAATGTAAATTGACTGTGGATAGGCTGGTTATAGAGATGAATGTCATGCACATTAATTATAAAATAATATCTGAAAATTGGTTCTTACACCATGACCTATTTCCCCCTCTATATTTAAAAATGTTAGTCAAATGCTATATTATTAGGACGTTGTGCCAATCATATAAATGCATAAAGAAGTTGGTCCTCGGCTCATATTCCAAGTCAACAAATGAGTAGGTAAATCCAAAAATAGTGTTTAGTTTAGTTTGGTTTAGAGATACAGCACAGAAACATGCCCTTCGAGCCACCATGTCAATGCCAACCAGTGATCCCCATACATTAACACTATCCTACACACTATGGACAATTTACAATTTTTAACAAAGCCTAATTAACCTACAAACCTATACATGTTTGGAGTGTGGAAGGAAACCAGAGCTCTCGTGGAAAACCCATGTGGTCAAGGGGACAACATATACACTCTGTACAGACAGCACCCATAGTCAGGATCGAACCCGGCCTCTGGTACTGTAAGGCAGCAACTTTACCACTGCGCCACTGTGCCGCTGATTAGGTGATATCAAGCTTGAGAGCATCATGGATGTATGAAGAAAAGACCATGGG
The DNA here is from genome assembly GCA_035221665.1 of Okamejei kenojei. Classification (NCBI taxonomy): domain Eukaryota; kingdom Metazoa; phylum Chordata; class Chondrichthyes; order Rajiformes; family Rajidae; genus Okamejei; species Okamejei kenojei. The sequence goes on along the minus strand of CM069140.1, from coordinate 22,823,054 downwards.
TGGAAAGGATTCCCACCTGCTAAATTCTTAGCGTGTGTCGGTTAATAATACGGATATAACAAAACTGGATCAATAGATTAAAGAACATTGAAATGCAATGTAGATTGTTTTTGTATAAAAGATTAAAAACAATTATGTGAAATTAATTTTATCATATTAACATATTTTAAAGTGCCATAGAATATACATTAAAGTTGTTACATTAGTGAATGTTGTTGCTATAATATATGGAGCTACATGGGATTAACTTTGTTCTCTGGGAACTGGCTCTAAAATTTATAAAGCTCATGGGGCGGTAACTATACAATTATTTGACGTTTGCAATGATGGGGTGCAATATTGTATTCCATAAACCTTCTTGGTGTCTGATGTCAATTTCAGCCATGCTGGAATTATTGCACTATGGGAGGGATACTGTATCTACAGACCAAGCTTATCCACTATGTGTTGCTGAGCCAGAGGTGTGGGAGTAATATATGTGGATTTTAACAAGGTCAGATTGACCTCTAAATGAAAATCCATTGGATACAAGGCAAAGTGATCAGCTGGATTCAAAGTGCCTGAGTGATAGAGAGCAAAGTCTATTCTAATCATTGCTGACTGCAAGGCTGTTTACTATGGGGGTAGCTGGGCTCAATTTGATATATATGAATCAATGGTTTAAACATAAACATAAATGACGTCATTAAACCATTTGTGTGCCAAATTAGGTTTATGGTTGATGCTGAAGAACAAAATTCCATACTACAGGGCAATAACAATAGGCTGAAGTGGGTAGAAAATTTGCAAATTAAACAAATCCATTTAACTGTGAAGTAATGCATTCACGGAGGAAATACACAGTAAAAGGTAAGCTACTGGGAAGTGTGGAGAATCTTAAGATTGATGGGCAGGTATAAGCTTAGCATACTACAGCACAGGCGTTTGTGCCAAACATGATGACGTTAAACTGATCTCCTCTGCCTGTACACGATCCATATCCCTCCATTCCTTGCACTTCCATATACCTATCTAAAATTCTCTTGAACTATTGAATATGCCTCAAAATATATTGTTATATTTTGTAACGTTATATTATATATATATATATATATATATATATATAATATAACATAACATATATAACGTTACAAAATATAATGATGCAAAGACATAAAAAAATAATGTCTTCCCTTGTATCCAATGGATTTTCAAATAAGAGTGGCTAGGATGTTCAAAGGGGTGTGGACAATTAATTGTAAGAAAGATTAGCTAGTATTTTCCATCCTTTAGAACTGAGCAATGTGTCTAGGTTAACTGCTTGAAGTCTGAACTAGATGTGGTAAAGCAAGAGGGTAAAGTGGAAAACTATCTTAAAGTTGTAAAAGGAAATCTATCACGCAAATAGAAATAAAGTGGTTACCAAGTGAGTTTATTTTGGCAATCATGTTAACAGTATTGTTCTGTTAACTCTTAGCATTATTTCCTGGTAGGTTTGTAATTATTAATTTCACAGTAACATTGAAAAATATTAAATCCAATCAGTTTATATCGGTTAACTGGATTCCATGATTATATTTATTGCCATATATTAAAATGACCCTATGTTCCACTCAGTCGTTAAGTGTGACAGCTGCACAGGTCGATATAGAAATTGACTTCTGTGTGAAAATTATTGAGCTATTGGCTGTTAATGTTGATAATATTCATCTCAATCTTTGATGGTTTCTGTTACATAGTTTTTGAAAAGTGGGAGCAAATGTTGAAAAGTATGACTGGTAACGTTCTGCTGTGTCTGTATTTTGATCTTCCTGCACGCAATATTCAAACCATTGAATAGAATTGAATTGAATACATTTTACAGGTTGTGTAATAGGTCAATAAATGTATCAGCTTCCAACTGATTGCAAGTTCACTTAACCTTCCCATACACTATTTCACTCCTGTTGTTTACTCACTAAGCTGTTTGCTCCGATCTACATTGTTCGGCTTCCAAATCAAAATCATCTCCATTGTATTTTCAACATAACATTTTGCACTAAAATTGTAGTGAAAATCCATTTCCAAATACAATGCTGAATTATCAGAATTATAAGTAATATAATGGAGTTCTGCCTGCATGCTATCCCATTTGTTCTTTTTTTTAGCAGAGGGACAGATGTTTGAATAGAGCTTCTCCATATAATGTCATGATGCCTATTTACATTAAATAGTTGCTAGAAAAGGGTGTGGCTGTATCCAGCCCTCTTAACAGATTAAATCACTAGAGAATAGTTTCATGATATCTTGTTAAAAAAACAATTGTTGCCATACTACCTCTTAGAGTCAGCATTAAAATATAAAGCAGATCATAGTGAGGGAAGTGAGATTTTGCATCAATGTATAATATTTACCATTAACTGACATTTCCCCTATAAAGCATTTAGCCTTAAACATGAAAACTGATAGCAAATTAAAAGCCATAACGGTGTAAATTAAAACGTGAAGCATACATACTATGAATAAAGCATGGTACTAACAATATCAGATAAAACATTCACTCGATGTGACCTAGCTCTGAATTTCAAATTACACAATACTTCTGTGATTTCTCTTTACATCCACCAGGTTAAATCCATTGCTATGATTGCTATGAAGAAAGCACTACTGAAAGATCTCTTTCCTGAATCCACTAATTAACAAAGAGCAAACTTTTAACAAGTCACAGCTGGTTCCTGGTGAGTATGAGATGAACCATCAAAAATTAACCATCTAATTACAGATTCCATTTACAACAGAAAAAATACTCTCAAAATCTGGATCTATAATAGCCAGTAATTATTGTTTTAAGTTCAGTCTCTCGAAAGATGGAAAGGCAATCTAGTTGTAATTATAATATTTAACCATGTATGTATGGTGCAGTGAGTGGAATTGATTGAAAATACAATAACGTTATTTACTCTTGTGGTGGTGCTTGGAAAAAATATTCTTCTTCTCATTAAGTGCAATGGGGAATGGCTTCATTTGATTTTAAACAATTAAATTTGAAGATTGCCATTAAGTATCATGCTTAAAGAATGAGCATTGGTATTAGGATCACCTGAATTTCAACAGAGTCAAATGCACCAGGTGGAGTTAAATTTGAATATAGATTTGGAATACTTATTCTCCAAGGAACATTTAGCATCCTCAGTAGAACACTCTCAATTTGCTGCTTATGTCTTTTTAATTTACCTTAATCAATGTGTGCTATTTCAGTATTAAGTACAGTAAAGGTTATATACTGGTTGTGAATTCATGCCAGTGAGTTGAATTTGAGATTCCATTTATAAATGTTTAATTCATATGAAATATTTTAATGTTATAAATACCTTCCTAAATCTTTTGAATAATGCTGCACATTGATTAACATTTTGTTCCTTAACCATAGATTCAAATGGAAAATGAGTTCCTTGTTCATAATGTAGTTCCTTATTTACCACTGCTAACAGTCTGCTGCCAAAGTGCTGGCTTTGTTTTCCTTCCATTATAGATTGCCATGGGGACATTGATGGTTTGCTGCTAAGAAACATGCCTACTGTAATGTGTATTACTTTCTGTCCTGATGATCTGAAGCAAAGAGTACCGGCTACCTGAAGACATTTTTCTGACAAAGACATAGAAACATAGAAACATAGAAACATGGAAATTAGGTGCAGGAGTAGGCCATTCGGCCCTTCGAGCCTGCACCGCCATTCAATATGATGATGGCTGATCATCCAACTCAGTATCCCGTATCTGCCTTCTCTCCATACACTCTGATCCCTTTAGCCACAAGGGCCACATCTAACTCCCTCTTAAATATAGCCAATGAACTGGCCTCAACTACCCTCTGTGGCAGAGAGTTCCAGAGACTCACCACCCTCTGTGTAAAAAAAGTTTTTCTCATCTCGGTCTTAAAGGATTCCCCCCTTATCCTTAAGCTGTGACCCCTTGTCCTGGACTTCCCCAACATCGGGAACAATCTTCCTGCATCTAGCCTGTCCAACCGCTTAAGAATTTTGTAAGTTTCTATAAGATCCCCTCTCAATCTCCTCCATTCTAGAGAGTATAAACCGAGTCTATCCAGTCTTTCTTCATAAGACAGTCCTGCCATCCCAGGAATCAGTCTGGTGAACCTTCTCTGCACTCCCTCTATGGCAATAATGTCCTTCCTCAGATTTGGAGACCAAAACTGTACGCAATACTCCAGGTGTGGTCTCACCAAGACCCTGTACAACTGAAGTAGAACCTCCCTGCCCCTATACTCAAATCCTTTTGCTATGAAAGCTAACATACCATTCGCTTTTTTCACAGCCTTCTGCACCTGCATGCCTACTTTCAATGACTGGTGTACCATGACACCCAGGTCTCGCTGCATCTCCCCCTTTCCTAATCGGCCACCACCTGCCAAACATTGGCCCACTCACCCAGCCTATCCAAGTCACCTTGCAGTCTCCTAGCATCCTCCTCACAGCTAACACTGACCCCCAGCTTAGTGTCATCTGTAAACTTGGAGATATTGCCTTCAATTCCCTCATCCAGATGTGGATGACAGGTAATAGCACAGGTGCACATTTCTTTAGCCACGTTGGGACCTTTATTGAGGACAATTGGGGATAGGGAATTGTTGGATGGGCTCTACCCTGTATTTAACTTAAACTTCCTGTCAAATTTCCCTTAGATTATGGATTATAGATTAATTCAGAACCATTTCTCAGTCTGAATGTACGTCACAACAAAATCTCCAACAGATCATTGCCACTGTATTGAGAATGAGCACACACTTCACTGATATGCACCAGTCCCTTGCCTGTGGGTAATTGTCTAATGATGTAAATCTATTGAATTGTCTGTTCCTTGTGATGCTTGCAATTGCCCAAGAAAACACTTTAAGCATCTTTTATTTCGACAACACCTTCCATTTTATAGGGAAGATCCAAAAGGCTTGCCAACTGAAGCACCTTTGAAATCCAGTCACCTCTATAAATTTGAAGCTGCTACCGCACATGTCCACTATTCTGTATGCACCGCCTTCATATAGCACAGCAGTTGAGTAGTTAACATATTACATCCATGCTCTGCATTAACCAAAGGACTAAACCAGGATAAGTGTTCGTGGATTCGGGTGGCTACATTTTAGTTATGCTTAGAGAGAAATTGATGGCCAATTGTTCTCAGCTCGGAGTTAAAACCAGACTACACGATCTGGAATCGGGGATTGTAGCATCCAATTGATAACACGTATGGACGATATGAAATTTAGCGCCATGTAGGGGCAGTTAAATCGCCTTGGCGGCTGCAGTCAGGAGAGATTGGCTGCGACTATACAAAGGCAATTTCCAGACAATATATATCTATATTACCAATAAGAGATTACCCATATGGAGATGTCGTTCCCCAGGACAGGTAATCCTGGGCTCTTGGCGCTGGGCGCGGCGCCATCGGCTGCTCCACCGCCTCTCCGCTGAATGACTTGAGGATGGACGCATTTTTACTGGCCAGTAAGGCCCTCTCGTTTCGACGGAATTTCGCCCTTCTGTTTTGAAACCAAACCTGGGAGAAGAGGGAGAACAAACAAAAATAAATCCCGTGCGTTTATCCTTTCCAATTTTGACCAAAACAGATGAGGCCATTTTCTGGAAGACTCAAAAGGCTGCAGATGCTGAAATCTTTAGTTACATCAAAAAACACAAAAGTGCTGGAGAGGCTCAGGCAGCGGCAGCGGCAGCGGACAGACCATGTCTCAGATAGACGCAAAATGCTGGAGTAACTCAGCGGGACAGGCAGCATCTCTGGGTGGAAGGAATGGGTGACGATTCGGGTCGAGACCCTTCTTCAGACTGAAAGTCATGGGAGAGCAAGACTCAGCGATAAGGAAGGGAAAGGTGTCAAAACGAGATATCAAAAGAGATAAAAGCTCAAGGAAAATTTAGAATAGATAATTGTTAGCTGGAAGAAGGTGACAACAAAGCAAACAGAGATAAAATGTAATCAGGGAGACACAGGTCCTACACAGATCATGTATCAGGTTCATCCCCTCGCAGATGCTGTCTGGTCCGCTGAGTTCCTCCAGCGGTTTATTTCCGGCTCAGTTTCTTGCCAGGTCAAAATGTGTATCGCTCATTACATTCTATAATGGGGCATAGCCCGAGTAAAGCGTTCTGGGAAGCCATTCAGGGATCGTCGTTTGATCGGGAGAAAATGGCTTTGATGATGCAATCTCCAGAGTTACAGAGGGGATATTTTGGGAGACAACATTAAAGTTGCATTTTTGAAATGATATTTTGGTTTGGGACGTTAGCGACCACCCCCCCCCCTGCTGTACCATCATCAAACCTTAGGAACTGGCAGGCGGAACGAATAGACCAGTTGTACATCTTCTCAACTAGCCATCTGCAGTAAAGAGGTTTCAATAGTTTATGAGTGTGACCATTCCATAACATTGGGTACCTCAAGTCGATACACGGGAATTAAAACATATTTTAAAGTCGCTTGGTTGTTTAACCATTAGAGTATTTTGCTGGAAGTTTTGTTTATATGGGAAAGAGTTTATTGAGCGTGAAGAAGGGTCTGGGCCAGAAACGTCGCCTGTTCATTCCATCTCCTGATGCTGCCGGACCCACTGATTCCTCCAGTACGTGGTGTTTGCCCAAGATTCTAGCATCTGCAGTGCCTTGCCTCTTCTGTATACATCTAAACAAACGTCAGAAAGACATAAAAAGCTAGAGCAACCCCGCGAGTCGGGCAGTACCTCTGAAGAAAAAAAGATTAGGTGTAACGTTTCCGGTCGAGGCCCTCCTTCGGAACCGAAACGTCGCCTATTCATTTTCTCCAGAGATGCTGCCTGACCCGCTGAGTCACTCCAGCCTTTTGTGTCTTTCTTCGGTTTAAACAAGCATCTGCAGTTCCTTGCTGCAGATACATCCTAAACGTGTTCGTTACACAATGAAGAGCTTACCTGACAACGACATGCCACGTAAAATACATCTCTTTCACAGACTGGGGCGGCGTGAAAGGACAGTTAGCATTTGGGGAACTGAATTGAGGACTGTATGTTGGAGACTGAACGCCAGCGTTATAAATCTTGACAAACAATATCGATCGTTTTTTTTTAGTGTAGCATTTCTGCACAGTCCCATCACAAGTTTCAAATCTATTCAAGAGCAGGGAGAATTACTTTACTGCCAGCGAGACGGGGACTGACTGTTGCTTCTGCTGTAAACAATCGAAACCCCAACCCTCAATGTCCACATAACTCATTATTCACGACATCCTTCCTGCTTACTAGAAGATAGTGGACGGCTCCCATGCACTTGAACGGAAGTCAAACTGCACCATCTCGCTTCTGGGGTGAATCCGCACAGCCCAATATATGTTATTTTTATTTTTTATTTCGAATAGGAATTCTTGGAAATAGGGATCTGATGAGTGCCCAGTTTTTTTTTTTTAAAACACCCAAGGGATTTACCAACATTACAATATTTTGCAAATCATTTCTAGATAAACAGTTACGAACAATTTACAGATTTAAAAGGGCCCATTTATAAGTTGGCGAGTTGTCAGTCCATTTTGAATGACCTCGCTGACCCATATAAAAAAAAATCACAATTCTACCTAAAGAACTTAGCTGTTTAAACAAATGATTGATCTAACATTTTCCTGTTGGAAATAAAAATTGGAAGGAATTTTAATTCGTAGAATAACGTTTGATGGTACATCTAGAGTGCGGAGACTATCGTGCGAACCGGCTCGCGTTTATAAGGGCTTCATCGGAGCGTTTTAAAGTGTGTCACCTACAGCATGGTGATGTCTTTGACCTACAGGATGATGTCTTCTATCTTTCCTGCTGAGTTTGAAAATAGTGAAATGTGAATATATATATATGAGCCCAATACCTGGGAACATAATGTGAGGGAGGGAACTGTAGATGCTGGCTTAAACCGAAAATAGACACAAAAAGGAATGGGTGACGTTTCGGGTCGACACCCTTCTTCAGACCTCTCTCGTTTCCCTTTCCCATCAGAACAAGGGTCTCGATCCGAAACGTCGCCCATTCCTTCTCTCCAGAGATGCTGCCATGCAAGACTGCAAAAAAAAAAAAAAAAAAAAAAATTGCAGAGAATTACGGACGCAAACCAGACCATCACCCAAATCTGAAGAAGGGTCTTGACCTGAAACGTCACCCATTCCTTCTCTCCAGAGATTCGGCCTGTCCCGCTGAGTTACTCCAACATTGAAACCAACATATGCAGTTCCTTGCTACACGTGGTACATTGGATCCTCACTGGAGAACGGAAGGATTGATGAATATACCGATACCATTATTTCATTTTCTGGTTTACGCACAATTATTGATTTGGAGTTCTTGTGCTTGGGAGATTTCGGTTCTCAGCTTGAAGGCACACTTGCTTAAAGTGCGAACCTTCCCCTGTTTTCTTACATTGGGATTTGTGGGAGTCGGGGATTTCATTCCGCACCCAAGTCTCGAACCTAAACGTCACCCATTCCTTCTCTCCAGGGATGTTGCCTGTCCCGCTGAGTTACTCCAGCATATGTGTCTATCTTCGGTGTGAACCAGCATCTGCAGTTCCTTCCCACACATCTTAATATTACATGGCGGATCTCGTGGACTAAAGAAAACGATCACACCAATCTGCCTACAGATTGCTTGCAACGCAGACATTTATATATTGCTGCCATGCCATGAATATACTGCCATTCGCAACGGGCTCCTAGGTCGTCGGTGCGTTACAACCACTCTCGAGATGGAAATAGTTAATGCGGGAGATTTTTTTTCAATGTTCTGGCTTTCGGGTCTCGTTTATAAGCTCGCAACAGGACATTAACTCCTCTACAGTTCAAGATCCATCTTCAGCATTGGAGTTATGTCTACAATACATTGTGATGCGTCACTCCATATCATTTACTTACCATAACATTGCATTATGTGGCACTAATTGGCTAATACGCCCATTTTACCAGGAAGCCTGGTAAAGCAAAAAATATTGAAATGTGCGGGCGGACAAGGATGCCCATGAATTCGTTCGTGTATTACATTGACCAGAGAGACGATGGAACCAGATAAAAGCACTGCAGCGCGCAACTAAATTCATCTGAAACACATTCATTATGATGAGTCGCTCCAAACATTAAAATAAAATGTTCTGTATCTTCAAGTGGAAAATGAATTTGCTTGGTCCATGATCCCACTCTTTAGTATATTGGGTTTAAAATCTAACACCAATGCACAAATTATTTCGATTGTAGCGTTTGATAAACTGGGGGACCCGGGCTCAGAGAAGCGATGTTTTGAATAAAAGTTGTAAAATATTGTGATTATAATATCAGAACCGCAAATTGGATATATTCATTCCAGTTCGTTCCGTGCGGTTGAGATTTGTCGTTGCCATTCTTACAGCGTATTTTCTTTTTGGAATGAACACCCTGCCTGACAGGCAGGTCACTGAGTGGCCATTTCCAGTCACACTAATTCTGAATCCAACTACATATATGCTATCATTCTCTAGAATACGAGGACTCGATGAAATGTCAGACGCCAGCTATCGATATCCTTTAGTCTTTGGTTTGTTTAATGTCCCATAAGATATATGAAACACTGGAACTTTATAATTTGGAAATGGATCGATATTGAACATGTTCGTAGAATTCAAGACTGAGCAGGGTATGCAAGCATTGTTAAATAAATTATTGTGGCCTCAATACATGTGTGGGTCTTGTTTAGGTGAAATGATAAATACGTTTAAGCATTTATGCGTATTGTACATTAGAAAGTGCACTAATAATTCAGTGCCCTAATCCAGACTGTTTATGATGGCAATATTGCTTTATTTTGTGCTTTATGGAATTGAAAGCAAAAAAAAGTGGGGGGGGGGGGCGGGGAAGAGTATTCAGCTGCTCTTAGTATAAGGGAACATAATATGCAGCACAGGTAACGATGTGGGCAACAGCAGAGAGTACATTACCTGTAAAAATAGTTTTTTTAAAAAATATCTGTCTACTTGCTTTCTCTATTCCTTTACACAAACCATGGAGAAATCAAAATGCACCGCCCTGGAAAGGCAAATATCTCAAAATATGAAACTGAATATAAAGAAGCTACCTGGACTCTGGCCTCGGTGAGGTTGACTCTTCTGGCCAGATCCTCGCGTACAAATGCGTCCGGGTAATGCGTCCGCTCGAAAACCCTCTCCAGAGCCTGCAGTTGGCTGCTGTTGAATGTGGTCCTGTTCCTCCTCTGCTTCCGCTTCTTCTTCTGCTCTGTGTTTATTTTATCACCTACACTCCATAAAAACAATTATACGCACCGTTTAATCAGTTAGCACTTGCGGAATTAAACGAGAAAGAAGGCTCTAGTTGGAGTACAAGGGATCTGAAGAACATACTGTTTGTGCAGTTCGGTTGCAGCCTGTCTCTCTGTCTTATGGCCGCGTTTAACCGTCAAATATCTCTCCGCGAAGGTTAATGCTGATCATTTTGTTAAAACTACTGCTAGGTTTCAACTGGAGAAGGAAGCAAGAGACAACACGATCCATGCACTTCAAACTAAAACATTGCCATTTCGCACTTGGAATTGTCTGCAAAACTGGTCGATCTCCCCAAGCCAAGGGCAAATGTCCAGACCAAACGGCCATTTGATCCTGAACAATTATTTAATAAATGTAGCATGTGTAAGAAAGAACTGCAGATGCTGGTTTAAACCGAAGATAGACACAAAAAGCTGGAGTAACTCAGCGGGACAGGCTAGCATGTTCTCTCCGTAGGTGTCCCTGCAAGTTTTACATCTGTAGCTATTTGATATGACTTCAGTTTATCAGATGAATCTTTCCTGTTGCTTTTCGAACCCCTTTACAGTCCTATTTTTAAAAATAAATCATAAAGGGGTCATAAAATAGGGCTTGTGTGCTCCGTGTTTTTCCAACATTATTTCTGCCCTGAATACCTGGGGCTGCATCTTCCATTTAACTAAACCGTTTCTTTTATCTTTATTACTCATTTCCAAAATCAGGCCGATGCTTTGATTGATGAGTGGATTCGCGGTTCTAAGCATCAATATTTTCCCAAGAAGTACAGGTTTCCCGAGGTATAATTGAAACAGAAACCACGACAGGGAACTTCCTAGAACAGGAAACTTGCGTGAGGAAAGAGAAATATTTACACTAAGATATTTCCCCTTGTCCATTAAAGGGCAGTTTTTACAATGGCTAAAACTGCAATGAAATGGCCATCCTACCAATGAAAGTCGTGTCTCCTGCAGGAGTCTCCAAGCAACTTCAGATTTGTTTCCATGATCTGACACTATACTGAAGAATAATATAATTATATGATGGATGCGAGTTACATATTGTACGAGTTAACTGTTGTGATACAATAAACTGGGCACTATACTGCATTAACAAATAGCCACCCGTTCATGATGGATAGTTGAGATTTAGCGCTGAAAATAGGTGCTTTTGATGGCATTGCAATCTTATAACAGTGGATGTGGTACATGCTGATTTGAGAAAAAAGCCACTTGCCTGAATCGGTTAATGCACCTGGTTTAATCGATGCCTGTTTCTCACATTAATTGAAGACATGGCTACAACGCTTGAAGTGCCAGCGGGGTGTGCATTCCAATTTAGATATTTCTTAGACAATTTATTTCTGCTGCGGTGTAAGGTTGTATTCAAACTCTGCTCCAGATTCGAACTTGCATTCCAGTGCCCCTTTATATGGGTGCGTGAATAGGTTTGTAATCTTGCGCAAGTCAACCTGTATTTCATGATATTGTAGACGGCTGCATGCAACTGTTAACGAACAGTTGATTCCGCCCGAAAATGCTTCAGATCAAGGCTTAAGCAAATCACAATCTCCGTAGATAGACACAAAAAGCTGGCGTAACTCGGCGGGACAGGCAGCATCTCTGGAGAGACGGAATGGGTGACGTTTCGGGTCGAGACCCTTCTTCAGACTGGTTAGGGATAAGGAACACGAGAGATATAGACGGTGATGTGGAGTGTCTATCTTCGATTTAAACCAGCATCTGCTGTTCCTTCTTACTCATAATCTCCGTATATATCCACTGGAGACCTACTGACCTTCACTGAAATAATTCTTATTGTCAAACACTAAATAATTATTTACAGCTGCAACCGGTGACTTTACGAATCGGATTAATAAATAGCAACTTTCTTGCTGTAACATTATAACGGCCGTGTTTCTTGATTGTTTGTCTTTCCAATCTACCAGGAAAAATCAACCGGTGAAAGGTTATGCAACAACACTTCCGCAGTGAGCCTCATTCTATCTGTATTGTGATTATCCACCAACCTCACGCGAAACGATGTCCGTTGTACAGATGCAACTCCACTTCTTTACTACTTCAAAAGGGAAAGCAAACTAGGTTTCTACCACCACTAGAAATAGTGTCACGTTGTTTTAATTGTATAACTCCTCTTCAGTTTATTTTCCGACTTGCGGACGAGTCGGTCTGTGCCTGGCTGGTCTGGCTGCCGCAAGTGTTTAAAAGTGTGAAGTGTGTCGACTGAATGGATCATCCCCTGTGTATAGGTGAGAGCACCCAACATCTCCCCCACACTCTGCCGAGGGTGACACTGGCTGCTTAGCGATGAACCACTGCAGGGCACTTCTTCCAAAATAAAACCTTGTACTGCTTTGGTTAAACGGCGTTGGTTAATATCACATCCCTTGGAGGCCAGCGGTTAATTCTGGGCCTTTAAACTTGGGAGCTTTATTAGGAGGGATGGGTCTTCATTTGAAAGCGTGTACTAACTCGATAGAACGGACTCCCTTTCCTCTCCTCAAATATTCCCTTGGCTTAATACCTGGCATTATGAAACTTGTTATAAATATAAAATGGCCTCAGCCAGCAATGTGTTCCGTAATTGGACTGTTAAAATGTAGCGGGGGCAACTATAAACTATAAAATGTTAGTAGTCGTTTCCCGGGGCCCTGTTCAGAATGTCAGACTGGTTGTGTTGCTCGGGGCAGATTCTCAGACCAGGGGATCAAGGCAGATCTCCGGTCAGGGGCACATTGCCGGCGCCGATCCACATCTGCTGTGCTGTCAGAGAAATGTAAAGGGGTGGGGGCTGATGAATTTAGGCCAGGCTGGCTCAATAAGCCGTATCTAATGGTCAGTAGAGGTCTCTGGAGGGAAAGGGAAGGGGGGGGGGGGGGGGGGGGGGGGGACATTCTGAACACCACACATCAATCAGACAGCATCGAACTCACTCTGATCCACAGGCAGGCGGAAAACATCTAACAATCTTTATCTTAACTGCACTAGGATGAAAGAAGCTAAGAATTTACACGTTTTTCCCTTATCTTTTATTAGCAAACTGGTGCCAGCCCTGGGAGAGAATTGAATTTTCAGGGGCTTGTGTTTTTTAAAATATACAACTGGAGCAAATAAAACTGACTGTCCCACGTCAAATCATGTACCAATTGATCCTCGTTTCTCATCTGGGCCTCCATCTCTGTAGGGTAGATAGTTTAAATCATTCCTCGCATTCCCTTATATTCGGCGCTTACGGAAAATGCAAAAGATTCAAGTGTTACTGGATGTGGAAATTATTTCACTTCAAAAAGTGATAAAAAATCGGAGTTATTCTGTGCACAGGGAGAGAGTGAGTTTTGGCCAGCCTGTTGCCGTGGATAATTGGAAGTAAATGTTTCCTTAACTTCACATGCGAGGCATGATTCATTGAAAACAAAGATGTCGTCTTTTATCGTTGATGCATGACCAATCAATTTATCAATCTAATCAGATTAGCTGTCATTACCAGTGTTGTTGTCTGTGGGGACACTTAAAGCACTTTTGTCAAATTCAATACGTCCACTTGTAATGGCTACACATGTTCTCAGATAATGAACGATCAAAAGCAATATGGTTCTGCTAATGGGCCCGACGCATTGCTAAACAGTTGGACGGCACAACTCTGAATTTACAATAATCTCGCTTTGCCAAACCAATTGCATTTAATGGCGTTATCCATATAGACATGACCTTGAAATATTCTCCATTGGTATAATGTGGCCGACCAGAACGCAACAGCCCACCTCAATCTCCATACTGTCCTACTCCAATACTCACATTGCATTGTAACATTACTGCTTGAAGTCACAATTATTGACATTGGCTGTTAATTTTCAGTTTATGAGTCAGTCGTTTCTGTTTTCCTACATACCTGTACTTCTTCTTTTCAGTATGAAACACTAGTTAGTTAGACCGCACTGTGTAAGGGGGCGAAACTCGATATAGATTATTTTAAATTTTCACTACACCCAAAACATATTCGCATTAGGGAAATTCTGTAAATAGCAGGCTAGAATACGGAACATCTTGCATAAGGAACTTTTAAGTGTGTTTTCCTTCACCCGCCCCCCCTCCGCAAAACATTTACCTCCATCTGCCTCATAAAAGGCGCCTCGGGACTGTGCCAAGCGACATCTCCAAGCTTCCGTAATAACAAACGGCTCCACGACATTTACACGTACGTGTTAATGCGATGATCACTCTTTGCGCCACAGTGATAATCCCGTTAGTAAACCCTTGTCCCCCATTTTATTTATGTTTTGTTCACACTTACTTTCTTGTTGGGGAGTGTCACTGCCGCTGGTCACCGCCGGGGACTCGAGCAGTTTCCTGCCCGCCTCGCTCACTCCCTCGTCGGCCTGCTGAAGATTCATCTCCCCCACTTCTTCCAGATCCAGCAGGTGACTCACCGTGAAGTTCTTTTTAGACTGTAAATTGTCCATGTTGGCTGTGATAGTATTCTCCAAGCGAGTGGGTACAGAGGACGCTTGCCTGTCCATTACGTGGGGATAATTCGAGGTCATGGTTTAGGAACTATTTTTGTTGAAAACAAAACGTATATATACAAATTCGATTAATCTTCTGAACCTCGGCACCTTTCGCCTCCAGTTGAGGCGAATGCTGTCAGAATAGGTCTCCACACACTTGAACCCCACGCCGGAAAAATCAAAACGTTAAAAAAGGAAAAAAATGAGCAAACTTTCCTTAGAGTCGGTAACTTCTCCGGCGCCAATGCAACAGCAGTACATAGTCAGGAACTTGAAGAAAAGTTGTCCTTCCTTCTTGACTCACATAGGTGACATCAGTTTAGAAAGAATGATGTTTTGCAGATGTACAAGTGAGGTTTCTCAACTTACTCTGGTTTAAGAGAGAGAGACACACACACAGGAGGGTAAAATAGTTTTTGGTTGGAAGATTCTAGGCGGGGGGAACTCTGAAGTGTGCAATACTTCTGCTTGCAGAAAAAAAAGGCCTTTCTGGCACTTCAAAAGCCAGCGGAGTGCCGTCCAGGGATTGTTTTGCGCCGAATAAATTAAAATTGGTGACCCCAGGGAGACGAGATTCTGGTAATACAGGCCTGTAATTACGTGGCAAAGCCCCTGTGTTCTGTACCTCTGACGTTCTACAGACCCCTCTCCATCACAACACTCCCACCACTTTGATTAGAGCGGGCAAGTGAAACCTTTGCTCTCTTGTAATCTGTCCTCGGATCCCTTTGTAATTCGTTAGAAGACGTAATTATCATCTGAAAAATATATAAAAAAAGAGAGAAACTGACAGCCAGGAAAATACTTCAAAGAGTCAGCTTGTTTATCTATCCCGTCAACTCACCCAGACTTGTTTTGCATTGCGGTTAAAGAACTAATTTGCATGTTTTATACCAATCGTGGAGCACCTTCCCCTCCCCCTCCCCTTGAATTAAAAAAAAATCCGCTTTTCCTTTGCATACGGCCATAAATAGTTCCTTGCTTCAGGCGAAAGAAAATATTACAAGGGCCATGTACTCACCTACACATGCAACGCCAAGTCAACTTTGTGGCAAATAAAGTTAATCCAATGCCCCTAACTTACATTTCCAATCAGCAGGCAGACAGAAACCGTGCCCGGTGCGTTTGAACGTGACCTGGGCTCCTGCGCCTGCCGGCACTGGCGGGACGCTCCGAGTCGGAGCAACACAGAGCCAGTGATCACGCCTGTGTGTAGCCAGCCCGGCCAGCATTTAGCTTTTGTTTCACTTGTGTAGCAGCGATCAGAACCACACGGATCGGGGGAGGGAGGGGGGGGGGGGGGGGGGGGGGGGGGGGGGGGGGGGGGAGAGGGAGGGAAATGCCAGAAGTTTTTTTCACGAATAGGCATTTTCAGTTGTTTTTTTTCTGTTTGGCGATTTCCGCGAGTGTCTCGCGGTGCGTTTGAACGCATTACCAGCAAAAACAAGCATGTGAAAGATTCAGTTCCTTTCTCGTTTTTATTAAATTTTTGCAAAGATGTTATATAGTTTTGAAGTTATCATTCCCCTCCCCCGCCCCGCAGCATTCCGTGATATTCTGTCCTCATGCCGAAGATTGCGTGAGCTTTCAGTAAGAGGACTCAACAGGAATGAAGGGAGTCCATGTGTGGAAATGGCAGGAGTCTGGGCTCCGCGCTGGAATAGACGTCCTATTACTTGCGGCGGCCTGATATGGGAAAAGAACACTTGATGCCATCAAAGAGAACCATATTGAAACCAGATGTGAGCCTCTCGGTTCTTTCCATGCATTTAATTAAGGCAACTGAGACGGGGTAGACGTTTTTTTTTCATCATTAGTTTCCCTCCAGACCCTTTTCCTAGATTTGGGCGGCCAGTTCGGTGCCAGTGCTATATGTCTGTCTTTTTCATCTACAAATATCATTGAATTGAGACTTCTGTCAACATCTGTTTGGCGAAAACGTTCCCCTCCCCCCTCCTTTCCCCATTATTTGTTAAAGCCGGACTCATAGTCACGGAAGGAAACGTCAAATGAACTCGCCAGGAAGTTTATTAACCTGATATTGTACGGTGTCTAATTGCTCCTCCAACCGACGTGCGTGTTTATTTTTCAAATCGCGTTATAACCTTTATTTTGAAGAAATTTGCCAGATGTCAAAACGCCTCGTTCTGCTGGCGTGGGTGCGTCGGCGGGACCCACTTAAAGTACCATACAATCAACCCTTCCCTCACAAACACATACCCCACTTTGGCTAGATGAAGTTGAACAGGTCTAAGTTCGGAGATACTATTTTTAATTTAAAACTAATATAGAATAGTATAAATCTGCTGAAGTAACAATTTCATTGTTCCGGTTCACATCCGGTGCATGTGACTAATAAAGCACTTCTGAAATAGAATCAGAATTTAACACGCTCAGTATGCCGTAATCACCTCTCTTACTGGTAGCGTGAGGTATAATTCAGCACTTTTGAGAATGATTTGTTTAATCGTTGGCGGGATCTATTAGAATACAATCCAACATGCACTGCCCACAGGATCCCCGTCAGATTTGCTTTTATTGAAGTTCTCCATACACCAAACCCAGGTCCCTCTGTTCTCTTTTTGAAGCGCCGGCAAAGCAGCGGTGGAAACGCAAATGATGCTATCCAGTCAAAATAACCAACGCTATTTGGTTTGCATTCGCACTGGCTGTTTGCATTTTTGTTATATTTGTATTTTAAAATGTTTCCAATTATGGAATATGAATGTTAAAAAAAAATAGTCGCAGATGCTGGAAACTTGAGAGGAAATTATTCGACAATAGCAGACATAAAATATCTTTATGTGATTTTTTTTTCAGCTCGTTTCTTCGTTTTAGATATTCAGCTGGCAGCTTGGACATTGAGGTCCCACCCTTCAATTCCGGGATCACTTTATATGGGGAGTCAAATGTTTGATCAGAATTCACAAGCAGCCAAATGCAGGCTAGTTGCTTCACTGATGTTTAGAAGTTGTCTCACAGACATGTGCTAAAGGTGCCCCATTAGCTGAAAGGGTGGTGATAGAATATCCCAAAGATGATTTCCGATATAAAGTGTTAGTTTGGATGTCCTCTCTCCAAGAAAGAAAAATCATATAATGGGAATAGTATCACTATATATGGTTTATTTCCACGGTACTTCCATGCTAGAACCGTTAATATTATCCCTTGAGTGACACAAAACGCTCCATTAACTCAGCGGGACAGGCAGCATCTCAGGAGAAAAAGAATAGGTGACGTTTCGGGTCGAGACCCTTCTTCAGACTGAGAGTCACGGGAAACGAAAACAAGAGATAGAGAAGGTAAATTGAACAAATGAATGAAAGATATGCAAAAGCAACGATGATCAAGGAAAGGTGGAGCCCAGAATGGTCCATTGTTTGCAAAATATTATCCTTTCTTTGTTTGATATAGCAAATAATGCTAGGATACTCCATTATTCTCTGTTCATCAATATATAACTTCATGTTATAGGATAACTAACCCATGTGTGATTTTTCTTGAGAGGTTTTAAAATAACAATTGTTTTGAAATAACTTATGTTTTGTCATCTAACGCGTTCACTCCGGGTGTTCATCAAAACTCAGGCAGCATCTCTGGAGAACATGGATAGGTGACGTTTCGGGTCGGGGATCCTTCTTCAGACTTTATGTTTATTTTGATCTTTATGTTTCCGAGGCTACCCCAAGAATTCTGCAGTGATTTCATTCAGAATATTAAGGAAAATATGGAGAAGAATCGAATCAATTTAAAATGAACACATAAATACGATAGAGTAATGTAACATAGATTGTAGTTTCCCGATTGTTTCTTTAATTTACCTATCTACGATTGAAAGGCAAAGCTTAATATAATTAGCATCGACAAATGCAGGCAATATTTCAGAGCAGCGGATAACGCGTTGTGGTTATAAATATAGGGATATTTTTCCACGTTTGTTTTCGGCATTTTTCATTATTTCTCTTGGGAGCGAAAAGCATTGACGAAGGTGAATTTTATACTTCGGTTTGGCGGCCTCAAATGAGCAAATATAAAGCGTGTGCGCGCTTATAATAAAATTATCAAAAAAATCCAAGTAAAAATTGATGCAGTCGTGTGAGTTTACACAACCTTTGCGAGTTTGGTTTTAAAATCCGGCTGATTTTAATGCAGTTTGGTTGAAACCCCAGCCTCATTATAATTTAATATTTAAAACATCGCCTAATGGAATTGGGCAGATTCATTGCAATTTGTTGCAAAGCTCTGTTAGTGTTGAATCTAGAACATGAATGGAATTCACGTGGTCATCAAATGCTGTCAATTTCACTGGTGCACGTCCAATAGCAAAATTTGGCGGAAAACTCGTGCTTTTTAAGGTTTTGATCCAGTTTTTAGCAAAGGATGTGCACGGTATTTAGCAAAGGATGTTATTTCACAATCTACCACATTTCTTCCGGTCTATATATGTTGCAATTCTAATCAGATTGCACCGCGTCTAATCACAATGTCCTTCCGTGGTCGAATTAACAAAACACCGCTGAAATAGATTTTTTTTCAAATGTTAGCCACTCCTTGAATTGCTATATTTATCTTGACAGAAATTGGTCACAGTGTTCCATTATTTCACGATCTGCACACCACTTTGCTGAATCTATGAAATGCTAATGCGAAAATGTTACAGAACATAATTTTTTTAAACATTGAAAACCTGGAACGAGGAACATTGCAGGAAATGACAGGAGGCGTGCCTGTATCTGCAAAAATCGAGAAATTAATGTTTCTGGTGTGACCGCCTTCGTCGGAGTCTTTGACAAATACTCGGTCATATCATCTACATGCAATTCCATGTCCTGAAATGTGTGCTATATTTTCCGATGATAAAAGATCAGAAACTAAAACAAAACTCTCAAAAGACGGTACATCTGGAAACAACAAGGAGTCTAGGTTTAAAATGCTTTAAAACAAAACATCCGATATTAATTCAATTTTAATCGATTAACTGCTAGTAACAACATGTTAACCGTGCAACCACGGATTATTTTTGCACTTACTTTGTGGCATGCAGTGTACCATTCTGTCCCACATAAATCCTCACACACATATACAATGCATTCCGTATCTGTGCCCCCCTTCCTTCACCGCATCACCCCGCCCCCACAATCCTAGTAAAACCGTGTGTGGACCAAGTTCTAATTAAGATAAGTGGTACGAATAGAGTGCCACTAAAACCATATTTTATTATAAATGAGGGCAACGGAACAGAGTGGCGGTCAGACGGCTCTTTAATAATCACAAGAGGTCACTGCCCAGCACTTCAACAGAAACGTTGCTCCAAGTATGCGTCTCAGCCCCTGCAAAAAATGAAATCCCGCCAGGATATCAGGTCAACTGTCGGTGCAATCCGTTTCTTTGCGCAAACACCCCCACCCCCTTCAAATGGTCCAGTTATTCGATGTTGGGTCCTAAACTGCTATCCCTTTACCAATGGAAACCGCAAAAATCTATTGGAAATGCAGCCAAGAATTTTATTCATAAAACTTTATGTTTGGCTCCAATCTGGCATCTGGGTCGATATCAGCGGTTTCTCCCAGAAGGGGGCGGCGGGGTTGGTGGTTGGGCAGAGAAGGGGGTGGGGGAGTAAATTCCCACGATTTGACTCACCCCAAAACCCTTTGTTAAAAAGTCTGCCTTACGGCAGACGGATTGGCACCACTGGCGCTGAAATGAAATTATGGTCAGCACAATTCCACATCTGCAAAATATTGGTTTGTTTCAGAAGTTCTCAATGAGCCCATTTAAGAAACAAGTCCGTGCCAATAAATGAAGTGAATATTTGATCTGACACAGAGTAAAATTAGTGATTAATCTTTAAAAATAAGTGGCGTTTCTGTTCCAAATAATAATCATTTGCATTTGAGAGATGATTGATTCCATTAGGTTTTATGTACTTCTTAAGGTTGATTGTATTGGGTAAATATCTCGTACAATTTAAAAATCATTTTCCCTCTCGGTTTACATTGAGAACACATTTTCAAACGTTGCCGGCGCTACAACTGCACCTTGACCTTGATTTTCTGACCTTAACTGTTCATATATACTTGTGTAATTTGAAAAGGAAAACAGCAATGGAACTGACATATTGTGCAGTTTTGTTCCCAAATGATATTTGAAATGGTCTCTTTAAATCAAGGAATGGGCAAAAATTAAAAGGCCGTTGTTTTACGGGACTTCTCCAATTAACAATGTGGGTCAATTAAAGAGACGCTTTGGATGAGGACTTCCAGAGCGAAACTGAAACAAATGTTGTTACTGTGATAATGTAAATAAAACCAAGTTACGCTTTAATTGCACTCTTCCTTTTAGATAAATACGAATTTTGGACAAATGGCCAGTCCTTTTTTTGTTGTCCTTTCTCTGAGGATTAACAGCAGCAGTTCATGGAATCACAGATAAACTTCACAGAAACAATTAGAATCTTCACAGCAGGATTGCTGTCCAACTCATTTTCGCTTTTGTCGTGATATGTTGTAGCGTTGAACAAAATGTTCACGTTCACACGTTGTAGTGTGGAATAAAATGTTAAAATATTGAAATATAACCAAACAGGTATATTTCCGGGTGTATGTTAGAATGCAATTGAAGACAATTTATTTAGTAAATGCGAATGAATTTGCATTTATTAAAACGCACTTGGCTCGTCCCAAATGATTATAGTACAATCGCTTTGCTTTAGTAAAGAGAATACGAATTTGAGGAGAATGCTAATGTGAAGATTTGGTATCTGTGATACCCAGAGCACCAAACACCTGTACACTGTGAATGTGAACCGGCCGCATGCTGGTAATTGATCCGAGTACTTCAATTGTCGCCATCCAATTCATTGGTATTAAAGACAAGCTAGATCCACAATTAAACCAGGAATAAATATTAACTCTCCAAACCCCGAACACATGTGTGTGTGTGAGTTGAGTGGAGGAGGAAGTTGCATTGTGTAGGAAGGAACTGCCGAATGAATTAAAATAAAAAGTAATGCCGATAAAGGAAACGGGCCATTTGTTAGCTGTTTTCTGGGTGAATTGCTCATGGTTTATGTCAATGCCCGCGGATCCGTTATCAATGGCAGATTCTCAGCGAGGCTGCTTAAACTCAGTTATTAAATCGAAATCTAGACCAGTTGATGACAAGCACCGGGGAAGATATGCAGATAAAATAGGATGTCAACTATCCTCAATTAATCCTATTCAAAGTTTACTTTTTTAAGAAAACATGAATGTGCATTTTTCTGAATAATCCAATCCGTACTGCAGAACTACACCCCATCATTGAAAACAGCTCTCCTTTTGACTATCGTTAAGATCGCATTTTATGTCCTTGCTGAAGAGTACAAAGGAGAATAGATTACCTATATTCTCAAGCATTTTTTTTCAAACACCGTCCCTGCGACTCATTACCTGAACTCATCCAACGATCATTGTTGCTGCCAGGTTCGCAGGTCTCATTATCGACAGGGCCATAACAGTGAACGATGGAGGCTAAATGCAATTAGATTTCATCTTTTCATCTTCATTTATGGTCGTTCATTTAATTGTAATAAATTCATTGAATGATTTTTGTAAAATTGGTGGTATTGTGCTATATTAAAAGCGGTGTACATCAGATATCAGGTAGATGAACGGATAAGTGTATGTGTAATTGCAAAACCCATAGATAACGCACACATGTATTAGTTATCACTGCACAACACATGTTATGTTAAACCTTTCCACACTTATACGTAAATACCCACACGGATGTAATCAGCTAACAGTAAACAGCTTTTCAGTGGCAGTACATTAGAAAGCAATTTGAAATATAAATTTGAATAAACTATGACTACTGCACAAAAGTTAATTTCCTACCTGAAACGTCGTACAAGTATTACGAGTACGATAATCAGCTAGCCAGCCCAGCCATCTGATCAACACCTGCGCGGTGCTTAGCGAATATAATGTAAAAATTAGCTGATCAGTTGTCCACGCTGTGAATGATTTGTCTATTTCTACTTGCGGTGGTAAAGTTTCAAACGACCTGGTAGAATATATCAACAGTGTGTGTATGCATGCTGGGATAATGATGCAGTAATTGTAATTAGTCACTTGAAAAAAGCAAAGGAATTCACCTACATATATGATACGGGTATAAAACAAATTGATTGTAGTTACTTTCAAATTACCTATCTATTTGATATGATGGCGGTTAGGTCTAGTTTAAAATCTATTTTATGCTGCTGGCATATAATTAACCAATATGATTTGAATCAATGCCGTGCATATTAGGTTTTTCTAGAAGGTAGACACAAATGCTGGAGTAACTCAGCGGGACAGGCAGCATCTCTGGAGAGAATGAATGGGTGACGTTTCGGGTCGAGACCCTTCTTCAGACCGTTTTCCAGAATCCCAGAACTAACAAACAATCTGAACTAGTTAATATAACCTTCTTTATATATCCGAAACTATTGTTTTGGCGCTCGGAACAGAGGTAAATAACCTATGATGTTTAAAGTTACGTCGGATTAGTAGCGATGTCAGTTGGTGAATAGCATCGTGATATAAATCAAAGTTTGTTAATAATTAAGTAATTAACCAACCCTCTACTTACAGATGTCACAGGGCAGATAGTATCTAATTTGACCTGAAATATGACAATCGGGCATCGCCATTCGGACGATAGTTCGCAATTTTCATTATAGATGTAGAAAGGTTTAATAACAAATCAGGAAATCAAATGGGTACATAAACTCAGTTTTTGAATATATATTTACATTGAATTAAAACAAATTCTCAGGTTATCAAAACATTTAAAAAAACGAACAAGATGTGTAATTGTTTCCAATTATTAGTTTTCATGTGTCACAATATGTGGAATGTTTCTTTGCCCGATTGTTAATATAGATAGCAACACGTTTCACAAACTGAAGATTACTCTGACTCCACCGCTGCCAGTCAATGTTGTCATTCTTTAGGTCCGTTAATTATGAGACATTGATAGCGTCATCCATGTTAACTAATTTATGCTGTAAAGATAAAAGCATTTTTGTAAACCGCCAAACCTTAAGACACAGACTTGGGAACAAAATATTTCCAATCACATACCGTAATTTTCTTTTGGCAAAATGCTACCTATAATCTATTTGACATTTATCTGACTGTATATTGATAAGAGCCAGGAATTTGGGGAATCTGGTTACGGAGGGCGATTTATGGTCGTCCGTGCTCCGCCCTGAAGAAACAGAGATTAAAATTCATTTCTATATTCACAAAAAAAAATTAAAAGGTAATTTTGTAATTTACTACCGACGGAATAAGGGAAATGTTAAAGATAATGAATTCCAAATGTATGGAATTAATAGTTTATGAATTTAGTACAACGCACCACTCTTTCTAAAAATAGCTGCGGGATTTTATGCTATTTAATATTAGGTTCATGTACACAATGGTTAAAAACTAAAATGCGATTGCACTGCCGGAGGCAACGTTTCCAGAAGAAAGGTTGAATTCACTGTCCAGCCACTTCTCAGATTACATAATCCGTTCCAACATGTCTGGAAAGACTGGCTCCACAAAAATCAGAAAGACTTTTAACGGGAGATCGTCTAAAGTACCAACACGATTTTTCATTTGTCGGGAGAAATGAAAACAACCTAAATACTCTCGCTGCATTGTGCATCGCATCACCGAATGTTGTTCATTACAGAAAAAAAAGATTTGCCGGTTTATCGTCTGTGGATAGAAATTTAAGACCAGCAATGTCTCTCCCACGTGTTTGAAGCAACCCGTTTAGATTAAATCTGATTGTTTGACCCTTTCAGAGATCTTTACTTGAAGAGCGCACGCATTTGATTTATTTAACCATGGTAACCCAAGGCATTGCGCAGACTGTTACAATGGGGCCCCTTGAGAACAGTGAATTGGGAGATTATTCAGTTAAAGACATCTTTCTAGACTCGAGAGATTAATCGTCTCCCTCTCTTCGTCTTGGTTATGCTTATACTGCGCCTAATAATATGCGATCCTAGCTGATCCAGAATCGATTTTGACTTGGGAGAACCGGATTGAGTCGTACTGCTGTCACCGCAGTCAGGATACTGGACTCAGTTCTGGGACATACACTCACTGAGTGCATTACATTTAAGTGTTTTGAGGGCGCCAGACTGGGCGTTTGAAACATTTAAAGTACAGTAACTCTGTCTAGATTCCTGAAGAGTATGGCAGACCCGAGACACACTGGAAAAGTCACCAAAGCCAGTTCGACATCGACAATCTGCACTGCAAACCTACTCACTTTCCACAGTCCATTCGGGTCGAAGTCTGCTCATCAGTGGAGCAGCGAACTTGATGGTACAATTCGATATTCTGCTCAAAGCCTTGAGATACAATTTAACACCTGCAGCGGAATATTTGGAAGGTCATTGATCCTTACTTTGATCGGAATAATTTGGCCGATCAACCCGGCCACTGCATAACTACAATACAATACACAAAGTGCTGGAGTAACTCAGCGGGTCAGGCAGCATATCTGGAGGACATGGACAGGTGACGTTTCGGTTCGGGACCCTTCTTCAGACTGATGCCCGAATTATTCTGAACAAGGATCCCGACCCGTAACATCACCGATCTATGTTCTCCAGAGATGCTGCCCGATTCGTTGAGATACTCCGACACTTGGTGTCTTTTGTTTAACCAGCAACTGCAGTTCCTTATTTCTACACTTTATAGCCGTCACTTCTGAGTGGCGAATGAGATCAACATAATCCTCTAGCATTTGAATCGAGCTTCCATCTTATGCACTTGCCAGTATTGTTTCGTTTTAAAAATTATATTGCTTACTTTAGATATATCCAGTAAATGGCAGTCCAAACAATCACGAATGTCATCTCCACTCACCTTGTCATATAAAGCGAGCAAGAATGAAAAAACTTCATAACTATTTTGTGACAGTTGTTAAAATAAGTTTGTTTACTTTGATAAATATATTCGCCTACGTCAAGTTGAATACAACGTGAGCTAGCTATAGAAATATCCTTGAAAACCAGAACTGGCCAGTATTCGCTCCTAGATGGGCTGAATTAAACAGTACTGCATTCAGTAAACATCCCAAGGGTTTTCAACTTGGCAACGACATGGATTGTAAACATGTTCCGTTAGGTTTGTAAATCGTGATTTTGAAAAAAAAAGAGCGAAACTGTTAAAGATTACATTTCAATCTCAGCAAAGGTGTTTGAGAGAAAGGGTTGACAAATCCGATTAACCTGCGCATTTCGGAGCAACTCATTAATAAATTGCACCAACCCTGGAATTATCGCGAAGTCCCACTCCCGCGAATGTCACTCTGTCCTAACCGTTTAAAACGCATATTTGCCAATATAACCAGTGACGACAACTATTTAATTAGAAAGTCCCAACTTTATATTCTGCAGTAAAATGGATGTTTTTATATTTATCATGTGTTTGGATCAATTGGTTCCTCAACCTAAAACATATTTCAATTCAATATTGTTAATTTTGAAATGACCAGAATTAAGACAATCACCCGTCTCCAATTACGTGTTCCACGAGTTGCATTGTATTCCTGGAGGTACCTAGGGTATAACGTGCAACAACAGGGTTCTTGCATCTCTTCTTGGACAAAGCGAACGTAATTTAGCTACAGATGATAAACGATACTTCGCTGCAATATATGGCTCGGCGCTGGTTATAAACCAGTGGCTCCGGATTGTGCATTTGTCAGATCTGATTCTAATTGCTGAGATGGGAAAGATTACCTTTAATTTAAAAATGCTGCGCGAGTCATGGAGATAAAAATACGTTTAAATTCTAATTTTGATGTGGCGTGGCAGTGGAACTTTACCTACACGGAGTACTTGCTGAATACCGTGCTTAAGAACACCAATGCTGATGGAGTGAAAATCCCACTTTTTCTCGGCAGAGGGGACGGATCCAGAGATTGCAAATGCGAAGTTGCCCCTTGTTCTGATGGGGTGCGATGTACAAAGGACCAGCTATGTTGTGTTCTTATACTTTTGCCTATGAACCTAATTAATTCCGTACACGATTTCAGAGAGGATTTTATTTTAACCTGGCAAAATATTAGCAGTCTTTTCAAATACAGCATCGGAATTTAAATTCGGCTTGAAGTGCTGTTTGGAAGTCTCCTCGCTGATTAATATTAAACGACGAGCATGAAGTGTTTAAGAACCTTAATTTGGGCTGGGTCACTACCATTCGCCGTAGTGTTGAACCTATTGCAATAAACCTGATAAAATTCTCAAGTCATTGCCATAATTGGACGACCTCGTGTAGAGAGGCCACTAGGATGAATGGTGTGTGAAATGAAAATACAGGAGGGGGTGTTCTTTTGAGCCTTTTAGTTAAGGACTCTATAATAGGCAGGGAAGCTTAAAATAATTACTAACTACCAAAATGGAAAAATGATCAATCCTCAACACAGAAGGTTCTAAACTCAATAAACTCCCACGAAAACAATCATTCATGTTAATCACACACACCTATCTTTAATATTATTGGAAAATCTTGAAACCGCCAGACCAATAATTATTAGTGAGCTCTGCCATCCAGGATTGTAGGCAGGAAATCCTTTCTCTTTACAAGGACCGGTAGGAGAAATTTGGAACTCTTGCCCCTAAACTATTATGGATGTTGGCTCAAGTAGCTGATTGGATTTGAGGTACAAATCGGTTATGATTTTCAACCGTTAAGTTGACATAAAATTCTTACTGCTCCTCGAAGTTCTTAGCTGGTTCACATTATGTGTGACTGCAATCTCCAACCAACACGATACATTCTTAATCACACTATGAGTCATTCTGCAGTATAAAGCTGCTCCATAACTGCCTTTTCAGTACAAACAACCTTCTTTTGCAGTAATGTCCATACCCTAACCAGTTGCATTAGTTCACTGTTTCATCATACCCTACATTATACTATTAGAGAATTGCTTACGTTTTTTTTGGTATACCATTTCAAAATGATAGTGAAGACAGTGGGATATTGGCTAAATGTGGGCAAATGGGCCTAGTTTAGATGGGGCATCTTGGTCGGCATAGCCAAAGGCCCTGTTTCCATGCTGTATGGCTCTTCCTTTGAAAACCTGTTGTGTGCTGTTCTCTAACTGAACAAATAACTGGGCAACTAATGGTTCTCTGCTCTGTTGCTTTGCAGGGAAACATGGCACTATTATAATTTTCTTAATTTCAATAGCATTGACTGAGGAAGTAAATTTATTGCAGAGAAAAATAGCAACAGTGGCTTTGGAGATAAAAGTTTTTTTTTCATAGTGGGTAGTATTCCTATTAATTATTCTGTGGCCTCAACCATTGCCAAAGACCAATTTTCTTATGGAAAGTCTTGCTCATTACTATTTACTTTTTAACAGATTATACCTACTCCCGATCATCACAAAATGAATCAATATCTTATGGTAGGGATTATTGTGAAAGATATCACAAACTGGTATTCCCCATCAAATGTTTACTTGGCATTTTATTAGTGTTGTGGAGATAGCTGAGTTTCATATATCTTCTTGGTTCAACAATAGGAAAGAACCATATAATTCAGACAAGTATTATACACATAATGGTTTGACAAGTGGTGTTGATGTCCCTTTATTTAGAGCTTTGCATGATGAAAATATTTGAAATCAAATTAGGAGTGCTGTCAAACGAATCACCCCAGTGTTGTTTAACAATATCCGATTCTGGAACTATGGTTGCCAATAGTAAATGCAGTGATCAGAAACCCGGAATTAGAAAGGCTTAGATATCTTGGAGAGGCTATAAGGACTCAAGCATGTTATGTTGAAACCGTGGAAGGATTTTAAAACAAGTGAGAATTTAATTTAAATTATTGGTCTAACAGAGTCATGTAGGTAATTAAGAAGAGGGGGATGGGAAAACATAATGCAAGTTAGAAATGAACAGTGTCATTTTGGATAACTTCAAGTTCATGGAAAGGAAAAAGGTGAGCTTCCAAATAAGAGTTAATAATGCTCAGTAAATATTTCAACAGTAGGATGGCATGGTGACAGTGGTAGAGCTACTGCCTTACAGTGCCAGAGGCCCGGGTTCGATCCGGTGCATGTCTTCACGGAGTTTGTATGTTCTCCCCGTGACCTGCATGGGTTTCCTCCCACACTCCAAAGACGTACAGGTTTGTAGGTTAATTGGCTTGGTATAAATGTAAAATATTGTCCCTAGTGTAGGATAGTGTTAATGTGCAGGGATCACTGGGCGGTGTGCACACAATGGGCTGAAGGCCCTGTTTCCACGCTGTATCTCTAATCTAAACTAAAATGACTGTAATCAAGTAACGTTACAGAAGTAAAACTAGGCAATCCTATCATATCTATGGATACACAGTTCAACATTGTCTCTGAATATGGTGCTAATATGGTGATTCATCTACTTCACCTCAAAAAGTGATTAGGGATTAAAATACTGTGTTGGTGAAAAGAAACAAGGATGTTTTTGGTTTTTCCAGGTATTTGAGTTGGATGAAATTTCTGCATCCAACTAATTGCCTGGAAAACCTAAAACGTCCAGAAATTTCTGCCCATGAAGTGGTGAATGCTGGGCAGTCTGACAATTTAATAAATTGCATGGTTTACAAAGGTGGCAGTATCATAGAACTGTTTTATAAGTACACCGTTTTCTATTATTACTGGAGAGAAATAAGAAAAGGGTCGAGGGTGGACCTTTGAAGGAAACCAGAGTTAGCAATGCCAGGATATAAATCTACTGAAAATGATACTATATGACTGGATGGATAAGAAGGGTAACAGATGAACATGGTCTGCAGATGACCTGTCGAAAGCATTTTATCCGAATGCATCACTGCCTGGTTTGGGCACAGTTGCATCCAAGACTGCAAGAAATTTGAGTTGTGGACATAACTCAGACCATCATGCAAACCAACCTCTCTTCCATTGACATCATCTACACTTCACGTTGTTTTGTCAAGGCCGTCAACACAAGGACCGGTCTCACTCCCTCTTCTCTTCCATCGGGCAAGAGGTACAGAAGTTTGAAAATGCATACCTCCAGATTCAGGGAGTTTCTTCCCAGCAGTTGTTTGGCAATTGAACTGTCCTCCCATCGGCTAGAGTACAGACCTGATCTCTCATCTTTCTCATTGGAGACCTTTGAACTATCTTTGAATTTTATTGGGCATCAATATTCTATCTTGCACTAAATGTGCACCTTTATCCATGCACTGTGAACAGCTTTATGTATTCATGTATAATCTTTCCTTTGACTGGATAGCACGCAAACACAAGCTTTTCACTGTACCTCAGTACACATGACAATAATAAATTAAACAATAATCGAGGCATGTTAGGATTGTGTGATCAAATATTGCAGACAGGCCCACAATAATTATTTTTGATAAAGTCACAATGTTGTTAATAACTGTGATAAGAACTGTTAGCTTTTGGGGTATGGGCGGATTGTGTTTCATCTTGTCATGCAAGATGGTCATAAATTTCAGATATTCCAACAAATTCATTAACTTTGGAGATATCAAAGATGGGACAGTAGTTTGCAAGTTTGAAGGTTTCAAAGGCTGCTTTATTTTTTCCCCAGGTTGATGACAGTAGATTCAAAGGAGGGGGATAGCACAAGAAATGTCACCTGTATTTCCAAATTTCCTAATGTGCTAAATGGACCGAAATGACAACCTATTTCAACACAAAACAATCCTTTCCCCACTATTTTTCTTTGAAACTTATTCTCCCCACAATCCCATCAACTGCTCCTCAATTCTTCCACCATCTATAAGGACAATTAACAGTCATTAATTAAAACTACCAATCTGCACACCTTTGGCATATGGGAGGAAACTAGAGCATTCAGAGGAAACCCCACTCAGGGGGAATGACTAAACTCCTCAGTAAGTACTGAATCAGCTTTACTACAGCTGTGGGGCCCACTGTGCATTTAGTAGAGCTGATGATGATTTGAACATGGCTTTGTGAAAGAAGAATCATGCTTGACAAGATTATTAAAGTTCTTTGAATTATTAACATGTTCGCTATTGGTAAAACAGACCCAGTGGATGCACTAAGCTTTTGAGAAGATATTTGATAATGTTTTGCATCAAATGTTATTGCAAAAAAGCTCATGATGCAGGAGCTTACATTTAGGCATGGACAGAAGATAGGCCAGCTAACATTTAGAAAGTCATCTTAAAAAATTAAATATTTTCTTGTATAACTAGAGGTAACATATATGTGCACCTTTATCCATGCACTGTGAACTCTCAACGTTTTAGTTTGCAGAAATGACTTGGAATGGAGTACCAAATATACGGTTGCTGAATTTGCTGTATTGCAGTTAGTTAGGAAATTAAGTGGACAAGAACCCTATAAAAGGGATATATGGCAAAGATATGGCAAATTGAATAAAATTTGGGAAGATATGCACCACTTGAGAGTGCCATAGTTGGAATACTGTGTACGGTGTTCTTCCCCTTCCCGATGTCAATGCCTTGGAAGCAGTTCAGAGAAGGTTATTACACTAATATCCGGAATGGTATGGTCCTCTTTAAGGAAAGGTTGCTCAGGCTAGATTTTTAGCAGAAAATCTACTGGAAGAATTCAAGGGTGCATGCATGTGTGCAGAGAAAGTAGTAGTCGATGTTTTGGGTCACGATCCTGCATCAATGCAGAAGGGAGTGAGCCAGGTGAGGAGGGGTGAGGTAGGGCCTGGCAAGCAATGGGCGGAGCCAGGTGAGGGGAGAGATAGGCAGATGGAGCTAGGTGGGTGAGGGAGGGATGTAGTTGAGAGACATCAGACGATGTCTCTCAACTACAAAAGCACAAGTAAATTATAGTTTAGAAGAACAAAGGGGAGGGGGGGAGAGAACTTAATGAAAACACAATATGTTCTGTGTGGATGTATATATTGAGAATGTTTCCTCTTGGAGAATATAGACAAGCTTACAGATCAGGGGTTGACCAGTTAAGGTAATCTTTTCTCTCTTAAGGTTACGAGTCTTTAGAACTTTCTTCCAAATCCAAAGCAGAATCTTTTGAGTATTTTGACAGCAGAGGTAAAAAGATTCTTGATAAACAAGTGGGTGAAAGGTTACCATGGGCGGACAGGAATTTGAAGTTGTGGTTACAATCCAATCAGCCTTGACTTTCTGAAATGCAAAGCAAGCTTGAGGGTCTGAGAAGCCTGCTCCTGTTCTTAATTGGTATGGGACTGACTTGATGAGTTAATTGTGCCAAGAAGACCATGTTCCACATTAGTGAATGGAGTCATTGCTCTGGAGACAATGTCAGAGAGAGTGAGAGGCAAACCAGCTTTTACACATTCCATACTTTTATTTATGTAATGAATTCAACAGAAAAATAAAATTAAAGCCACAACTTCAAGCTAGAAGGGCAAGGTGTGAGAACAACGTACATTTCAAGATTTTTGAAAATTTTGTGGTTAATTTTGATGTTTTTGTAAACGGCTCGAAGAATGATGGTTAATAGGCTAAACAGAAGCACCTTTCTCTCGGGATTAAGCAACCAATGATCAAAAGCTTATCTTGGTAATTGGAAAAGTTGCTTTAAACAGTCCTTTGAGAATTATGTGACTGTGAGTGGAAAGAGATAAAAGGGCAAACTGGAACATGGATGAGGACAAACTTTAAAAAAAGGTAAAAGGGCCATCCTGGAGTTTAAATTAGAAATGCTAAAGGATAATTAAGAAGCAAGACAAAATAACTTACTGGTGTGAAAAGCAGAATGTGCACATTTATGTAAAGCCACATGGATTGAGTTTGACAATATGGGCTATCCCACTTGTTCACAGTAAAACAAGGCAGATTAATGCTTTGCATTTGACAACATCGTCAACCATGATTGCTGGGTTCACATTGGATATTGAAGGGCTAATTACATGTATGATCCATATAATTCAGTCACAATAGTATGTTATGTACAGCCGTAAGTATCATATAGGCTGGTTAAGTCAATGTTTTTTTTTTTAAGGATCAGTCCATTCACCAATAGTATTGAACACAATATTTCCAGCAAAACTATCTCTATTTGTTCCTAGAGAATTGTTTCTAGCCTGAGATTTAAACTTCACTTACTGCCAGAGCAGAACAGCTTGTAAAAAGGTTAAGAAAGTACATACAAATTTCATTCTGGTCTTGCTTTGGCTGTTAATATTCATGGAAATTATTTGAGCAATTCATAAATTGAATAAAAATGAACTTTTGATATCCTGCAATGTTGTCAAATTATTCTGAGGGGCAGAGATCTAAGAAACCAATGCTTCTGGTTCACAGATGATAATGTTTTCTTATTACATCTGGGCATCACTGGCAAGGCCAGTATTTTTAGCCCATCCCTAACTGTGCTCAAAGGGTGATGGTGAACCATCTTCATGAACGACTGCAGCACCTCCGAAAATAATAGGCGTGAAACAGGTGGAAGCAATGGATAAAAAAGGGCCATTGTTGATTGCTTTGGCTATTATTACAGCTCAAAAGGAGAATGAATCAATGGCAGATCAAAGTCAATTTTAGAAAAATCTGTGATCGTTTGACTGTGAAATATTACATTTCTTTGTTAGCTGAAGATATGGATTATATTCCGCTCCTTGTGCCAAGTCAAAATACAGTTTGGTACGCTGTTCCAGAAAACATCATTCATTTTCCATGTGCCTTAAATGGAGACAAAGGATCAAAGATCAACATGCAAAATCATTTATTTAAGAATATTACACGTTACTAAATAAAATCTATTGTAAAACAAGTGTGCAAAATTCTCAGAGATCCCATGTGGTGAAATCAGAAGAGTGTAATTGGCTTGGAATGACAATCAGAAGAGTGTAATTGGCTTGGAATGACAATCGAAGAATAGTTAAGTGAGCCCCTGGAACATAATTAAATTAAATTTGCAACAGGAAATGTGTTGCACCAATGCAGACCAATTTAGAGAAACTCAAAATCCAATGTACCTTTTACTCACTCAAGACCTACTTTTAAAATAAAGCCCATTTAGTTTCATACTTGCTCTGTGCCAGGAAAAGGGGCTGTCTGACAGAAAATAAGCAATTCTTCTGTAGGTCAGGAATGCCAATCTGGAGATTATTTTGTTTCAATCTTCAATTGTAAATACCAATAACAAGGTATTTACTCTTGAAAAGAGTGCAGAGCAGAGAAGAGTAAGATAAATAACTCCTAAACAAAGTAGCTGAGTACTTGACTCAAGCCCAAAATTGAAACATTTTTGGTGGGAAGCAAAGCAAATGATTTTTCCGAATATCACAAAAATGATTTCTTCTACAGAACTTAAGGCATTTGTCCTTAAGTCGGGCAAATGGTGCTTCAGGATCTAACAAGGGTTAGGCTGGTGATTTACATTAAAATTGAAAAACATTTTGCGCGCGCATATTAGATAAAGCCAAGTTTAGATTTAGTGTGATCTCCTTTAATATCAAAGGATAATTGTGCAAATATTTGTAACGTGGCAATGCCAAACCAAATTAATCTGGGAAAACAAAAAAGCAAAAACAACACGCAATTGTACTTTGGGATCAAAGCGATATACATTTTAGATTACAAGAATTGCAGTACCAGTCATTTGTATTTGCAGGATAATTTTGAATCAATGCATCAATAAAAAATAAAGTTCTTAAATGAGCAAGCTCAGAATATACATAGATACAATAGGTCACGTACACAATTTCCAACCATCCGCATAGTTCTGTCATCCACTTAAGTCTAAGGAATGATCCAATGAGCAGTGGAGGGGAACAAAATGCAAGTTAATATATTTTGGTACAGCGACCTGCTACCACAATTGATGATATGACAACATGCATTAAAGGACGATTACAGGTGCTAATGCAAAATCATAAGTTATCTGCATTACCTAAAATAAAAGGCTTTAAACAAAATTCAGGGATGTTTTGTATATTTTGGAGGAATCGAATTGATAGAATATGTATTTCTAAGTTCTATAAAATGTTATTTTCAAATACCTACTTCACTGGTGCTCCTTTCTGATTTGTTTAATGTATATGGTTGAATATTAAAATAGTAAAGATCATGTCTTAGTGTATTATTACAAAGTCTGTAAACATAATACACTACTGGTAGTAAAATTTTTAAACATCAACAAATTAAAATTAAAATTTCCATAAAACTAACAGAACTAGTAATCTGTTCATCAATAATTGCATTATGTTACTCATATTTATAAATTCTATAAACCATAATCCAGAAATATTATTAAAAATAAAGAAATATGCATGCAAACCTAAAGTGATAAATGACAACAGTATATTTTTTTGCATTTTAGAGCGAAACTTGCATAAAATTGAGATATCCTCTAGCCACTCTCAATAATTTGTCATGTTACATTTGATAAACTGTCATGGGGGTAAACTATATTGCACATTTCATATTTTACAGAAAAGTAGTGAGATCAAATAATTTATGAAGTGCATGAAAATTTGTAAAGTGCCAAAAATTACAGGTCACACTTCTGACAGGTATTACCGATTATGATTTATTATCCATCCCAAAGCCAAAATTTTGTTCAAAGATTGAACCGTTAGTAAACTTAGGATATTATAATCAAATACAACATTTGAATAAAATGTGAATAAATGATTTGGATTCAGTTTCTCAAAAGATTGACAACATTTTGAAAATCAGCACCAATTTTGCCCAAATTTTGGAATGTCACCACACATACTCAAGCTATATTAAGTGTCTCAATCTTCTCTGGAATTCTGCAATTCAAATTCAGTTCCTTTAATATTAAATTGGTCCTTTGAATTTTTCCTATCTGCTTCACAAGTAACAGCATTCTCTGTTTCCGTTTCAGTTTGTTTCAGTGATTGATTCTTGCTGTCTCCCTGTTGAATACTCTGCTGTGATGATTTGTCAGTTCCTGCACTTGTCTGATCAGTTGCCTTGGCTAGTTCTTGACTCTGTAACATATTTTCCACTTCAATCTCTAGTTCTAGCTGCTCATCATCTGTCTCCATTTCCAATTGCTGCATCAGTTCCTCCAACTTCTTAGATTTGCGTAGTTCATTCTGCTGGATTATGGCACACAGATGCTCAGTCAGTTGCTCCTTCTGTTCAATCTTCTTGTGAAGATCCATCTTAGCTGCAACATATTCCACTTCTGCTTTATCATACCTCTTCCTGAGGGCCAGGAAATGACAAACAATGAGGCAATATTGTGGAAATACCATCTGAAGGCAATAAAACAGTTGCATTGCAATACAATGGGGCTGCGAATATTTATTTTGCAATGATCCCTTACCGATCTTCCTCTTTGGGTTATAGGAAAATTATCTTAATTGATAGGGAATCATTTTTTAGCTCTGCTGTAGGACACTGACCCTCTAGTAACTTAACACAACTTTGTTCCATTAACTGGTGTTCAAATGACCGCCCATCACTGTGCAGAATATCGAGGGATAATAATGCCCATCTTGCAAATAAATTATTTTACGCTCTCCAGTGATACAGAAGGATCTGAAACTCAGTCTTATCTTAGAATCACTTGTGACAATATATAATACATCGGTATTTGTGTTTTTGAAAATATTTCCAAATAAACAAAAACTCTCATCATTAAATAAGGGGCCAATACTGTCCTTAAAGACATTACAAACACACGGACTGTAACTTGTAAAACAAATGAAGTCCTCAAATCTTTCTTCTAATCCCAAGATTATTGACTTTATAAATGCAATATTTGCATTATTGTTCTTGTAACAGTATCATTTGAAAGCATTTAAAAGGATACTGGTCAGACCTACGGAGAGTTTCAAGATTTACGGTAAAGGGTCTTTCTGTATATATGTTCTTTGCTGCCATTTATCTCTCATCCTCATATCCTGCTGTTCCTTTCCCACACGTACAAACATGGTTTTTGTCACTACTTATGCTACCTATTTTGGTAATACATTACATATGCTTTATATAAAGTTTCAGTGGATGTTTCTCAAAATCTAGTAAAAGCCAATTACTGTCGTTTCTTGAAATCTGAAATAAAACTTTAAAAAACTCAGGTCTGTTCAGACCACGTTTTCTCTTCATTCACATTTACGGCCCTTCTGGCTTTAACAGTTTCTAATTTCCTGGCTCACACTACCTAATTTTCTTCATGTACATGTTACACCCCCGTCCTCCACCAGGATAGACAGGGCCTATCATTTCCTCCTTGAGCAGAGACCCAACTTGTATCCCTCACCCACCACCTTCCTTTAATTATCTGAACATGCTGTGATACCAAATTCTTTTTATTCTACTTACTTCCTCTGTTGGGCCATTCTTTGGAAAGTGAACCAAAATGTCACACACATTACCAAATGGCATCACATAAAGTAATACATAAAAAAATTGTAAGAGATTTACAAAATGCAATTAATTTAAAACCTGCACATGTTTGGAATGTAGGAGGGAACCAGAGCCCCCGGCGAAAGCCCATGCGTTCACAGGGAGAATGTACAAATTCCGTACAGGCAGCACCCATAGTCAGGATCGAGCCTGGTTCGCTGGCGCTGTAAGGCAGCAACTCTACCACAGTGACATGTTTTTTAAAAAAAATCAGCATGCAACTCACTCCTCTGTCAAATATCCACTTAAGATAATTCATTGTAGTAACCTATAATCATTGCAGGATAAGATATTCATTTTTGTTCATGTTTTGGGTGACTCAAACAATATGCAAAAGAAATTGGATGTAATTTTCTGGCAAAACACAAAAATCAAGATTCAGCAATAGTTGAAAATTACATTTTTGATTTTGGTAATAAGAAAATTGTTCATGGGAAATATAATTAACTGATATTAAAGATACAATTTTATTCAGAATTGAAGTAAATGCTAATTATTGATGCCATGACACTTCCTACAATTACCTGAAATGGTCAGCACTATAAGACATTATAACTGTTCCAGGATGATGGATGATCAAACTAGCAGTGGTTTGTCACTTCAAATGTATATGTATATATATTCTTACTTAGCCAGTAAATATTCCCAGCTGGACTGTTCAATCCGATTCCGGAGGACATTAACGCCATTCGATAACAAGTCATCCAAACACTGAAGCTCCTTTTGGATATGTTTTAGCTTCACAGTTTCTGCCATGGTTCGCTTGGACCTAGAATCAATACAACTGGTCAGGAAGGCATAGGGGATATAGCCAATGATATCTTGTCATGGCATCTTTCAAAAATAACCTATTTGAATTTAATCTAAGAAACTTAATAACTTTAATCTAATAAAACATTGTCAAAGAAAGACTAACGTGCTCAAAAGTCTTAGATTTATTAAGATATACCCAACATCAACATGAAATCAAATGAGATAAAAAAAAGATACATATTAGTTTTCATTTTGCAATCCACTCATCAGAAGGAAATTACTCCTTCCCTTATTATATACATCACTTATATACATATTTGTTAATCTTCCTTCTGTACTATAGACAAGTGGTCATTATTCATGAGAACTTTCACTCAATGAATTGCAGCACTGTCTGAATGGTTAGATGTACAGTTTATCTAAACCGTGCAAATATAGGGGTCACCGAGAATGACCACATTTTTTCTTTGTTGACCTGAGAATTCAATGAACTACAATATTTAAGTGCCATCCATGGAACAAATAAATTATGGGCATTAGAATCCAATCTTCATAATAGGTCAAACTCTGGAACATGATACATTATTCGATTTTGATTCAGCAAGCATGTAGTCCAAAATTAATGAGGGTTGGATGTCAATATCCCTCACCTTTCTGCAATGGCCTTTGACAAAAGTGCTTTCTTGCGTTTATTCTTCTCTTCCATTACTCGCTGTTCTAGTTGCAGTTGTTCTAGCCGTGATCTATCGCGCCTGCAGATAAACAATAATATTGAAGCATTATTAGGTCCAATTGAGTTAAAACCTATAAAACAATAAATACAAGATAGCTGGTTGTTCAAACCAGTAACAAAATCAAATGTTGCACATGATCATACATTTAAAAAAAACAAAAAAGCAAACATGACTGTTTTAAGCATAGGGAAGATCCAGCAGCATGTTCTTTTTATCTTTGTGGATATTATTACCAGTCTTTTCGTTATTGCAAACTGGTCAGCCATGCTTTAGCAGTTTTGTACTATTTTCCACTAAAATTATCTAAATAACACTAACACAGGTTGCAAACAACGGGTGTGCATTAGCAAGAAGAGAAAAACTTATGGGGCAATCTAAGTTAGGTATTTATGACAATATGTTAGGGTATATAGCTCCTCAAGTGTTCGTTCAGAACACCGGGAGGAGAAATAATCTTCATATTAGATCAAGGCTGCATAAGACGAAAATCAAAGACTACTTCTTTACGTGAAAAATGTTAGAATTGGTCTATTTCAGGATAGATTGATCCAGAATTCTAAATGAGATTATATAGATTTGTACAAATTTTAAGGAATCAAGGTCCCTTAAACAAAATCAAGATAATGATATGTGGGCTACCTGAATGGTAGAAAAGGCTCAAGAGGCAGTGAAGAAAGCGAATGGCATGTTGGCCTTTATAGCAAGAGGAATCGAATATAGGAGCGAAGAGGTCCTTCTGCAGTTGTCCAGAGCCCTAGTGAGACCATACCTGGAGTATTGTGTGCAGTTTTGGTCCCTAATTTGAGGAAGGACATTCTTGCTATTGTGGGAGTGCAGCGTAGGTTTACAAGGTTAATTCCCGGGATGGCGGGACTGTCATATGCTGAGAGAATGGAGCAGCTGGGCTTGTACACTCTGGAGTTTAGAAGGATGAGAGGGAATCTCATTGAAACATATAAGATTGTTAAGGGCTTAGACACGCTAGTGGCTGAAAACATGTTCCCGATGTTGGGGGAGTCCAGAACCAGGGGCCAGTTTAAGAATAAGGCATAAGCCATTTAGAACGGAGACGAGGAAAACTTTTTCTCACAGAGTGGTGCGTCTGTGGAATTCTCTGCCTCAGAGGGCGGTGGAGGCAGGTCCTCTGGATGGTTTCAAGAGAGCTAGATAGGGCTCTTAAAAATAGCAGAGTCAGGGGATTATGGGGAGAAGGCAGGAACGGGATACTGATTGAGGATGATCAGCCATGATCACATTGAATGGCGGTGCTGGCTCGAAGGGCCATATGGCCTACTCCTGCACCTATTGTCTATTGAGGTTGAAGGTCAACTCCTCTTTCTATATTAGAGTTAGGCAGAATATATGGTTCATTGGCATGTTTCTGATTACTTTCCGAAGGGGTGAGAGGCATTGAATCTCACCATTGCCAAGATGGCTGCATAAATAATTAAGCACCATTTCCAATAGTTAGTTCTAGACTTACTAACAATTCCATCCCCTTCATCTGTTCTGTTGAGAGCTCTTTAATTGTAGAATCCTGGAATACACATGATGCTTTGGCTCCAGGGTTCTTTGTTTCTTTCTTACAGCTTTCCTCAGTTGCAGTTAATTGTTTATTAGCCTCTTCTACATTTGGCTTTGGTCCCTGCTCAGATGCTGGTAGCTCTGTAGCTTTTGGAAGATTCATCTTGGTTTTGGACAGTTGTTGTTCTGGAAGGATGAAAGGAACTTCATTTTCTCCGTTTGTTCTGCTATGTTGGTTCAATGCCCTTTCCCTTTGGAGTTGCTGACGACTTTTGTTTGTTGATGGTGCTCGTCCAAGTTTTTC
Source organism: Okamejei kenojei (assembly GCA_035221665.1). Lineage (NCBI taxonomy): Eukaryota > Metazoa > Chordata > Chondrichthyes > Rajiformes > Rajidae > Okamejei > Okamejei kenojei. The sequence goes on along the minus strand of CM069140.1, from coordinate 22,782,534 downwards.
CGAGACCAAAGGATCTGGAAAATTAATTATTTTATATTGATTCCATACTGTGTGACCCAAAGTGGATGATAATTCACACGGATGCCATAATTAAATAAACACAAAGATAACTTTAATTCCCATTCAAAATACATTTTACAAAATTATTCAAAATAAAATTGAAACCGAATGCAGAATTGATTATTTTTGGAACAATGGAAGCCAGCCTTGAGCTGACTTCGTTCCAAAAGAGCTTCCTTAATTATGGCTTAATAATGGCAAAAATACTTAAATTCTGGAAAAACGCCCCCACACCAATGATAAAAATGTGGATTTCAAATATGTCCAAAACGTTACACCTAGAAGATATGAGATTCCTCCTAGCAAGCAAATCAGACCATTTCCAAAATATTTGGTCTTCATTTATCGACTTATTACAAGCATAGGGTGCAACACAACTCTGAATATAAATGGTATCAGGACCTGGTGAGGGGTGTGTAAAGATACGAAGGAGGTACATCCCTTTTATCTTATCTTAGCTTATTTTACTTTCTCATATTTTCTGTCTTCTATTTTATTTTCTTTATTTTCTTTTGTTTTTCTTTTTTAGTCTTTCTTGTGTCTTACGCTTCTACGGGCTCTTCCGGATCACTCTCTCACGCACTTACTATCCTATCTAACCCTCTCTATTCTTCTTCTTATTCTTTTTCTTCTTCAAGTATAAAATAAGAAGTGGTACAGGAAATGTATTATGTTATTTTTGGCTTATATCATTGTAAAGTACATTACTTCTAATAAAGAAAATTAAAAAAAAAATCTTAATTTAACAGAAGAGTAAACAGTGTTCAAAGCTTCACGTGTCCAGCACATTGGAGGTAAAACTGTTATTATTCAATTCGGTCACAATATTAAGAAATATCAAAATGATCCTGGAGAATATACGTGCAGTTGTGGAAAAAAAGATGAAGAAACAAGTTCCCAATGAGTTGTTGGACCAATTATGTGTTTTGAGGTAAATCCCAAAGTCATGATGAACAGCAGATTAATTTCTTGTCTTGTTTAAATGTACGTTGGTTCCACCTTTAATTCACTCTACGTTGATACCTTGCTCAGACTGTCCTCAGGAATGAAAGTAGTAAAAAAAAAAAAAATCAGCACCAAAAGGAGTTATTGTATGCTACTGAATGCTGCTGCACTGCGAATCTGACCCAATATCTTGCCTTCCACTGGCACGGTTAAGCAAGGATCTGCTCCACAGCTATGTGGAGAGGTTTGGGTGGTTATTTTTCCAGTGGGGCCAGTGATCATAAAACTTGTTAACAAAGGCTGGGGAGAGTAATGTAGCCAAGCTGAGAGATGAACTAACATCACATCCAGTAGGTGTGAGACAGACGAGGATCTGAGCATTCTGTGATCAAAGAGTATGTGCTGCCAGTCCCTTTCAACGACCTGCAACCTGGCGAAGGGGAGGGGGGAAAGAACAAAGGAGGAGTCGGCTGGGGGTACTTTGTAACTTTGTCAACGACGTTAATGTGGCGGCTATTTGTATACCGTGGATATGCAAGCAAGCAAATCTCACTGTGCCTTGTCACATGTGACAATAAAGCATTCCATTCTATTCCACTCACTCTGGCCACAGAACTGCCTGCCCAGGCCTGATCAATACCAGCCAAGTCTCTGTTATTGTCACAACACCATAAACCACATGGTTAATTGAGCCTGCAGCTCACCGACATTGTTTAAAATGCTTATACTCATAAACATGTACATGCATAATCTTAGATTTAAAAAACTGAACATTTTGTTAACAGATCAGATTAATTTTTCAGGCTGAAACTGTGCAAGTGAGAAAACAAGTTAGTTTTATATTGCGGAAAGATAGAAAAATGAGAATACACCTCTGGTATGGTGAAGACAGTTGCCTACATGATTCTAAAGTTGGTAGAGTTGCTTGGTTAGTTGAATAGTAAGGGCATCTAGAGATAATAAAAATGGACAGGCTAAAGTTGTGAAATGCAGGATAGAGCTGGTACCGAAACAAAAAGAATGCTGGAAATGCCCAGATTAAACAGTGGCTGTTGAACGATAAAGTTAATATATTACAAATGGATACATTTATTGCATAATTACCAAGTCTGTTTACAGTTTTTGGAAATTATTGAACTTGGTAGAGTCTTGAAAGCTGTAGTGTGCTTAGATGGAAGAGATGCTATTCCTCAAGCTTACACATTGGGCTTTGGTGCAGGGAGGCAACGGATGGGTCAGAAAATAAGTTGGGCAAAACATTTAAATAACTGGCAATTGGAAGCTCAGGGTCAATCTGTGTTTGGCATCTTTACTGTCAGCATTAAATGCAATTACAAAATTTGAAATGCAAAGGAAAGTTTACCTGGAAGGAATATGTGGGTCCTTGGATAGTGCAAAGGGGCAAGGCAAAAGCGCAGATGTTGAATCTTTTTGGTTGCCATGTGGACGAGAGTAGTTGGTGCAGATGAAAGAGCACATCAGGGAGCTGCAATGAGAACTGTTCCTTCAGAATGGTAAAAGGGGAGGAAGTGTGTCTGGTGGTGAAACCCTGTTGATTTTGATTCAAATTGCAAAAGATAATCATTAAATATGCAAGCTATTTGATGCAAGGTGAGAACTATCCTTGTTCTCGGTAAAATGGATAGAGCGAAGACCGAAGATTTGGGAAATAGATAAGCAATGGCTTTGGGAACAATTTTAAAGGCAACAAACAGAGGTACCTGTGTGGGAAGTTTAATCACAAGGGCAGATACAACAGAAATGGAAAAATTGGGAGAATGCAATGGAATCCTTACAGGAAACAGGATGGGAGGAACTATAATCAAGATCACTCTGGGGTTTGCAATAGATATGGCAACCAATCCCCACTGAGATGGAGACAGAAATCCGGGAAGGGAAGAATCATATCAAAAACACGTGAAAGCAGGGTGGAAATTGGCAGCAACACAATTTAAGTTATTTTCTGGAAAAATAGTTGAGGAACAAAGCAAAGGGGGAGAGGGGGGGAGGGAGAGGGAGAGGGAGAGGGAGAGGGAGCGCGCTCTCCTGGTTGAGTGGTGCCACAACAACAACCTCTCACTCAATGTCACAAAATCAAGGAAGTAATCATTCACTTCAGAAAGGGGAAGTCTGGAGACCACGTGCCAGTTTTCATTGGTTGTTTGGCAGTGGAGAGTTAGCAGGTTCAAAATCTGGGTTGCTAATGTGGTATTATGGGAATAATAGTGTAAGGAATGCGGTGGCCGGAGGTGACGTGGGAACCCGGGGGTGTGGCAGTTAGGGAGTTGCCCGGGCATGCACACGAGCTGGTGGCTGCTGTACAGAGTTGCTAAATAAAGAGATACTCCGTTTACGTCGCGGTACGAGCTTTATTGTACAAATAAACGCAACAGCTAATATCTTGGAAGACATGTGCTGGGCCCAGCATATAGATGTAATCATGAAGAAGGTGATTGAAGAGGTTTGGCATGTCATCAAACACAGATGTACTATGGAAAGTATCTTGACTGTTTGCATCATGCCCAGGCATGACACACAACCTAAGATGCTGAAGAGAGTGGTAGACTCAGCCCAGCCACCACGGCAACAGCCATCACGTTCACGCAGCTACCACTTGGCAGGTGTTCACACACAACCAGGTTCAGAAATAGTGACTTTCTTTCAACTATAAGGTTCTTGAATTGAAACTCAAGGTGCTGGAGCAACCCAGCAAGTCAGGCAGCACCTGTGGAGGGAATGCACAAGTGATGGTTTGGGTCAGGATCTCTTTTTTCCAGTCTGAACCATGTAGTACAATCCTAATTCCACCTCAACAATGTATTGCTGAGCAGCTCTTGCACTACCCTGGGTTTGTTTCTTATTGTGTTTTCCACTAATATATTGTTTTTGCTGTCTTTTTTCTTACAGAATGTATGTACAATTTATGTTTTGCACGTTGTCTATCTGCTGGAGATGCTGCTTCAAGCAAGATTGTCATTGTACTTGTCCCTCACCATACATGTGCGTATGAAGTTAAACTCAACGTGACTTGAAATTGGTTCTTGTATCCCAGAAAGAGGCAGGGATAGACTGAACCATGCTGTGTAAATACCAGTTTACACTACCGTACTAATAATCTGGAGAAAGTGAGTGGAGCTGAAGGAAATTTTGTTTGGTGCTAGTATGCATTCAGGTGGTAAATGAGGGTGTTGGAGGTGGGGTACTGGAGGAACTCGATGTCCATAGTGAAGTTGATTCAGACCAGACTGCCAAAATGCTCGTGGCAAGGGACTGAACCAGGGAAGAAAGGAGGGAGTCAAGTTAGTAACAAGTACATTTGGTGTGGCAAGAGTAAGGTGATTGAGGTGGTCCTGCCTGCAAATTTTGGGGAGGAAGCAGATGCAGACTGTAGAACATTGGCCCGAGGCTCTGTTTGGAAGATCTCCTGAGGAAATGAGGTCAGTGACCACTTGGAGGCAATGGCCTGATGTTCCATGCTGGGGTCATACTCTGAAAGAGTATTTGAGGGTTTGAAATCCTGCTCTTCACCTTCCCCCAGTCCATAAAACATCCATTCATGATGAATCTTGTTTCTATTACCCGATCAACTTTATAATCATGCTTTCACTGCTTGAAGTCATGATTTTAATCAACTTTGCTGCTAAGACTTTTGTCAAAAGCCTACAGTTTGTCTGTCTGTCATTGACGATATCAACCTCAATTCTATTTTTTGTGGCATCCAATAATTCTATTGAATTGGTTGAACAGAGTTTGCCCTAATCTATTTTCCTCCAGGTGACAGTTAATCTTGTCCCAGGCTGATGTTTTTAAAAATCTCCCCAACATCAAGATTAATCCAACTGGCCAGTAGTTGCTGGTCTTATGCTTGCTCCATTTTATTGAACAATATGCACTGCTCCTGGCATTTCCTGGCATCTCGTAAATCCCAAGATCATTGGAAAATAAAGGTTAGAGCTCCTTTACTTTCATCAAAGTAACAGAATGAACCCAGTCCTGCTAACTTATCGACCTTAAGTTAAACCAACTTTTCTAATTTGTTCATGCTATTAACTTTAAAGTATGCAGTGTCTCAACTGTCGATCTTCACTATTACTTTGGAAGCTTTCTTCCCATATGAACTTTCTTCCCTTATGAAGATAGATGGAAAACATTAATTTGGGATCTTAACAATGTCAATGATCATGTACGTTTCCATTTTTAACTTTAATAATCCCACTCCTCCATATAGTCCCCTTTGACGATCTCTATGTCTATAGGATCTCATTTGGATTTCCCAGTTATGTTGGCAGCTTATATTTTCTTGTGCGGTCTCCTGGTCGCTCTCATATTAACGTTTACTTCCCTTCTAATAGAGTTCATGTTTCACATGCACCTTTCATAAGAACACCTGGAAACATTAACTGCGTTTATTTTTTGCCTCAGATGCTGCCCAATCCATGGAGCTTTTACCTAGTCGTAGCCATATATTATTAGTCTTGTCGAGTCTTATTTAGTGCTATTCCTCTATCCCAAACCTAGCAGCTTATTCCTCCCCCATTAAGTGTGGAAATGAGAAATAAATACAACGTTTATTAAAGAATGGCAATGACTTGATTTTAATTCTAAATCGTGCAGTAGATACAACAGTGATAAACATGAAATTGAAATTTCTGAGATGAATGTTAGTCTCTCTTATAAAATAATTTAATAGGCAAATCCATTTTCCATTAAAATAGTAGGCGTCGGATTGGAATAAATGGTGGGAGTAGGAATGGAACAAAGAACAACTTAGTCATCACTAATATACTGCTAGGAGACAGTACGTTCTGCATGCAGGGGTATGGGGAAGCTTTATCAATTAACACCTGCTATGTGTTATATAGTCACAAAGTGTGACATTCAAGTTGCATCTTATCATATGTTTTACATAGTTGTCTGATACAGTTGGCAAATACACTTAAAATACCTGGGCAGCAGTGGATATTTAAAGAAACGCTTTCCACCTGTGAAAACAGATTGTTATTGCAGTAATCACATCTGAAATACCTATAATAAGAGCTAGAGAATTTTACGTATTTTGAAGATTAGGGGAGTGAAGTAAATCTTAAATGTTTAAGCGTTCTGGAAGTTTTAAATAAACAATGGTAACTTGGAAAGTATCCTTCAAGAATTGCATGATTGTTGTTGATCCATTTAGCAACTGGTGGATAAGAATGGTATGAAATTTGTTGCTTGCTCTTTATCTTACAAGTTGCATTATCAAGGACTGATGATCACCTATCTTTTAAACCAAACCAACACTTGAATGAGATTTTCAGGATGTAGATGAATCAACTATTTTATTTCAGCTCTCATTCTTCAGAAGATTTTCTGATAGAATATTAAGAGTGCAACCTGATATCTTCAGGAAATCATTACGCTGTGTTAACTAGGCCAACTGATGACATCTGGTGGTTGAAACAGGACTGTCTCGTTCGGTATTCCGAAAAATGCAAGGAATCGTGGGATTTGTCAAAGGTCGAACGCTATAAATATAAATCGAACAGAAGCACTGTAGATAGAGTATAGTCTGGGTCTGATTTATTGTCTTTTTTCAGTGGGAGACCGGGGGGGGGGGGGGGGGGGCGGGGCGGGGAGGGCACCGTTGCAGGTGGGAAGATGTGGCGAGTGGTGGGGTCACGTTGGAGGCGGCGAAAATGACGGAGGACTATTTGTTGTATGTGACGGATAGTAGGGTGAAAGGCGAGGCCTAGGGGGACTCTGCACTTGTTACGAGTGAGGGGATGGGGAGAGAGAGAGCAGTGTTACACGGTATTGAAGAGACCCAGGTGAGAGCCTCATCTATAGTGGGGGAGGGGAACCCCATTCCCTGAAGAATGAGGCCATTTCCGATGCCCTAGTGCGGAACACCTCATCCTGGGAGCAGATGCTGCGTAGACGGAGGAATTGGGAGTAGGGGATGGAGTCTTTACAGGAAGCAGGGTGGGAAGAAGTGTAGTCTAGATAGCCATGAGAGTCAGTGGGTTTATAATGGATGTTGGTCAAAAGTCTATCACCTGCGATGAAGATAGTGAGGTCAAGAAATGGTAGGGAAGTGTCGGAAACGGTCCAGGTGTATTTGAGTGCCGGATGGAAGTTAGTGGTGAAGCGGATTAAGTCAGTCAGTTGTGTGTGGGTGCAGGAGGTGGCACCAAAGCAATCGTCGATGTAGAGGTCGGGGAAGGGGCCCTGGTACATCTCGAACAAGGATTGTTCGACGTACCCTACAAAGAGGCAGGCATAGCTGGGGCCCATGCGTGCCTGTATTTGGAGGAAATGGGAGGAGTCAAACGAGAAGTTATTAAGGGTAAGGACCAGGATAAGGGTAAGGAGAGTATCTGTAGATGGGGATTGGTTGGTTCTCCGGTCGAGGAAGAACCAGATGGCTTTGAGACCCTCATGGTGGGGGATAGAGGTGTAGAGTAACTGGACATCCATGGTGAAGATGAGGGGATGGGGGTCTAGAGAATGGAATGTCCGGAGACGACGGAGAGTGTCGGAGGAGTCTTGAACATAGGTAGGGAGGCATTTAACCAGGGGGGGATAGGATGGAGTCAAGGTATGTGGAAATAGGTTCAGTAGGGCATGAACAGGCAGAGACAATGGGTCTACCAGGACAGTCAGGATTGTGGATTTTGGGGAGAAGGTAAAATCGGGCCGTGCGGGGCTGGGGAACGATGAGGTTGGAGGCTTGGGGGGGGCAGGGAGCCGGAGTGGATGAAGTCAGTGATGGTGCTAGAGATAGTGGCCTGGTGCTCGTCTGTGGGGTCATGGTCCAGGGGTAAGTAGGAGGTGTCCTAGAGCTGGCGCGTGGTCTCAGCTTTGTAGAGATCGACGTGCCAGACTACCACGGCGCCTCCCTTGACGAGCTAGGCACTGCCTACCCTGACTAAAATTATGAAATGGCAATTATTAAATATTAATAGTAAAGGCATGGGAAAATTATGCCTATCTGAGAGATCGATCTCTTAGGTAGGCATAATTCTCCGTGCCTTTCATCCGCAGCACTTGTAACACGGGAAGGTCTGTGCAGCCCACGTGCCGTCAGCGCTGCCTGAGCCGTCAATTTCAAGGGGAGCTGAAGGCAGCAGAAATTCTGCCTTTGCAGCACTGCGCATGCGCAGCGCGAGTTTCTTGGTGGGATTTTCAAATATGGATTGCCATTATTTTAATAGTATTTTAGGAAACAAACAGTGAAGAATGGACTTAATGTACAATAACGTGGTAAGTGCATTTCTTGGTGCTTTATGTTTTTAAATACTGTATTTCCCGGGGTGGGGGGAGAGCTCCGTTCAACAGCAGGTGAGAGATGTTCAGACGAAGAGCACTGCCAGAGGTGAGCGGGCCGGCTGAAGGCGCTGAAGAGGCAGCCTGTTCTGTTGTCGGGTCCCGGCGGCCAATTGCAGGCATCCGAGCTGCTTCTATCCCCGGAAGTGGCGGCCAGTTCTGCTGTCCATGCCCGGAGCACTGCGGCAGCGGTCAGTGAGTTACTGATATGATCTTCGACCCTCTCCTTCTCAACACTCCTGCCCTCCCCACATCTTTAACCCTGGCACAGATTCTCCACATGCTGTGAAAGGAACTCTCCTTCCAATTGGACCCTTGATTTAGTATTGCCATTGAATAAGATGACAACTGATTCAACGTCCCGGAATGCTCCCGTTTTTCCCACCATCTCTCCACCTGCCTTCATCCTCCGTCTCCCACCCATTCAGTAATTAATAAATGGAGATTGAGAAGCCTTGGGAAAATGGAATGGTTACTTATTTTTTATTTTTTACAAAGAAAACAATCTGCGCACACACGGTTTAAGTTTTTTTAAAAACCGGCTGACTGCCTACCCTGAGTAATTACTCACGGCACGTGCCTGGTTGTTGCGGAGCGAGTTGATGGCTGTACATTCAGGGGGGAAGAGATTGGAGTGGGGGGGGGGGCATGAAGACTGTAGTGTGGGTGGGGAAGAGCTTGGGTCACATGGTTTGAGGGGGATGGGGAAGACCCAGTGGAACAGCCACTGAGGTTACCAGGGTTAGGGGGACTGGCACTAGGACCCAGCACAGTCAAACCCAGGGGAGTGGGAATCTGCAGCATGGAAACTTCAGGCCCGGTTCTGAGTCCAGGCTGCAGGTAAGGCGACGGCGTGGCAAGGGTCGGTGGAATCGATGGTAGGAGTCCAGGTCGGCGGGTGATGCTTGGAGGTCCCGGTGGGCAGATGGTCAGTGGGGCGGCGCGGTTCAGCCAGCCTGGTGAGGCGACGAGGTGAGTGGGACGCGGTGCAGCGGCCATGTTCGGCGTGCCCTGGTCCGGCTGCGATGTTCGGTAGGTCCGGTGAGGCGGCCATGTTGGATGGGCCGGTTGCGGCGGCAATATTGGATGGGCCCGGTGTGACGCCAATGTTCAGTAGGTCTGGTGCAGCGACAATGTTGGATGGGCCCAGTGCAATGGCGGTGTTCGATGGGCCCAGTGCAACGGCGGTGTTCAATGGGCCGGGTGCGGCAACGATATTCGCCGGGTGTCCTGGTGAGTGCTGGATCGTGGCCAAGATGGCGTCGTGGGCCAGAGCCTGCAGGCGGTCGGGTCGCGGAGTGTCAAGGGGCAGCCTGGAGGCGGGCTAGTTTCTTGGTGGAGTTAAAGTGGGCCAGCAATCGTTGATTGAAGAGGTGGACCTTCCGGCGGATGAAGTAGAGTTGGGCTCTGTTTTATAGCTAGTGGCTATGACCTGGGCATGCGCAGTCGGAATACCGAACTCGCTTATAGGTCTAAGATATCATGGCAAATGGACACACAGCACATGTAGCTTACAGATCTACCCCAACTAAAAGGTAGGAAAGTGCAACATTACTTCACTCATTGAAGTAGATAGGACATTTGATGTCCCAATTATATTTAAAGTGATCATTGTAACTATCTTGGACATATGACAATAAAACACTTGATTCTTGACTATGAATTGAATTACTTAAAACTGTATTTGGCTACCACAATTCAACATGGACCAATTGAGACTCAAGGTTATATCTTAAGACTCAAGAGTGTTTTATTGTCATATGTTCCAGATAGAATAATTAAATTCTTACTTGCTGCAGCACAACAGAATATGTAAACATAGTACACTGTAAACAATATGATAAACGAGAGAAAAAGTTCAGTGTGTATATGTACACACTCACAAGTACACACACCCACATTATATATATATATACTCAAAAAACAAACAATAGTAGTGCAATGACTGATCTTAAGTTTTCAAGAACCAAACTTAAAAGCCCTTAAAATCAGGATCTAACTCAAGTGTTCAATTACATAAGGAGGATAAAGCTGGGAAGGGTGCAGAGAAGATTTACAAGGATGTTGCCAGGACTCGAGGGACTGAGTAAAGGGCTTGTTCCACTGTGGGGACCTAATTTGTGAGTGTAGAAGAGTTTAGAAGAGTATGAAAAAGTGTCATGTTTGTGTTGTATCGCCAAAGTAGAACACCTCCTTTGACCTTCCTTGACTATGTAGAGAACCTCCTACGAATATGTTGAAGACCTCCTTCGACTATGTAGAAGACCTCCTTCGATCTCCTTCGACTATGTTGAAGACTAGCTTCGGGAAAATTGGACACCGAATAGTGAAGAGTGAAGATGACCTCCTTCGAATATGTTGAAGACTATCAACGACTACCTTTGATTACCTTTGACTACCCTCGAATAACATGCCGACCTACTACGAGTAAACCTACGAGAAGGAAAAAAAAAATGGCAACCTTTTTTTAACTCGCGGGCATTTTTCAGCATGCTAAAAAAAACGCTGCGACCTAACTGAGGACTCGAGTACGCGGGGACTATTCTTGAGCATGAAGGAGAATTATAAAGACCTCATAGGACCTTGTGTCAACCATGCTGCGAGTACGAGTCGAGGGCTCACTCTTCTAAACTCGCCAATTAGGTCCCCGCAGTGAGACAGCCCCTTTACAGGGAGATGTTGAGCAGGCTGGAACTTTACTCCTTGAAGCACAGGAGGATGATCTTATAGAGATGTATAAGACCATGAGAGGAATATATAGAGTAAATGCACAATCTTTTACCCAGTGTAGGGGAAATTAAAAACTAAAGAAAATAGGTTTAAGATGATGGGGGAGAAAGATTTAAAAGGATCCCGAGGGACAATCTTCAATTTTTACACAAAGGATGTTAGGTAAATGGAACAAGCTGCTGGAGGAGGTAGTTGAGGCTAGTGCTATCACAAAGTTTAAAAAACATCTGGACAGGTACACGGATAGGATAGGTTTAGAGGGATATGGGCAAACGCAGGCAGGGTAGTGTAGATGGGACATGTTGGTTGGTGTGGGCAAGTTGGGCCAAAAGGCCTGTTTCCATATGACTCAATGACACAAGATCTCTATCAAGCTGATTACTTCCAAATAGGAATAATAGAATAACTTGTAAGTTCTTGCTAGATAAAGTCACTCCACAATTTGAAACACTGAAATAAAAAGTGAATGTTGAAATGAGACAATAAAATTGATAAAGAGATGACTTCTCATTGACAAATAATTTTGATTAGATGTTTCAAATGTCAACCTATTGGGCCAATCTTTCGAAAGATAATTTATTTCTTTAAGTTTTACAATTTACCTGTATTAGATGAACAAACAATAAACAAAAACAACTTGCTGCAACCTGGCAATGAAAATAATTGTGATAATTGATTCTACACACCTTCAAAGAGCAGCTAATTGTAACAGACAGAAATTTCAGTTCAAAACATTGGTTCCAAAGTTCAATACAGTTTTTCTGCTCTCTTGATAATTAGTTTGTCCACCAAATCAGAATGAAATATCCGATAAGATTTAATAACTTTTGACTCGAGTAAATGGGCTACAAGGTCATTAACATGAACAAAATATTTTTATTTTAGGTTTAGCTTGGTATTAAAACCAATGTTGAGGAACTCAGCTGTCAGCCAGCATCCTTGGAGGTAACAAACAGATAGCGTTTCAGGTCGGGACTCCTCTTCAGACTGATTAGAGTAGACGGGGGGTGGGGGGGTGGAGTAAGCTTTAAAAGAGATGGGAGTGGGACAAAGCCTAGTGAGTGATAGATAGATGCAGGTTAGGGGGACGGGTTGGCTAGAGGTGAAAAGGAGGCAAAAGGGTATCAGATAAGGAGAGGAGTGAAATGTAAAGCCGCAGGGAAAGGTATGGGTGGAAGGGAGCAAACGGGAGGGGGAAAGAGTGATGAAATGGAGCACACATGGAAGGGTAACCTCCCACTCAACAGTATGGACATTGAATTGTTCATATCATCCGCCATCCCACCCCCACTCTGGTGCGCACACATTTCTCCCACCATCACCCCTCCCCCCACAGACGCATTATTCCTTTCCCTTCCTTCGTACTCTCACCTGGGGTGGAAGATTGCAACCTGCACGGCAAAAGCAATCAACCCGGCATGCATAATCAAATAAGATCAAATAGAACAAGTTGTCCTGCAACTTTAGGCTGTGCACGCTATACGCAAGAAGTACTCTCATCTCACTGGCGAGTCCCCCATTTCCCCTTTATCTCCGTTCAACCTCTCCCCCCAATCCCCTTCCACCCATATCCCTTCCTCCCGCTTTACATTTCCTGTTCTTCTCTCATTATCCTCTTGAATAATTTTCAACTCTAATCTTTGTCACTTACTCCACCCACCTGGCAATCAAAACAACACCCCCCCCCCTCCCATCTCACTCACCTGTATCCACCCATCACTTGCAAGGCTTTGTTCCGTTCCCACCTCTTCTCAGCTCTCTGTCCTCACTCCAATCAGTCTGAAGAGTCCTGATCCGAAACGTCGTTTGTCCATTCCCTCCACAGTTGTTGCCTGACCCGCTGAGTTCCTCCAGCATTTTGCTTTCTGCTCATGATAACAGGACCTACAGTTTCTGGTCTCCATTATCTTGATATTAGGTTCTTTGGTCAGATTACTTATTAAATAAAAAAATCTGCCTTACTTAGAAGCAACTTGACACAACCTTACAATTAAACAGGTTTGGTCTCCTGGAAGCCTTCGAGAGAGGAATTCAAGCACTTGCATACATATGATCTGTACAGATGTGAACCCAATTGGCAGCCATACATTTAACACTTTAATGTAACATTTTCACTGGTTATTAGCTGAGAGGTGCCTTCTTTCTGAGCATGTTCTTTTCAATCAACAAGTTTGACATGAGGTCCTCAATAATTATGAGCGACATCATGATTATGGATACCATTGTTGCAAATTATAGTTTCCACAAAGAAATTGCAATCAAGATAATTAAAATTTGACATTGATTATTAATCCATTCTTTATTGCGAGGTGAGCAAAGACAAAAAAAAACGGTGCATGATGAATTATCTCAAAGTTTGAAAGCCAGTTCAACACATCAGGGCCAGATAAACTGAAATTCTTCAGTCCTTCCATGAAGCAGAAATTCAGGGAAGGTTTGCAAAGCACCGGCGACACATTTTGCCCGTGCCTTATTTGTTCAAAAAACATAGCTTCTGTTCCCCAACGCAAAAAGCACAATGAATGTCATCATTGCACTTGATATTTTGACTTAATTTTCGTTTTTGAACTCTAGAGAGAAGGAATGGGTTAAGTTTCGGGTCGAGACTGTCTGAAGAAGGGTCTCGACCTGAAACATCATCCATTTCTTCTCTCTAGAGATGCTGCCTGTCCCGCTGAGTCATTCCAGCTTTTTGTGTCCATCTTCAGTTTAAACCAGCGTCTGCAGTTCCTTCTTACACACTTGGTTGATGGGTTGAATTGCCTGTATTGTAAATATGCACAACCTTAAACTCATCTCCACCCTGCTACTCCTGTCAGAAACTATTTACCAAACACTTGTGTATTTCACATGTTATTGTCATTCACTTCCTCAACTAGATCTCTCTAGCCACCTTATAACCTCCTGCCTTCTTGCTTGCATTCACTTTTGACAGGTAGTGTGGTGACTTCTTTGTCCATTTCTCAATGTTTCACAGATGCAAGAAATTATGATTTCTGCTTCTGATAAGCAATTAGAACTTACATTTCTTGTCGGTACGTTATCAAAACTGAACCACTGAACCACGTAAAAATATTCTTAAAACTTCCAGATTGGCCAAAATCCAAGTGCTTACTTTATATTTGCATGTGGAATTGCCTTGGGTATCAAGATTTGGAATCTATAGTACTACTAAAGTCAAAAAGAAAATACAGCATGATGCAAGATGGATTCGCAGCACTACTATATTATGAAAGCTCCAAATTTGTAGAAGAAAAGTAAGACAGAAGAAAGGAATTTGAAGATCTGTGCATGACTGAATTCGGATGAATTATGGCCCTGTCCCACTGTACGAGTTTATTCAAGAGTTCTCCCGAGTTTGCCCTGATTCGCAATCGGAGATTTACGGTAATGGCCGCTCGTAGGCACTCGGGGCTCTCGTGGACATTTTTCAACATGTTGAAAAATCTTCACGAGTCTTCCCGAGCTTACCGCGTTTCCTGAGTACCTGCTGTTAGCGTTATGAGCTGCTAAGAGAAGTCCCGAGCTCCGACGTACCCGCTACGTACATTCTACGTGCTTCCACGAGTTTGAAAAACTCGGGAGAGCTCTTGAATGAGCTCGTACAGTGGGACAGGGCCAATAGTTAGGATAAGGATTAGGATAGTCTGAAGAAGGGTCTCGACCCGGACATCGCCCATTCCTTCTCTCCAGAGATGCTGCATGTCCTGCTGAGTTACTCCAGCATTTTGTGTCTAGTTTGGATAAGAGTTGAAGTGAATCTTTATGTCATATGAAAAAAAAGTTTAAGGAGCACTGGCTGGAACAGAATTTAACCAAGGTAGATATAGCCCCATTAAAGGTAAAACTTAGCATTTCACAATTTTCAGTTCTGTGAGCCACTTGGAAAGCCGTGATCAGTTTCAAAATGCAACTAGATTAAATCAAGAATGCATAAATGGCAAATAAATCTAACCCCAAAATTTTTCATGACCTCATATAAATGGAAGTAAAAGAGGCATAACTGTTTTAAAATAGTAATATACATTTAAGTTAAATTTGGAGGAATATTGAGTATGTTACAACCTTTTGGGGTTTGGATCTTCAAATTGAGGAAACTAGCATTAACCCTGTGATTTTGGCTCAATGTTTCTCTCTCCATTGGAATAGAGTGACCTGCTATGAGCTTCACAATCAGGCAAGGTGGCATAATCAGCCTCTAACTGCTGAAGAAGGGTCTGAAGAAGGGTCTTGACCCAAAATGTCGCCTATTTCCTTTGCTCCATAGATGCTGCCTCACCCGCTGAGTTTCTCCAGCATTTTCGTGTACCTTCTAACTGCTGTGCTCATTTGACCTATTCTCATCTTATCAGATATGCTATTTGTTTTGAACATTCCTCCCACCACCTCTGCAACTTACAAGTTATTTATTTTAAAAACTCTTTCCTGTTCTGACAAAGATTCTTGGATTTGAAATGGTAACTGTTTATTTTTCCAAAGATGCCACCTCTTTTGAAGTAACCAGCATTTCCTGCTCACATTCAAGATTCTTTTGTTAAAAATAACCAAAACAATATTATTGATCTCAAAATAGAAAATATCCAAGATTATATTTTAACCACTGAATGAAATGATTTGTCATGCACTTTCAGTTTTGTTTGCTTTATTCAATCCTGGGATTCTATAAAGACTGAATTCCCTCAACCCAATTGTAAGTGTTTTAAACATTTTAATGACTTTTCAGGAAAGCGCTCAGGAAACCTTGTATTCCCATCTTAATGTTAAATTAAGTGAATGTACTACACAGTATCAACAAAAATGCACAGTTGTTTTATTTCTGATTTATAATTCAGGCAGTTTTGGAGTATGTGCCAGCCTGGTGACTCCTTTGAAAATACACTTGTCTAAATGAATAATGCTTATGTTCAAACTATGAGCATTTAACAAAACCTGCTTGCATCAAGATAAACAGTGGCTGGCTTAAGTTTCTTGATTTTGCTACACTACCTTTCCATTATTTATTATACCGCAGAGCCATGATGTCGCTAAGACCTTAAGAAATACTTAAATTGGAACTCAGGTAGCAAGATGGGAGACAGACAGACTGGCACCCAATCTCCCCTCCCATGATTTGATGCCAGACTTTCAACATGAAGAAACACATGAACAGGAAGTCTATAGGTATCATGAACTATTAATCCTTACTAATGTGGACATGGTTTGCACAAGTCAACTCTTTTAGAAACAAATGTATTTCTCTCACAAAAGCATAAACTGATTCCATAGTGTTCAAAAGATTGGATTTGCACAGACTCTTCTTCAGTTGAATGAAGCTTTTTTTTTCCTGGTTGTTGACTTCATCTGAATGCTGCCTCAGTAATGTATGTCAATTGTACTACATATAATGAAGAGTTTTGAAGTATTTTATTTTGTAATTCCAAATCATGTTGACTCCTTAAAGCACTGCATTGTCCAGGAAAGATGCAGTTTAAATAAACAGCTTTCAACCCCGGCCCCCACATTTTATTTGCTTCAAAAATATCCATGCACTTCTTTATACAGACCAAAGATATTAGAGCTTCTCAAGTATCTTTGATACAGACAAACAAGACCAGTTATATCTTGTAACATTGTTAATTATATTGAAAACCTGTAATTCAATTTAAACAGTGATTTCTCCCTTTAGGATTAAACAAAAGGTCATGGCAGTATATTTAACGCAGGACAATTTCATTGTCCTATCTGGGACACATGACAATAAACTCTCTCGACACTTCTGTACAGTGCAGTTTAATACTGTTGCAATGTCATTCAATGAAATGTTAACTGCCTGATCAAGTAAAAAAATAAATATCTAATATAGGGCTATTGTTTTCACATCACATTTCTTCTGCAACTGACATCACCAGAAACGTTAAAAAAAAATTACTTAATGGTGTCTTTTGGCCTTAGTTAGAAAATAAAATAGTACTGGGTGCGCTTCTACTATCGCTTCCACATCCATAACTACAGAACTGTGGCATTCATGTCCGTTCTGATGAATTAACCATATACCACACAGCCACCACCCTCTGAGTAAAGAAGTTCCCCCTCACGTTACCCTGAAACCTCTGTCCCTTAATTCTCATGTCATGCCCTCTTGTTTGAAACTGCCCTACCCTCAATGGGAAAAACGTATCCACGTCAACTCTGTCTATCCCTTTCATCATTTTAAAGACCTCAATCAAGTCCCCCCTTAACCTTCTGCGCCCCAAAGAATAAAGACCTAACTTGTTCAACCTTTCTCTGTAACATAGTTGCTGGAACCCTGGCAACATTCTAGTAAATCTCCTCTGTACTCTCTCTATTTTGTTGACATCCTTCCTATAACTAGGCGACCAAAATTGTACACCATACTCCAGAATTGGTCTTACCAATGCCTTGTACAATTTTAACATTACTTCCCTACTCCTATATTCAATGCTCTGATTTATAAAGGCCAGCACACCAAAGGCTTTCTTTACCACCCTATCGACATGCGATTCCACCTTCAGGGAACTATGCACAGTTATTCCTAGATCCCTCTGTTCCACAGCATTCCTCAATTCCCTACCATTTACCATGTAAACGTTTAAAACATGCTCAGATCCCTGCTCTCCTCTCTCTGTGCACCGATGAAGCTGATGGGAATCACCATAATGCTCTTCAAGACACCCCAACACCAGAGCCCCTTGAAATTCGGGATCCCATTGTGACGTCATTGTGAGGTGGAACGCTGCTGACGGGCAGGGCAAGTGGAAAAGTGTTTATTTTTTTAAAGCGTGTTTTTTGTAAAGTTTAAAATGTTAATAACTTGTAAAATATACCATCAATCTGAACAAAACTTGTTTCATTTGCATCACAGGAGAGTGCAGAATCGATTTTAGGGCATTGCCCAACTTGGGATATTGTAGACACGAGGAAGTTCAGATGCTATGGTTTTTCTTTTTGGATCAGATGAGGCAAAGGGAAAGCCTATTTCTCTTTAAAAAAATGGGCACACGGTTTGGTAGGATTAGAGAGAAATAGCATTAGTCTCTGTCATCGGAAGTGGGCAGGGAGGAAGGGGTGGTGTTGTAGGGATAGGGAAAGGATTGCAAACCAAAAAAATTATAAAGAAAGTGTACTTGGGAAGCCGTGACATGCAGGCTTTATTCCAAACATTTGTACATGTGATAAGACTGGGCTGCTCGTTTTCACTCCAGACACACAATAGACCAAATGGGTCATCTCCTGTATCATAACTATTCAATGATGTTTAAGGATTCACCAATTCCCTAACAGAATGTCATGAACTTAAATGCTAATCTGCAACTTGAATGCATTATCGTAGGTGACATTTTGGTGCAGTGCCGATGCTGTCAGAGCCAGAATCCTTTTGCTGTGATTTAAACAAAATAAAAACAGGATATGGACAACTAACAAACAAGGCCCTTCCACCTGTGACCAAGTAATTCATTTGGCTTTTTTTGGGGGGTAATGAAAGGTACAATACAGTTGGAAGTTTTTTAATTTATTGCCCAACTCCATGGCAACAAACGACATTGACATTTTCTAGCAGCAGGGACACAAAGCTAAATGTTATAGGGCTTTTGTGAAGGACATCAATGAATCAATGAATTAAAAACAAACATTTAGCCTAATGACACTAAATTTCCAGTTTTCAAATTATTTTCACAACCACAAGTATTAGGATCGTCTGCAAAGCAAGGTTACTGACACTACTTAACTAGAAGAGAATTCAAACAAAAGATTGGTGGTCTCTGTATAACTCAATTGCATCAATTGCCTGACATGCATCTATATATTACATGTAATATGACATCAAACTGCTATGTTCACTCAACTTATCAGCTTGCACATTCCATTGTAATGTCAGATCTGTTTAGTTTATTGTCATATATTGTCAGGGCGGCACAATGGCATAAAAGCAGTGTTGCTACAGCGCCAGAGCCCCAGGTTCGATCCTGACTATGGGTGCTGTCTGTATGGAATTCATACGTTCTCCCTATGACTGCCAGGGCACTGTCTGTATGGAATTCATACGTTCTCTCTATGACTGCCTCGGGGTGGGCGGAGGGGCCAGACTGTTCCCAACTCTGCTGCAGCTGACGGGGACATTGCCAGGGTTTCGTCCCCATGTGTCTGCTACCTGGACAGCGGCCCCGCTCCACCCGGCCCCTTGTGTGGGCACTGCCCGCCCACCCACAGCCCGTGACAGTGCGGCCGCACAGGAGACGTGGCGGACAGCGCTGACCCCGGGGGGAGGGGAAGAGTGGGGGCTGTCCTGAGGGATGCGCTCCTTCGGCTGCTTACACCTTGGTGCTCAGGTTCAGAGCAAAGATACTAGAGCATTTGGTTCAGAGCGCTCAGTCACCCTCCAGGCGGTTGTGGGCCGGGACTTGCGCTCAAACCGCTGCTCTTTCGCAAGTCATTGAGCAGGAGTGATTTTGGCAGTTTTCACACGGTTACCCCTATTTCCACAAATTTTTACAGCGCAAAAATTGACCATTTTGGCGGCTTTTAACAGGTAAGAACATGTGTTGCGTGTTACTAGTGTATGCCAGAAGCTGCCTTGTACTCTAGAAGGATTGAGCTACTCCATGCGTCACACCCTTTGAACTGATGACCTTACGTGCAACCACCCTATACTTCCAGGTTTAAAAGCAATATTAGAGCAAGACCAAGCGAAGAAACCTTGCAAATATATTTACAAATAAGATCTGCATTCACATCATTCTGCAGTACTAATGTTTTAACCCATTTTAAACAAAATCATGTGATTTTGACCTAAAAAAACCTGAAATCTTGAACAGCTAGAAAAAAGTGCTACTTTAAAATATGACTGAAATTGAAAAAAAAAAGCACAACATATGGGTTGCCGTGTTTTCTGTCCGATCGAGTAACTCGTATCGCGCAGGGCATCTTGAAAGAATGGCACTACAGAAATAAGTGCAAACTATTTCCTTCTCACATTAGACGCTTAAACCCTTCTACTCCTTGAGACAATCCGCTAAGAGACGATCCGCTAAGAGCTTTAACATCGATGGGTCTACTTTATTTTTATGCTGTAAGAGAAATATGACAACATAACCGAAATCGTCGTTCTCTCTCGGAGCAACTCAGGCCCAGGGAGGTGCATTAATTGGAAAGCCCATGGGTGAAACATTAAGGACGTCAGCAATGCTCATTAGCGACCTCGCGCATTCAATGCACATTTTTACCTTTTAATTGCTTCATTCGTGTCACCTCCTCGTCGGAAAATCCTGCCCAACCAGCCATATTTCCCACACAATAATACTAAAGAGGGAAAACCGCCGGTGCAAATGTGAGGAGTGGTGAGGCTGCACCGAGGCCTACGGGTTCTGAGCCAACGCAACGCGCACGCGCGTGCCGGACGACGAGTGCGTGGCACCGGATCCGCTGCGCATGCGCGGTTGCTTGCTGGTGCGCGCGCCTCCTGCGCCAGGAGAGGCACGTGACCCAGCGCGGCGGTTGGCGCTGATCACCTGACCGCTGCCCGCTGCCCGCTGCCCGGCCGGAGTGTATTTTACAGGAACTGTCAAGAAACTTTGCACGGTTTAGTCAAAATAATTATACGTGTCAGAAGGTCAGTTGACAGTTTGCAAAGGTCTTTTTAAAAAAAAAAAATGTAAATGCTGAGAACATTTAATTGAAAAGCTTAAGAGTGTAGAAGTGAGCCGACCAACGTCCATCTCCCTCCACGGATGCTGCCCGACCTGCTGAGTTTAGTTTTAGTTTAGTGATACAGCGCGGAAACAGGCCCTTCGGTCCGCCGACCATCGATCCCCGTACACTTACCCCAACCTACGCACACTAGGGACAATTTACAATTTTACCGAAGCCAAGTGACCTACAAACCTGTACCTCTTTGGAGTGTGGGAGGAAACCGGAGCACTCGGAGAAAACTCACGGGGAGAACATACAAAGTCCAAAGAGACAGCACCCGTAATTAGGATTGAACCTGGGGCTCTGCCGCTGTTGTAGCACAGCTTTTATATCACTGATGCTTTAAGGCAGCAATTCTACCGTTACACCCAATACTTTATATTTAGGACATGTTAGGACTTTAGAGACACATACAGGCTGATTTTTGTGTGATATATTTTGCTGCTCAAAAGCAACTGAATAATTGCATGAAATGTAGCGACAGATTAGAACTAAGAGCCTGGTCATATTGGCCCTTCGGTTACACATGAATGAAAATGATGGAATCTCAAGCAAAACACAAAATGTTGGAGGACTTCAACAAGACAGGCAGCATCTCTGGAGGAAATAGAAAGACGATGTCTCGGATTGGACACTTCTTCACCCTCCTATACGTCGGGTAAACCAAGCGTAGACTCAGCGACTGTTTCGCTGAACAGTTATGCTCGGTCCGTCAAGGCCTGGATCTCCCAGTTGCTAACCATTTTAAATCCCTTTCCCATGACCATACTGCGCTTTCTGTTCTGGGCCTCCTTTATCCTCCATTGGCAGAGTAAAGGGCCTGTCCCACTGTACGAGCTAATTCAAGAGTTCTCCCGAGTTTCCCCTGATTCGAACTCGGAGAATTAGGTAATAGCCGCTCGTGACCTACAAACTCTTGAATTACCTCACCGTACATTGGGACAGGCCCTTGAGGCCACATGCAAATTGGAGGAACAGCACCTCATACTTCATTTGGGTAGTTTACAACCCAGCCGTGTGAATGTAACATTTTTCATATTTAGGTTCCCACTAGCTTCCCACTCTCCCTCCACTAAAGGGCAGTTAACAAGTTCCCCAGTTTGCAACAATGTATCCCTCATGGGATCACACTCTCTTGCCAATAATTTGATTATCAGGGAACCACCCTGCCTGAGGGAATCTGTTGTTGGCCCTGATTTATTTAGGTATTTTCTTGCTTCCAGTCCCACTTCCCTATCCCCACGTTCAGTCTGAAGAGGGTCCCTGCCTGAAACGTCACCTATCCTTTTTCTCCAGAGATATTGTCTGACCTGCTGAGCTACTCCAGTACTTTGTGTCTATCCTTCCTCACACTCCTTTGGGTGGTGTAAAGAGATAGGCAACACTTTGCAAACAACAATTTGTTGTTTCCAGTGTAAGATTCATAGTGTGCTGTGTTGCCAGCTCTTTTGGTTCATTGGCCTGTTAACTAAAAACTCTCTCAGCGGTTTTAAATTCTTTACAAATCGCTACCCTTTCCCAGAGCTGGAGGATAAATACCATCTGACATTGGGTTTTTGTTTTTGTTATGAGCTCTGATGTTTATAGAACAAGCATAATCTGTTTTAAGTCCTTTAATATTTCCTGAATTTTGTGGGGTACACGTATTTACAAATTGAAATATTCAACATTCCTTATTTTCATCCCATTTAAATCTCATTTTTCTCACTGATCTAATTTTACATTTAGTTGCGGCAAAGTTGAATACTGATGCCAGGATGTATTTCTTTATGCTTGAAGGGTAGGAGTACAATAACAATGCAAATAACCCTGGAAATAAATAGATGTTGAAATCAATTGGTCTCCTTGTATGTTTCAGTTAAGACTTGAAAGATCTGTACTGTCGGGTCGAATTGATCATAACATAAACTCCATGATGCTCATCCCCTACTCTACTCCTTGTACATCTGTGACTATATGGCTCAGTAAAGCGCTAACGATCTTTAACTCATCGATGGTACCATTGTTGTCAGCCAGATCAATGACAATTATGACAAGGTGTACAGGAATGTGATGGAGAACATTGTGCCATGGTGTCAGAACAACCTAGTCCTTCATGTCAGCATGAGGAAGGAGTTGGCGGTTGATCTAAGGAAGCTGTGGTGGGGGGGGGGGGAGCTGTGGGGGGGGGGGGGGGGGTTAGGACAGAGGGGCGAACACAACGCTATCCACATCTACAGTGTGCTATTGAGATGGTCAACAGCATTGACTTGCTTTGCATCCATATCACCAGAGATCTAACCTGAACCCCTTATTGCTGCCTCACCAACAGTCTGTTCCTTTCTTCTTCGTTGATTTTTTAGTATGTGTTAAATGTATTTTTGTAGTGTTCTTTAGCTTGTTTATGTGGGGGGGCGGGGGAGGGGGTTAGGGGAAACTTTTTCTAATATCTTACCTCGACGGAGGTGCGATTTTTTTCTGTATCGTATGTCCATCCGCATTGCGCCTAACATTGAGGAGTTGATGGCCTTTGCTAGGGACCGATTTTGAAAGTGCCACCGCGGTAGCTGCGGGACTTTAACAGTGCGGAGCTCGTAATCCCTTAGCCAGGGATCAATCTCTGAGCTCTACCGCATGTGCCTGCGGACTTTAACATCACGGAGCTTGCGGTCTCTGGTCAGAGACCGACATCAGGAACTTCTTCCCATAGGCGCTTTGAACGCACCGATGGATGGTTCAACTGCACCGACCGCGGGAGAAAAATGAGGGCAGAAGATTAGACTTTATTGCTTATCATCACAGTGAGGAATGTGGGGAATCTGCTGTGGTGGATGTTTATGTAGTTATATGTCTTGTTGCTATTTTTGGTATGGCTGTATGGTAATGCGCATATCACTGTACATTAATTGGTTCACGTGACAATAAAAGATCTTTGAAACTTTTGATCAAGAAAGCATAATAGCAGATTTACTTTCTTAGGCATCTGAGAAGGTTCACGAGAATTCTCTTGAACTTCAACAGATACCCTACAGAAAGTATTCTGACGAGGTGCACCTTGGCCTAGCGTGGCTACTGCTCTGCTTATGACCATCTGAACCCACAGAGAATGGTAAATGCAGCCCAGTTCATCACATGTTTGTCACTTCCTTCTGTCTCCACCAGGGGCGCCGTACGATTGGCAGCCCCGTCAACAGTCTGTTTTTTCGTCTTTTAAAAAAATTTTTACTGTGTGTTAAAGGTTTGTGTAAATGTTCTCTGGTTTGTTTTATGTGGGTGTTGGGGGTAGGGGTCGGGGGAAACTTTTTCAGTTCTTACCTTGCCGGAGATGCGATTACTTTTTAGATCATGTCTCCGGTTGCTCTGCGGCCTACCATCGGTGGAGCTGGAGGCCTCCTCAGACTGACCTTGGCCCCCAACGTGGGGAGTGGACTTAACACCGGAGTCGATCCCTTGCCTACGATCGTTCCAACTGCGACCTGCGGACTTTACATCGGGAGCTCACAGTCTCGGGAGAGGCCGAGTCGGGAAGCTCCAAAGTCATGGAAGGTTCAACCAGCCCCGACGCAGGGTTCGATCGCCAGCACAGGGGAGCTGACATCCCCCCGATGCAGGAGCTGATCGCCCCGATGTGGAGGGCCAAAATGCTGCCGGCTACAGGAGTGAAGATCGTCCCGTCAACGGAAGGCTCGAGGCCCCCGAACGCGGGAGAACAAAGAAGGGAAGAGATTGAACTTTTTTTCACCTTCCATCACAGTAAGGAATGTGGAGGAGTCACTGCGGTGGATGTTTATGTTAAAATGTGTTATGTGTGTTCCGTTGCTTCTTTTTGTATGACTGACTTGGCAAATGATATTCCTCGTTTATGTTGCAAAACGTTCTTGGCTAATAAATATTATTGTGATTGTGTTTGCGATCTAGTCCATCTTCACGGTATATTGCATCAGGAAACCTGGAAGTATTGTCAAGGGTGTCGGCCACTCTGGCCATTCCCTTATTTTTCTTCTACCTTCTGGGAGCTTGAAAGCTTGAAAGTAGGAGCTTGATAGTCTGGACATCCAAACTTAAAATAGCTTCTTCCCCACAGCTCTCAGACTACTGAACCAATCATCTCTATCACATCCCCTTCCTAGAGGTGCTGCTATGTACTCATACCTCATTTGGTTATCCTTTTATTGTACTTATGTTTTTTTTTGCCCTACTTCTGATTGCACTACAATCTTTGCATCATTTTGCATTAGCTGTTGTATTTATTGTTTCAACGATTACCATGTGTACTGTTCACTCTATGAGCTTCATGAGGTGGAGGAATTTCATTGCTCCTTAGTGTAGAGAAAACGGGGAATTACAGACCAGTTAGTCTAACACTGGTAGTGGGGAAACTGCTAGAGTCCATTATTAAAGATGGGATAGCAGCACATTTGGAAAGTGGTGAAATCATTGGACAAAGTCAGCATGGATTTACGAAAGGTTAATCATGTCTGACGAATTTTATAGAATTTTTCGAGGATGTAACTAGTAGAGTGGATAAGGGAGGACGAGTGGATATTTTATATCTGGACTTTCAGAAGGCTTTCGACAAAGTCCCACATAAGAGATTAGTATACAAACTTCAAGCACACGGTATTGGTGGTTCATTATTGATGTGGATAGAGAACTGGCTGGCAGACAGGAAGCAAAGAGGAGGAGTAAACGGGTCCATTTCAGAATGGCAGGTAGTGACTAGTGGGGTACCGCAAGGCTCAGTGCTGGGACCCCGGCTATTTACAATATATATTAATGATTTGGACGAGGGAATTGAATGCAACATCTCCAGGTTTGCGGATGACACGAAGCTGGGGGGGCAGTGTTAGCTGTGATGAGGATACTAGGAGGCTGCAAGGTGACTTGAATAGGCTGGGTGAGTGGGCAAATGCATGGAAGATGCAGTATAATGTGGATAAATGTGAGGTTATCCACTTTGGTGGCAAAATCAGGAAAGTAGACTATTATCTGAATGGTGGCCGATTAGGAAAAGGGGAGATGCAACGAGACCTGGGTGTCATGGTACACCAGTCACTGAAAGTAGGCATGCAGATACAGCAGGCAGTGAAGAAAGCGAATGGTATGTTAGCATTCATAGCAAAAGGATTTGAGTATAGGAGCAGGGAGGTTCTACTGCAGTTGTACAGGGTTTTGGTGAGACCACACCTGGAGTATTGCGTACAGTTTTGGTCTCCAAATCTGAGGAAAGACATTCTTGCCATAGAGGGAGTACAAAGAAGGTTCACCAGACTGATTCCTGGGATGTCAGGACTTTCATATGAAGAAAGACTGGATAGACTCTGCTTGTACTCGCTAGAATTTAGAAGATTGAGGGGGGATCTTATAGAAACTTACAAAATTCTTAAGGGGTTGGACAGGCTAGATGCAGGAAGATTGTTCCCGATGTTGGGGAAGTCCAGAACAAGGGGTCACAGTTTAAGGATAAGGGGGAAATCTTTTAGGACCGAGATGAGAAAAAAAATTTTCACACAGAGGGTGAATCTCTGGAATTGTCTGCCACAGAAGGTAGTTGAGGCCACTTCATTGGCTATATTTAAGAGGGAGTTAGATGTGGCCCTTGTGGCTAGAGGTAGCAATGTTACAAAATTTTGAGATTTTAAACATCAAGTCTGCAATTTATCCCATCAGATAAAGTATAAAAAGAAGTTTAATTTGACACCGAATTCACTTTCATATCTTCAGTATTAAAAAAGTTATGGCCATTTTCATACTCGGAAATTAGCATCTTGTTCCCCATTGCCTTTCCATTGACTTAACACAAAAGCTGTGATCTAGAACAGTCAAAAGCCCATAACTTTCTTAAAAATTAAGAGAACTCAATAAAATGTTCAGTTATTATAGATTGAAGCATTCTGAAACAAATATGAAACAATATTACTTGGATGACCTGAAATTAAAGCATATAATTAGTTAGTTATCTAATTGTAGCTAATTACAAAATTCAATTACTAGATCTAAACATTTATCCATTTCTTAAGAAATGATAAACATTTTTAAATTGCCTAAGTGTCCAAATAACATTCACACAATAATCCACAATATAACATGATTTTTAAATCTCATTTTCATGAATTTATAGGCCAAATGGAAGGGATTTAGTGTTTAATGCCTGTAAATTAATGGCCATTTAAATCAACTTGCGAATGGGTTTTAGTGGAATGCGGTGGATTAGAACATTGCGGTTTGCGCTGAAGTCGGCAGGGAAAATACAGCCAGTTCATACATTCTTTTTGTCCCCTTCTCGCAACATGAAAATGTGATTAAATGCTTCCTAAAAACCAAGTTTTTATGAAAAAATAAACGGTGTCGCTTCTTTTATTGCCTACGTTAGGTCCGTTCTGCTGTCAGCGTTTAGAGCTTTAGAAGATGATTTTTAAACTACTCTAGTTAATAAATAATCTAGCGTAGTTTAAAAATAACTTCATGAATGAAATGTAGGAGCGATTTCTCTTTAGTGACGAAATCGCCCGACATAGATCGATTTGGACCGTCTGGGGAAAAACGGGATTTTAAACCCGCCCCCCTCTGAAAGGCCCCAAAGTCACGCACACGGGGAGCGGCAGAACTGCAGTGCTGCTAAAGGTAGGTATTGTAACATACCTACTAAAGGAATCAGGAGGTGTGGAGAGAAGGCAGGTACAGGATACTGAGTTGGATGATCAGCCATGATCATATTGAATGGCGGTGTAGGCTCGAAGGGCCGAATGGCCTACTCCTGCACCTATTTTCAATGTTTCTATGTTTCTATATGACCATAAACTAATTTGGACATTGTGATTTTTAAAATAGGATTGAGTGACATTTAAATAGCAAAATGCGTGATTTTGCATAAGAAGGAAGATCAAAAGCTCCAAATGAGTGGTTTCTAATTTGTGAAAATTCGAAGCCAGGCTATGAAAAATATTCAGAAGTAATTTTGAAATTGTTTTGCCAATGAAGGTAACCACCTGATGCATAGTCCCTGAACCTTTTTTGCATTGCTTATTCATACTAAACTACGTGTTAATCTAATGGGAGATACAAACAGGGAACAGATAGGTGGCATGAAGCATAGTTTTACCTTTTCTGTCCCAAGTCAAGTCAAGTTGAATTTTTGTCATATGCACAAGGACAGTGAGGTACAGATACATCAAATATCTTGCTTGTAGTCACACGGACACAGACAACACACAAAAACATAAATTATGCATCAATTGTTCACGACAATGAAAAGGAAAGGATTGCGGAAAACAAGATATTAGTACAAAACACAATTTGAAAATAAATTATTGATAATGCAACAGATGGTCACTAGTGTTCCATTACTGAGGATTAGGATGTTGCAGGTCAGTTCAAGAAGCAGATTTTGGAGGAAAGTAGCTGTTCCTGAACCTGCTGGTGCGGGACTTCAGGCTTCTGTACCTCCTACCAGATGGTAGAAGTGAGAAAAGGTATGATGCGGTTGGCGGGAATCCTTTATGATAGATGCAGCTTTCTTGAAGCGGCGACTCATGTAGATGTTGGGAGTGGCTCTGCCTTTGAGGTGTACCGCCGTGATTACCTTAAATGATGGTATGCACAGTACTGTATCAGTATCCACAGTGTGCTGGCACCTCTATAAACTAGATTTTCACATTTTTAATATTACAAAAAATAACTGTAATTTAAAAAATAACATTTATTAATTAAATTGGGTGGTTAGACCCTTAACTAGCTAAAGCAGCTTATAGTTCAACAAACCGCCATTGACACCACCAAGAAAAATATGTGTGCTGGTACCTTTTGTCCATAAGAAACGCACTGGTTAACATTTCGAGTGATCTTTGTGTACTTTTTTTACTTGCGAATGTCTGTAAAAACTGAACCTGTTTGTTACCCATTTTGCATGCGTGTGCGTCACCTACAAAAGGCGTAGAATTAATCAGCTTGCAGGTTCTACAATGTGAATTCAGAGTTAGGAAGAAGACTGAAAAGCAGGACTTCTAGGGTGGTTATCTCTGAATTGCTTCCAGTACCTTGTGCTAATGAGGACAGGAACAGGGAGATAGGGGATCTGAATATGTGGCTGAGGGGCTGGTGCAGGGAGCAAGGATTTAGATTTATAGACTACTGAGATCTCTTCTGGGGTAGGGGTGACCTGTACAAAAGGGACGGGTTACACCTTAACTGGAGGGGGACCGACGTTCTGGCAGGCAGGTTTGCTAGGGCTACACGTGTGTGTTTAAACTAAATAGTAGGGGGGAGGGATTGACAAATTGGGAGTATAAAGATGGAGTTAAAGGGGAAGTGAGTACCGGAAAAGTTACAAAAGACTCCCGAATTAATGGGAAGGAAAGTTTGAGAAGGGATAAGAGAGTAAGGTCAGGGCCAATAGCGAGTGGTGCAAGAGGGGAGGTGAGTACCGAGGTCAAAGTGTTGGAAATGAATGCGTGAAGTATAAAGGGCCTGTCCCACCAGCATCCGACTCCATGCGGTGAGCCCGATCAAACTGGAAGCGGGGGCTGCACGGAGGTCGAGTGATCCCTGTACAGGGCCGATCCCACCAGCATCCGACTCCATGCGGCGAGCGTGACCAAACCGGCAGCGGGGGCCACGCGGAGGTCGGGTGAGTGGCGCGACACGGCGCGAAGAGGCGCGAAGTTGGAGCGAAGTCCGCAAGGTAAGTTCGCAAGGACAGAGAGGGACACACAGAGAGGGGCACGGAGGCACACAGAGAGAGGGCCACGGAGGCACACACAGAGAGGGTCACGGAG
This sequence comes from Okamejei kenojei, assembly GCA_035221665.1. Taxonomy (NCBI): domain Eukaryota; kingdom Metazoa; phylum Chordata; class Chondrichthyes; order Rajiformes; family Rajidae; genus Okamejei; species Okamejei kenojei. Next base: position 22,753,054 of record CM069140.1, on the reverse strand, counting down.
GCACATATAGAGAGGGTCACAGAGGCACGACGTCGTGGCGGTGCGTAATGCGTTAAGGCGACTACGGGCCGACAGGCCGTTGCCGCGCGGAATTTTTGAACACAGTCAGTTTTTCGGAGCCCTGCGCGATGTTGGGACCAGCTCCGCACAACTCCGGCGATCGAAGTGGGACCGGCCCCGCGAGGCCGGACGGTTCAAGCGACCACGCTAGGTCGCGCTCACCGCATGGAGTCCCATGCTGGTAGGACAGGCCCTTAAGAAATAAGTGGACGAGCTTGAGGTTCAGTTAGAGATTGGCAAGTATGATGTGGGAATTACGGAGACATGGCTGCAAGAGGTTCAGGGCTGGGAACTGAATATTCAAGGGTACACCTCCTATTGAAAAGACAGACAGTGGGCAGACGGGGTGGGGTAGCTCTGTTGGTGAGGAGTTAAATTCAGTCCCTTGCAAGGGGTGACATTGAAACAGGAGATGTGGAGTTAGTATGGATAGAACTAAGGAATTGTAAGGATAAAAATACCTTAATGGGACTTATCGACAGGCCCCAAAACAGTAGCCTGGATATAGGGTGCAAGTTGAATCAGGAGTTAGAATTGGCATGTAGTAAAGGTAATGCTGCAGTTGTTGTAATGAGTCGACTCAAACACACATCAAGATACAATACATATTTATTAAATCTACATACAGCAAGGATCTGCAGTCATCACATCTCTGAGCTGCTATTCATTCTAACTAGCGTAATTATCACTAGCAAGCTCTTGATAATGTGAAGTACATAGTAGGCAAGAGTTACTACTAACAAACACTATAATTGGCTAGTATGAAATAGCCAATCTACAGTTGTTATGAGAGATTTCAACATGCAGGTAGACTGGGAAAATCAGGTTGGTACTGGACCCCAAGAAAGGGAATTTGTGGAGTGCTGGATTCTTAGAGCAGCTTGTATTGGAACCTTACAGGGAGAAGGCAATTCTGGATTTAGTGTTATGTAATGAACCGGATTTGATAAAGGAATTTGAGGTGAAGGAGCCATTAGGAAGTAGTGACCATAACATGGTCAGGTTTAATCTACATTTGGAGAGGGAGAAGGGTAAATCGGAGGTGTCAGTGTTACAGTTGAATAAAGGGGACTATGGAGCCATGAGGGAGGAGCTGGCCAAAGTTGACTGGAAAGATACCCTAGCCGAGATGACAGTGGAACAACAATGGCAGGTATTTCTGGGAATAACACAAAAGATGCAGGATCAGTTCATTCCAAAGAGGAAGAAAGATTCCAAGGGGAATAAGAGGCAACCTGACCTGACAAGGGACGTCAGGGTCAGTATAAAAATAAAAGAGAAGTACAACATAGCAAAGATGAGCGGGATGCAAGAGGATTGGATAATGTTTAGAGAGCAACAGAAGATAACTAAAAAGGCAATACGGGGAGAAAAGATGAGGTACGAAGGTAAGCTAGCCAAGAATATAAAAGAGGATAGTAAAAGCTTCTTTAGGTATGTGAAGGGGAAAAAAATAGTTAAGACCAAAGTTGGACTGAAAATGGTGAATTTATTATGGGAGCACAAGGAAATGGCAGATGAGTTGAACAGGTACTTTGGATTTGTCTTCACTAAGGAGGACACAAACAATCTTCCTGATGTACTAGTGGCCAGAGGATCTGGGGTGACAGAGGAACTGAAGGACATTAGGCAGAAAATGGTGTTGGGTAGACTGATGGGACTGAAGGCTGATAAATCTCCAGGGCCTGATGGTCTGCATCCCAGGGTACTTAAGGAAGTGGCTCTAGAAATCGTGGACGGAGATGTGATGACTGCAGATCCTTGCTGTATGTAGAAAGGCGGGAGAGAGAAAACAGTCAGTCTAACAGTCAATCATAAAATATGAAATAGCGGCACAGTTGGATAGCAGTGACAGGATCGGTCCGAGTTAGCATGGATTTACAAAGGGGAAATCTTGACTAATCTGCTGGAATTTATTGAGGATGTAACTAGGAAAATGGACAAGGGAGAATCAGTGGATGTAGTGTACCTGGACTTTCGGAAAGCATTTGATAAGGTCCCACATTGGAGATTAGTGGGCAAAATTAGGGCACATGGTATTGGGGGTAGAGTGCTGACATGGATAGAAAATTGGTTGGCAGACAGGAAACAAAGAGTAGGGTCCCTTTCAGAATGGCAGGCAGTGACTAGTGGGGTACCGCAAGGCTCGGTGCTGGGACCGCTGCTATTTACAACATACATCAATGATTTAGATGAAAGGATTCAAAGTAACATTAGCAAACTTGCAGATGACACAAAGCTGGGTGACAGTGTGAACTGTGAGGAGGATGCTATGAGAATGCAGGGTGACTTGGACAGGTTGGGGAGTGGCCATATGCATGGTAGGTGCAGTTTAATGTGGATAAATGTGAGGTTATCCACTTTGGTAGGAAAAACAGGAAGGCAGATAATTATCTAAATGGTGTCAAGTTGGGAAAAGGGGAAGTTCAACGGGATCTGGGGGTCCTTGTTAATCAGTCAATGAAAGTAAGCATACAGGTACAGAAGGCAGTGAAGAAAGCGAATGGCATGTTGGCCTTCATAACAAGAGGAGTTGAGCATAGGAGTAAAGAGATCCTTCTGCAGTTGTATAGGGGCCTAGTGAGACCACACCTGGAGTATTGTGTGCAGTTTTGGTCCCCTAATTTGAGGAAGGACATTATAGCTATTGAGGAAATGCAGCGTAGGTTTACAAGGTTAATTCCCGAGAATGGAGCGGCTGGGCTTGTATACTCTGGAGTTTAGAAGGATGAGAGGGGATCTTATTGAAACATATAAGATTATTAAGGGTTTGGACATGCTGGGGGCAGGAAACATGTTACCGATGTTTGGGGAGTCCAGAACCAGGGGCCACTGTTTAAGAATAAGGGGTAAACCATTTAGAACGGAGATGAGGAAACACTTTTTCACACAGAGAGTTGTGAGTCTGTGGAATTCTCTGCCTCAGAGGGCGGTGGAGGCCGGTTCTCTGGATACTTTCAAGAGAGAGCTAGATAGGGCTCTTAAAAATAGCAGAGTCAGGGGATATGGGGAGAAGGCAGGAACGGGATACTGATTGGGGATGATCAACCAAGATCACATTGAATGGCGGGGCTGGCTTGAAGCATATTGAATGTCCTACTCCTGCACCTATTGTCTATTATCATATGATTTTCAGCAAATGTTTCTGTCACTCGGGCCAAACAGGTTGCATCCTGTTAAAGTGGCAAGAGCATCACAAGGCTGCTTCCTGTTGCATTTCTAATGGGACACTGGTAAAGTGAGGCAGCTGATCTCTGGCCCAATGCTCAGGCTTTGGGAATGGCATGGGAGCAATGCTCGGGAAACAGCAATGCTCGGGAAACAGGCCCAAGGATTTATCTGTGGCCCTGTTTCCCGTCTCTATGCTGCACCTAGCCAACTTCATCAAAAAGCACAAAAAACTATTTGCCTGCATGGATCATGACCCTGACAGCATTTAGTCATGGACTGGTCAGTAGCAAGTACCATTTACACCCCAAAATTGACAGGCAACAACAATCCCCAGCAAGAGAGTCTAACCACATACCATTGATATTCAATGGCATTTCCATTGTTCAGCTCCCACAACCAACATTGTGGAATTCACCAGTGATCAGAAATTCAAATCAGTATTTTTGTAGGCAAGCTACATAAATACTCTGGCTACAATAGCTGCACACAGGCTATGTTTCCAGCAGCAAGTAGCATACCTCCTGACATCTAAAGCTTTTTCACCATCTACGAAGAGTAAATCAGGAGTGGGATCAAATATTCTCCAACTGCCTCGGTTTCAATAATTCTGAAGGCACTTGAAGCTAAGCCATTGGTAGATAAAAAAGCTGGAGAAACTCAGCGGGTGAGGCAGCATCTATGGAGTGAAGGAATAGGCAACGTTTCGGGTCTAGACCCTTCTTCATGCTAAGCCATTACTCCCTTTACCATTAGAGCAGTGGCTGCAATGATTGCCATAAAATGTACTGCAATTACTAACCTAGGCTACTCTGCCACCACCTCCTGAACCCATTGTCTCCACCACCATGAAAGATACAGCTTTATGCACATTAAAATGCTACAAAGTCACTCATCATCCCATCTTGGAAATATACTGTCATTCATTTTAATCACAGGGAATGGCCCCATAGCAGAAGTGTCCACGTCGTGAGGCTGGAAACTGGAAGTATCCTGAGCTAATTCTGCTACCACCATCATCTATTGCGATGTGATGGCTTCAACTGATTGTCGCCGGAAGCTGGCATCCTTTTCAGGATGGACGATGACTGCGAGGTCAACATTTGTAACAAGATGGACACGAAAAGAAGAAGATCACTGGGAATCATTCACAATCATGGGGAATGCTTTAGAGACTAAAAAGAGACGGCAATTACTGGAACCTTGAGTAAAATACAAAGTGCTGGTGGATCTCAGTTGGTCAAACAACATCTGTGGAGGGAAATGGACATACAACGTTTAGGTTGGGACCCTTCTTCAGACTGATGGAGTTGGGGTAAAAAGCTGGGAGACAGAGATGGGGCAAAGTCTGGCAAGTGATAGGTGGATACAGGTGATGGGGTGCTGGGGGAGGGACAATTAACGAAGATTGTGACAAAGACTGGAGGCGATAAGGAGACCAAAGGGTGTCAGACAAGGAAGGAAGAGAAGTGAAACGTAAAGATGGATGGGGCATTGTACAGCAGCAATACTGCAAAACTATATTCTGTGCTGTGATATTTTTATTTTTGCTCGACCTGCTGTACTTGCGTATGGCTTGATTGTACTCATGTATAGTATTATCAAATTTAATCGGATAACATGTAATCAAAAGCTTTTTACTGCATCTCAGTACACAACAATAATAAATCAAACCAATATTCATGGCAAGCATTGGGTTACCTTAAAGGGCATGATCGGAATAAAATACAGGAAAATTTAGGATAAAATTTAAAGATGAAGTACATCCTCCATGACTAAATGCATCAGCTATATGTGACATTGTTGTCACTTAAGGAACAGTCCAGGAAATGACTTAGTGGCTTAATATAGATTACGACATGGTACAGTGGCTACCAATTCTAGTAATAGGTTGAAAGGTAGGGCCTTGGGACTTGCAAAAACATTAACACCTGTTGCTTAAGAGCTACTTAATGGGAGAGAAAATCAAGTTCACACAGTATCTGGGAAATTTTCCATGAAGAATGAATTAACAGTAAATTGCTAAAAATGAAATGCAGCTCAAATCACTAGCAGCTAAACCACCATCAGGAGTGCCTACCACTCAATCTACTGCCCGCACTTTCGAAAATCTGACTACCCGGCTTGCTTTGTTATTCTGCGTACAAACAGAGACTGAAGAGCATGCCACCAGTGAAGAGAACTACGAGGTGTTGGTCATAGGATGCAGAAGAGCAGTCAAGAGACTGCTTTAGAATAAGTGGACAGAGCCATGTAGGTTGTAATTGTTCTCCCTTTCAAAGCATGCATCAAAGTCATTCTTCTTCTTCTGGCGTGCACAGCCTAAAGTTGTAGGACAACTTGTTATATTTGATTGTGCACGCCGGGTTGATTGCATTCGTCGAAACAGGGCGGACCACGTGAAGGTTGCAATCTTCCACCCCATCAAAGTCATTGATTTATCATTAATGAACTAGGAGCTTTGTGATCTGCTGAGAGCTAGACTGTGCCGTTTAAGACTGGTGATCTGGAGTCACACACACAAAAAAAATTGGGTATGAACTTATAAAGGCCACCACGAGCAGGAATTATAGTCGAATGCTTGACAGCAGTGGCAAGGCTTGTATGCTATCACCATCTACACAGCAAAACACATTCAAAGGGAGAATAATGGCACACCGATATAAAGCACCACAACTGATAACCCTGTGGTCTCAGTCCTTGAGGCCGACGTCAAAGATCCAGAGGGTAAATCCAAGTAGAGTGTCAGGCTCAGAAAACATACCTGGCTCTGTGGGAAAGATCTGTGTGCAACAACTGGCAGGAGTGTTCAAGGACTTCAACTTTTCGTTTCTGAGGTTCATACCTGTTTCAGAAGGATATCCATCGTACTGGTGCAAAAGAGGAGCATGGTGACCTTCTTCGAGTGCTTTGGAAGGCTAGTTATGACATGGATCAATTCCTGCCTCAGAAATGACCTGAATGACGATTGAATTTGCAGATGCTATCTCACTAGTTTTCCATCATTTCAGCATTCAACGCAATCATCCCCTCCAAACTCTTCATAAAGCTCCAATAGCTGAGCCTCTGTATCCTTGGCTTCCTCATAGACAGACCACAATCCGTGCAAATTAGTAACAATATCCCGTGCTCGCTGACCAACATAAGTTCAGGTTTAGGTTCACGTTTATTAAGTACAGTGTAAAGCTTTGTTTTACATGCCATCCAATCAAATCAGATAACACTATATCTAAATACAATCTACTGATTATTATTACAGATCTCTTTATAGCGGATTTTGGTTGTAGCAAATTAAATCTGTTGTAGCTGAGGCATCCATTCATATCGGATTTGGGAATGACAAAGGGTATTGGTATGGATCTAGATAGATATAAAATGAAATTGTATTGGCCAAATTATATGAATAGGTATTAGATGAGGATTGCGTAGTCAGTTAAATGAAAGGTTGTAGACAAATCAGGAATTACAAAATGAAATAAAATACTTTCATTAGCGGTTGTCTTGAAAATAGACAATAGACAATTGGTGCAGGAGTAGGCCATTTGGGCCCTTCGAGCCAGCACCGCCATTCAATGTGATCATGGCTGATCATCCCAAATCAGTACCCCGTTCCTGCCATTCCCCATATCCCCATCTCCACTATCTTTAAGAGCCCTATCTAGCTCTCTCTTGAAAGCATCCAGAGAACCGGCCTCTACCGCCCTCTGAGGCAGAGAATTCCACAGACAAAGTGGCAAGGCGAATAACTTGATTGGATGATTTACATAAAGAGCTCCAGGATAGGCAGGCTTCCAGGGCATTGGGGCAGAAAGGTAAGCTGGAATGCTTGGTATTTTGCAAGGACAGAGAGAGCGACACCCTATTTTGTTTTCTAAGAAATAGGGTGTCGATAGTAGATTTGAGGAAGAGAGAGATCAGTCAATCAAATTGTATTATAACAAATATAATACAATATCAAGGAACGGCAGGGCGGCACGGTGGTGCAGCAGCGCCAGAGACCCGGGGTCGAATCCAACTGCAGGTGCTGTCTGTATGGAGTTTGTACGTTCTCCCTGTGACCGCATGGGTTTTCTCCGAGATTGGTTTCCTCCCACACCAAAGGAGTACAAGTTTATAGGTTAATTGGCTTGGTATAAAATGTAAATTGTCCCTAGTGTTAGTGTGCGGGGATCGCTGGTCAGTGAGGACCCGATGGGCCAAAGGGCCTGTCTCCACGCTGTATCTGAACTAAACTAAACTAAACTGCAAATGCTTGTATAAAGCAAAGATCGACACAAAATGCTGGAGTAACTCAGCAGGTCAGGCAGCATCCCTGGAACACATGGATCAGTGACATTTCTGGTCAGAACCCTTTTTCAGTCGGACCTGACAAGTCACCTATCCATGTTTCCAGGGAAGCAGCCTGACCTGCTGAGTTACTTCAACACTTTGTGTTTATCAATCAACTAACATGGGTTCGGGTAGTGAGATATGGTCAACAATTTAGTGGTATTGGATAGAGGAACACAGTGGTAGGTCTCATGAAGCCGGATTCCTGGAGAGCATAGGGAGACATGCCACAGAAGAGGTGAGTTCACAGCTAGGCATCGCTGTACTTTGAAGAGACAAACCTTTTTTTCCCCATTATGCAGTGACAGATATTTAGGTATAAACTGTTTACGTTTCTGGAATCTACAATTACTGTTGCCTTCACTAATCCTTCTCGGCTCCTTCAAAAGCAGAAAAGCATCTTTTGGGCTTTATTAACCCCTGTGTGAAATTGAAATATTATTTAAGTCTTGATAGTTTTCTTAAGATTCCAATCAAGATTACAAATATAAAAACTCTGCATTTATTCATTTTGCTACATAAGTGTCCATGTTTTATTTACAACTGGCACTCATAGTATGGTAGTTATTAGAAGCATGGGTACTCTTAGGCAATGCTACTGTTGGTGTTTATTTTTTTGTGTGAGATGTTGTGGTGTAGTCTGCAGTTAGCCCCCGTGACAGAAAAGTTGCATCGAGGACTGATGGACTGATTTGTGCTTGTTATCATCTAATGAAGCTCCTGTTATCATTCTACGCATTCCTAAGTTGATGAAAGGAATGGAAATTGCAGAATTATCTGGTCCTCCACACCATGCCCTTGCTTTATTTTAATGAAGAAAAGAATTACGTCAATTGTATTCTATTTCCATTGTCAACAGCTAATCTATTAGTCTTTGGAAATGCTTAACTACCATAGGTTCATTTGGGAAGAAGATAGCTTGCAAAGGGATCTGAGCCGTATTTTGCACTGAAGCAAAATATAAATTGTGCTTATGGTGCAGAAGCAATTTCATAACTTTGCTTCATAGACTATTTCTTTTTGAAGAATTTATTGGTTCTATAATTGTTGTGAAATGTACCAGAGTGGTGCACATTTTGATTATGTATATATTGGTTTCATACTGGAGTTTATGTTTGTGTATCTGGGCAGTGTTCCTTTTTATTGGGCTTTTTTTTCTGACAAAACTGGGGGAGGTGGACAGACTTGAAAGAGGAGAAAAGAACCAGACTCATCCAGCATCAGACATTATCAGTTGCTTCTGTTGCATTTTTAATGAACTCTGAGCCACATTGCCAGGTCAGTAGAATTTAAGCCTGATTATGGAAAGGCTGAAATTTTATATTCTTCCAGGCTGAACATTGTGTCTGTACTGAGTCCAGTTCTCATTACAAAGGTGGAGAACAAAAGTTCAAAACCTTGGAATTGTGGAGAGAAAAATCATAAGGATGATGCTAACATTGGAATTCATTTGAATCTTAAAGCAAAATGAGGGTGGTATTACACAGATAAAGCACCCAAGGGTTAACCTCTGAAATATTATAAATATACAGAATAAGGAAAACCAGCTAAAGCTGACTCTCTCAGCTAAAGCAAGATATTATCCGGGCGTTACTTCGTAATGTGACTAAATGTGAAGCCTGTTCACCTATTGGATAACTATTTGAACTTCCAAGAGTGCAGTATGATTTGAAAGAAATCCCATTGTTCTGTCATCCTGATAATTGTGCTCCTTTCAGCCTTTATTTACTTCTGCACATACAGTAAAATCCTTGTATCTATTAAGCTAGGTCAAAGATTGAGGCTTCTCTACAGGCTGGGTTTCTGTAAATACTATATTTACTACTATAAATACTATACTGATATTGTTATCCTAGTGACCCTGGGTCCAGATTATTCCCTATCCTAAGTGTGTGGGCGACACAGAATGAAGGCACGGAAAGCAGTGGCAGGGCCCAATTTAGATGAGCTGCTTGGTTGAGAAAATGTCAAACTCCTGAAATAAGAACATAAGACACAAGAGCAGAAATAGGCCATTCGGCCCATTGAATTTGCTCTGCCATTCGATCATGGCCAATCTATTTTTCCCTCTCAACCCCAATTCTACTGCTTTCTCACTGTAACTTGACGCCCTTACTAATCAAGAACCTATCAAAATGCGTAGGAAGGAACTGCAGATGCTAGTTTACACTGAAGATGGACACAAAATGCTGGAGTAACTCAGCAGGTCAGGCAGCATCTCTGGAGAAAAGGAATGGGTGACGTTTTTTGTGGCGAGTCCAGTGTCGGAAGGAGGGTCTCAACCCGAAACTTCATTCATATCTTTTCTCCAGAGAAGCTACCTGCCCCGCTGAGTTACTCCAGCATTTTGTGTCTATATCTTCAAGAACCTATCAATATCCACTTAAAAAATATCCAATGGCTTGGCCTTCACCGCTGTCGGCAATGAATTCCACAGATTCACCACTGTCTGGCAAAATAAATTCCCCCTCTTCTAAAGGCACGTCCTTTTATTCTGAGGCTAGGTTCTATTGAGATTTCCCCATCATCCTTCTAAACTCCAGTGAGTACAGGTTTAGAGCCATCAAACGGTCCACATACATTAATTGATTCTTGTAAACCTCCTCCGGACCCTTTCCATGCCAGCACATCTTTCCTCAGATAGGGGGCTGAAAAACTGCAGACAGTATCCAAATGTAGTCTGACCAGCGCCCAAAAAGCCTCAGAAATGTTCTCCACCAGGACAGAAGAAGTTGCAAATGGAACTTGCAAATACTTAAAATCATTAAGGGTATAGACAGATGGACACAAAATGTCATTAGTAGAACAATCAAACACTACAGGACAGAATGAAGGTGATAGAAAGGTTTCATGTTTCACTAGACTAAGTGGGAACTGTTGGGTCTCTGTCACACAGGAGGCCTGGTCCCCCAACGCAACCTGTTCCCCAACGCAATATTCCACCACTCACGCCTAGCCCCCTCCCATCAAATCCACCCCTCCCTGTCCCCACCTCCCTCTACTCCCCCTTCTATGCCACATTGTCCATCACCCCGGACCCCTTCTACCCCCCTCCCTACCCCCCTGCACTCCACTACCCCACTCCCTCCCTGTCTTCCCCCCTCCTTCCCTCTCTTTTGCCCTCCTTCCCTCTCCCTCTCTCCACCTACCTCCCTCATCCATCTCTCCCCCTCCCTCAGCCCTCTCTCCCCTCTCCATCCCGCATCCCACTCTCCCCCTATCTGCCTCATCCCTCTCTCCCCTCTCCCTCCCTCATCCCTCTCTCCCCCCTCCCTCCCTCATCCCTCTCCCCCCCCTCACTCCCTCATCCCTCGCGGTATCACGCTGCGCTCCAGGATTTTGTAGGGCACAAAATCTTCCAGCGCCTCCAGTGACGTATCGCATACACACGCGGGCGTATTGCGGTCGCACGCAGGCGTCCTGACCTCGTACGTGTAGCTCATGGTGAGGTTTGATTACGTCACCGTGTGAAACCAATGGTCGCCGCGCACCAACAATACGCAGTCGGCCACAATGAGAAAATAATTACACTGTGAGCATCAATGCTTTCAGAGTAATGCCTTCAGAGTAACACCTTAATAAGTATTTTTGAAACATCCTTAGTTAAGGATGTTTCAAAAGTTAACATCCAGGTAAGGATTGCAGATTTTATATCCTAAAAGAACACTAGTAACCAAATTAGTTTTTTTTAAATAACCACCAACAATTTTACTAACACCATTTAAAAAACATTTGCAAACTAATTCTTAAGCTGGGTTCAAACCCTCAAACCGCTATAAAGGAATACAATTTTGTGTTTGTTGGGAGTAATTCAGAAAGTTTAAAAGTAAATGAATTTTTCCAGCAAACAATAATTTTATCAATGTTTCACTTAACAAATGATGTAAATACGCTGACTCTACTTGCAAATTATGTAAATACTGTATTAATATTATTAATTTGCTCCTTTGACCGCATAACGGCCCTATCTACTGATGCCGAGTGAGCCTGCGGGCCGCAAACGAGCTGGAGGAGTGCCGGGCAGCAGCAGCAGCCGTTATGGGGCACGCAATGAGAAGGTGATAGAGCCGGGCTGGGGGGGGGAGTGGAGGACAGCCGGGTGGCAGCAGGTGGTCGTGCGGGGCACGCGATGAGAAGGTGGCCAGCGTGAGGCGAGAAAATTAGTGAGTGGGGGTGGGGGGCGGAAAGGAATTTATTAAAAATGTGTACAGAAAAATGACTAAATTTAATAAGGAGTGGATCAGCGCATGTAGAAGTAAAATGGCTAGCGAAATGGTAAAAATCTCGGCGTTTTTGCGTCTGGTTTTCACGGAGTAACGAATCAAAGACAAAAATAATGACACATAGAAACGAAACATAGAAATTAGGTGCAGGAGTAGGCCATTCAGCCCTTCGAGCCTGCACCGCCATTCAATATGATCATGGCTGATCATCAACTCAGTATCCCGTACCTGCCTTCTCTCCATACCCTCTGATCCCCTTTAGCCACAAGGGCCACATCCAACTCACTCTTAAATATAGCCAATGAACTGGCCTCAACTAAGAGAGTTCCAGAGACTCACCACTCTCTGTGTGAAGAAAGTCTTTCTCATCTCGGTCTTAAAGGATTTCCCCCTTATCCTTAAGCTGTGACCCCTTGTCCTGGACTTCCCCAACATCGGGAACAATCTTCCTGCATCTAGCCTGTCCAACCCCTTAAGAATTTTGTAAGTTTCTATAAGATCCCCTCTTAATCTCCTAAATATCCAGAGAGTATAAACCGAGTCTATCCAGCATAAGACAGTCCTGAATGGAATCAAAGCATCCCTCTATGGCAATAATGTCCTTCCTCAGATTTGGAGACCAAAACTGCACGCAATACTCCAGGTGTGGTCTCACCAAGACCCTGTACAATGAAGTAGAACCTCCCTGCTCCTGTACTCAAATCCTTTTGCGTCTGCTTTTTTCACTCCTGCATGCCTACTTTCAATGACTGGTGTACCATGACACCCAGGTCTCGCTGCATCTCCCCTTTTTCCTAATCGGCCACCATTTAAATAATAGTCTGTTTTTCCTGTTTTTGCCACCAAAGTGGATTTATCCACATTATACTGCATCTGCAAACATTTGCCCACTAATCCAAGTCACCTTGCAGTCTCCTAGCAGACACCCACACACAGAGTTTTAAAAGTATACTAGACCCAGTGCAGACCCGTTGGATCTGTTCCCCCAGCGTGCATTTGCGGGGGGGGGGGGGTGCGGGGTGGCATGTGGCGTCACACACACTAACCATCCCCACACTAACTACCCCCTTGATATCATGTTAATATTATTAATTAGATCCTTTTACCCCATAACCGCCCTAGCCACTGACGCATAGCCCCCAACTCCCAAGGAGGGCAGGGTTGGGGAGGAGGGGAGAGAGAGATGGGAGGTGAGAGAGTGGGACAGAGGGGGAAGGGAAAGAGGGAGATGAGGTGAGAAGGGAGGGGGAGAGGTGGGGAAGGGAGGGGGAGAGGTGGGGGGGAGAGGTGGGGGGAGGGGTGGAAGGAAGGGGGAAGGGGGTTTAGGGGAGGGCAGGGGGAGGAAGGGGAGAGAGAGAGAGAGGGGAGCGAGAGGGAGGGGAGAGAAGGGGAGGGAGAGAGAGAGAGAAGAGAGAGAGGGGGGAGAGAGAGCGTGGGGGAGATAGAGAGAGGGGGAGAGAGAGAGGGGAGGGGGAGAGAGAGAAGGGGAGAGGGGGGTAGAGAGTGAGAGCAGAGAGAGAATGGGGAGAGACAAGGAGAAAGGAGCAGAGACAGAAGGGCAAGAGACAGGGGTGGAAGGGAGGAGGTGAGGGGGGGAGGGTGGGGGTGGAGGGGTGAGAGATGGGAGGAGAGCGAGGGGGAGAGAGGGGGCTGAGAGGGGGAGGGGGGGGGGGGGGGGGGGGGGGGGAAGGGAGGGGGAGGGGGAAGTGAGGGGGAGGTGGGGGGGGAAGGGAGGGTGGGGAGGGGATGGGGTAAGGGAGAGAGGGGGAAGAGGGGAGGGAGGAGGAGATGGGATAGGGGGGAGAGGGGGGAAGACTGGTGAGGGAGGAGGAGTTGGGGTAGGGGAGAGGGGATGAGAGGGGTAGGGGAGAGAGAGCTCTCTCCCTCACCTCCCCCATTACCCCCTCTCCCTCCCTACTCTCTCCTCTCCCTCAATTCCCCACTCCCCCTCCCCAGGATCGGGCCTGAACCCCGCCCGCCCGTCCGTCTCCCGATCTGCAGAGCATTTTGAGAAGGGGTTGGAGTGGGCAGGTCTGCGTGAGAGTGGAGCTGTCGGCTTGTGGTCAAAGATCCTGCCTGTGGCTCTCTGTAGCGCGCAGGGGATGGGAGGGGCGCGCAGGCGGGCGGGGCTTCGTGAGCTGCGCCAGCTGTGGGTTCAGTTGAACTTACGCCTTATCTCTTCACCCGATCGGCAGAGCATTTATCCCGCCAGCCCGTCGCCTTATCTCTCCTCCCGTTCGGCAGAGCATTTTGAGAAGTGGGGCGGGGGTTTCGATTGGGCAGGCGCGCGGGCAATTCCAGCTGCGGGAGGCACAAAAGAGTGTTTAAGGATTTAAAAGCAAAAACATTGGTAGAATGCTAGGGAGATGGAATCTGTTTATTTGTTGTTACTTTGAGCTAGTGTTCACTTTCTAGCCCAAATTGTTCTTCCATGTTATAATCATCCTATAATTCTGATTTGCTTTGCTATTCCCATCCATGTGAAAGAGGAATATTCTATCATAGTTCCAATCCGCATTGAATATAGGGGGGACACTTTGAGGAATCAGGAGATGTTTCAAACTTGGAAGAACCTGTATTTTGAAAATCTGTTACTGTGGCCAAAGTTTCAATGGACCTATTAAGGTTCACATCTGTTAACTCCCAAGCTGTTAATAGTCAGTTTTTCTGCCCTTAATAAGGCATTTGGAAAAGGTAGGCCTGAGGGTTTTACCATGAGGAATTTCTGCACTGATATTCTTTGGATGTAAAGTATAGTCTCAAACAATCATTCAATTTTTTTTGTTATGACTGATCTTTCTGAGGTTTATCTTTTCATCTATTTTTTGTAAGGGCTTCCTAACAGAACAGTCGGTCAAATGCTATCTCTTCTCTTGTCATTCAATTCTGGTAGGTTTCTGGCAAAAAGGGCAAATTATTTGTCTGGGTGACATTTGATGGCATTGTTGATAATCACTCTCACTCCTCTCTACATTGATGATTGGTAAAAAACTGTGAGGGAAATAGGCCAAGGATGAGCCTAAATTAGTTTTGAGTCTTACAATATGGCCGACTCATGTAGATTTTACCTTTACTTCCTTAAGCACACAACAACCTTCAATAGCATTGAAGTCAATCAGCAATGGAATATAACAGTATACAGCGATAAGAACCAATGTAAGAATACAGTGCCTCACTTTGAGGTTCCAATCCTCATGGGTCATGCACAGTCAATGTTTGAGTGCCATTTTACATTGTTGAGTTTTAACAAATAATGTTAGGCAATTGCCATTGCTGTACTTGATTGAATTGCCTTGAATATGCACTTTTTCTTGAATTGAATTTAATTGAATTGAATACAATTTATTAGCCAAGTATGTATACATACAAGGAATTTGCATCTTAGTTAGTGAATGTGAAGACTGGCATGTCTTTCTGCCTACAATCCATGGCACAAGATCAATTGTGCCATGACATTGACTAATATTAAATTACTTAACACACAAAACAAAGTGTGAATGCAGAACTTTCTTCCTTTGTGTAGCCCAACAGTTTATTGCCATTTCAATAATATTTCCCAAATAAAAATACTATTTTACGATTTAGGGTAGACATAATTGCTGGAGAAACTCAGCGGGTGAGGTAGCATCTATGGAGCAAAGGAATAGGTGACATTTCAGGTCGAGACCCTTCTTCAGACTGATGTGGGGGTGGGGGTGGGGGTGGGGGGGGGAGAGCGGGAAGAAGAAAGGAAGAGACAGTAGGAGGCAGTAGGCTGTTGGAGAGCTGGGAGGGGAAGGAGGGAGAAAGCAAGGACTACCTGAAATTGGAGAAGTCAATGTTCATACCGCTGGGGTGTAAACTACCCAAACAAAATATGAGGTGCTGCTCCTCTAATTTGTGATGGGACAGACTCTGGCCAAGGATGAGGCCCAGGACAGAAAGGTCGATTTGGAATGGGAGGGTGAGTTGAAGTGCTGAGCCACTGGTAGATCAGGTTGGTTAATGCGAACTGAGCGGAGGTGTTGGGCGAAGCGATGTAGAGTAGCTGACACCTAGAACGGCGGATGCAATAAATGAGGTTGGAGGAGGTGCAGGTGAACCACTGCCTCATCTGGAAAGACTGCTTGGGACCTTGGATGGAGTCGAGGGGGGAGGTAAAACGACAAGTGTATCATTTCCTACGTTTGCAAGGGAAAGTACCAGGGGAGGGGGTGGTTTGGGTGGGAAGGGACAAATTGACCAATGAGTTACGGAGGGAGCGGTCTCTGCGGAAAGCCGAAAGGGGAAGAGATGGGAAGATATGGCCAGTGGTGAGATCCCGTTGGAGGTGGCCAAAATGTCGGGAGGATTATCTGTTTTATGCGATGGCTGGTAGGGTGGAAGGTGAGGACAAGGGGGACTCTCTCCTTGTTACCAGTGGGAAAGTGAGATTGGAGCTACGGGATATAGAGAAGACCCTGGTGAGAGCCTCATCTATAGTCGAAGAGGGGAACCCCCGTTCCCTAAAGAATGAGGACATCTCCGATGCCCTGGTTTGGAACACCTCATCCTGGGTGCTGATGTTGCGTAGACGGAATGCGTTTCTCCAGCATTTTTGTCTATCTTCGATTTTTCCAGCATCTGCAGTTCTTTCTTAAACATTTTACAATTTAAAATAAGTCTGTGGATCTTATCATTGGTCACTACGTGAATTTTTTTCCCATTACTAATGTTTGTCATTAAAACTCACAGAAATATAAGAGCTTAATCAGTCTCAGTTCATTTTAGACTGGAATGCCAAATATTTACTGAATTGAAATTACTACAAAATGAAATACTTTCATGAACAGCTGATCTACATTAATTCATATTCATAATTATCTATGTATCATGCTATATATGTCAACACAGAACCATTGAATAAATATAATAACACAGCAATCATAAGCCAATTGATGTGTAACCTTGAGCTGTTGTTCTCTACTAATTATAACATGATCTGTCTTGACAGGCTGACATAAGAGTGTTTATGTTTCAACCAAACTACTGGTCTAAGATCCAATGAAATGAGGTAATCTCTTAAAAAATTAACTATTGTTTAAAAGAGCAGTATGCCCAAGGCTGAACTTGTTAGGACTGAGCAACTAATGTTGTGATTTGACCACTAGCAATCTGTTAGGTGACCTTTATTCATTCAGTTTGGTTTTATTAAGAAAAATGAAGCATTAACAGTCTGCCAGATTTTAGGTTAATGGAGATTTAGAGTCAATTTCAAAAAATAAATATGTTTGCTCCTGGAAAGTGGTTTTATGTGCTAGTTTTCTTATTTTTAATATATGTCCATGACGGGTGAGGCTCTTGAGGCTCTGGTATATAATACAGAAAATCGACAGTTAAAGGTGCAACAGATATAATTGTTCCTCACTTTAATTTGTCATAACAGCAAACATAAACCAACATCAAAATCATAAAGTCTGAAGAAGGGTTTCGACCTGAAATGTCACCCTTTCATTCTATCTAGAGAGTCCCGCTGAGTTACTCCAGCTTATTCCGACCAGGAGGCAGAAACTAAAATCTGCTACGTCTGTGGTAGGAACAATGAAAAGGTGGACAAGAGAGGGCATTGAGAACCTACAATCCTGCTTTGACTGCACAGATTGGAATGTGTTCAGGAAAGCAACCACAAGCTTCGATGAGTATACAGACATTGTATCATCATATGTCAGCTTTTGTGAGGACAGTTGTATTCCAACTGGGACCCGGACCTGGTTCAACAACGACAAGCTCTGGGTTACTGCAGAACTCAGACAGCTCTGACAGTGTAAAGAGGAAGCCTATAGGAGCGGGGATGCAGACCTCTACAGGAAGGTAAAGTACAAGCTGAGAAGAGGAATCAGAGCTGCCAAGGAAAGGTACTCTGAGAAGTTGAGGAGCAAGTTCTCAGCTAGTGACTCTTCTTCAGTTTGGAAGGGCTTGCAAGAAATCACCAGCTACAAGAGGAAAGCCCTCCGCTCTTTGGACAATCGTCAGCTGACCAATGACCTGAATGAGCTCTACTGCAGCAGAAATGTAACCCTGGTACCCCCTCCTGCCGGCCGCCGATAGTCACCGAGGTGGCCAGCAAGATCCATCGACTGTATGTCTGGGACCGGCGCTCAGGGCTCAAATTCTTGGTGGACACTGGGGCGGAGGTCAGCGTATTGCCCCCATCTGGACTTGACCCTCATGCTGGTAAGAGGGGCCCCCCGTTAACTGCTGCGAATGGTAGTTCAATCCCATATGGCGTCCGCACGGTTCCTGTCATTTTCGGCGCGTGCCATTTCACCTGGCCATTCAACATCGCGGATGTGGCCCAGCCACTGCTGGGCACAGATTTTTTGTGGGGGCAGTCGCTCCTCGTGGACGTGAGGGGCCACTTGTCAACTTATGAGAAGATCTCCTTGCGCTCCACTGCGCCCACCGCGCCGGTCAATAACTCAATAATGATGGTGGACAATGTCTATGCCCAGGTACTGGCTGAGTTTCCGGACATTGTCACCCCCAAGTTCGGCTTGGCCAGCCTGAGGCACAGTGTCATGCACCATCTTCTAACATCGGGTCCACCGCTCCACGCCCACGCGCATAGGCTCGCTCCTGACAAGCTCCTCATAGCAAAGGCGGAGTTTCGGCGTATGGATGCCATGGGCATCGTTCGATGCTCCAACAGCCCATGGGCCGCCCTGCTGCACATAGTGACAAAGGTGTCTGGCGGCTGGAGGCCGCGCGGGGACTACAGCCATCTTAACGAGGCCATGACGGCTGATCGTTACCCTAGTCCCAGGGCCAGATTTCGATGAAGAGAGGCCCGAGGCTATTCCTCTTGTGAGGCCCCTCCTAATCCCCCACCCCCACGACGAGAGGAAGATGGAAGAGTCCCCCAGATTGACACCGATGTGCTGCTGAGCGTGGCCAATGAGATAATGGCTGGAAAGCTGCGCTTTTTATTTATTGCCAGTGTCGAGTTATTGGCTTAAAACACTATTATTCTGAAATGGAGGGCAAGGAAAATTACTGAAGTGTTGTTTAGAGACTACAGTGCGTTGTGACAGCATACGTAATGACAAGTGGCAAAAATATTGTACACCAGGCCCGTACGAAGCTTTTTAAAAAGGGAGGTGGCATGGCAGGATTACAAAAATGTTATGTGCAATAAGTGCACGCAGCGCATATAACAAGCGTGAAGGTCAAAGACCCTTGCGGCTGCGGTCCAGGGCCCGCTCAAGAGCCCTGGAAGCTCTGGGGTTTTAGATGCTTTCAGGTGCATTCTGAGCCTTAATTTGCAGCATTTTTGCACCAAATATATGACCAATATTTCAGAAATAATTTTAGTTGAGTCAAGAGTAATGATTGGTTGGAATGGGATGATTGGGCTCATTGTTGTACACATTTTTAAAAATCAAAAATTGAAGCTGTCCTTATTTTAATAATCAAGTTGTACTGTAAAATGTTATGTAAAATGTTATAAAGGAGCATGCAAACACTGCAAATAAAATACGGTAAGTTTTTGCAGTAAATAAAACCTTTTTTTAGAAAATGTTTTGTGTGTTGATTTGATTGCCTGTAACTATGTTAGTGTGCACATTAAAAATATGATGCAAAATGAAAGTCGCAAACTATGGAATACATATTTTTCAGTATTGTTATCAAGGAAAAGAAAGCAGTTCCAATTGTTTGATATTATTCATATGGAGGAGAAAATATAATTGCTCTAAAACCTACCTTAATTTTGCAATTTCACTAAAGATAATCCCCCCTTCTCCTTCCCCCTCTCCCTCCCTCCCCATCTCTCTCCCTCCCCATCTCTCTCTCCCCCTCCCCTCACCCTTTCCACTCTCTCTCTCCCCCTCCCCTCCGTCTCCCTCCCCCCTCTGTCTCAACCAGCCCTTTCCCCCTTTCACATCCCCCCTCTCTCCTTCCCTCCCCCTCTCTCTCCCTCCCACACTGCAAGGCTTCAGACACCGCAGCCCCCTCCCACCGGCCCGGAGAAATGGGCACTCCCGTAAAGCAATATTCCACTACTTACCCGGTAGTAGACACCTAGGATCTATGGTAGACACGAGGCATCGAGTGATTGTGTGGAGTGCAAATGGAGATCTGAACTCACCCGGGCCCACTGCTCACGCGTGGAGAGACAACGTCATTTTGCGTCACCGGCGGATGGTCGCAATTTTTTTCCCCAAAACTTCCAGCGGCCGGAACCAGAATTTCGGGTAATTTCCGTCAAAGTGGAAACGCTGATAGCGCTCTTTTTTTTTTTTTCTCAGGATTTTTTTTACTCTGGGAAAAAAACACCTTGGCTGGAGGCACCCTAGATTTTGAGGCCCTAGGATTCAGCCTATGAAGCCTATAGGTAAATCCAGCCTGGCGATGCCCCCCTAGATCTCGAGGCCCTAAGCTTAAGCTTGTGAAGCTTATACGTAAATCCGGCCCTGCCTATTCCCCACATACAGGCTTCTCAGCACATCTATCCGGGGCTAGGTTCTTCTCCAAAATTGACCTAGTCCGGGGATATTACCAGATCCCCGTGCGACCTGAGGATGTTTCCAAGATGGCAATTATCACCCCGTTCGGGTTGTTCGAGTTCTTGCGGATACCCTTTGGCTTTAAGTACGCCGCGCAGGCCTTTCAGCGCCTGATGGACACCGTGGTGCGCGGGCTCAACTTCCAGTTTGTCTTCTTGGACGACATCCTTGTGGCAAGTCGCTCACGAGGGAAACACTGCGCCCACCTGCGTCTACTCTTCCAACGTTTCTGTGACCATGGCCTCGTAATTAACCCTGGCAAGTTCCAATTCGGTCTTCGGGCCATCAACTTCCTGGGGCAAAGGGTGACATGGCACGGAGCAGTGCCTCTGCCGGACAGGGTTGAGGCTACCGCCAGTTCCCGCAGCTTGCTACGGTACGTGGCCTCCGGGAGTTTGTAGGGATGGTCACATTTTACCACCGGTTTGTTCCAGCGGCTGCCAAACTTTTGCGGCCGCTTTTCCAGTTGCTGACGGGCAAGCAATGGTGGATACAATGGGACGCTGTCTCCACAGTGGCATTTGAGGGGGCGAAGGAGGCCTTGGCTCGGGAGACTATGCTCTTGCATCCGTCGGCCGAGGCCCCCTTAGCCCTTACCGTGGATGTCTTGGTCTCTGCGGTCGGTGGCATTTTGGTCAGTTAACTGCCATTGGTGGCCTCTCGCCTTCTTTAGTTGTCACCTGCACGCTGTGGAGCAGCCCTACAGCATTTTCGACCGGGCATTGCTCGCCTTACACCTCTCAGTGCGGCTCTTCCGGTACTTCCTCGAGGGCCGCTCCTTTGTAGGCTTCACGGACCACAAGCCCCTCACGTTTGCTTTCGTGAAAGTTTCGGATCCTTGGTCCGCTCGCCAGCAGCGCCAGCTGGCGGCTATTTCGGAGTATACAACGGACGTCCGGCACATCGCTGGGAAATGCAACCTCGTGGCGGATAGTTTGTCCCATCCAGCAATTGCAGCCGTGCTTAACCCGGAAGGTTTATGTGGCACAGACTTCGGAAACATTCCCTCGCTGGGCCCGGGCGTGCATCCCGTGCCAGACATCAAAGGTGCATCGACACGTCCGAGCGCCCATTCAAGACTTCGCAGTGCCACACCGGCGGTTCGATCACGTACACATGGACATCATGGGGCCACTGCTACCGCCCCAGAGTGTTTCACACCTCCTTCGGGTGGTTGATCATTTTACGCGGTGGCCGGAGGCCATCCCGCTCACGGACACTACAACTCAGTCGTGCGCTTGTGTCTTCGTGGCAACTTGGATTGGCCGCTTTGGGGTTCCACTTCACACCACGTCCAACTGGGGCACCCAGTTCTTGTCTGAACTGTGGTCCGCCATGGCCCGCCTGTTGGGGACGCAGCGTATACTCTGGGTTGGTGGAGTGGTTCCACTGCTGTCTGAAGGCTGCCCTGATGGCTCATCTCACTGGCCCTGGGTGGATGGACGAGTTGCCATGGGTCCTGTTGGGGATTTGGACGGCCCCCAAGGAGGATCTGTCACCGTCCTCCGCAGAGTTGGTATATGGTGCTCCATTCACCGTCCCCGGGGAGTTTGTCCCTGCTGCTGATAGGTCCCTGGAATCCCCGTCATTGGTGCTGATACGCTTGTGGGAGAGGGTCGGCGCCCTTCCTCAAATCCCAACGTCGCGTCATGGGGTAGCCCCTTCCCTTGTGTTACTGCCGCTGATGGGCTGCCCGTACGTTTTTCTTCGCCGTGACTCCCACAGGGAGTCCTGTGTCCTGACCTGAGTTGCCTGCATTTTCAGCTTTTATTGAGGTATAATCCTGAGCATGTATGGTAAAATTAGGCGCCAACTAAGTGAGGAGGCATGTAAATTGGGTTGCTATTTAAAAAACGAGTGACGTCCTGGCACCAACGTGATATGTTTTCAGGACAAACGTGGCATGCTTAATGTCTTATAAACAAAAGATATTTGTGAACTGGGGAGAAAGTCAAAGGAGTTAAAGACTAAACGAACCAAAGGCACATCAAAGACTGGAATACCGTTGGAGTGGTTATCCATTTGTAGGTTCAATTTACTTAAATGTAAAATAAATAGTTGATTAAGGAGAATGCTCCTCTGTCAAAGATTTTCACCTCGTTATATATTAGCGTATATCCTAACCAAGCCAGTATATCTCAAATTACTGATACATTTTGGTGAATGCTATTTATCTGTTGGCTGGATTAAATATTTTGAGCGATGGTAGGTCACAGATTGCAGTTATTATTTAAAATCAGGAAATTATTCTGAAAATTATTGTTGTTTAGAAACTATATTTAGTTCAGTTCATATTTTCTTCTATTGACTGTCATTATGGATTGTACAAAATATAGTTTTTCAGCACTATATAAATATCTGGGTGCTGTAAAGCTCTGATAGCCTATTATTCTTGTGACTTCAGTAGTGGCAGATTTTCTGAGGGAGCGTGGGAATGGATGGCAAGTTTAAAGGAAGTTTGGGAAAAGCTGAGCTTAGAGGAAGCATTATAAATGCTGAGTTTACAGGGAATATGAGTTTAATGGGAGGTTGGGAAATGCTGTGTTTAAGGGATGCATTAGAAATGGTGAATTTAATGCAACCGTAAGAAATGGTGAGTTTAAGGGAGCATGGGAAATTATGAGTTTATTAGGAGTTTGGGAAATGTGAGTTTAAAAAGAGCATGTGAAATGAGGCTCTGCTGTACTTGAAATGAGCATCGCAACAAAACCCCTGGTGAATTTAGAGGAAGTGTAGGAATGAGGTGGTGTCTTTAAAGGATGCGTGGGTCTCAGTGAGCCAGTTGCTGAATCATTGGTATTTCCAAACAAAGGGAAGAAGATAGAAGAGTTAGATATTTCAAACTTCTTCATAATTCAGCATCGTACTCCAGGAACAGGCAATGCTTTATGTTATTGATTAATGTCTCAACATTCAGATGGGATGCAGTTGGGAAAAGAAGGTTCGTTCGCTCGTGTGTCAGGCGACTTTCTGCCATCACTTTGCCACAGCCAGTGCCACATCTGTACCTCTGCGGAGATCCTCCGCAGTGCATGCCTCTACGCCACAGGTCAATAGGTGGGACATTATCTGTACCTCTCCACAGTTGCACTTGTCAGAGTACGAGAGGCCTCACTTCTTCAGGTTGAGTCCGCAGCGTCCCACTCCAGTGCCGAGGCGGTTTAGGGCTTTCCAGGTAGGTGTTAAAGAAGGAACTGCAGATGCTGGAAAATCGAGGGTACACAAAATGCTGGAGAAACTCAGCGGGTGCAGCAGCATCTATGGAGTGAAGGAGAAAGGCAACGTTTCGGGCCAAAACCCTATAAGGCAGGTGGTCTGGTGCCATCTATTGTTTGGTTTTGGTGCCTGGTGCGGTTGGCTCTAGTTGCATGAAGCTGTTCCCACTCTTCAGGTGTTTCTTGGCATGTTGGTGATTGTGCAAGGGATGGCGGGGGTCTGTCTCCGCATCGAGGCGTTCTACTTCAGCTGCCCGATCACGTCTCCGAAATGGTTCGTCGATGCCTGCCAACTCGTACAGATGTTCAAACTTTGTCGGCTTGTGGCATCCTGTGGTTTTCCTGCAGGCAGTGTTCAATGCAGAGTCCACCTTGCATGCATGTTTAGAGCGTCTCCAGACGGGGCTTGCATATTCTGCCACTGAGAAACAGTGCACCAAGGCGGCTGCAGTGCGGATTGTTGTTGGGGTCACTTCCAAATGAGCTGCAGTTTGGTCAATTGTTTCGATGACATTGTTCTGGTTGGTTTGTTAATACCTATTCGCCTTGGTTTTCTCAAACCATGGTTGGCGATATGAAGAATGTGCGAGAAAGAAGTTTAGTTTACAGGTGGTTAAAGTGTTATGTAAATGACGTGCACACTCTTAACTAGACTTTTATAATGGTTTGATAATTATTTTAAAATTATTCATCTGACCATTTTGTGCATTCTTGCAACTTATAATTCTAAAACAGAAAAAACTATTTGTTGTATGATGCAACTATGTTCTGTATTATCTCGGTTCATTGTGCAGGGTTTTGCCCAAAGTGACATTGTTCTTATTCAATATGTTAGCATTTTCCCCCAAAAAAGGTTTCACTCTTGGTGTTGCTGTTAGTTGGATATCAAGACAGTATACTGCGCTGAATATGCCCTGAGCGAACAGAGCTGGCAACTTTATCCAGTCAGACTGCAGAATCAATAAGGAGCAGTGCAGAGACTGGTTAGATAATTGAATTCACAGTTAAATGGGGGCAGTTACAGAGATAATGATTGAATTACAAGAGAAAGAATTAACAGTTGAAAAAAATCCAACCTTACTCAAAATCTGAAGGATTGAGAATCTATTATTTTAATAACTAAACTCACATCTTGTTTTTATTCCTGGTTTAGCGTTTTTTTTTTAAAACATTTGCACAAAAAAACGGTTCACGATTAGCACTACAAATTTTTTCGTCACCTTACCATTCTCCTGTGCTGCAAAGGGGGGGGTGCAACACGTTTTGTTCCGATCAGTGGTACTATTTTAAAGTTATATTAAGGTTTTAAAAATTCTATATGACACCGCGCATGCGCGAAGATTGGTGTTCCTCTCCATGTCAGTTCATCACCAGGACGGCGACGCCCCTTCACTGCAACATCGACCACACTGATGGCCACGTACGCTGTCAGTCCACCGGGCCATCCGCACGCTCTGCCGGTGGCTTGATCGCCCGGCCATCTGCCAGCGGTGGGCGGGTGTAGCTGCTGGGTGCCCCGAGGCATGGGCACGAAGCCTTGGCTGCTCTGTGGACCATGATGGCTGATGCTCCTCTGGGGCAGGCAAGATGGGAGAGGAGCGGCAACCTTGAGATCCTGGGGAGGTGAGCAGGGAGCATGGGGTGATTTGAGGAGAGGGGGGAAAGAGGGGGGGAAAGTGGGGGAGGAAGGGGAGTTGGGGGAGAATAAGGGTCGGGAGGGGAGGGTTTATGGAGGGTTAGGAAGGAGGGAGGGAGAGGTGAGCGAAGGGATTGGGGAGGTTAGGGGAAAGGAGAAGGGTAGGAGAAACGACCTTGGGGATAAGGGCAATGTAGAGGAGGAGAAGTGCGGGAAGGGATAGGCGAAGGAGAAGAGGGAAAGAATGGAAGGTGGAGTGGAGGATAGGAGCGGGAATAGCAGGGAGAGGAGGGGGGAGGTAGGGATCTGGGAATGAGAGGAGGACAATGGGAGGTGAGGAGGATTATGTGGGGGACGGTGCGGGGGGTTGAGTATGTGGGGAGGGGGTGGATATGAGTGGGGTATGGAGCGGGAAAAGGAGTTATGGGGAAGAAATGGGAGTGACTGAGGGTAGGGGAAGGGAGAGAGGGGGGAGGGTGCCGAGGGATTGGAGGAGGGGAGGAGGAGAGGGTAATGAAGAGTGGAGGGTGAAGAGGGTCAGGTGAGGAGGAGAGTGCTGAGGACGAGGGGAAATTAGCTGCACCTGTGCAATTGGGGGCTATGGGTGAGTGGTGGAATATTGCATTGGGGGAAAGGGTGGCATTGGGAGACCAGGTCTCCCGTGTGACAGGGACCCTTTAGTCTAGTTAACTTTTAAAAATGAGACTCCATTCTCTGTGTCAGTATTTAATAATAATGCTGTTAACAAGGACACTTGGACTGCAATGGACATATTATTACATCTTCATTGGTGCAAGCAGTAACAAATTAAGAGCCCAAGATATTGGAAGAAATATATTAGCATGGATTGAATACTGGATATCACATCTTCTTAATTTGTTTGAATAGATTCTGTATTGGATAAAGAAGGTTAATTAATCCAATTCTCAACTTCAAGTGTAGTCGCCTGAACAGACAATTACAACATTTCTTATG
Source organism: Okamejei kenojei (assembly GCA_035221665.1). Lineage (NCBI taxonomy): Eukaryota > Metazoa > Chordata > Chondrichthyes > Rajiformes > Rajidae > Okamejei > Okamejei kenojei. Next base: position 22,726,926 of record CM069140.1, on the reverse strand, counting down.
TCCAATCATTTGAGATTAATACAGACAATTTGAATGAAACTTGCAAGGTAGTACACTACAATAATGCTAGGTATAAGTAATATGTGTTATCTCAGCCAGACTGCAGCATAGATATCTGCGAGAGAGCAGTCAAATACGCGGATCGACGTCCGTTCGGGTCACGCAGATCGACCCTTCTTCAGGCTACTACATCCGCAGGGCTGCACACTTTATATGCAGTGCTCGAGCTGACTCCCCTTCTTTTACCTTTGATTTAAGACCAGCATACTTGATGCAGGGGTTTTTTGGTCCGAGTTCTTTCAAACCATTTTGTTTTGGGTTACAGTTTTTTAAAAGTTTATTATATAAAATATAAAGGTTAAAAATCTTAAATTAACATGTAAAAAAAAAAATGATGGGTTAAGAAAATTAATTTGTGCATGAAAGATTGTGCTTTAAAAATAAAATTGGCTTTGTACGGTTGGCAAGCCAGTTTGTTCCAGTGGATGTCAGGAAGGCTTGCCATTGGCACATCATCAGTTGTTTGCTTTTATGTGTTCACATAGAGTAAACTTACAATCTTTTTCTGTGGTTATGCACTCAAAAAATTTTGGTTTCATGCATGACACCAAGTTAATCTGTGTTGTTTGATTTAATGGCTGGGCATTTTTAAGTAGCACTTTTCAATACTGCCACTTCCAATCAAGTTTAGCAATTGATTTGATGATATATTACAATCTTGAATAACTAAATAATGGCATGATGCACCTGAATATCTAGTTTTATATTTGAAAGATAATATCTAGAGAGTTGCTAGAATAAAAGCAATGCCTGAATTAAATTGAGCAAATTGCACACTGCCTTCTGGGCAAATTCTGTAGGTTTATATGGGTGTGGTGAGTCATTCTGCCTTCTCCCCTCTAGTTTTGCTCCCAAATACTTAATAACATCATATTAGGATCTGCTGCAAGTATTTTGAGACTGGTTATCAAGTTGAGAACGATGCTTTTATGTAAAACTACTGACTGTTGATATTTCTTCAGTTGCGAAGATTTAAAAAAATATATTTCATGGATTAAATCTGAATTTTACTCCTATTTTGATCTTCTTGGGTTGGGATCTAAGCATAGAATTATCTATAGGAATGTGCAAGAATATTGTTATTTCGTATTTATTGAGGAATGTGAACGTATGGAAGCGGACGTGGCACCGACGGACGCGAGGCCGAAGCAAAGAAGTCGAAGCCAAAGAACGGAATGGAAACGAGGCCGAAACGACAATAAACCAAAAGAGTCCGAAGACGAAACGCCTACTAACCGAAAGGATGGGATGCCTAAAGCCCAAGAAACCGAAAAGCTATGTCACCTAAAAGCAAACTTACCGAATGGCCGCTCTGTCGAAACACCACCTACCCGAAAGGCGGCGTCGCCTACAGACTACCGCTCAAGAGAAAAGTCCAATAACGGACTTCATGTTGCCGGGGGGCGAGACTTGTCAGCGATTGGTCCAGACAATTTGGCTTTGACTTCTTTGCTTCGGCGTCTTGTCTGTCGGCGCCACGTCCGGGCACCTATGGAAGAGTCAGAGGCTTTCTGAGGCAGGCAGCATAATTAGTATTTCTTCCCTCTTATGAGGCATACTTCAGACATCCATAGTAAGTAGATAGAGAAGGAAATGAAACTGGAGAACTAGCATTATGCTCCCTGAACAAAGAGAGTAAGGCCAAACTTCCAGAAAAAAAATTACTTGTTAAAGTAACAAAAACCACTTCACACTTTTTGTTCTCATCTCAATCTGTCTCACCCTTTTGTTCAAATGTTTCTGATAAGTCCTTGTATCGATCAGAAATGTTTTTTTTTTCCATGAATATCAACGATACCAGTAAAGATAAAGCAGAAATAATTTCAACTTGGAAATCCATCCATTTTTAACCTAATCAATGCGGTTCACCACAAAAACGTATACCCCTTTGTCCAGGAATTTATCTGCATCATTATTTTCTTGTATGCCATGTAGCAAACTTAATTCTCAGTTTACACTTTCTTCCAAAATATTCACTAAATGATATGAAATTTAGTTGTGCCCGGGCAGGTTAGTTGCCTTTAGAGATTTAGAGACCTGAGAGAACACTCATCTCAGGTTAGCAGAGGTCACAAACGTCAGCCAGCCTGGTGCCTGCGGTAGGAAGGATTTCAGGACTTTGTCTGAAGCGTCCTCATGTGTAGCCATTGTGGGTGGGATATTGGGGAATGTCTTCAGGAACCTGGCTCTCTGCCATGAATGAAGAGAAACATTTTGCAATGTATTACAGATGTGGATAATTAGGAGTATGGTAGCATCGTGGTTTTTACTAACTAGTGATCCAGAGATGGGAGTTCAATTTCCATCACCACAGCAGGGGAATTCAAGTTTAACTAATTAAATAAATTTGACTAGAAATATCTGTGGTCTCAACTAACTACTGAAACCTCCTGCTGCTCATGATCAGCAGTAATGTTGTTTTAAATGGCTTCAGGTTTTTGAAGAGTTCACCTGCATTGCATTCCCTTCTCACCCTGGAGTGTTAGGCCAATGAAGGAAGATTTTCTGACTACCAAAGTATACCGTATACCCAGTGATGGTTCCAAAAGGAAATGGCAACTGATTAATGAAGAGTTTCACCGATGAGTGTTAGGAGGTTCCCAACACAATAGTTCAAACTATTTTCTTAATTAGTGGTCACCATCAAGGGATGCAATATTTTAAATGTGGCATCACAAATTGGTATTGGTATTGACTGGTGTTGTAATGTCTATTTATGAAAAGTTGACTATCATTTTTGGTCACAACACATTTCCCGGGTTTAGCATAATTTAAAAAAATGATTCTTAGTAGCTGTTGGATAGCTGGAATGTCCTTTACATTTACAGTGAGGTGGGGAGGGAGCAGGGGAACACATCTGTGGGCAGCAACCCACTCTTCTTGGGGATGCTGAGATTTCATGTGTTTAACAGCAGGACTTAATGTCATATTATTACCCCTTATAACTTGTCCTCTCTGTTAACTTAACTTGTAGGAAGGAACTGCAGATGCTAGTTTACACCAGGATAGACACAAAATGCTGGAGTAACTCCAGCATTTTGTGTTAACTTACAGTAACTTAACTTTACTAACTTATGGATATAGTTATGACAATTGGGAATGGTTACCAGAAATAGGAAATTAATCAAAATACCAGTTTCAAGAGAAAGGAGACTGGGAGAGTTTATTGGCCAAAGGGAGGAGTGGACTGCACTTGGGAGCATAGGAACATGTATGAGGTTCAAGTTGGGGGTACACAAAAGGCTGGAGAAACTCAGCGGGTGCAGCAGCATCTAAGGAGCGAAAGAGATAGGCGACGTTTCGGGTCGAGACCCTTCTTCAGACTGGTCAGGGATCAGGAAAGCGAGAGATATAGACGGTGATGTGGAGAGATAAAGAACAATGAATGAAAGATATGCAAAAAAGTATCGATGATAAAGGAAACAAGCCATTGTAAGCTGTTTGTAGTGTGAAAATAAGAAGCTAGTGCGACTAGGGTGGGGGAGAGATAGAGAGAGAGGGAATGCCAGGGCCCGAGGGATGAGGGAGGAGGTGGAAGGGAGGAGATAGCAAGGGTTAACAGAATTGAGAAAATTCAATGTTCAAGCCCAGAGGATGCAGACTCCCAAAGCGGAATATGAGGTGCTGTTCCTCCAACTTGCGGTGTTGCCCACTCTGGCCGTGGAGGAGGCCCAGAACCGAGAGGTCGGATACGGAATGGGAGGGGGAGTTGAAGTGCTGAGCCACCGGGAGGTCGGCTTGTTTATTGCGGAGGTGTTCGGCGAAACGATCGCCAAGCCTCCGCTTGGTCTCACCGATATAGATCATCTGGCATCTGGAGCAACGGATGCAGTAGATGAGGTTGGAGGAGGTGCAGGTGAACCTCTGTCGGACCTGGAAGGACTGCTTGGGTCCCTGAAAGGAGTGGAGGGGGGAGGTAAAGGGATCCAAGCAGTCAAGACCCAAGAGTGTAGCATCTCTTGCGGTTGCAAGGGAAAGTGCCCGGGGAAGGGGTAGAGCGGAGAGGGAAGGAGGAGAATTGGACAAGGGAGTTGCGATTGAGGAGTGGTCTTTGCGGGAAGGCAGACAGGGGGAGATGGGAAGAAATGTGGCGAGTGGAGGGGGTCCACCGTTGGATTGGTGAGGCGAAAATCACTGGCGGAGGACTAAATGTGTTGTATTTGCCGGCTGGTGGGGCGAAATGAGAGCGGTGGGGGCGAAAGGTGAGGAATACCAGGGGGACTCTGCCTTGTTTGCGAGAGTGGGGGGAATGGGGTTGAGTGGGCAGTGTTGCGTGGGTATGGAGGAGACCCTGGATGCGAGCCTCAATCTATAGTAGGGGGAGGGGAAATTCCCCGTTCTCTGAAGAATGAGGACATTTGTGATGACACTCCAAATTTTTTTCATCCTCTGGAGCAGATGCAGCGTTAGACGGAGGAGGAATTGGGAAAATAGGGGATGTTGAGTCCCTTAACAGGAAGCAGGGTGGGGGGAGGGAAGAGTAGTCCAGGTAGCTGTGGAGTGTCGTTGGTTTGTAGTGGATTGTCTCGGTTCAGGAAGTGTAGTCACCTGCAAAGAGATGGTGAGGTCAAGGATATGGTAGGGAAATGTCGGAAATGGATCCATGGGTGGATTTGAGTGCTGGATGGAATGTTGTTTGGGTGAAATGGATGAAGTCAGTAGTTGTGTGTGGGTGCAGGGAGGTGACCCACAAAGCAGTCGTCGATGTAAAGGAGTAGAGGTCAGGGATGGGGCCCTGGTACGCCGAGAACAAGGAATTGTTCGACGTACCGACAAAGAGGCAAGCATTAGCTGTAGGGCCAATGCGTGTGACCATAGTTTTGGTTTGTTGGATAGAGAAGCCTAGACGGTGGTCATTTTTAAGATGAGGAGCCCTGCTATTTCAGTTGTGGGAGAAATGTGACGTGAATGAATTTATTCATACAATGACATGAGATAACATTGGGTTTTTAATTTAAAAACCACTATTTGTGTTCACCAGCCCAAAGTTAAAATGTATCCAAAAATTTCCATAGTTTGAGTGCAAACTAATGTTGTAATCTTAAATCAACCTATTCACTAGTTTGTCAGGGGAAATTGCATAGAATTTAATCCTCCTCTTTAAGACATTTCAAATATTTCTCACGGAATAATCCGATAATACTTTACGTCCTATCTATTTCAAAAACTACTGATCCTGAACTTTGGGAATTTAAGCTGGTATATCACAATGTATTATTTCAATAATAATTTGAAAGTAACATTGTGGAGAACAAGTTGAAATAATGTTAAAGAAGTACAGTGTGAACATGCAAGTTAAATTACAAGTCAATTAATCAAAAAGTTCAGTCTCTAATTAAACATTTAGGAACACTCGGGACATCTGTGTTCTGCTACTTCATGCTCCTGATGCTTAAAGTTGGGTAGCAGAAGTAGACACACACCAGTCCTGTTCAAGCATTACACCTTCATCTCATGGCTGATGTGATTGCAATTTAATCCTTGTTCCCTTCTACTCCCCAAGATATCCCTGATCCCTTCACCTCCCTTGCTTAGCAAGCAAAATATTACCTCTGCCTTCTAATAATTCAAAAATTTGTTTCCACTGTGCCATCGATTATGCAAGGTCAAATGAGTTTATTTAATTTCTGAAGGAATAATTCCCGTCACATACTGCCAACAAAAAGAAGTTTAATGCCAGTTATAAGGAAAATGTTGGAATGAATTTAGATTAAATGGCCAGATAGATGGAAAATGTATATGGGACAAAAGCCACTGCTGCAGTAGTAGAAAAATAAATGAAACACTGTATCCAGCAGTCCCATATTAGTAACAAATACGCACAGACTACTTTGGATATTCTAGATCATGGGTTACTTATCCTATTTTGCCCCACGACCCCATCAACATTCTTGTCAGTACGTGTGGACTACCCAAAACAAAAATGAAAACACAAACCAGCCGATTTAGGTAGGAAAAAGCCCTGCAATACTCAGTCCAATGACATGGCTGAAATTGTTTTCACAGCCATTTCAGGAGATCAAACGAGATGGACCATGCTCGACAGTCTGCACCACATCTGGCAGCATTGAAATCACCAAGCCTATTTCCCGTCCCTTTGTTTCAGATTTTAACCAATGGTTGAGAATCAAGCCTCACAGCGAGGTTTTGGGGGGATTGGACCCCAAGAGGGTCATAGAACATAGAATCATAAAATTTAAGGTGCGGAGTAGGCCCATTCCAGGCCCTCGAGCCTGCCCGCCATTCTTTTCATGGCAGATCATCCCAACTCAGTATCCCTACCTGCCCCTTGTTCTCTCCATACCCCTCTGATCCCCTCGCCACAAGGGCACACTCCTCACGCAAAAATATAGCCAATGACTGGCTCAAACTACCCTCTTGTGGCAGAGAGTTTTTCCAGAGACACACAACTTCTTGATGAAAACAGTCTGTCTAACCAACTTTTCGGTCTTACTTCAAGCATACAAGCATTTCCCCCTTATCCTTAAGCTGGTGGACCCCTTGTCCGGGACTTCCCCCAACATCGGGAACCAATCTCCTCCTGCATCTGCCTGTCCATACCCCTTAATAATTTGTAAGTTTCTATAAGATCCCCCTCTTAATCTCCTAAATTTCGAGAGAGTATTAAACGAGTCTATCCGTCTCTTACTTCATAAAACAGACCAGACATCCCAGGGAATCGAGTCTGGTGAACCTCTGTGCTTCTCCCTCTATGGCAATACAATGTCCTTCCTCAGATTGGAAGAACCAAAACTGCATCGAAATACGACAGAGTAGTCTGACACCAAGGACCCCCTGTACCAACAGAAGTAGATCCTCCCTGCACTCTCTGTCCTCCAAATCCTTTTGCTATGAACGCTAACATTCATTCTGCTTTTTTCACTGCCTGCCTGCCTCTGATGCTACTTCAATGAACTGGTGTACATGACACCCAGGTCTCGCTGCCATCTCCATTTCCTAATCGGATCCACCATTTAAAAAATATAGTGTCTGCTTTCCTGTTTTTGCCCACCAAAGTGAATACCTCACATTTATCCACATTATACTGCATCTGGCCAAACATTTGCCACGCACCCAGCCAATCCAAAGTACCTTGCTTCTCCTAAGCATCCTCCTCCTAGCGACCCACTGGCCCCCCAGCTTAGTGGTCAATGCCGCAAACTTGGAGTTATTGCCTTCATTTCCCTCATTCCAGATCATAAATATTATATTTGTAAATAGCTGTGTGGTCCCAGCAACTGTGCCCTGTGCGGTACCCCACTAGGTTAACTGCCTGCCATTGTGAAAAGGACCCCCGTTTATTCCTACTCTTTATGCTTCCTGTTTCCCAAGACCAGTTCTCTAATCCCACATCAATACTGGAACCCTAATAACCGTGATGCATTTAAGTTTGTTATACTTACATCCTCTTATGTGCGGACCTTGCGAAAGCCTTCTGAAAGTCCCCAGATATATACCACATCCACTGGTCCTCACCCCTATCCACGCACTGTTACAATCCTACGAAAAAGTCCACAAGATTCGCCATACATGATTTACCTTTAGTAAATCCATGCTGACTTTTGTCCAAATGATTGCACCCAACATTAAATGTGCTGCTTATCCCATCTTTTATTAACTAACTGAACTCTAGCAGGTTTTTCCCCACTACCGATGTTCAGACTAACTGGTCCTGTAATTACCCCGTTTTCTCTCTCCCTCCCTTCTTAAAAAGAGGGGTTACATTTTTGCCTACCTCCCGCACACATAGCCCCTCAGGAACCTACTCCAGATCTAAAGAGTTTTTTTGAAAGATTATCACTAATGCCATTCCACTATTTCCTGTAGCTACTTCCTTAAGTACTCTGGGCATGCAGCCTATCTGGGCCCTGGGGATTTATCGGCCTTATAATCTATTCAATTTACCCAACAGCCACTTCCCAACTGACCTGGATTTCACTCAATTCCTCCTTTGACCCACAGTCCCCTGCTATATTGCAGGCAGATTATTTATGTCTTCCTTAGTGAAGTCGGAACCATAGTTAGTTTATTCAATTGGTCACGCCATATCCTTGCTTCCCCAATGATTCAACTCTCACCTGTTTCTGACTTGGCAAAGGGACCTACATTTGTTTTAAACTAACTCTCTCACTTCACATATCTATAAAAAACTTTTGCAGTCAGTTTTTATGTCCCTGCCAGTTTTTTTCATAATCTATTTTATACCTTTCCTAATTAAGCGCGCCCTTTGTCCTCTCTCTGCTGGTCTCTGAAATTTCTCCCAGTCCTCCTGTATGCTCGCTTTTTCTGGCTACTTTGTAAACGCATCCCCTTTTGCTTTGATATACACTATCCCATGATTTCCCTGTGTTATCCACGGATTGCACTCCTAACCTTTACCCGATTTATTCTTTTGGCCAAACTGGGATTGAAAATTTTTTGTAGTGTTCATCCATGCAGTCTTTAATGTCTTCCATTGTATATCCAACCGTCAACCCTTTTCTAGAATTAATTGCCAGTCAATCTTGGCCAAAATTCACAAGTCTTCATACCTCAAAGTTACCTTTCTTTAAGTTCCAGGACACCATTTTACTGAATTAACAATGGTCACTCTCACATCCTAATGAAGAACACAACCAATTATGTCTGTCACTCTTGCCCAATGGGGCACGAACAAACAAGACGGCTAATTACCCCTTCCTCATTACCTCCAAAACCCAGTCTAAAATTAGCCTCTGCTCTCTCGTTGGTTCGCTCTACATGTGGATTTAGATAAAACTATCACCGCATACATTCCAAATAAATCCTTCTTCCTCTGTAGCACCCCTGCACCAATTTGATAAACCCAAATCTATCTGTAGAATGTGAAGTCACCCATTATAACTGTTTGCCTTTGTCGCACGCATTTTAAAATTTTTCTCCTTGTTTGATACCATCCCCCAACTTATACTCTGCTACTGTAAGGTGGCCTGTACACAAAACACCCACCAGCGGCGTTTTCTGGCCCCCCTTAGTGTTTTGTAGCTCTACCCATAACCGATTCACCAGCATCCTCCAAGCTAATGGTCCTTCCTTTCCATTGCTTTAATCTCCCTCTTCTAACCAGCAACGGGCTAACCCCACGCTCCTTTTCCTTTCTCTCTATCCCTCCTGAATAATGGAATATCCCCTGGATGTTCAGTCTCCCAGCCTCAACGTCACCTGGAGCCAATGGTCTCCGTGATCCCAACTATATCATAATCATATAATATCTATCTGCACGTTCAACCTCTCCAGCCTTTATTACGAATGCTCCTTGCATTGAGACACAAAGCCTTCAGGCTTGTCTTTACAACGCATTTACCCTTATACAATTTTGCTGAAAAAGTTGGCCCTTTTTTGATTTTTGCCCTGGTTTTGTCTGCCTGCCACTTTTATCTTTCACCTTGCTACCTAATGCTTCTACCCGCATTTTACACCCTCCTGCCTCTCTGCTCTTGTACCCATTCCCCTGCCACATTAGTTTAAATCCTCCCCGACAGCACTAGCAAAACACTCCCCCAAGAACATTGGTTCCATTCCATTCCAGGTGCAAACCGTCCTGTTTGTACCGGTCCCACCTCCCCCAAGAACTGGTCCCAGTGCCCTAAAAATTTGAATCCCTCCCCTTACACCACTTTTCAAGCCAACGTATTCATTTGCATTATCCTCCTATTTTACTCTGACTGGCCCGTGGTATGGTAGTAATCCGGAGATTACTACCTTGAGGTCCTACTTTTAAGTTTATCTCCTTAGCTCCCTAAATTCACCTTGTAGGACCTCATCCCTTTTTTTACCTATATCGTTGGTGCCAAACCAGTGCACCACGACACACTGGGTCTGTTCACTACCTCCCCCTACCAGAATGTTTCTTTGCATCGTTCAGTGACCATCCCTGACCTTTGCACCAGAGGAGGCAACATGACCATCCTGGAGTCTTCGTTTGCGGCCAGGGCCTCTTGCAAAAGAACAGAACAGTCCTGCACTTTCAGCAAAAATGTGCGAGCTTGTTTCCATGAAGTCACTCTTTAGTTGGCGGCATCTTCAGAGAATATCTGTAAAATTCAGATCTGCACCCACAGTCAGTAATCGTTTGATAATAGCAACCATCTTCAACGTAAAAAGGGTCGGAATGAATTCACTCCTCCACGAGAGCAGTCCGCCCCAAATCCGGGGAGGAAGGGTGAAGTAAGGTTCGATGGCTTTTCACTGATTGCAGAAGTGTGGGTTTGATTTGTTGTGGAAATGGCATATTCAGCTTCTGGCATAGCATCCAGGATAGTTCATCAATACTCAGGAAGATAGTCGTGTCACACGTTCTGTACTCTATTTTCCTGGTAAAGGAGAATCTTCCTCATTGAACGCTGCCACTGTTGTCATTAGCCGAGTGTAGGCATTGGGAGGATTTATGGAATTTACCTCGGCGAAGAAGTGCCAAGTAAGCAACCTTCAATACGAACAAGTTCAATCCTGCAATCTTTTCTAGAAGTTGCTGTGAATTCTTCTTGCTTGGTACTACCTCTCTCCAAAGATACAGCGCTATTTCCTTCTCGAATTTTGAATCACATGATTGAGAACTTTAACCACGCGAAAAATCCCAGCGCACCTCTCTGTGTGTGAATATCAAAACGTGCGATCGGCTCCCATTTCTTTCACACAATCGCCGTGAAGATTCTTGATGTTGTTGCGCTCCCTCGGAATGTGGTTCAACAACCTTCACCACATCTGAAAGCACGTCGTCGAAGACCAGGAGGGAGAGTACCTTCATCGCTAAAGCATGGCAATGTACTCATGGAAGTGGGTGAAGGAGACAGTGGAGTGACCATTCCATTCACGAAAGCTTTGAAGCCGCAATCTGCATCCGACCATGGAGGTGCCCCATCTGTACACACACTGACAAGTCGTTCCCAGTAGCCAGCCCACGGCACGATTGAAGGAAGGCTTTTCCCAGCATTTTGAACACATCTTTCATCCGCCAAGTGGTAGTGGCCAATGTCTACAGAGAACAGGTACTCCTCCTTCAATGGCTTGCCCTGTCGCGAGGTAACGAACATAGACTAGCAGTTTGGGAACATGAGGCAACACCTGTTGACCTCGTGCCCAGTTTGCAGTGAATACACTGCTCTACTACTCATTCACAGCGCTCACTACTTGCAATAGAAATATTCATTACCTCCATATCCGAGATTCCGACTTTTGAACTGTGATACGTAAGGGGGAAATCTCGCCTGAATTTTGGTGTTGGACAGCTGTTTCACGCCTGCTCCAATCTTCGCTTGCTTCAAGAAGGCATGACATGATAAGCTCTTCACCGATAGGTGTGAGGTTTCCTTAGTCTGTGCAATCCGGTTATGTAGCCTCCACGCGGGCTGCTTCAATTTTGACGAGCGCAGTGACCATGTTCAAAATCGATGCGGGAAACCTTAAGTGCGGCTTTCTTTTTGTTTGAAATAGTAACAAAACCCTTTGCCCCGCCGCCAGGTTGCTGTGACAAGAACTTCCTAATTGGCTATCTTCATTTGCTGGATCTGCTCTTGCTCTCAGTGGCTCAAAAAACTTGGCACAGATAACACTTTGCGGCTTGACCACGTAATTTTTGCAACTAAGTGCTTGTGAAGCCTGAACTTGAGAAATGCGCTTCACGTGTAAACGTGGCACTCTTCTTGGCTAGTACATGATTCCACAACATACAGGGCAGTTCGTGGGGTGTGCGAGATACGGATGCAGTCATATTGCGACATTAAATACTGTGTGCTTGCTGCGAGAGAGGTAATCGTGGACACGTTTGTTAATAGTCGCTGACAAAAAATGGGACTTACATGCCGTAGCACTATATAATAACCTCTTAAATTCTAGCCTCTCTTCTTTTATTTATATAAAACTATTATTGTTTTTTCAGTTTGAATGGAGTTATATATTGGATCAAAGGAGAACACAAGCGTGAGAGGCATTCAAGGAACTTTAAAAATTCATCTATTCCGGTGTTTCGGGTGTAAGGTCAGGTCTGTTCGGGCTGAAACTATTGGCTCTATTTAACAGACCCCCATAGACAAAAAGATGGCAAGAACTTTAAAAATTGAATGAATATGTGGGAATGAAGGAATAATGTTTTGTAGCTGGCACGTTAAAAGGTAATTAATGAACCAATTAAGAGAGGTAAAGTATTTAGCACATTTAAAAGCAAATTAACAGCTGAATGTAATTTTTATATTCAAGAAACTCATTTAAAAAAAACAGATGCTGATTATAGGTATGAAAGCTAAATGGATAGATAAAAACATATCATCGATTCTTCTTTTACCACACAAATCAAGAGGGTGTTAGCAATAGTATTTCGTAAGGATTTTATTCTAAATTACATCAACTATAACTGATAACGATGAGCAGTTACATTATTGTAATAGAATAAAATGCAACAAAAAAAGGTGTTTTATGTTAAATGATAATGTTAATGGGAAAAAACCAACTTTGATAGACCATTGTTTTTTTCAAGACAATATTTAACAAAATCCCTGAAATTAACACAATATAAACTAATAATAATGGAGGAGATTTAAATTGTACACACTCCAAGATCCTTACTTAGACAGATTCTAAAGACAAAAGGAAAAATCAAATCACTTCCAGAGACTTATATAAAGGCAGATGGAAACTATAAAATAAAGATGTTTTGGCGAGAGTAGAAAATCCCAGTGGACGAGAATACTCCTTTTTTCACCTGAGGAACAATAAAAATCCCCTACTCAAGAAAAGATGACTTTGGTCGATGCCAAAACCTTATATCCCCCCCCTCACTTATAATTCCTAATATCACAATATTATAATTTTACAGGATCATGCACCTTTAACATTTAAGTAAATAAATGCGTAAAAACAGAAAAACGGGGACAAATGAGATATATAATCCACAAAATTTTAAAAAAAAACAAATAACTCAGAATTATATACTGGAACATTTAAAGATTTTTATTTGAAATAATTGATAAACCGGAGAAATAATCTTGTTCCTTTTTATTTTGGGAAACGGTAAAGCATTATTTCCGGGGAAATCAATGATTTATCCTATCAAGCATATTATATAAAAAGAAACGAAGGGGATCAAACAAGCACTGGAAAAGGAGATTAGACAATTAGATACAGAGAATGCAGCTAATCCATGTAATAATTACATAATAAAATTGCGCACTGAAATATAAATATAATTAAAATAATTTTCAGAACAGTATGTAAATAACTATTATCAAACACTAAACCAATTACACTTATTTTGGGAGATAAACCTCACAAATTTGGCTCGCCAATTAAGGAGAGGATGGGAGGCAGAGCAAAAAATAATCACAGGATTAAATCACATAAATGGCACTTTTAATACGAACCCAAAAGATATATAATGAGAGATATTGCAAAATTATAAAAAAAACTATATACACAGCTTAAAAACAACAGAAACAAATAAGGAAAGAAGAATAAAAAAAAAATGTAATCTGAAGGGTTGGACCACAAAATAGTAGATATTTAAATGTAGAAATTTCATAGAGAGATAAGTATTAAAAAAAAATCCAAGAATCCTATTCGATCATTAAAAAATGGTAAAACACCGGTACCATATAGTAATTGGCACGAATTATAAAACATTTTATGGAACAGATTGTACCACTTCTGCAAAACATTATATGAATAATGATATACACAAAACAAGAAACTACCTGAAACGTTTTTTTTTTTTTTTAAATTAATCTATTAAATTTATACTAAATAAACAAAGGAATCTGGATGACAGGATATCATTTAGAGCTATAGTCTCTTTTTAAATACTTGATATCAAAAAGATATTAACTAAAATATTAGCATAAAGGGCTAAGCAACAAGTTATTAACGAAGGTAATTCAACAGATCAAACGGCAGATTTATACCAAAACGATATTCTCATATAACTTGAGACGGTTATTCAATATTATATATTCGAAAAGAGGTATAAAAAAGATCTAGTAGTTATTCGTTAGATGCAGGAGATGCCTTCGATCAGGTGATGGGTTCTATTTGTTTTCGGTTATGGAAACTTTTAAATGGGAGAGAAAGTTCATGATACTTTGGATCAAATTATTTATACATAACCAACAGCCAGACTATAATAACAAATCAAATCTATCATCGAAATTCAGTTTATCTCGTGGCTTGTTAGACAAGGTTTTGCCCTTTTATCCCCTCTTACTGTTTGCACTTGCAATAGAACTGTTAGGTGAGGGTGAGATAACTTCCTGAAATATATGGGTAGATACTAGAAGAGATACTAAAATTAAAATTACCTTTCATACGCGATGATGTATTACTTTATATCACAAAACCAGAAATTAGTATCCAAATCTGTTTAAATTAATTAAACTGATTTCGGATCTTTTTCAGGATATGGTATCAATTGGATTATAAAAGTGAACTTTTGCAATAACGGTAAATAACTTACACATATTACAAACATTCCTTTTAAGATAACAAACGAAAAAAAATATTTTGAATTTATGTAACAAAAGTTTGATTCTTTATTAATCTAACTTCCCACTATTATTGAATAAATTAAATAAGACTTTTTATATTTGGGGAAACTCTTACCCATTTCAATGGTTAGGTAAAATTAATGTAAAAAAATGATTTTTCTTCCACAATTATTATATTTTATCAATTAATTCCCCAATATATCTTCCCTAAATAATGCTTTAAGAAGGTGGGCTCCCCTAGTTACTAACTTTTATTTGGGATTTAAGGAGCCATAGAATAAATAAATAACATTTATGTAATTAAAAATAAAGGGAAGGTTTAGCACTTCAAACTTTATGTTTTATTACTGGGCAGTTAAAATTAAAAATATGAATTTTTGGTTAGAAGAGACAGATAACCAACCAATTTGGTTAAATATGGAAAAAGAAGATTGCTCTCCTTTTGAAATCAGTTCAATAATATTTGCTAATATTAATTTAGGTAAGAAAACCTATAGTGAAAACCCGATAATGGAAAGTGGAATACGTATTTGGAAACAAATAAAGAAAACATTAAAACTGAAATCTATATCTATAGGCTAGATGTATACTGAAATCTAGCCCTTACCATTGTAAATAAAGTTACTTTTAAACCTTCAATGATGGATAAAGGCTTACATTGTAAATAAAGACTTTTAAACTTTCAATGATGGATAAAGGCTTTTTTTTACAATGAAAAATAAGGGAATTAATTAAGATGGGTGATCTCTACAAGGAAAACTCTCTCCTTTCATTTCAAGAATTACAACAAATTTATGGATTACATTCCAAAGATTATTTTAGACATTTACAAATCAGAGACTATGTAAAAGCAACACACAGGAACTTAGAAATAGAAAGGAAATTTTAGATGAATGTCTAAATAAACATCCGACCACAGAAAAAATGATTTCATATATATATAATTAACCTATTGGAAAATGAAGTCCCATCTACAGAAAAATATTTAGACAATCATGGAAAACTAATAGGTCAAATTAAGACCAGAAGTATGGGATGAAAGTTTACAAACACATACACCATTGTCTCGTTTAAATGCTAGTCACTCTCTTTATACAGTTTAAAATATTACATAGACTACAGTATACTCAAATCCAGACTAATAAATCTTTCCACAAGTATCTGCCATATGTGATAAATGTCAGCACTTAGAGCAATCTGACACCTTTACAAATTGTGTAAAATTACACAAAATTTTGGATATTAGATTTATTTAGGATAATTTCGAATGTTGTTAATATGAATCTGACTCTGACTCAAAGTTAATAATACTAGGGAATATGGAACAGATCAATTAATAACAAAAAATCAAGATTTTTTTATTGATTATGTTTAATAATTGGGAAAACATTAATTATTAAAATTGAAAGGTCCTACATCCCCCACAATCAAAATGTGGAATACAGAAATGTCGGAGACCTCATCTGGAAAGGATTTGAGGTTGTCCAAATATGGGACAGGGCTGGATCTCTTCAGAGGGATACGGTTATCCATATATTGATATCTACAGGGTCAAAGTGGCTCAAGTGCGGAGGCTTGACTGAGGCCTGAATAATAGAATGGATGAAGAATTAGTATAATTAAATCATGGTTATATCTCCAACGATGGATAATTGTTTTAATACTCCATTCTCTTCCTTATTCTCACATATTATTTTTTTCTCTATCTTTTCTACTTTATAAAAAACTTAAAAAATGTAAGTAACATAAAGTCTTAAATATTAAATAATTAATAATTAATTTATGAATGTATGTAAGAAGTCTTTTTTATATAATATGTATTTTACAACACTAATAATAAAAAATAAATCAAAAAAAGGACAACAAATTGATATGTTATTTATGACCCTCCATGACCCCCAGGTTAAGAAACGGACGTTCTAGATACTATATTCTGAATTTATTATTTAAATACGAAATCAGGAATAACTCCTGTCCATTCTGATCAAGAAAAACAGCAAAGCAGATTGAAATAGGGATGCACACCATCTGTACGGACTGACATCAGTATAGTAATTAAGAAATGGTTTTTGATGGACAGGATCGTGACATAGAAAATAGTTGCGGTAAAAATTGTAGAAGTTGTTCATGGGTTTAGATTAGTAACTGTAGTTGTAGACAACAGATAGAATAAAGAAACGTTTTTGAGTTGATTGTAGAGTGTAACAGGGAACTTGAGTGGTATAGTAATCATGGGACTTTGTGTAATCTAGCAAATTTCCAAGAACATGCATTATTTGGATTTTCTATTCAAGTTTTGTTGAGGAATTAATGAAGGACCAAGCTATTGTTAGAGATAGCACTGTGCAACGTGAAGGATTAATCATGTTTGAGTGTCAATAATGTGATTTAACGATTCTTTATTGCCACGTATGCACAGTTAAATTATTTTGCACAACCCACAAATGCTCAGTCGCTGTATTTTGGCGCCATTTACAAATAAAAAGAAACGTCCAGAGTCTGGTCCACATGTTGCAAGTACTGGAGTGCTCCCCAATCCAGGTAAATCCAGGTAACCCATAGGCTGCTGCAAGCCCGCAACCTGACACCTACCTCTGTGTTCCAGGGAAGGCCTCCCTGACAGTCGAACTTCTGGAAGATCGATGCGAGGCAATACACTGGTCCTCCTATGAGCCCACTCCTTGCGTCCGTCGCCACCAGTGGCTCTCTCCTTGCCTCTCCCAGACCACCAATTCTCGGTGGCTACTGGACCTTTGTGCATGTCGGCCGCTAGTTTCATTCTGTGAACTCCGCCGGGCTGCCGAGTTTGTTCTTGCATGGCACCGCACCTCTGCAGGAGCTCCCCTTGGTCGTCACCGAAGCGATCGTTGGGACCAAGACAATAATTTCATATTACGTTCAGAAAGGGTATAGTTCAATCTGAAACCGGTGACTTAATTCCAAACAAAGGAACAAACGTGTCCAAAGACAGGCCGCTCGATTTGTTACTAACCACCTCGTGAGAGAAGCGAGTGTCACCAAACTTCTGAAATCTCTGGGGTGGAACCCTCTCCAAGACAGACGTGAAGCTCACCGTTTGACCTGTTTTTACAAAATGTTAAATGGTCAGCTAGACATAGATCACAAGACCTACACCAACCCCAAACCAATTTAGAGCAGGACGGGGCAATTCGACCATTTGTGGTCCCACAAAGACTGATGTTGTTACACCTTTTGGTTTTCTTCCCACGCACTATTAAAGCATGGAATAATTCTCCACCAAACCAACGGTTTTGCCCAGCCAAGAATGCAATTTAATTTAAAGGTGGCACTTTCTTCCCAATTAACCCTTTCGGGCCTTAAACCCCTCCCTCACCACCTCCAGTTTAATTCCCAGTTGGAATATTTGGAGGACCAAGTACCAAAGAACCAAGGAAACCAAAGCCATGAGGGCCTGTGTGGTATATTTTTTTATAACTTCCACAAGAATCAAGCAATGCGTTAAGCACAGAGAAATTTAAGTCTGACTTTGCCCATAGATATATTACTATGTCCAAAACAAGTAAAAAGTGGTCATCTAGGATTGAAGGTGAAAATTAAATTTATACATCCCTTAAAACTGGAGAGTCAATGTTGGAAGATTCTACAGTGTTTTATTGCCATCAACGTGTTTAATGGAATCAATGTGATTCGTCCGTGCAGCAGTACAACAGGTTTGAATTGCTTTAACACAATAGATAATTTAATAAATAAAAACAAAATAAAGTTTTGGACTTTAAATTTGTTCACTATGTTGAATTCCCTTACCACAGAGGGCAGTGCTTGGCAGTTGAGGACTCAGTCACTGAAATCAATATATAAACATTTAAACAGGTTATGAGAGTCAAGGGATGTTGATGAGACAACGCAATCGTGCTGGTGTGGAGCCAGTGACCGATATCTATACTCTCCTATTCATATGTTCTTGTAGTTTTGTGGTGGAATTCTGAAATAAAACAAAAAAAAATTAAACATCATCAAATTACCAGAAAGCAGATGTGTCTTTTATTAATAGAGGGAAACATAAGGAGGGATATTTCTGAGACACTGGCACACCATGAGATGAGGGAAAATGAGGATTTAAAATGTAAGAATGTCACTGCAGTACAATTAGTTCACTTTCCACTGAGGCATACTAAACTTGCAGTTAGCTATTATAGTGATACAGCGTGGAACCAGGGCCCTTCGGCCCCCAAATTTGGCCCACACAGTCCAAACTTGCCCCAGCTTCACTAGTCCCACCTGTCTGCGTTGGCCCATAGCCCTCCAAACCTGTCTATCATGTGCCTTGTCTAACTTAACTCCTCTGGACAGCTTGTGTCCATACCCCCACCAGCCTTTGTTGAGAAAATAGTGGCCCCCGATTCCTACTAATTAAATCTTTTCACCTTCACCTTAAAACTATGGCCTCTTGTCCTTGATTCACCTACCTGGGCAAGAGACTGTGCATCTGCCCAATCTATCCTTCACGAATTTTACTTCGGGAGTCTCGAACCCTGAGTGACTACGTGGAATGAAACCCGCCTCACGGCGTGGCAAACGGCATTACGTCGACGTGTCGGGAAGGAGGAGCTGCAGTAGTAGCAGCTCCTCGCAGCGGTCGGAACGGCCCCGCAGGGGTATTGTGCAGCAAAGTCGGAATGTTTTTAGCGTACGCTGGGTGGGTCCTGCAGTATTTTAAGTAAATTAAAAAGTCAGAGTCACGTTAAAGTGTGTTTAGCACATGAATTAAATGAAAGAATGGAGGGAAGAAATCGGCACAAAGAAAATTCCGCGGGTTTTAAAAATGAGCTTCCGGGGTTGACTTGTGAAAATAAAATTACGGGAGAAAAAAAGTGCTAAGTGCGGTTACCGGTTTCCGTTTACCGGTGGACCGCGCTGATATACCGTTAGTGTGAGTTCTAGATTCTCCAGAAGATCAGAAGTTATAAAACCACGGAGAGAAATGCTCTAAAATGTAAAAGAAATTGTGGCCGGTTCTGATCGACTCTGATACTGAAGTCATCCAATAATTAAACTATATGGAACTAATAATGGAGCATATGGAGAAAGTTCTCCAAAAAATTATGAGACTAGGGTTCACAGTACCCAGAAGTTCCCAAAAAAGCACTTGGGGTTTAATTATTCTGGATATGGCTGTGTGGGCCTAATTGGGAGTTGGAAACTCCGGACCAGGATTTGGGGTGAAGGGAAGTCTCATGGGTTGAAATCCCAAATTGTTTTAGGGCTGCAGAAGGCAGAGACCCTGCTGATGGATTTTGAAAACACACCACAAAATAAAAGAAAGGCCAAATGTGCCTGAGATAGCAAAGATTTTGCTATATATATGAAGGAGGGTGAGGGGTCT